>OX637289.1:4052500-4652500 GCA_951799445.1 Pseudisothecium myosuroides
AAGACAATTATCTTATAAAGGTTTGACCAATGAAGAATATTTAGATAATTATGATTTGAAGGATGATGATATTATTATAAACGGAGAACTAGATTGTAGACCAATGCTGAGAGGATCTTCAAGCTCTTGTAATCCTAGTACTTATATTGAGCTTAGTGAAGTTAAATTTAGGTAGAATAATGTAATTTTTGTTAATACATCTTTTATTTTCATTACTACAAGTGTATTTTATGAACACTGTCATTGTAATCAAATTTAGTTTTTTTCTATAAAGTTCATGTGATTCTCATTTGAGGCAAAAGTTGGGTTGTTCACTTTTTAAATTTGTGAGCACATTTGAATATTTATGATGCTATTGCTAATGATGATGATATTAGTACAATGAGAAAGATCTTGCTAACAAAACACATATAGAGATGGTTTCATTTGATTTGGACTTATTGGACATTAGAGTCTAGATATTTATTAATTAGTGTATTATTGTTATAAACAAATTTTCTAAAATCCTTCTATTTTTTAATATTTTAACTAAAAACGATCAAGTCCTACAATTTTATGACAATAAACTTGTCAAAGTAAATGAAGATATCTAATTTTGGTACTTTTCTTCAATTATGCATTTAGAAACTTTCTTAAGTGCTTTTGATATGACGTCAAATCAACTCTAAATGTTGTTGAATATGGTTGTACGGTAATAAAATCTCAAGTACGTAGTACATGGTTTGAGGTGATTAGAAGAATATATACAAATCTATGATGAAATTTCTCCAATTGTAACAAACATGCAAAAAATAGAAGCATCTATAAATAACACTTTAGGCAGTTCCACATACTTTGAGGTGCAATCAACACATGATGTTATTTTTAACACATTGGCAAGTGAAAATCATGAGTTTAAAAAAAATTTATCTGAATACACATGAATACATATGAATATGTGATGAATTTGTGAGGTTTTAATATATATTATATCCCAAATTGCCTTTTGCATTCATATATACAAATTGTACATTTTAGAATTTGTATATTTATATATCTTCAAGAGTGGTTAGAGTGCAATGTTTTAGAATGGGTGCTTCTACATGGTAGTATATTGTTTGATTATAGATATTATTGAAAATTTTACAAATATCATAAATAGGAAAACCCTACTATTCTACTACAATTGCACCCATAAAACAAGTTCAACGAAAATCAATTCTAAAAATATTTGGCAAAATTTTTAGGATAAATATATGAATCTTATAAAATATTTCTATCTTTAGCATCTATTGGACTTTATCTAATTATAATAAAATATTTTGGCATAGATATATTCATCTTTTTCTTCCCTTATGGACCTATAGTTAAAATAATTATATCTCTTTCAATGGAAATTGAAGGTTATTCTAAGGTTTAATATTGCAAATGATACAAATTTTTAGTATATTAAATCCTAAAAAGGCAAGACCAATCACCAAGGTACTTTGTCAAAATTGATTTGATATTTGGACGGATAGGTGCATTCTTCGTTTCTATAGTAATCTTGAAAGTTATCCATCTGTCACTTTTTGACCTTAATGTTCTTCCAAGTTTAAATTGTAAGATTGTATCCTATTTTTAATTTATTGATTTATGAGAGATTAAACTCTAATTTATTGCATTACACCAACTAATAAGAAACTAATTAAAACATTTTAATTTGGTTTTGATTTGTATGAAGCAATTTTTTTTTGAATTTTTGAAAATAATTATGCACCTTTAATTTTAAAGATATATATTACATGAAGATATTATAACATCACACAACCAAATTGTAAAGAATTTGTAAAACACATACATATATATAGAGATTTTATATTCATCTCTATAAAGAATATCAAATCTAGTAGTCAAGGTTGGCAAAAAATATTTTCAAAAATAAATGTTGGAATTTTTAAGGTATTATCTTTTTTTTTAGTTATGGAGGGAAAAAATCATTTTAATTTTTTGGCATCCATCAAATCACATGTGCCAACATTAATTAATTATGCAACATAGAATGTTGAATCTGACCATCGTATACACATTATATCAAAAAGCACTATTTTAAATGTTTGTTTGATTGTAGCATTTGCAATTCTTGTGCTTCAGAGTTGTTTCTAATCCTAACATTATACGTGGGTCTAATTAGAAGGGACTCAAAGCTCTTATTTAATTAGGTGGACTTATAATTATAACTTGTAAATTGCATGCTAACTAATTATACTTTATAATTTTTCATTACTCCTTAGATGATAGAGCCTATGACCATGTGCTTAAGTTTCAAAGCCCTTCAATCTGTATGCTCCATTTTACAACCAAATGTGAATGAAATCATTTATTTATGATTTTAAGAGATGAAATTGTACGTCTTTTAAAAATAATAAATTTTCAAACCCATTTGTGAAGATTTGAAATTATCTTAAATTCTTCAAGAATTTTTTTAGAAATTCAAATCAAATGCAAATAAGATTTAAAAATTTGGAAATTCCACCACATGAGAATAGTAATGAATAAAACAACATGGGGCAAAATAAATTCCATTCCATTCCATTCTATATATAGAAAATATAGACTTGAAGTTCATCTCTGATTTAAAAATGAACTAAAATATTATTCTCATATAGTGACAAGATGGAGTATACAATAAAAATAATTTTCAAATTTCAGTGCATGGTCATAGGTTCCTAGCTTCCAAGGCTAAGAACTAGAATTTGTATAAAGAGCAAGGAGATAAAAATTGCCAAATACACTAGAAATACTCATCTTCTATGATCTCCAGGTGTAGATCTTATTGTGTAAAAAGTTTTGTAGTCTTTCAATGAGGTATTTTCACTACCAAGCATTAAATGCCTACACATGTAGACACTCAAAGAACTCAAAATTTTGGATGACAATCATTCATTTTCCAATAAAAGCAAGTTGTTTTACCATTCATCATCCATTTTTTCACTTTGCTATCATTTTAGATATAAAATTAGATTACTTATAATATTACATATATATATATATATATATATATATATATATATATATATATATATATATATATATATATATATATATATATATATATATATATATATATATATAAAAAGCAAAAATTTGATTTTTTAGGTCACGCAAATTTGATTTGATAGTGTAGATAGGCTTTCTTACAAATTTTGAAATGTTTTGCAATTAATAAATTTAAGCATTATATGATATACCAGTAAGAGTGATATTAATCTTCAATGTAATATAATGCCTAGATGTACAAAAGATTTTGTCATATTTTTTTTACTTACAAAATTACAAATAAATGATTTTACTAAAAAAATTTATAATTTGTGCAAAATAAAAAGCCTTCACAATCTATACACATAAAAGTAAAAATAATTTTTTTAATATAAATTCAATAGTTTTGCATTAAAAGTTATACTTAATTAGAAATTAGTTCAAAATCAATTTTTTGGATTTCCAACTTACTTTTCCTGCTCACTCTAACAAAAGTTAGAGTCAAAATAAGACTAGATGAAGCAATGTTCATGATGAAATAGAACACTATTCTTGATTTGATTAGAATTGAAACTTCCACATGCAAGTGGTTGGTTTTAACCCCTCAAAGATTAAGCGTCTATTTAGCGGACACTTAAAAACTTGGATAGAATCATACAAAGTCAATTTTTAATGGATGTTTTCAAAATTATATGTCTTGTAAAGGTAATAATATTTAAATTTATTTGTAAAAATTTGAAATTATCTTAAATTCTCAAAAAAATATTAAGAGTTCATATCAAATATAGAATAATCCTTAAAAATTTAAACATGTGAATTAAAATGAATATAGTATTATAGTGCAAACTAAATTCCATCTCACTTTATATTTAAAAAATTAAAAGATTTTGGATGTAGACTTGAAGTTCAAATTTTGCAATAAAATATTAAAGTCTTTGAAAATTTTCAAATTTCAAATTTGATTTAGAAACCAAATTTTTCAAGTTTAATGTCATTAGCTTAATTCTAATTTAGAAAAGATCATTGTAACCATAAATGTCTACAGAACTAGATTTTGACTTTTGAATGGCAAAGGAAGTATGTAAGAGAAAACAAAGTGTATGTCATAGCCAAGGGTCACCTTTGGCAAAAAATAATTAAAATTTTCAAAGTCGAATGATTTTGAAAATTAACAAGTCACCTTGCTAAATCTAAGGAAAATTAATTGTAAAGAAAGTTGAAATGCTGGAAAAGATATCCAAACAATTTGATGCCAACACATGTTCACTAAATAATAAGTAGAAAGGTTGTTTTTATAATGAAATCCATTGTCCATCATAAATCTTCAAAGGGTATGGAACAATTTGAAGATAAGAGCTTGATCACTCACTGTCAAAACGTACAAATTGTGTTCAATGTAGAACTTCAATCCTCATTTTGTCACAATAGAAAAAAAATTCAGAAAATTTGAACTACGAAAAATTGGGAAATCAAGCTAATTTCATCTACAAAAATCTGTTTGAGATTTCAAGCCTCCAATCAAAGTTATGGACAAAATTCAAAGAAGGGTTGGGAGGGACATTTTCTTTGACATTTTTAGACATCGTCTTTGAATTTTGTTCATAACTTTTGATTGGGGGTTCAAAATCTCAAACAAATTTTTTAGATGAAAATTAGCTTGATTTTCCAACCTTTTTTAGTTCAAAGTTTCACGAATTTTTTTTTCTACTATGCCAAAATGAGATTTGAAGTTCTACATAGAACACAATTCTTGCTTTTGACTTAATTAGGTATGAGCGGTTGAGCTTCTACTAATCCTAATTTACATATCCCACATGGGTTGTTTGACCTCCTACCACCTCAGTTTTATAAAGAAATTGTTTGTACATCTTCATTCACTAACAACAAAAGTGATTTTTGAATCTATGTGAGGTGGTTTCCAAATAATTTCAATATTATTGATTTTAATGCCAAACTTTAAGAAATGATATTTTAAAGTGTTCAATGAAGTTCACTTTAAACTTTAATTAATTATTCAACAAAAATGTGCCAAAGGTGACTTCCAAGTATGGTACTTTGATTAAGCTTACCCAATATTTTGCACATAGTTCCTATTGTCATTCGTCTTCTACTTTAATAAAGACTGTTGTTATGGGAGCATTTTGTCCTTTTCTATGAATCTTGAACTACATTGCATGGATAATTGTATAATGAGTTAGGTCACTTCTAACTCCTTTATCTTAATTTGAATCTTGATTTGAATTACATTCATAAAATGATCCTCTCTAAATTTGCATCCAACAAGTCTATAAAATTAAGTTTATCAAGTCTAGTTATTATACCAATTTTAAAAATTTAAAAATTTAAAAGTTGAATGTTTATTCCAATCTAATCTTTGGATCTATGGCCAGCTGAACACAATGTCCTAATTTTTTAAATGTATAGTGACAAAAAAATGCAAATACACCACAATATTGCACACTATAATACAAATCTATGATGAATTTTAGTATTTTTGAGCACGTTTTTAAAATGATATGAATTCCTTTAATTTTTTCTTAAGAAATTTACAATAATACACAAAAACATCTATAAATTTTATAACTTACACAAGATATCTAATTTCATTTCTAAATTTAAAAAAACAAAAAATTATTCACATATTAACAGGTTGGAGTACATAATGAAAATAATTTTTTAGTTTTAGTGCATGGTTGTAAGCTTTGTGCTTCTAAGGCTAATAACTAAAATTTGAATAAAATGTAAGGAGATAGAAATTTCCAAATACACTAAAAATACATCTTCAATGATTCTTAAATGTAGCATTTTATTTTGTAGAAAATTTTGTAGTCTTTGAATGAGGGTATTTCCACTAAAAAGAATTACAAGTGTAGACATTCAAGGAACTCAAAAAATGTAGATGACAATCATCCATTTTCCAATAAAAACAAGTTTTGCTTTACCCTTCACACTATACATTTTACTAAACATCTACTTAACAATATATATTTTACTCACACTATCTTCTTAACCTCTTTGCATTGCAAGGTGATTTAGAGTGTGTTAGACTCCATATTTGCTTTTGAAATTTTATATGAGTGTACCAAGGGTTGCTATTATGTGAGCATAGGAGTGTGAGCTTGTGAGCCTAGAATGCTACACACCTATGTTATAGGTGTATATACTATAGAAACTGTCTATGATTATAAGGTATATATATTACAAATATCCATATTATAGGTGTTTATGATACATATACCTATAGTGTGTGGTATCTATATTATAGGTACCTATATTGTAAGCTCAATGCTCACAAGCTCGTATTCTTGGACTCACATACTAGCACCATTGATCCACATAGTCAAATGGGCTGAAATTTTCAATTACATTGTCATAGTAGTATATTACACTTTTGTATGGTTGAAGTTCCAAATTTTGTTTTTCGATTTTGGGCAATGAACTTAAGAATGACAATTTTTGACAATTTCTCTTAAAAAACACCCTGCATCCTTTAGTAATTAAACTTTTAAAATATGCCCCGGATTTTTTGTTGAAAGCTATAGTATAACAAATCAAGTTGGGTTCACATGTAACTAAGGTACCCCCCCATTCCCGACCACTGATCCATTCCCGACCTATAAGTGCACGTATTTTTTATCACACTTAGAATGTTTTTTTTTTCATTTTCAAGGTTGGAACTAATAAATACATGACACATGTCCCCAGTTGTGGAAAAAAAAGTAGGAAATAATGATTAGGTGAAAAGTTATTGAATGATCAAAATTGGAAGAGTCTGCACATTGGCCCTGGGTCTAGCGCACTTTTTGCCTTCCAAAATTCATAGTAATTTCAATTCAAGCGATAAAATTACCAATTTTTTTGCAATCCATGTCATTTCTATCGATGTACCTTTGAAAAATATTTGTTTTGCCTTCACTACTCCAGATCATGTCGGAATTCCTTATTCGGTCAGTTATGGAAGAGGTTACCTTATGCATGTTCAACTCTTATAGTTTCCAACTCCTACAGAAAGGTAAAATTTCAACCTTTTTTTCAAGAAGAGCTAGCAAAAAATAAAACTTAGAAATGAAGAGTGGGGTTGAAAATGAAGGTTAGATATTTCAAGGGATTCTAGGAAGGGTATCTAAGCATGCATTGGAGTGGATGTTGACAATTGGCTATCATGTTATGTCAACAACCAACATTGGAGGCTAATATCAATGTCAAAGGTTTACAATAGTCTTAACCCCGGCCCTAAAACCATTTGTCCCCTCGGGGGACAATTTGGGTCCGGGTAGGTTCTTATTGTCTCAATTCGTAGTAAAAAAATTTGGGATTTTTTGAAGTATGCAAGAGCTTCGTGGATATATAATTTTTATTTCAATCGGTGCCCAGGAGCAAAAGTTATGGCACAATAAGCCCAAAACGGAGATTGGCGGGTAGCACAAAAAAATGACAAAAATCAAAATAATTTTTTAAAATTTTTATTCCCAAAATATTATATTTTTGTCTACACATGAAGCTTTGTTTCATTCAATTTGGACTTGTGATGAAAAAGTTATGGATAATCTTAGTTTTTTGGGCAATCTAAGCATCTTCTTGAAAAAATAATTCATAGGAATTATTTTTGAATGCAATTTTTACAATTTTCAATTTTTTTTGTTAGACGTGGCTAAGTTTGCTTGCTAGAATAATCTCACCATTGGGATTATTGTGTTTCAATTCCATCTTAAAGCTATTAATGATTTTGTTTTTCCTTCATTCTTGAACCTGTTTCTCCTTAACAATTATTTAATGAGTGAAAATTAAGTTTTTTTTTCCTAAATTTTTTTTATAAGATTCTCAACTCAAATATTCAATATAAAAATTTTAAAAAATCAAATGCAACAATATAAAAAATTTATGTTAAAAAGATTCAAAGCCAAAAAATTGTCATACAAGGTGTAAAAAAACTTAATTTCTTCACTTTGGATGCAAATATCTTGCAATCCAGGCGGTCAAAGTTTTCGAAATTTCTTCCATACATACTTATACTAGTCTATTGTAAGATCCTACAGTTAGAGATGCAAAAAAAAACAATTTTCAATTTTTTTTGCTCTTTGCAATAGAAATGTCTGTTTTGAATGGTTTTTTGATGGAAAAAGCCTCGGTCCTTGAGGGATTGAAGGTAGACTTCCATATATAATTAAAATCTCAAAAAAATCATTAGATATCCTTCCAAAGGCATTGGAAGGTTGTTTCAGACCTGCTTCCCATGTTGTAAACCAGCCACTGCTAGCCAAAATAAATAATAATATATATATTTTTTTTTTAAATTTAAATTTAAATTTAAAAAAAAATATATTATTTTTTGACACGACAATCATTCTGCCATGTCAGAATGTTGTTGTGTCGAAGTTCTTGCAATCCGGGGACTTGGGGAGAACTTTGAGGAATTCGTAGCCTTATTGAGGTAATTGAGCACCTAAATCTCATATAATTGATAAGTTTTCTAAAATTGTAATTGCTTTTGCCAACTTCCATAGTGTTTACACCTCTATGTGAATCAAGTAAAACTACATTTTTGGAATAACTTCGTTTTGCTACGAAACTAAAAACAACCAAAAAATTTAAGTCAAATATTGACATTGATTTTTGGGAAGTTGAAAGCTAATTCCCCCATTTTTTATGGGCATCTCCTACGGTTTGCCGGTTAGCAATTCTGATTCTCTTGCAAATAGTGCACATTTTTATATAGAAGTCTAGTATATGTGTGTGTGTGTGTGTGTGTGTATATATATATATATATATATTTTTAGACTAAAATTCCAGGGTTTTATTCCTTGGTCTTTATCAAGTCTACTGCTATTTTACACTTGTTGTTAAAAACATACTACATATACAAATCTTTTTAGGATGGATATATATATTTGTTATACTACTTGTGTCAAAAGATTGGGACAGATCCATTAGGTAGTCTAACTGGATACTTAGTACCTGCAAGATCAAGCAAAACTTAAACCTACATTATGGGTATTTTTTTGATTCTCCAAAATTATGATACACGGCTATTTGAAGAAGCCCCCAGCCAATATTTCCTTGATTAAACGTCAGAATAAATAACCTGACAATACATAGGAGCTTGTGCTTTAATTTCAGGGCTTTGAAAGCTGGTTGTGTAAGCCTGGCAAGTTGCTGCGCAATTACGCAAAGCTTACAAGTGTCCCTTATACCCGACTGTTTCTCTTCTCAGGAATACTTTGGCACTTGCTGCCGTCCTATTTTCTAAGTTTTTGCTTCGAAAGCTCAAGGCAGGGTTTGGGTTGATTCTTCGTGCGATTAAAGTGGGGATCATTTGCTAGTATGCAAAAATGGTGTTGGGGTCTCAAATTAGCGGCCAACAGGTGTTATAGTATTCCATAGCAATATTACTGCTATGATTTCTGAAAACTTTTGGATTGTTTTTGAACACTTTCAAAGTTGCTTAGTTGAGTATGATTGAAGGTTTTCTCTGGCGAATATACGATAACAAGTAGTGGTAACTTGCAGACACCTCGTGCACGTCATGTGGCATACTAATAGTTTGCTGTGTGGTATGGGTACAGGTGAGGGTTACCACCTTCGGAGGATTTTTTCAAAAAAATCTCCAAACAATGTTATGGATGCGTGAAGAACATGGTTTATTACAATTGATCTTGTTTACTGTTAGCATTCATGAACAATGCAATATCTTTTTAAACAGGAATGTGTTTGTAGGATCAACTGAGTTTGTTGTTGCATCCTGTAACTCCCACAGCTAGAAGAAACTTACTGTAAGACAGGGTCTTATTTCTTGCCGTGGGTGGCTGGTTTATCTCTGTCCAGCTGATGCATTTGGTTGATTTTTATAAAATCAACACAAGGAAGTCTTTATACCCAATTTTTTTTGTTGATCGTCTGTTGTGGAATCAGTCATATGAATGTTGCGTAAACCTAGCTAATATGTTCGTAAAGAACTGAGCACGTTACGTTACATACTGGGCAAGTTTCGACTGTTCAATCAGGTCTGATTATGTTAGCTTGTTAAGCAATTATTAATCCCAGTTCAATACTGATCAATATTGATCAATTAAGCTATACGGTTACTAAGTGATCGATCTCAGATCAATAATGATCAACATTGGATCGATTAAGTTGGACTATGACTGAGTTATTGATCTCAGTTCATAACTGAAATAGTTGTTTCAACTACCTGATATATTGGGATATATCACTGAGGTGACTAGTTACTGGTTTTTCAAAATGGACGTTTCTGTTACTTAAGATGTAGGGTTCTATCACTGAGGTGATTAATTATTGGACTTGCTTCTCTGTAAATAAAATAGCATGTTTGTATCAATTACAAAACTGATTATCATTTTACGAGTATGAAATTAAAAAAGGAAGCAGAATCTACTCTGATTTCAGAGGAGTATCGAAAAAACTTTTTTTTTTTTTTTTTTTTTCCCAAAGTTTGATCAATTTTTGTACATGGAAGTCCACCCTTAGGGTTAGTTGATTACATTGGATGGCCACCCCACCCCACCAAGCATAGCATGTGAGCATGGCTTTTAAGACCAAAATTTGGTGAAAGTGAACAACGGAGTGTAATGAACTTTGAAACTCCACCTATATATTAATATATAAACAAAAGCTTGAAAAACAACCAAACCTTACCTCACATGTCATACTTATTTATTCCACCTTGAATTACAAAATAAATAACATTTATAAAACACACTTACCCATCAAAATAACCTAACGAGTACTTAAAAAATTGTAAATACTCAATTTCAATGCAAACAAAAAATCCCAAAATAATCGCTCTGTCAATCTAGGCGGTATTATAGAGTCTCCCTTCTAAACAAAGGTATGTAGTCTTGGTGTCACTCTTGCCATCTCATTTAGGTTGCACATGGGACCCAAGATGAATAGACTCCCAATTCAAGCCAACCCAATAAGGATTAGAGTCACATTAGAATTTTTCACTCTTTTCCATTCAACTTTGAAGCACCAATGAGGATGTATTTTGCAAAAAGGAAATTGAAGCTATGAATTGGTCTTGAATCTTTGAAATTTGGAGTGAGATGAAACACAAAAAAATATACTAATTTGTCCTATTAGTGACCGGGGGAATTAGCAACACCTATAAAATTAGAGACACTACAATTTTTTTAAAGTGGAAATCAATACAATGTAGTAACATATTAGCTCACACTAATTTGAAATTTTGAATAGTGTGACTTGGTAAATTAGTGTCCCATGCACTATTAGGACAAACCATGCACTATTAAAATATATGAGTGTAGTTGAATTAGAGATGGACTTTGAAGTTTGAAGCATATTTTATTGTTTTATAGAATTCAGTGAAATTCTATCATGTTTTTTTTTATAATGAACTTTCATTTTTTATTACTTGAATTTTGACAATCTGCATGCATGTAAGAAAAATAAAGGGCTATTAATTTGACAATCCTTCAACTTATGTCCATTTTTTTTTATAAAACTTCCATACCTATACCTTAAATTACAATAGGCTATTTGTTCTGTTTGCTATGGTGAGATCTCTAGAACCATATATCCCTTGGTCGCATTTGTGGTGCCGTCAAAAATTCCTAAGTAAGGAGGAGTGCACAAGCTTGGTTTTGTGGCACTTTAACTTGACGTGTGAAAATGATTGAACTTTGAAGTTTTTATGAATTAAAAAAATTAGAGAATTATTTATATTTTATTTTTATCATATTGTGGCAACGACACAGAGCATACCATATTACAAGTAGCTCACATGAAAGGTCGACCGCCCTTTAGATTAGGGTGGCCTTCTCAATAGTCCATCAAACTTGTGTAAAGTAGGAAGTCCATAAATCGCTCATTTAAGAGCTGAAACTAAATTTTGGGGACGTCAAACTTCTAAAAATATTTTTTAATAAATTTTTCCTTGAACAATAAGTGGAATTGGCATCTATCCCAAGTCGTTTCATATTTTTTGAAACTTTGTGGAATTAGTTATGAAATTTTGAAGTCGAAATGGCAAAAATTGCCCACCTTTGCAAATGTACAATGTTTGTACATTGTTGAAGGCTATGAAAAAAAAAAACATGTACAAATAGTGCACATTTGAGAAGGTGGGCGATTTTAGAGCGTGAGCGCTTTTAGAACCACTTACCCTCATCAGAAGATCAAGTTGGAGTGTTGCCCTCGGTTGAAGGATTCCGGGATCCACTTGCAGCAGCGTTGCTTATTAGTGTGGGCCAGTTGTTGGTGGCTTTCCCTTTCGAGAAGAATAAGAAGAATATGGAAAAGATTCGGCGGAATTATAACGAATCACGTCATCTGTGGGGGGGAATCTTCCCAATTTTCAGGCTCAAGAGGGAGGCTCTCATTGCACCTTCGCTGGGACCAGGTGTCGGATGGAGCTGGCACGACAGCCAGCTTCTCAACTGGATCGGAAAAAAGCCGGATTCCAAGTCCGGGTTCTTATGGGAGATGACAAGCGGGACATTGAGAGGTAATTTTTTAAAATTTAACTTAAAAGTTTAAAAATTTTCCGGCACACATCCGTCGAAATACCTCTATAAGAACAACCCCACGGCGGCTCGCCAAGGGGGTTTAACTTGGGCAAATGGCGAGCCACGGCAAGGATGCGAAGCAACAATTTTAGACCGGCCACTTCAGAATTTAGAGAACACTCAAGCAAATGGCGAGTCTTGAGCGTGGCGTGCCATGCGGTTTGATTTGCTTTTTTACTCCAATTTTGAGGTACCATCCAATATGCCAAAGAAGGCAGAGGAGATGAATGGGTGACATTGTTGACGTGTCAAAGAGAATTTCTTGGTTGCCGTGCTTGCCTCTCTTGAAGTCCCTCTTCCACCATTTTGCAGTGGAGCAAGCGGCCACCACATGCGCCAGCTGCCTTAGAAGGGCACGCCAAAGCCCGTCTTGGCGCTCCTCTTTTGCAAGCCAGGTGTGGGGGTGCCCTATTTAATCAGTTAATCACTTCTTGATAGAAACTTTTAAAGGTAGAAAAGACCTCTACTGACTGGAAGCGGGAGACAAAGCACCACCATAAGTCATTGTCCTACTCTTCACCCTTCAACGACACTCACTTGCCTAGAGGCCAGTCCAAAGGGAAATACAAAAATCTAATTGAAGCAAAGTATAGGTCTTGTTGCTGGTTCAAAGATTGTTTGGTCGAACATGCAAAAAGTGAATAGTAAATAGTGCTTTGATTTTGCATCCTATTCATATTCACTACGTCAATGGGTGTAGTAGGTTGAACATTCTAAAAAACTACATAGACACTTTTTGTCAACAATTCTCTCAAAACCAAGCCCAAGGGACTTGACTTGTTGTTTAAGGGTTAAGGTAGCAACACCTAACAATAGTACGTACAATCATCAGCTTAGTCGACCAAGCTTTAACCTTTAAACGACAGCCCTAACCTAAGGAGCTCAATTTTCAAAGAATCTTTAGGAAAAGTCATCTAATATTCAACTACATGTGAACTTCCTTGGTATCATTTTCTTTGTCTTCATAAGATGTGTCTATCAATCTCAATCTTGGATTTTGAATTACAATTTGAACTTGTAGTTTTTGCATTGGAAAGTTTGATAAAATTTTTGAATAGTGGCTTTGAGGTTGCCCATGACCTTGAAGAGGACAAAAGCTCAACATTGATTGGTCATTTGAACAAGCTACATGATGCCATGATGGTCATTTAAGAAAGATTATGAAATCCAATTTGGATAGCCCTCCCAAGACGTCAAATGTTGTTTAAGGATTAAGATCCAAAACAAACTCATGGTCGTTTCAGAAGACTAGAGAGTTAATATTGGATGGTTGAAATTGTAGAATTTTTTTTGCAACCCACAGAGGCTAATTTGGTGGTGTTGAATTTTTAAAAAAACTCTTGATTTTGGACATAGAAATAATAACATAGGCGGGGTCACCGATGTTTGGAGAGAACTGCCGGTTAGTTCATTGTTAGACAGTGGAATTGGGAAAAAAACCCGGTTACAATTTGAAAACATCAGAAAAAATGTGGTGTTGAAAAACCTATTTCTATTTGGAGTAAAAATTAGAGGAAAATCCTGGACTCCATATCTGAAAATCCGGTTCAATATGGGAATTAAAGAAAAATAGCTAGTAAAACTCAAAAAATATCTTGAACGCTGGATGGGACCATATCATTGTTGTTTTTGTAATTTCACACCTAAATCTTACTTAGTCTATGTACTGCACAACACTGTACGTATTGTAGAGTAGAAAATTCCCGTGAATCAGGGTGAATTGCACTGAAGTGGTTACAAAAATGGAAACCTTTCATTCAAACTATTTCCATCTCTTCACGTTTCTGTTGCAATGGGGGATAATCATGTATCCTTTACGAATCAATTGTTTCAATGTTAGATCAAGACAACTGCAATCAAAAGAGTTCGATCACTACTTACAAGTTACATTGTTGTCTTTGATTTTCACACCTACAATGCACTGAAAAGAGGCTGCACATATTTCCTCCCTCCCCCCTGGCCTAAAAACTTCACAGCCGTTTATTTATTTATTTTTTAAATCCTCCCCCCCTGTCGTTGATCTTGGAAAACAACTTTGTATACGATATGTGTTCACGTACAAGATACGAGATATTATACATGTATTGGATACGAGATACGAGATACGAGATGGATACTAGATACGGTACGATACAAGATACGAATACACGTAAGGGATACGGGACATGTCCCATATCGATTGCCAGTCCCACCCCCACCTAGAAATTACACAACAGGTGGGAGGGGTGGGTGGGTAAAAATTTAAAGTTTCATTTAAATTTTTTTAATGAAATGGGGGGAGGGGAGGGGAGGGGAGGGGAGGGGAGGGGTGGGGGGAGTAAACTTTTAAAATTCATTCTTTTTTCTTTTTTTTTTTTGAACTTTTAAAATTCATTCTAAACCTTCAGTGCATTGTGACACTTTTGTTACAATGCACTGAAAAGAGGCAGTTACTGCCTGCCCAAAAGAATCAGGGAGAGGACTCCGGACTGTGATGGACGTAGTGATAATTTTGAATGCCAATTGCAGAGGTTGGGATGCTTGCTGAAATCAATCAGGTTGTGAGTGCGGATTGTGTATACTCAGACCATGTTGAATTCAAATCATCCACATTCATACTTACACAGGAAGCCTTTTCTGAATTCCCCGTAGGCATTGTACTCCAAATCCCCTCCTAAGAAACAAGAAAAAGTTACAAATTGTTGTTCATAGGGAATATCACTCTCACAGGGAAATGTGAGACAGGGAATTTTAAGGGAGTTTTAAGGGGGAAATTTGTGCGTTCTTTAGTGTTATTTGAAGATGTCCCCACCTCAAAATCAACTCAATTTGTAGAATTTAATAATCTAGAATGTAGATTTAAGCATCTAAAATCTAATTTTAATGTAGATTTTAGTTTGCATAATCAATTCAGTTTGTAGATTTTGGAAGTTGAAATCTAACAGATATGTAGATTTTGAATTTCCAATCTTAATGATTTGTACATTTCAGAATTTTTAGTCTAGCCCGTTAGCTAGATTTCAATAGTTCAAAATATTAGTAATATGTAGATTCATTTGTTTGAACATTTTACAATTTCATGTATTGTAAAATTTCTGAGATTTCTAAAATGTACCAACTGTAGAAACATTAGATTTCTAAGAATTGAATACATTCACATGAAGATTGACAACTTACAAGTCTTATGTGTCCAACCTCATGGTACTCTCGACAATCGATATGGGACAATTTGAATCTTCTAAAATCTACCATATATTAGGTGGAAACAACATTGAAATGTAAGATGTGTCAATGTGTTGCAAAGTCTACCAATTTGGATTGCACACGGGGGATTTGGGGGAAATTTATGAAAATCCTTACAAAGAAAACCCACAATTTCCTTTTGCATAGGAACTCTTTGAAAATCCCTCCATGATCACATTAGAACACAGGGAAACATAAAAACTAGGAGAAACTTGCATGAAAACCTACATAATCTCCAAAACAGTCGCAGGGAATTCCACAAAGGTCCGCTGTGTTATGGATCAATACAGTGCTCATAGAGATCTAACTGAGTTTCTTGTTGTATAGTACAGGTAGGGGGAGGAGGCTTTGCATTGACAGGAGCACGTGAGGAAGTTATTTACTCTAAAAGCAAGCCACATGCACACAGAGAGCTTCTCGGAGCGTCGCTAGCTGCTTGTTCAAACTCATTTGAACTTCTTATGTAGTTAAATCTCGACAGCAATCCAACCAGAATGCTTGTGTAAAGCAAATGAGGCATGTGACAAGCTTGAAGTGTGAAGTGTGCAAATGAGGCACTTGAGATTCAATAATGTCGTGGTGAGATTTAATGTCAGATCTTAGTCATGTGAAGAGATGCATTTTCAGTGTTTTGAGGTCTGGGTAAAGCAGGATGGCGACGTCCAGTGCTTGTTGAGAATGGTGATTGAATCTGTCTACATTCAACAGGAAACTTATACAATTTGTTCAGTGTTGTCACTCAATACTAGAATTGCTGACAAAACCGTTCAACCTTGCCAAATATTTGCGAATAAGGCCACCATAATCCGAAGATATCGTTTTTGCTGTCAATGTATTGCAGCATCAAAGCGACGAAGTGGAGCTTAGTTCACAGTTTGAGATTCAATACCACAAATCTACACTGTAGAGAAAATTTCAGTCCTTGGGAGGGCCATGAAAATGTTCAATAGGAGAAAATATCAGCCCAAATTGAATCACAAAGAATCTGGCAGCTTGTGTGTCTCGTCAAAAAATTTATTAAATTTTTTTTTTTAAATTTATTTTCTTTTGAAAATTATTTTAAAAAAACATTTTTTGTTTCACTATATTTGCACAACCGTTGAATGTGAAATATTGTATCTTGACTTAACTTCTACGTTAAAATGCCATTAGAAATAAACATAAATATAATAATTTTCCCATATGGACAATTTCGTTAAAATGGCGGTATTCCAAGTGCCACTTTGATGGTGTGCCATTTTCACCATCTAGGACAGGTATAGATTTTAGGACGGCCGTTCTAAACCATCTAGGATAGGTATAGATTTCAGGACAGCCGTTCTGAATTTTTTTCATGCCAAGTGCCCATATGGATCCAAATTAATAGTGATTTAGTATACTGGTATTGATAGTAGTATTGCAGGAATCCAAAAATTGTACTAAACAATGAACAATGAAAAGTTTTCTAGATGCACCTATTTTGGGGTGGACAAATTTCAAATTGCAGTTCTTGGACCTGAAATAACCTTCAAGCCCTATTTAAATGTACAGAGTATTCTCCAGAATTCACGATTTGAGAAAAATTGTCATAAAGTACTATTTAGAAGATTATTTTGGTATTGACATACAAATAAAAGTTGTAGATCTTGAATTGTAGATGCCATTTGTATGGTTAGATTCACCAATGCTATCACCAATATGTTTTTTAAAATTTGAAAGGAAAATTTTAAAATTCCTACTAAATTTGATTACAAGCAAAATACTATCATTATTTAGTAAAATTTGTTGGAATGTATTTGAAATAAGGCTCTCTTCACAAGTTGATTTTTTGAAATTTTTGAGTTCTTAAAATCTATGACTTCATTTTTGCAAATTTAGTTTTAAAGTAGAGTCAATGCAATTTTGGCTTGAATGGTCAACCACTCCACATACTTGCACATTTGTAATTTTAGAAAAATATGTACTCTAATTACACCAAATCCAACCATTAATCCCTAAAGTTTTATGATTATGTTTTCATCCAAAACACTCCAAAACTGCCATAATTTCTAGTACAAGTATCAAATTAAAAAAATATAAACATAAGATCTTATAGTATGTTGACTTCAGAACACATGGTAAACATTTCAAAAATTTCCACAATATGGATTGCAAGATATAAGCATTCAAATTTATTGAAATCTATTTTTTGGCCTTGTGAAAAACAAGGCAGCTGCACTTCACAAGCTCACTTTTCTATTAAAAAATGTCAAAAATGGTGGTGCATCTTTGGATATTTTTCCTAGACAAGTTGGCTACATGCCTAAAAAATTTTCACATCATTTGAAATTGTACAACATATAGGAAAAAAATAGTAAGTAGAAAGAAGTAGAGAATGATTCAAAATACTAAATTGTGAAGAATTTAATTATGGAATTGAAAAATATCAATCCCAATGGTTGTAATGTTGTAATAAACAATCTACATCCTATAATTTGATTTTTTTTCCAAAAATATTGAAAATTGAGTTAATAAACCACTTCAAAGTTATTTTAGAGTAGAGAATCCATAACTACCTACAAACTAAAGCTCTTCATAATTTTTTACTCATTGATTGAAATAGAATGACTCAAAGCTTTCCACATACATACAAAGCTAGAAAATCAATTTCAAATTTCTGTTTGTGAAAAAATTGATTTTCTTTTATCTGACCTAACTGCCCATTTATGAAAAAAAATAACATATTATGCTATAACTTCTTACTCATATTTCCAAATGTCATGAAATGTAGTGCACATAAAAGATATTACTCATCCCCACCTTCTACTAAAATTTCAACCTAAAATAAGCAAATCCTCATTCACACCACCCTGCCTAAAATTTCTATGTTGCCAAAAAACGCATGGTGGTTATTTAGGGGTTAAAGAGGACAACAACTTGATAAAGTATCTCTAGAAATTAGGATGACTGTCATCTAAGTAGTCATAAGAATGAAATTTGAGTTTTAATTTGTTTGTCGTTTAAAAATTGGATGTCAAAGTGCTTGGGGATTAAACAACAATCTAAAGCTGGTTTGTTTTACGGCTAGACTAAAGACCCTCTTGAATGATCAAAGCAGTGATTGGTGGAGCAATAGACATGATTCAAATTTGATTTACAGTGTGGCCAAGGCTGATGCCATGTTCATGCCAATGAAAAGTCCACTTGGAATCCACCACTAGTTGAGCAAAAGCTATAAAACCATCTGATTTTATTTTTTAGAAATTATAGGAACTAATCACTAATCTTTCTATTTATATATAAAATTTTGTATCCTATCTTTTATTTTATTCCAACAAACAAACAATACTATTGATTGCTACAGTAGCTTTATTCCAAAATTTACAATACAATGGGATTTGAACTAATAGGATAAATGATGTACACAAAATAGTGAAATTAGGTTGTCCCATACTATTTTCTCAACATTTGACACTATATAAATATTTATTGTTATTGTAGAAGATTGAACTACTTTTGAATTAGATATTGCTGTAAATAGGACTCATGAACCTCCATGTGTACAATAGAAATATTGTAGAAGTATTTATTAACTTTGATTGCTTGTAAAGTAACTTTCCTGGGATAAGGCAACTTAATTTTTAAGGCAATTTAATTTTACAATTTTGTGTAGTTGACATACAATCCAAATAACCAAATTCAAAATAACTATCATAAATGCAATTACATTTAGCACGGACATATTAAAATTGAATTTAAAAAGTCGACATCTTCTTAAACCAATCAGAAGATGAGATGAGATATATTTTGACAAAAATGACTTAATTTATGCCAATCTAACCTCATGTAGGTTACATATTATTTCCAATAAAAATGCAAAGTATTACCAAAGCATGTCAAAGAACTACCTAATTAATAATACAAGCCATGAAATATTGCATCTAATTATTTGTTTTCGCATTGATAGGGCAGCTTGCACCTTAGAATGCATGCAAGGAAGCTAGGTAACAATGGATGCAATCATCCATATCTATACGTTCATCTATAAAATAATACAGAGTACTCCATAGTCCATATATCATTATTAATTTTCATTCAAATATTGACATATCTACTATATTTTTGAAAAAGGACTTCATAAATATTTGCTTAATTTTTCATCCATATTTTGGGGAGAAGGAACATGTCGCTTTTTTTTATAGAATTTACCTCCTAGTGGAATAATAGATGTATCAAGGATGGAATTCTACATCTAGGTTCATAGGGCTTAGATAGTTGAGCCATTTCCATATCTCAACAGACTCTTCATTCATATATAGTTACTTCTTCTTCTCCATTTTTTTTAATCCTTCAAGTTCCAAAGTCTTGACGAAGGCCTCTTGGGATTTCGGCCTTTTGGAGTGGTTTGTATAACTTCAATTTTTGACATGACTTTTTGAAATGTTTTTTGAAGAGAAGAAATCACATTAGTTTTTTGGAAATATAATTTTGATTTCAATCAAAGCTTGGGAGCAAAAGTTATGCAACCCTAAGTTCAAAAACAATTTGAAGGGAAGCACAAAAAAATCACAAAAAAATAAATTTTCAGTATTTTTAATTTTTTTTTCAAAGATTATATTTTTGTGTACATGTGAAGCTTCAAATCATTGTTTTTGTACAATCTAATTAAGCATCTTCTTGAAAGAATAATTTATAGAAGTCATTGCAATTTTCACAATTTTTCACAAATAATTGTTAGACAGGGTTAAATTTGCTTGCTAGAACAATCTCACCATCAGTTGGAATTATTGTATTTCAATTCTATCTTAGAGTTGTTAATGATTTTGTTTTTTGTTCAATCGTATACTAGTCTTATTTCCATTTAACAACTTTTTTAAGAATAAAAATCAAGTTGTCCAAATCTCAATTCTTTAGCATTAAAAGAATTAGAAAATCTAAATTAGTAGTACAAAAAATTTAAGTTAAAGAGATTCAAAGCAAAAAAATCTAGTCAAGCAAGGTGCAAAATAACTTGTTTTCTTCATTTTAAATGCAAATATCTTGCAATCTACGCTATCAAAATTTCTAAAATTTCTTCCACTCATTTTAAGTACACTAGGGTCATTGTAAGAAACACCGACCGGTTTTCATAGCGTTTTCCACAGTATTCATTTTCTTTTTGGAAGAACTGTATAATTAGTAAAAAAAAAATTTTTAAATGTGAATTTTTTTTAATGTACACACCTTTAAGAAGAAGGTACCCTATGAAGGAAAAGCATAGAAAAATTCTCTAAGTAGGAGAACTGGAAAAGTGCCGGCAAAATCTCATGAAAATAGGTACTTTCACATTTTAATTTGTAAAAAATAGGAAAAGCAATTTAAACAAAACACTAAAAATTGACAATTTTGGAGAACTTTATGATGAAGAGATTTCACCAAAAATGATCTTAAAACCATCTTCAATGTTCAAAAATAAAAAATGCGCGCAACGGAGCCCTGTTAATTTGTATGCATTTGGAGGACATAAAATAAAATATTTTTAAATTTTCTTTAGTAGAAACATGACTTCCTACTATAGTAATAGACCACAAAAATTTCAGCTCTAGATCATTAATTTTGGATACTCCCTAGTACTAAAAACCCCTAAACCGCAAAGTGTGACAAATTAGCTAAATTGAAATTTAATTATAAAATGATTTTTGAAAATTTCTGAAAAATAAGGGATCTAAATATTATCAAGTTAGACATCTCCAATAAAAATTTCAAGTTAATCAGGTTCATACTTCAAAAGTTATAGCCAATGACAAGTCCATCACTTCAATTGTGATGCAAAATAGTACCAATCTTTCTTGCAGTCACCCACTAGTCTACTGCAAGATCCTACGGTTAAATATGGAAAAAAAAAAGATTTTAAACTTTTTTTTGCTCTTTGCAATAAAAAATTAGAAATGGTAGTTTTGAATGTTTTTTGATGAAAAGAAGACCTTGGGATTTTAGGGGTTAATGTGAATTGTGAAAGTAGTAAATGCCAAAATGGAATATTTGGTTGAGATATTGGTTGGTGTTGGATGAATTTCTTCCTAGGTACAAGGGAGCTCTTTTGCTAAGGATCTATGCCGCGGTCAAAGTTTCTGAAATTTCTTCCACACACTCTCAATATAATAGTTTAGTGCAAGATCCTATCATTTGATATGGGAAAAAAAACATTGATATGGGAAAAAAAACATTGATATGGGGAAAAAAACAGATTTTGAACTTTTTTTGCTCTTTGCAATAAAAATGGCAGTTTTGGGTGTTTTTTTTTTTATGAAAAGAAGACTTGCCTTCGGGATGTTGTGGGTTAGTGTGAATTGTGAAAGTAGTCCACGCCAAAATGGGATATTTGGCTGAGATATTGGCAGGTGTTGGGTGAATTTCTCCCCGGACACACTGGGGAGATCTTTTGTCAGGGATCATAAAGTTCCCCCCTCCCCGCCATGTTGCACGAAGCCAGCCCTTCCGTGCGGTGGGAAAAGGATCCCCCTAAACCCCGGATTTCCCAAGTGGGCATTTGATCACAGCACGCAGCTCCACCCAGGCCAACAATTGGCTCCCACTTCCTGGCAGACCCCTCCCGTCTATAAACGTACTGTACCCCACTACGCCCAGGATTCCTGCCACGGCCACCGCTCTCCAGATTCCCAGTCCACGGCGCTCAAGAAAGAACTGAAAAAAAAAAGGGGCCCCCCGACTGCCGGTCGGACGCCAGTCCCTAAACCCGGACTTCCCTTCATTCGGTTCCCGTAACTTATCGACGATCCGTTTGTTGCTGCACGAGTTTGCCACAAGCTGGTGACGGAATCTGCAGTCCAAGGGAGTCTGTGGTGACCTGCATGCATGTCTGCGTTCAGATTCAGGGACGGCTTCTGCAGGTTAGTCGACGGTTCTCACCAGTCTGGGCGCCTGATCGAACTCAGTTAGCAGCCCGGTTAATTAGCAGGGTCGACGTGAAGCTCTTTGGAATCGATGTAGGTGTTTTGGGGTTTGTTGTGGGGTTTGTTTGCGTGTGGGCTGAGAATTGATGGTGCTGGGAGGGTTGCGTGGGTGGAGTTGGTGATGGTTATCGTCGACGAGCTCTGAGTTCTTGCTGTTGGTGTTTAATTTGGTTAATGCATGGAAATTTAAAGTTGAGAGTTTTAATATGTGTTTTAGAATTTTCGGTCTAGTATGTGTTGATGTCCTTCGACGCAAACTGAAATGTTTTGTTGAAGGTGTCAGGCTCTAAGTGGAGGATGTAGTCGCCATGACTTTCGGTTTGTATGCTGCGGTCTCAAAATACAGTATCGTGAAACCGTAGTCACGTAAGTTTTAGGATTTTCTGCAACTGCTGCAGGAAATCTTCTGGACGTGTTGAGTACTGGTGAGGTTCGTTTGAATCTGCGAACCGAAAAAATTGCGTGATGTTGGTAGTGATTGGCGGTATGAGAGAATTCTAGGCTTGTAGGGGGCTGTCAAAGTACATTCTCCTGACTGTCCTGTAACGTACGTCCTTGAAAGTTTCGAGGACAGCGGTATGTTTCTTCGGCATTAGTGTCGACAAATATTCGGCTAAAGCCTGAAGAGAACTAGCAGGCAACGGTTACAATTTTTTCCACCAGAGAGGAAGTTAAGGGGGGAAGAGGGTTTGTTGAGTTCGTTCTCATCTGCGGAGTTTGTGTCTGACAATGCGATTCTCTGAATTCGCAGGTGAGCAGCGAGTAACCAGTGCACCAAGTCGTCAGCCCCCCTTCGCGCCCAAACACTCATAGCCATGGCGAGCGTCTTCCGGCGCCCAGGCCGGTCCTTCAACAAGCATATTGAGTCCCTGAACGCGAAGGTGGGCGCCAGCAAGTTCGGCAAGTACTTCAAGCTGGAGGAGCGCAACTCCTACTTCACACAAGAGATTCGCGCCGGCACCGCTACGTTCCTGACCATGGCTTACATTCTAGCCGTGAACGCTAGCATTCTCACCGACTCCGGCGGCCCTTGCACCGTGAAAGACTGCATCCCCTTGTGCAGCAACACTGCCTTCCCGGACGCCACTTCCTGCGTCGCGAACGGCTTCGTGATGCAGGACCCCACTCCCGCCTGCAAATTCTCCCCGGTGAACCCCGGCTACCAAGATTGCCTGTCGACTGTGCGCAAAGATCTCATCGTCGCCACGGCCGCGTCCGCGCTCATCGCGTGCTTCATCATGGGCTTCTTTGCGAATCTGCCGCTCGCATTGGCGCCGGGGATGGGTACAAACGCCTACTTCGCTTACACTGTGGTGGGGTTTCATGGCTCGGGGACTATTAAGTACCAGTCAGCGCTCGCGGCCGTGCTCATCGAGGGGCTCATCTTTCTGCTCATCGCGGCGCTCGGGTTCCGAACCAAGATCGCGAAGCTCATCCCGCGACCTGTGCGAATCTCGACGTCTGCGGGAATTGGGATGTTTCTGGCGTTTATCGGCTTGCAAGCGAGTGAGGGCGTGGGTCTGGTGGCGTTTGAGGGCGCCACGCTGGTGACGCTCGGCGCATGCCCGAGGGAGAATCGGGTATCGCTGGCTCCAGTTATCAACGTCAATGGCACCATGGAGCTCATGCCAGGTGGGAATCCATCGATCGATCTCCTTTCTAGTTTTGAGAATTTTCTTGCCTCGTGCGAACCATGGCAGGACAGAGTTCTGAATGGTCATAGTTGATAAAATGGCGTGTTTTTCAATTCAAAGCGCTGAAACTGGGACCCTCCAAGAGCGCAGAGGTGGCAGAGCCCTAAATACCAGGGCGGGCACGGATTTGAGCTCCAATTTTCTGAATTTTTTACCATTTTAATGAATATGGCGATTCTGGTAAATTTTTGTCTAGATTTCTCACAATTCATCCATGTTTGTCAATGATTCTCAGGTGCATCAGCATCTTCGGCCATCATGTGCACGAAGGGTCGCATGGAAGACCCCACGTTCTGGCTTGCAGCTGTGGGCTTTCTCATCATCGCTTATGCTCTGATCAAGAACATCAAGGGCGCTATGATCTACGGCATTGTCTTCGTCACTGTAATTTCATGGTTCCGTCACACAAAGGTGAACTCTCATCACTGACATCCCTAACATTTGGCACTGGCCACGACTTTGGCATAGATCGGCAATTTATTCCAACAGTCGAGTACCATGAATTCTAGGAAATCGATTGACTTGAGGTTCGAGACAGGCGACTGGAAGAGCTCGTACGGTACCAATTCCTTGAAATTTTGTCATGTTGTCGAATATGACGAGATTTCCTAACAATGAAAGTGGCACCCATGCTCAGGTGACGTACTTCCCCCAGACCCCCGCCGGCGACGAAGCCTTCAAGTACTTCAAACACGTGGTGGACGTGCACAAGATCCAAAAGACCGCGGGCGTGTTAAGCTTCTCCCAGTTCAACGAGAGCGACCTTTGGGTCGCTCTCATCACCTTCCTTTACATCGACATCCTCGACACCACCGGCACTCTCTTCTCCATGGCGAAGTTCGCTGGTTTCGTGGACGCGAAGGGCAACTTTCCTGGCCAGTACTTCGCCTTCATGAGCGACGCCACTGCCATCTGCGCCGGCTCCTTACTCGGCAGCTCCCCATGCACCACTTTCATCGAATCCTCCACTGGAATCCGAGAAGGCGGTCGCACAGGCCTCACCGCCATCACCGTTTCCTTCTACTTCTTCCTCAGTCTCTTTTTTACCCCTCTCCTGGCGTCCATTCCGCCGTGGGCAGTCGGACCGGCGCTCGTGCTAGTGGGCGTCATGATGATCAAGTCCGTGGTGGAAATCAACTGGGAGGATCTGAGAGAAGGCGTGCCGGCGTTTATCACCATTGTCATTATGCCGTTGACGTACTCCATTGCGTATGGGTTGATTGGAGGGATCTGCACGTACATTTTGTTGCATCTCTGGGATTGGGGAGTGATGGGGTACCAGAAGGCGAGATATGGAGGCAAGGGGGTGAATACGGCAAGCTCGGACAGCAAGTCGCCACCGGAGCCGGCCAAGAATTTTGAGAATCCCGAGGATGCCGCTGTGGAAGGGAAGATGTAGACGCACTCATTGTGTTAATCGCATGGTTGGAAGAGAAGGTCATGTTGGGTTTGGAAAGCAGTACTAGTACCCAATTCTTTTCTTAATTTCTAGGTTCCAGGGTTCGATGTTCCATTAGGTTGGTTGGAATTCGAGGCTGGGGGGACAGTAGAATGATGTGGTAGAGTAGATTCTCAAGCTTTCAGTGTAGCATAACGAGGGTGCGTATTTTCTATGGTGTACTAGGACCGTCAATTAGAATGTGCGCCCTGTCACAAAACAGTGTATTCTAGATAGCCGTTGTTGAAGCTTATATTGCGGAAATTGTCTGATCGATTCCGGCGAAGCTTTTTTTTGTAAAATAATAACTAAGTCAGTGTGAAGTTACAGTGGTTGTAGCTAGTTGCAACCTCAAACAAATTGATTGCAGACGTGCTCGCGAATGTTCAAGTTTCTAGAATAGATGGTTTGACGTGACCAACTGAAACTTTGAGCTCTAAAATCTAGGAAACCTATAGATATAAGATTATGTTTCAGTTGGAATTCTCTGAATCACTTCGCTTGCAGCCTTGCCAACTTCTGCCAAGTTCTTGACGTTTCATTGCCAAATGTGAGGATTTCCTGGAATGACATCTCAAATTCAAGAGCAGGTATTCCCGCATGCTGTACTTGGAGAATCCATTGGAGAATCCCGGGGAGATTCCAGAAGACTTAATTCACAGACAAATGAAATTCCTGTTAATTGTCCTGTGATCAGCACTAAGTGCTACTCCAGGATAGGAATATCAAATTGGAATGATTCGATTTCCGCAGGGATCTTCCAAGAATCCTCAGCGTACGCAATCCCCCCTGTAAAGTACCTGTAACTAATTGTGCCAAGATTCTACATTGGACTTCCACAGATTCTTGCCTAAAATATGCAGCCTCCATTTTGGCACACTATTTTCAGCAAGGCTAGAATCTTCCCTTCCGTTCCCTACCGTTCCCTTCCGTATAAGGTAGGAGGCTCATAAATCGACCATCTCAGGGATAATGGACCTCTCTAGGAAAATCACGGAAAATCAGTAGAGCGTAACATTTTCACATTTTCACATTTTTTTTTTGACACAAGGACAGTTTCCATTGATTTTCACATATTTTTTGTAGAAAGAGAAAAGAGAGACAATTCGTTGACAATTTAAATCGTAATTTTTTGACTTAGAATCAATTAATTATGAATTTTTCAAAGTGAAAGGTGCATTGAACAAACTCTGGTCCATTTTTGAAACTCTATGCACTATAATTCCTGACAGTTCTATAGAACAATTCTAATTGTGCCCTTGCAATTTGAGCCTCCTACCTTACTCTTCAACAAATCCAACCCTATCTTATAAGGTAGAAGTACCTATTTCCGATAACTTAAGGGATTTCACAGCAAGTGATGAGCAGTTTAAGGTGTAGGAATTTTTTCCCATGCAGAAAGATAAGAAATATGGGGATTCCCAAATTTTTGTAATTTTATTTGCAAAATTGAAATTACTGTGAATTTTGGGAGTCAAAAAGTGGTCCGGACCAATAGCCAATGTCTAGAGTCATCTAATTCGGATCATCTAAAAAATTGCTTTTCTACTCACTATTTCCAACTTTCTTCTTCACCACTTTGGACATGTGTCATACATAACCTTACTAGTCCCAACCTTGAAAAGAAACATTCCAAGCTTTTCAACCTTAGTTGGAAATAGTGCCCCCTATAGGTTGGCTATGGGTTGTGATCCACTATGGGTACTTCTACCTTAGTTAACTTGTTCAAGTACATCCTCCAAGTGAGAATCCCCACTTAGCCAATGCAAGTTTAATGTACTTATGTGCCTAAACCTTAAAAAATAGTTTTTTCTAGCCATTTATAGAGGTAAAGTAATCTTTCAATATTTTTAGAAAAAAACACATGTCACATAACTTGTGCATTTCAGGTCAAGATGTTTAAAAAATGGCTTGAGAATATATGGAAAAAAAATTCATCAAATTTATTTTCATATGAATTCATCTTTAAGAAAATTATAAAGTAGAAGGTGTCGGTACTAAATGAAAGAAAAAACTAAATTGCTAATAACTTTGAAAAAAAATTGAGAATTGCAAAAAAAAAAATTGGGAATTGTGAATCCAAATGGTAAGAATGTTATATTAAGCAATGTATGTTAGTACATTTGGAAATTTTCAAAATTGTGTTCAAAAAAGGATTTTTAGATGCTTGCATTAACATTGATTTTTTTTTTAAACTTCTAACTTTTGCAATATTTATTGGAATGATGTAAAACAAAGCTTGACATGTAAATCACATCAATTTTATTAAATTGGAAATTTATTCCACAAGCTAAAAATTGTGACATACTTCTTCACAAAGTTCTAATTTTAAGCCACAAACTAGAAAATGTATAGATTTTGGTTTCAAGCCACGTAGCCTAAACTACGCCAAAGTAATGAAATATGGCATCAATTTTTATAAAATTGACATTATAAACATTCATTCTAAAGACTTCATGGAAAAATTTCAAATTATAAATTCTATAGAGCCTGCTTAAATTCTCAAAGGTCCCAAAGTGATTTCATTATTATTGCAAATACTAAATATCAGTATTGTACGTACCAGTAGGAAGATAGAATATCCCATTCCAAATCAAACTTCCATTCCAAATATCTAAAAAAATTCCCATTTCAAGTTGTTCGTATTTGAAAACAAAAAATATAATTGAAAGTATGCATGTGGTATTGACGGGTCACATAGATTGGATTAGAAATGTGTTAAGTTGTGCATAGGTTGGTAGAAGTCCTACAATAGATTTTTTTTTGACGCTGACAAGCATGTGTATAGGCTTTCATTGAAAGCCTGGCAAGGCAATACCTTTCTATAATTTTTTTTAAAAATCACGTGAAATCTGAAAATTATTTTTCAATTGTGACATTATTTTTTATTGTTTGTCTACCACTCAAATTTATTTCCACATTTTTCAAATAGCACTATCATATTGCACTAGTCATTTTGCCCTTAATGGAATAGTTTACTTTAATGAAGTGTTTTAAAGCATGCCCACCCGCCTTGCAAAGTGGAGGACATGTTAAGAGGTCATCGACTTTGCAAGGCGAGTAGGCAACCGGGTTTGAAAACTCGTTTTGCAAGCCTCTTTTGGCTTGAAAATTAACAACCTATTTCAATTGATTCGTGGTTGATTACTTGGTCGAGCCACCGGCGGTTTTTATCCTTCAATTTTCAAATTGAGTCACCAAGCCTTGTGGTGAGAGCATCACCACCCTCCTCATCGTCACTTTGAAATTAAAGAGGATGAACCAGCCCTACTGCATTCTTTGCCAACTAAAGTGCCACCATTCAATTGAAGCAAGCCGTTTTCAAGCCATGCATTGACTTGCAAAACGAGCTTGTTTTCAAGCTCAAATGTCAATTCACCTTGCAAATTAGATGATCTAGTATTAACCCCTAATGACCTACGGGGGTGCACTTTCAAAATGGGTCAAAACTGCCAAGAACTTGAATAATTTTTTTGCTCATTTTTCTTGAGATTGGATAGAATGTAACCGTAGGATCTTGAATTTCACATTAAAAATGAGCACCTCAAAAAATTTCAAATTATTTGGCCGCATGGTTTAGGAGATATTTAAGTTTAAGTTTTTTTGAAGTCAATGGAAATACAGTGCACCGCACTTTAAAGGAGCATATCCTTCTGAGAATATTGTGAAATTATTCTTTTTTGTACTCAATGAAATATAAGAGAGTTGAAAATGTACATGTAAAATTTCACAACATTTGAAGCATTTTCAATTTATAGTGGAGCTTGCAATGCACGGTGGTCACTGAAATAAGAGTAGTGTTTGTAAAAAAAAAGGAATGGGACACTTATTTTCTCCTTGAACTCCTTGGATTTCCCTTTTCGAGGTTGATTTGACCTTTTTGAGGTGGGCAAGAATCAAATTGGTTGACTTACTTTTTGGTCCATACCCAAACGGAACCCCCCAAAATGAGTTGTAAACTAGCTCCACTACACCACTTGATTTTGAAAAATTCCTCAAGGCGGAGTTTAACTTGGAATTTGATGAAACTCCCGCCATTGGATTCATAACATCATCTGTTCTCTAGAAACAAGTTTTATTTTCAAAAAAACTCAAAATTTGAGAACGGGTAGATAAAAAAAGAGGGGCAGCAGCCGAAAACTGATGAAATCGTGTGTTTGCTACCAGTTCTAGGGACAGGATGTTCGCTGAAATTTGGATGAATGTGCATCATTTGGATGATGAAATGAAATTTCATGTACACATTGCAAGTTTCATCCATTTCTACTGTAAGGATGTAAGTAGCTTCCGTCATCCTTCGAGAGATTATGGCTCTCTGTAGTACCTAAATTAAATGAAAAAAACACACCCTGAGTTCATCTGCTTTTCAAGCGCAGTGAGCATGCTCTGATGCTCTTGGTGGTCCGAATGGCCTCCGTCAAGGCGTCCTGCAATTGACGACTGGCTGGCCCAAGAGCTCTGAAGAAAAGTTAAAAACATAAACGTAACTTCAATATCCGTGCTTTTGTGATATCACCGCTGCCACCCAAACAAAAATCTTTCCAAAGTCTTTCCCGGCCTCCATAAGTCATTCCCTCCCTGTTTTGCGTTCCTTTTCCCTGCCCTTTTCCGTATTCCCTGCGCACTTGGTGAAGTCCGTGCACCCTGTTTTTAGATCCCACACAAACAGAGTAACAGACAGACGGAACCCAAAGTAACTTACTGAAGAAACGAAGAGGAAGGAGCCGAAGAAGTTAAGTTAGCGAAGAAGAACGCCTACAGTGGGTTTGGGTTTGGGTTTGGGTTTGGACCGGTATTCTTTTGATTCCCTCGGCAATGGACGGACGGAGAACGGCCGGGAAAGTGAGAATCAAGTGTTGAACATTAAAATAAGCATACAAGCATGACAATACTCCTTTTTCACAGGTTTCCATGAATAGAAATATTTTTGGATCATCTTTCAGAGAAAGAAAAATGGATGTGGAACGTTACACAAGTGGTTTCATATTTTTTGAATCATTTTTGAATTACTTATGAATCTTCAAAGAAAACTGTTGTAGGCACCTACTGTATTTGTAACCCTAGGTCTTCCAAAATCTAACCACTTGCAACTTCTAAAGTGATTTGACTAAATAAAGGTCAATGATTGGCTCTTGCAATAAATAATGCTTTTCTCTCGATTCTCTCAATGGCTTGAGAGGTCTATTTAAGGACCACCTAATGTCCATTTCGGACCTAAATATAGGGTCGATTTGAAGAGGCCACTCCTTTAAGAGCAGACTACCTTAGATAGGAAAAAAACGGAGGAAAACAGGGTTGAGTCTATGGTAGCGCAACAAGCCTCTTCCTCTTCCAGCTATGTAAGGGCAAATGTAAAAAAAAGACCCCCTATTTTGTGCCGTGTTTATTCAATTCTTAACACCTCTCCTAGCTAATTTGGGGCCTAATTTGGGGCCTGTGCAGATTGCAAATATGAATTCAGAATTTTGCAAATTTTATCATGCATCGCAAATAAAAAATTCCTGCATCTTCCACAGGGGTAAAACGAAGGGGGGCCTCCGAAGAGGCTTATTGCACTACTGTGGACTCAATTGGAAAAAATGGTACCATGTGGGATTTATTGACACTAGTATTCAAGATTTTGTTTTGAGTTTTATGAACTATTTCCCTCTGGCTCTCATATTGAACCAGTTGTTCAAAAATTGAGTCTTGTTTTTACTCCATGTATAGGTTTTATAGGTTTTGCACTGGTTTTTATTTCAAATTAAAACCGTTTTTTTTCCAATTCCACAAGCTAACAATGAATAAACTGGCGTTTCCCCGTGAACATTGATCAACAACATCTACACTTTAGTGTATAATTTCTAAATTCCTAATTAGTCCTGACAATAGTCACAACAACAACAAAGACTTATAGTGAAAATGTTCATTATGTTATTTTTTGTAAAGCTTTGTCAATGGGATATGTTTACATCACTAGGCTCTACAGTCCCTACATTATCTTTGAAATGTGGATGTAGCCACAAAGTGATTGATGAATGGTCAAACATACCTTGATGTAATTGAAAAATGGATGATTTTCATCCAATTTTGTTTTTGGAGAGTTCTTTGAGTGTATTTGCATACATATAGGGTTTGGGCATGTAGAAAACCTTGTATTGAATCAAATACTCCTCATCAATTTGGTTATAAGCTAGAAACGGAAAAAAATATATAATATATATTGTTTTTTTCCAGCATGGCCTAATGTTACATCCCAACTTTCCGCTTGGTACCTAGAGGAAACCAACCAATTTTTGTTGTTGTTGTTGGTAGAGCGACTTACACCTTGGAATGAATATAAGGAAGGAAGGAAAAATGGATAGAATCATCTACATGTGTATATTCATCTACAAAAAATATTTTTAATTAGTATTGGTCCAAATATTGGTGAATCTATTATTTTTTTTGAAAAGGATTTGGCAATTTCATCCGTTCTTACAAACATTTATCTTTGTACTCATGGAGCCAGTGCCAAAATCAAATACAATTTTGGCAAAAATTTCCCCAAAAAAATTTGGTTTGTGGAAGGCCCTTCATTGAGAAACGACAAATGTTTTAAAGAAAAAGATGCTAAATCCATAGATTACAAAAGATGCCTTTCTAGTATATTTGGCAATGCCTACTTCATTTGCTCTTGATCTAAATTTTAGCCTTTAAGTCTAAAATGGTCATTTTTGAATTTGAACCCAACTAACAAAATGAAGCTTATTAAGTCTACTTTCTATTCCAATATGATATTTGTAAATTTCCTAAAATTGTGTATTTTATAGCCATTTGAACTGTAGGCCTATTACCATGTTTTTATTAAATTCCTAGTTAAATAATTATTAAAAAATTTGGTTTACTCCACAATGTTCTATACCATAATACACACAAGTAGTAAAATTTTCAAATTTTTTGAGCTTATTTTGTATTTGATATGAGTTTTCTTTGTTTTTTCTTCAAAAAATCATATTAATTTCAAATTTTCACAAAAAATTCTGAATTTTTGTAAGCGTATAAAACATGTGAGTTAATCTTTGAAAAAATAAAAATTCCATTCATTTTCAATCATAAAATGAAGTATTCAAGGAAGAAGACTTTGATGTTTGATTACATGGTCAAAGGCTCTAAGATTTTAGGATCAATGGCTTAAAATAGAATTTTTGGTAGTTGAGAGACGTTTAAGTTTTAGCAAAAGGAGACCAACAAATTACACCGAGCTCATCTACTACTCATCAAGGATACCCAAATGTATTAGTTTACAATGTTATGTCCATTTCTACAGGTTTTTTTTCTAATTTTTAGATGTGATAGTTTTGTTTTTTTAATAAAATGACATACTTTATTATTATTGTATTTAAAAATTTGACTTTTACTTGTTTCCCAAAGTTAATTTTGACTTCCTAAGTGGTCTTTTATATATTTAAGCAAGCAAACCAAAGTTTTTAAAATCTAATTTATTCTTGTCAAAATTTACTTTCAATTGGCAATCTAAAGTTGATTACATTTACAACACTAAACTAATGTGGTGTTTTGAAATCCAAAACTATTTTAAACTATTTTAAACTATTCTTTATGAAATCAAACCAATCTTCATTTCTTTTTAAGTTTTAATGAATTCAATTTTAGGATGTTTTAGTTTAACTTATTCAAGAATGTCCTTATAAAATTTTAGAGTGAAATGTCCATTGATTGTAAGGCCATAATGCCTAATCTTCAAAAATAACTTTTCAAGTGTCCTTTTCAAATGTGAAATTTTGTGTTTCAAAATCTTTGGGAAAAAAAATACATGTATCCCAAAACTTAAGCATTTTGAAAAAATGTTGAAAATGGAGTTGTGAACACATGGAGAAAAATTAATAAAGAAAATTTTTACGTTCATTTGAAAGATATATTAGGGTTTAGGGTTTATGAAACTTTTAATCCTAAATACTTTGACATGAAATTTGTCCATTTACGATAAAACTACGAGACCAAAATAGGTACCTATACAACCCACATACTTTTATTTATTATAAATAACTATTTGAAACGGAATCAATTTAATTCAATTTTTAGAATTATCTTCAGTTTAGTTTTCTAAAGATTTCTTTATATCATAGTCATATATTTCCAATCCTAATTGCTTGTATTATAGAGCTTAACATCAACCGCAAACAAACAAAAAAAAATTGTTTTTAAATTTAGATTTTTGGTCATACTATATAGTGTATTGTTTCAGAAAATGGAATGCTCATAGTGTATTTAATCACTTTCGGCCTTTTGTTATAAAAACTTGACTATGACATTCAAAAGGAATTTTTCCCCATAGCAAACAAAATGAAGCTTCTATAGTTTAGTTCCTACTTGGTAGAAAACTTCAAAAACATCCCAACTTGAGTGCTTTAGTGCAATGTGATGAGTGCTTTAAGTGCAACACCAATGACTATGTATGGAAAGCCAAAGAATTTTGGATAAGTCTATGATGTTCAAAACTATAATACTAGATTCTTCAAAAAATTTAAGCATATTTTGATATGTTTTTTCACTTTTTATTCAAAAACTAATGATAATTTCAAATCGTCACAAAAGAATCTGACATTATTATGTCAAAACATGTGATTTTCATCTCTGAAAAATACAAGTACAAAATTTTCATTCAAACAAAGTGGTAAGATTGGAGCATACAGAGTGCCGGATTTTGAAGTTTGGCTACATGGTCAGCTGGTATCCACATTGAGGGACAGTCACGTCAGAACATACCTACGTCAGACACCTTCCCAGAAGTCACAAATTCACATTCGGCAAGAGTAAGCAACGCAGCCATGAGCCATGGATTACAGGACCATTTGTTATTCGTGCTTCATTAGCCTACGATAACAAGCAACCATGGTATTATGCCTGCAAAGCAATCATATAATGTCTAAAAATTTGCACCGCTCAAACTTCATATAAACAAGGAATGAGGCGATTGCTAAAGCAACAAAAATTTGATGCCTTTGATGTAAAATCTCCGGTCGTAGAGTGGCATTGTCAAAAATTGCCAAACACACGTAAAACACCTCAGGCGTCTTCATGACAGTCTCAAGCTGCCTTTCGAACCCAGAACCTTGCTGCAAAGCAGATACACGTTTGTAAGGGCAGATCTACAGCATCTAATAGTATTTTCATACAAGACTAACCTCGTCTTGAAAACGTCATGTGAAGCAAGTATTGGTAACCCCGAAGTGTCCAAATGGCCATAAGTGTCTGTTACCATATCTAGAGGAGCTAAGATAAATCATTTAGAAAGCTTCAAGAAAGGTGACAATATACCAATAGAAAGAAGATATCATTCCTTACATTTTTCTTTCTATAGTTAGATAGGAATGCATTTTGAAAGTTACTATAATCAACTATTAGCTGATGCAACTATCAGCAAAGTATAATCCAATGAGGACTTTTTAACTGATGCCCTGTATTAAGTGAACTCAACAGAATTTTTTTCTCCATATCACAGGTATGGGTCGCAAAAGCAGTCAAACAAACCGACCTAGATACATTCATGATGACAACGAGACAAAAGCATCAGTAGGGCATGCAAGAAAAGAGTCATTCCTCACCGTATCAGAGAATTTGAACAAGCTGACTGGAAGTCGAATACAAATATCTGATCAGCTAGAAGGCGAAGATTCCAACATCCTGGCAAGCAATGTTTGCCTGTGTCCAAGTGCCACTGCAACCCATAACCAACCTACACATACCTGTAGCAGATCAATATTAAGAGTCAGGCAGCGTTGTAAAGAGACTTGTTGTATAAAAGTTAACAACTACATGCTTGAAATTCACACCTTTGTTTGTAATACACACGTACACAAGCGATTTCCAAATATACATCATAACAACGTTACACTTGAGAGGAAAAGAAAGCCAGAGGTAATTTTGTGATATATTTGCGGTCATTCTCACGGGCAAAGCACAAATAGCAACAGCAGAAGGCCCCTGAAACAGCAAGGCTTCGGTCATTTTATACACTGCTGCAGCAGCGGCATCTCCAAGTCTTTGCACGAAAGTGTCAATAATCACCTGTAAAAAATAGTAAAGTACATTCATTCCGGGATTATAAAAGGTTCAATATAATCAGAGATGGTGCAGAAATGTAACCCATATGAGTACGAATGAAGAACTAAACAATATTTTGAACAAAGAAAATATTTCAGGTGAAGATGAATATAACCTTGGCTTTGTATTTCTCTTCACGAGTGGTCACAGTAAAGAGAATCTCCCTTGCAGGTCGTGTTATCACGTAATTTGTAACCTACACACATAATTTGCACACTTAAGAGACGCTATTCATCTTAAGTCTCAAGCAAGATTCATAAATCGAGCGAGAGACAACTCAATGTAAGCAGCTCATATCCAGCACGGTTCAAACTTAGCAGATCATGAGTTAGTTTTATCAGGTAGTGAAATTTCCAATACCGATCAGTAGGACTTGTACATAGCCAAGCTTACACTCAAAATTGCTCGCTGAATTCTACGCGTGCAACTCTTTTCTGGTGACTGTTGCTAGTGTATCTCAACACATTATGAGTGGAAATAGATGAAACCACTCAGTATTCAATATTTGACCCAGAAACGAGAAAACATCACTGAACATCCTTTCCACATGTGAAAATGTTGCTCCAACAGTAAAGGATAAAATGCATTCCGTTGGGCTTTAGGTACCAAACGACTCTGCCCTTCAACATCAAGCGTCAAATATTGAGAAGAGCATTCAGAGAGTATGGCCTTGCTATTCAAATAAATGACTTGCAAAGACATTGTGGGCAAAAAGGCCTCACTTGCCAACCTTGCGAACAGCTTCGGAGATAGCTATCACCATCGAGGTTGGCGATGCAGAAATTACGGTCAAGTTAAGAAGTGCCACCACAGGAAGTGCACAAAGAGCTGCTGTGACTCCAATCTTGGACAAAAGTCGACCCTGAAAGCAGAATGCACAGTATTTCCCACTGTCTCGATTATGGTGCGCGTCAAACTACAGAATCTCAGAAACTACCATGTTATTTTGTCAGAAAAGACGAAGGTTACCTCAAGTTTAGATTATACCAACAGAGGCTATCGATTTATAAAATGACCATAAAATGTTTGGCAAACTCTTATTCATATGCAATAGAGTACATCCAATTTAACGCAGAGCTCTTTATCTGATGTTTGGAAGTATTTCCAAGACTCAATTCAAGTGTTGGTGCGAAGGCAACTTACCGTGACCGTCAGTTGTCCAGCCAGAATAAAAACAGCTGTTAAACTGTTGATTTCAGCCAATAGGATTCTCCTTCCCAACGGATCTTGCGTAGAGTCTGCAACAACCGCCGATCTCTGCATAGGTGATTTCTTTGCTTAGGTTAGTAGGTCAGACAAATCAAAGAACCGATAAAGAAATTACATAATAGATCATCTCAGATATTTAATAGGAGATTTATATAGTAAACAAATAAAAGTACCGGAATCGCTAACCTCGAAATAGAAGAATGATGAAATAACCGCTGTCAGCCACAAGAATGCACAAATTTGGAGAAGATATGTTGAGGAGAAAATGAGTCGCACACCCTCCAACACTGACGCTAATTTCTTCGACGTGGCCACTATTAAGGTTTCGGAATCAACCAAAGACCCAACTTTGTTTGTACCTTCACTACGTTCAACCAACTGCTGACCTTCATCTTCACGTTCCTTGCTGTTCAAAAGATGCCAGATGAAATTTTAATTGCCAATACCAGCCTGTCTACTTTCTACATCGACCCGTCACAAATCATGACAGTATAATCCTATTTCGGTGAACCACGGCCTAGTATATTAACGACCCAAAGAAGACATTCCTTTGATTATGAGCAATAAATAAGATTTACCATATTCAGTGACGGTAAGATGAAAGGCACCACAAAGGATCTGCAGAGAAGAACCAGACCTTGAGATTAAGGCAGGCATATGATGAAGGCCATCGTCACCAATACCTAATGCACACCTTGCAGCCAGCTCCATCATCACTGCTGCTAGCAGAAGCAGAACTGTCCAAACAACAAGAGCAGATAAGACTAAATTAGTCTAGTAACCAGACGAGCAGATAAGTCTAACATAACATTGCAAGAACCAGAGAGGCATCGGTCTCTGAGATCACTCGTTTTTCTCCCCTTCACTCAAAACATTCACTATATCTTGTATATAGAATGTTAAGCGCAGAGCAGACACCACAATCCCCTGCTTACATGTCTGTTGGTTTCAGGTCAGAATTAGTCATTGAAGGACACATTTCGCCTAGAGATTCGGTGAACATTCGACCACACTACAGAAAGACCTTGATTAAAAATTGCCATTCTTCAAGGCCAAAGATGGCAACAAAAGCACAATTCGAACCTGAAGTCAGAAATTCAACCTGGTCCAAGGCGAGCTAAGCCAACAGCCAGCAATGACCCAACAAGCTGACCTAATGTTGCCCCTGCACCAATGAAGCCAAAAAGCCTTGCCCCAGCCTGCCAATCATGCAATACATTGGGTCCTCTCAAGCGGTATAACCAACACAAGAAAGCTTGCATGAGCATACAAATTTTCTGGTTCAGACAGTAGGAGCTCAGCTCTCGTGCTGATCTGAATACGATCTCACTTGGAAAAACCGACAGAAAGGAATTTTAAAACTGTATTATGTACATGAGGAGAATATTCGGTTCCTCTACGATAATAGTAAGAAGTCTTCAGTCGAAAACTATCACGAGTGCGAGTCCAGTAAAATCCAACCTCACTTGTCATGACATCAGTGATGCGTGCCCACATAGCTGATACGGTGAATAGGTTTAATAACGCAATCTGCAAAAATTAAAAAACTTGTTAGACCCAATCCTTGGATAACAAGATTTTCCATGCAAGAAGAAAATCATCCCCAAAATAGAGATTTCTATAAAATCATAGTGGTAAGGAAACCTCCCCATGAATTATAGGGAAGATTCCCTGCATGATGTCTAAAAGTTTAAGAAACAGTCCAATTTTACTTAAAACCCTGTACTACACAAAAGGCAGATAAACATAGTGAGGAGCAGAGGGAAGAGTCCATAAGGGGGAGAACGAAAGGGAATAAAGAGCAACACGAAGTAATAATACTGGACAAAGTACATCAGAGTTTGTTGAAGGAATAGGTTATGCAATCACCCATAGAAAAAAGCTACCACGAACTCCAATGAACAACCAAGAAAGCTCGTGCCAACTTGTTGGAGTTATAGGATTGCCATTTACGATGGAAATGTCATCTTCAGGTTTCAAGGCATCAGACAATCTTTCATCCTGCATATACATTTCAGACGTCAATGCAATGACATTCGGAAATCCTCGTCGTCACGACCGAAGCATAAAAAGCATGTGCAATACTACGTACACACCAAGATCGCACAAATGAGAAGCAGAAGACGATCTTAACTGTTGGTAGGAGCGAGGCAGGTACGGCAATGTAAAGAAGAAAGAACACGAGGAGTGAACCACCAAAAAATCTATACAAAATGACAAGTGCCTGCAGCCAAAACGGAGGCACAATCATAACTCTCTCCAATAGAAACAAACTGCATAATCCTCAATACAACCCTCAGTATAGAATACCCAGTACAATCCTCAAAAGAATTCTCACTGATTGAACATTTGAAAAACTGATATTTGGCAATCTTGTATGCCACTATTCCTAGAACTATACGTAACAACTGCATTACGCATCAGAACTTCATGCCTTGGCATGATGGGCCCCAACATGCTACTATTGCTGATAACACTTGTCTCATTCTCATTAGACAGTATTTCTGTCTTCATTTTTGAACCTTTGCTTTGTCTCTTAGAGACTTCGTGAAAAATATTGCTCTGTGCAAGCAACCCATACCTCGCAAGCCAGTGAACTTGCTTGGTAGAAGCCAAAAATTTCCAACGCTTGGAAGGCTCACCTTGCTCTTGGGCAGATTCGGAAGTGAGAGCAAATAGGAAGAGGCTGGAGCGGCTAACATGGTGAGCACCAAGGAAGCCAGAAAGAGAGCTGGCAAAACACCAGGACCAAGTGACAAAGCTGCCTCATCTCGTAACGGCAGGACCACAAAGTACGCACCCAACAACTGGTTCATCACCTTAGTCCATTAGAAATTCGCATACAATTCCATTCTCCCACAGAACACACAATGCGCGTCCTCTGAAACTAGCGGAACAACAAGACACGTTCACGAAGTAAAACATCTTAACCCTAATGCACGAAGATTCAAGGATTAAAAACGACCAGTTCGATCACATTGTGAAACACATAATTCAGATGGGGCCAAATTTTATATCACGAAAAAAATTGCACATATTCGTCAGATATAACAAAATTGGATTAAAGAAAACCCCATATGGCACACTCAAAACTGCCAAAAAACCATGAGGCCTTTCTCGTTCCAATGGGGCTTAACCACTAAAAACATTCCAACCGCTTGGGGTTTAAGACTCAAGGTGAACTAGAGAAACGCTTCAAACAACGCTAAAATTCAGGAGATGCAAAACCAATATAGAGAAACTAAAGAACCTCGAATCAACATGATCAAGTCCACAATCCGAATTCTATGATTCAGAGTGAGCGAGTAATTCTTACAAAGAAGAAGGCCGAGAAGGCGTGAAGCAATGCAGGAACCTCGTGCTGGTGAACGCGGACGAACCGAGATACCAGAGACACCAAAAACGGGTGCACCATTCTCATTAAACACCGTCTTCACCTCGCATCCACCAATATCAAAGAGCTTCTCTCTCCTGCTTGCAATTCTCAGACACATTTTAGGTTCCCCGCTTGAAAATCACACAAGCTTGCCACCCACCACACGAAATCTCGCAAGGAAAGCCAGTTTTCGCTATGAAATCTACTTCAATTCGGTTCAAAAAGGAAATTACTACTAAATGCTTCCTCACACAATTTCTTCGACCACCATCAGAGAGCTTCCCTGCTTGCAATCCTCAGACATATTTTAGGTTTCCCCAACGCTTGAAAATCACAAAACCTTGCCACCCACCTCGACGAAAACTAAATCTGTCTGTGGATAGCCAGATTCGCAAGGAAACCCAGTCTTCGCAAGGAAATCTGCTTCAATTCGGTTAAAAAAAAATACAAGGGAAAGGAAACTAATACTAAATCGTCAGCTGCTGTTGAAACGCTTGCGAACCGAGCTTCGTCATCGTATGAGCCATTTCCGTATGAATCAGCCGAATGCCAACCGTTTGTTCTCACAAGAAAGCGGAACAATGATGATTGTTGCAGAGTGAGTGCAGTGGATTGTTGATGATGAAGCAGGGCAGTTGCATTGCGGCGGAGGAAAAGGATTTTCGGACAATCTGTCGGTAGAATGATGAAATAGTTAATGAGAGATCGAGGCTTCGGCGAAGATCCGCCATAGCCAGCGCCCGTTTCAATCAGGAGCCTGCTCGTATCTAGGAACGTTTCTAGATTCTGCGGGACATCGCAGCCTTGAGAGCATCTGCACCGGTGCACACGCTAAAATTGACCCTGTATAATTTCACGTCGTGTTTGAAGTGTTATTGAAGAGCTTGTTTCCACCCTTACCAACCAAATTTTTTCATGTAAAGTGGATTGATGAATCACAAGTTGGATGTAGGATAAAGCTTACTAACTCTAGTTTCTATTTGATGGAAGCTTTGAAGAATTAATATGTGAAGAATTAATATTTAGAGGTAAATACACTAAATAGGGATATTAAGGGGATCAAAAAGGTAACCCTTAAACGTCGAAGGGGTGACCCTCGAAATCATCATTTTCTTTTACCATGTGAATCAATAGCCTCCAAAATTGCAAAAGTACTTATTGCAAGTCAAACTATTGTAGAAGATCTTCCCTTTCCACAACAAATTTTGAGGATGAATAGTTGCACTTCTATCCTATACAGTTTGATTCCCTTTCATCCATCGGACACAAAACTTCCACTTTGGCGTTCAAGGGTTAAAGGGACTTATTGTGGAAAATTGTAAATGTTTGAAACATGATGTACAGACCTTGCACACACCAATAAATATTGATGTACAACAAAAGTAGATATTTATATAGTGTGAAATGTTGATTCATTAGTATGGATCCCCTTAAAAACTCTATTTAGTGTAGATAATTTTTTATTTGCTTTGGGTATGGTCAATCCCCACAAAGGGGTGTAGATATTCTAAGTACCCAAAACAAAATTAAAATTAAAAGACACATGCACTATGAATTAAAAATACACACATGTATATGTATTATGTATAAATATCTTTTCATACATTTAGTAGATGACACTTTATCAAATTCCAGTGATGAACTTTAGGTTGAACTAGGTTAGCCAATTTTTGGTGATATATATTTTTATATTGACGAATATAGGGTGCATTAGGTGTAAAGAGACAAGTAGACATGAGTTGGCCATGGACATAATTTTACAGTCACATTACTAAAATCATGAGAAAAGGCATGACTTGGCTAGAGAATTTTGAGGCCAAGTGACTAATGCCAAGAAACAAAGATACATGGGTGCATCTTTGACTATTGCTTCAAATAATGTATGTATCCCTTTACTTACAATTGCATAATTTTTATAAATATAAATATAAATAAATAAATTAGAACTTTGAGAGTTGAAGAGTTACAATATTTTCATGTACAAATTTCTTATAAATTTATTTTGTGTATGGTATTTTATTGCCAATGATGGGATTGAATTTAGTAAAACTAACTAATTATAAAAATATAGGTTACATTTGAATATATAGTTGTCCTAAACTACCGACATTTCTCCAAAATACAATGAATTTTTACAATTATGAAAACACTATGATCCAAGCTTTCTCTACATTTGGTGGCTTCTCCTACCTCACTGCTTTCTTCTTTCCAAAGCTCAACTCCCCACGATGGATTCTAACCCCGGAAAGCGAGATCAAAGTTCAAGCTAGAAGTCATCAAAATAATTTTTTTTTTGTAATCGTATAATTCCTTAAAAAATAATGCTTTTTCAATCAAATAATTTATGCTCTCTTTCCTAATCACTCAACTACCAAAGTCCAAAATTTCAGCAAGAAAGACATATTTTGGGTGGAGATATTTAGGATTATTTGAGGAATGTTGCTTTCGGAGGACATCTATATCTATATTATTTTGAATACAACACAACATCAATACATTTATAAATTGGTTTTGTGTTCTAAAATTGTGTCCTACATACATATATTAATTTCTAAAGAACGATAAATAAATTATATAGTTTGATTGTCTCGTCACCTAAGAATAGTTGTAATTCAATTGAAGATCAAGTGCAAGACTTCTATTGCAAAGAAATTGTGGTCAAGGATTTAGAACTTAGGGCTTTAACATGAGTGTATCTTGGATAGTAGTCAAGAAATGGCAAAGGAAAGTGGACCACTAGGCCATCCACGGAGAAACACCTTTGAAACTACTAAATATATAAGCTTTCCTAATGTAAATCACCAATCGTCAAGTTCTCTCAAACCCACAAAAATTACATCTATACAAATCAAATGGATATTTGAAGAATGATGCATCTAGGTCTTTGATAAAATGGTGGTCAAATTTCATATTGTGAGGGACCTTGGAGTGGTGTTGTATTAATGATGGGTTTTTTTCTCAAGATTTGTAGAAGTGATGAGTTTGAGAGGTTTTTGAATGGGATTGGTTGTAGCCTTGCTTTGCACTAGGATTCAAATCTATGGAATTTAGGATTTGAAACAAGTGTGACCCATTTTTTTCTATGTTTTGCACACTAAACCCTTTGGAAGGGTTGAATTTGTCTTTTTCAAGGTAGAGGATATTATTTGCTCCACTTCCAGTATTTTAAGCCATAGCTTTCATTGAGAGATTACAATAGAGCTCACTTGGAAGAGATCATTTAGGATTTTACAAAAGACTAATTCTCCTGAGATCAAAGTTTATAATGATTTCTTATGCATTCATTCAAATTAGGAGCTTAAAGACCACTATTCAAGGAACAATAGTAGAAAATTCCACTTCCATTTAATGATAAGTAGATTGTAGTAATTAGTTAAGTCATTGACAAGGGGAGGTTTATGCCCATTTTCCAAGGCCAGTCGTGACAACCACTCTTTCCAAATTCCCACATCCATGTGAAAGCTAACTTTTGGAATTTTTGTTGTCAAAGTCTCCCACACCAAAAATAGGGACCAAGAACCTTCAATCTTCAATAGACATCACTAGTAGTGCATAGAATAGCAGAGCCCTAGTTTCTTATCATCACATTTCTATGTAAATTTAATATTATATATAATACAGTGCAATAGTGAGAAACTAAGAATATAATAAAATATTGTATAAATAAAGATGAACAACCACTAAATTCTCTACATATTGGAGTTATCTTACAAGTCTTATATAAGATTCTATTTTGTTTTTACTTTCATCTAAATATTGAAAGCAAAAAACATTGATTATATAGAGTCAATTCTTTTCTTAAAGATTATTTACAATTGTATAAATCCAGATTGTCAATCAAATCAAGCAATGAAAGTATACATGAAAGTTAGAAGATGAAAATAAAGATAGTTCTTCATTTCATCTTGTTTTTCTACCTTAACCTTGTAGAAAAGAATGTACAGTATTGAAAATATCTAATGAATAAATCATGTCTTTCTAGACTAATTAGTCATGTAAATTCAAAGCCAAGTATTTGAAGTGAATAGTAAAGTGTGCAGAAATTTGAAAATGGGAAAAAAATGAATTATTTTGTAGTTGAAATAGGAGGAAAAAACTTTGATTTTTTTTTCAATTTTAAACTTCTACCCTATTAATTGTGCACAATCTAATGTTTCATTTAATTGAAGATTTGAATTTACACAACTGCAATTAGTTTAAAACAATATAATTTATTTCATTAAATTATCAAACATATACATTTTTATGAGGTGAAAGTAAATGAATAAAGTAGAATCTAATTAAAATGTACAATATACAAGACCTCAATTATTACTACCTTTATCCTTAAATTACTACAATAGCCCTTGGGTGCATATTGTATATAAATTTTTAGCACCCCTTGAGATCAAAGGGATATTAAAGTGGGGGTATTATTTAGTGATGTCTTAATTTTTGGCGCACTATGATTATCCAATTTCTTAAGTTGCCTTTATTTGTCGCATCAAATATGAGTAATTCTAATTGAAAAAATAGCCATATTTATTACATCCTATTTTAATATGAAGTATTAGTTTTAGCTAAATGCTTCAACATTCACCTCCAAAACATTGAGCTCACAATTTTTTCATACAAATTAGACTAGATCTTAAACTCAAAACAATGTTTACAACCTTTCCAACACTCATTGATCCAGCAACAATGATAATATAGTCGAGGAAGATGTACGCATTATAGTGTGCAAAAAAACCATACAATCCATGCAAATATATATACTACTCCATCCAAATATACCCTGCCGATAAATTGCCTCACAAACATGAATTGAATGATTTCAAAACAATGTTATCAATTATGCAAAGAAACAAGGAAACAAACATTGCATCCACATGTAGCAAGACAACATTTATTTGAAAACAATTTAGGATTTTAGGATTAAATGTAAGAATCTAATGTCAATACATAAGAAGCATTTAGCAAATTTTAAAAAAAAATCCATAATGAATGTCTCCTTTCCTATGTAATCTTAATATGTTTCAATTATTTGTGATTACTAAGTACCCTTTATAAATTACATCTTTCTTGTATAAATATGATTCTATACTAAAAGTAAAAAATACATAATTTTTACCTCACACGAATTAAAGACCCCCTATGTTTGTCCTCACGGGCTTTAATAATTCATGTAAAGAATTTGCCCCCCCCCCAAGTCTATAGAAAAGGTAATTTAACTGACACTTTATTCACTTTTTATATATATTTGCCCAACATTAGTACCTGAATCAGTATATAATAAATTATAATGAGGAAAAAGTGATTGTCAATGTTGCGGCTATAATTGTGGCATTAACCTATCTTATAAGACTAATTCTCATAAAGCGTTACTCATATCCAACCATTGAATAATAAATGCAACAAATCACTTCATATTAAAGATGAAAATTTTGAATAAGTTATTTATTCATTGGCTTTTGTAAAGATGCCAATGTAAAAAAGGTAAGGATTTATATTGATGGTCATCAATGGAGAATTTTATATACAATAGTCCTTCAACAATTTTATTTCTAAGAAGATCTTTATTAGACCATGGTTCTCATAATTTTCATTCTTTAAATATATAATATAAGACTTTTCTTCAACAAATTCATTATTAATGTCAGAACCACTACTAGTTTGAGTAATCCTTCATTGTTGAAGTTTGGTTGATCGATTTGTCAAAATTATATGCTTATTTTGGTTTTCAAAGGTGTAATTTGTTATTTCAAGAATCTACCGTTCACACACATATCAACCCACTCAATATCACGAATTCATATTATCCTAGCCTTCATCAATATTGGTTAGAAAATTTGAATTGCCATTTCTTTAATTTTTTATTTTGAAGCACAATTTGCTAAGGCACTTTCAGTAATTTATATATTTTATATTATTTCTAAAGGGATACATTTTCATTGTCTAATGTCTAAATCCTCAATTTTTGTATGTTTTGGCATGATTTTGGATGTGCTTCTAATGATAATAAACTCAAAATCTAGTTTCACATCAATAAAAAATGAGTAATATAATATTATTTTGCCAAGCAATTTGTCTTCACACATTAATGATCGATGCTTTAAAATAGCCAATTGTGCACATTTTTGTTCCTACCATCTACATATAGACCTTGCATGGCCACATATAGTCATCCAAATCTTCCATTGGTTTTTAATAGCAATCAATGACAATTGAAGCATTTTGTACTTCAAAATTATTCATTTAAGGGGAGTCTAGTAGTATTTGTAGATATTCTATGATTTCAATTTTGTAAAATTCAAAAAAAATTATCCAAACTTTGTAAGATTATAAGACAAGTTGAGTTAGATTTTTCTTGAAGTCTTTGATAACCTCATTAACTCCACAAACATGGACCTATGACTCTAGAAATGAACTTCAAAATCCCTCCACTTTGTATGTTTCTATTTAATAACTATTTATGATTTTATTTTTTATTTAAATAAAATAAAATCACATGTTTTTTGTAAGTCGTATAAAAATTTAGATTTTTTTGTTGAAATTTGAAATTACTATGATTAGTTTATGGAAACAATGAAGGAAATTCATATCAAATACAAAATTAGCTCAAAAATCTTTGATAATTTTTTCATAGATGTATATAAAAGTTTTGAATACCGTGTGTTAATAGTTTAAGTTATTTCTCATATCATTAGAAAATCAAGAGATTATAGGTAAATGCCCAAAGTTCAAATTACAATAAACTAAAATATTGGATTTTAGGAATTTTTTAGATTTTGAAGTTAGAATAAAAGCTACACTTTATTATCTTCATTTCATTAGTTGAAATCAAATTCAAAAAAGATCATTTTAAGGCTCAAATTCACATTAAGAGCAAAGAGCTTGAAGTTGCCAAAATACATTGTATGCCGATCTATAGATTATGCATCCTTTTAAGTAGAAAAGTCAACAATTTCACAAAGAGAGGATTTCTAACACCATTGTGGCTTGCAAAATCAATCAACAAAGGTTTCTAAAAAGATTGGATGGAAAAAAAAATGCATTCTAAGAGAATCTAGAATCTCCTTTTGACTAATAACAAGACCCTACAAAAAAAATTCAATATAATGATGGGAACCATATTGAATTGTTGATTTTGTTGATTTTAGGTGTAGTTACATTTATCCTAGAAGAATGGGCTCATGATCACTAATTTCAAGCCTCACTTAGTCTGTTTGTTGCCATTTTGAAACTAGATATGAATGAAAAATTTTACATTTACTTTTTAAAATGAAATCATGTATCTACTACAAGTTATAAAATTTTCAATTTTTTTATAAAATTTGAAATTATTGTAAATTTTTAAAGGAAAAAAAGAGTTCATATCAAGTACAAAATATACTTGTAAAAATTGAAATTTTCACAATAGATGTATAATATAGTGTATAACAGTTATAGGATAAACCAAAGTTATCGTATTACTCAAAAATAAGAAAATCAACAAACCATGGATGTAGGCCCAAAGTTCATATTGCTATAAAATATTGGAATTTATAAATTTTACAAAATTTCCAATTGGAATAGAAACATCACTTGATAAGCTTCATTTCATTAGTTGGACTCAAATTCAAAAATGTCATTTTGTATGGCTAAAATTCACATTAAGAATCATTAGCAAGAAATGATCAAAATATACTACAAGGGTGTTATGCGGATTAAGCATCTTCTTCTTTAGAAAAATCAATATTACCATAATGAGGGAATTTGCAATACTATTCACTAAAATTGTATGCAAGCAACTTCCAAAGAAAAATGTTGGATGACAAAACGACCTTTTCTATCCTACACTCTTAGACGAAGTCACTTATTGGACACTTAGTGTTTACAATGTCCTTCTAAGGTAGTTTGCTCTAAAAGTAACCTTGCTCTAATAGCGATGAAGACACAAAGGTACATTTTGCTTTCTTCAATGTACTATTTCAAGAGGTGGTCGCTTTAAGTGACCACTAAGTTTCTAATTCAAAAATTCGTAACTAATTCCACAAAGGTCCAAAAAATATGAAACGACTTGGGTTAGATGCCAATTCCATTTTGCTTTCTACGAAAATTTACTAAAAATTATTTCAAGGAGTTTAGCTTCCCCGAGAAGGCAATCAAATCTTAAATGGTCACTTTAAGAGCAAACTAATTGAGATTAACTCAGTTTTTCCTATTCATCATCTCTCAGGCTAGGATGAATTGACCCCCTCATTGCCCCAAGTTTTACCTCTAAAGAAAACATTGAATTTTTATTATTCTTTGCAACACATGATAAAATTTGCAAATTTTGAATTCATATTTGCAATTAAGGTAGGTATCCTTAATGCGCCACTAACCTTAAAGCGCCATCTTCAGTGTGTGTACATTTCCAAAATCAGTTATGTACCTCCGTGAAAGAAACGCTTTTAGAACCAAACTTTGTTCCTTCATAACTTTTGCATACAGTATCCAAATGTCGCGTTCTTTGGTGCGTTGGAACCTCCTTTCCCTTGCCAATAAGAATATAGAAAAATTTGAACAGTCTAATAGTAGTAATTAGGCACAGTAGCAATTAGTGGCGGTTTAAGGATACCTACCTTAAAGGCCCCAAATTATTAGAGAGAGGTGAAGAAATACAGAAACACGCGGCACAAACTGGGGGGGGCAAAATCACACGGACCGTGGTAAGTAGGTACGCCGTACGCGCCTCCAGTACTGTTCCAAGATCCTTCCCCTTTCACACGGCGCCCAAACGTCCCAACGAAGCAAAAGATGCTTCTCGATATTTCCAGCCGCGCAACGTGGCCGCCCCACACGTCACCTCAAACCACGTGGCGCCACTCAGTCCGACACGTCGACATTCCAGTTGGCAGCTTCGCGGACCAAGCGAAGCGTGAGCGGTGTTGAACTCCCTCTCCGACACGGAGCCACCTCCCGCGCATCCCGTCTCTTTCTTCTCGTTCGCTACTTATATAATCTCCACGCCTCTCAATTCCATCTCATATTTTAATTTGTCTCGTCTTTTTTAGTGACTCGAAATCAAGCTCACAGGAAAGGGAGGAAAGCAGAGTGTGAAGTTTTTTAGATTGGACGAGTCAGGAACGGTTGTCGCAAGAATTGTTCCTCAACATCAAGCTCACAGGGAAGAAAGACAGTTTGTGAGGTGGGTTAGATTGGACGAGAGGAGGAAGGGTTGTTCGTAGAATTTTAGTTGTAGCCATGGGGCCGCAGCGAGAGCTGGAGGTCACGGTGCTCTCCGCGCAGGACTTGAAGAACGTGAAGCTGACGGGCGGAACGATGAACCCTTACTGCGTCGCGTGGGTTTACCCTCAATTGAAAAAGGCTGGTGGAGTGAACAACGGCGGAGGCGTGAACCCGACTTGGAACTCGGTCATCAAGCTCCCCGTCGAGGAGAGTCTGATTGAGCAAGGGAACGCGAACGTGACGGTGGAGATTTACAATCACGGCAAATTCTCGAACAAGTTCATTGGGTCGGCGTTAGTGCCCCTGTCTGACCTAAAAGGGCAGTCGAGAGGAACCTCGTTCCAGGTGAGAACTTGCTCGACCTTCATCACGTACAGACCGCATGGAAGCTCAATGTGAATTTTTTGATTTCGAACTTGATTGTATGCTTGTGATGACACTCTCCTTGAATGTTGCCTGACATATGTGATGACGCTCTGCAGGTTCGGAAGAAATCAGGGAAGAACCAAGGAATGATCAATGTGGCGGTGAAGCAGGGACGGACGTTGTCCGAAGAGGAAGTGGCGAAGAGTGCGCCTCCAGTTATGGCATACCCGGCTACGGGAGGTGCTTCTGGTCAGTACTCTCAGCAACAGTACCAGCAGCAACAGTATCCGCAACAGTACCAGCAGCAGCAGTATCCACAACAATACCAGCAGTATCCACAGCAACAGTATGTGTACCAGCAAACGCAGCCAAGACGTAGCCGTTTCGGTGGCGGTTTGGCCGGGCCAGGCTTGGGCTTGGGCGCTGGGTTGTTGGGTGGAATGATGCTTGGTGGGGCAATGGATGGCGGTATGGACGGTGGCGGCGGTTGCGGTGGGGGTGGGGGATGCGGTGGAGGATGCGGCGGTTAATTTCGCCTGGTTTTGTAATGGTAGGGCATTTGATGTAGCGTAGTTTTTGTATTGTACATAAAACTGTAGAGGTATTCTCTATTTGTGTAACTTAGATGGGGTACGCACCCCATATCAGTTCAAATAGTAGCGGTTAATCTAAAAACTTCCAACAAACTTGTGACCCTGATTGAAACTCGGCACTGGTGTTGTTTGCCCTTTGAGATTGGAAAATCGGAGTCAGAGGGTGATTCCATTGTTTTGGAAATGAAATGACCGTTTGTGCGGTTTGTGTTGACCTCCGAGATTATGGTTGTAGCATAGATATATTATTCCCTTTTGAGTTGGGGTAGCATGACTAGTTTTCAAGAAGAATAAACCGTTTTCATTTCTCCGATGATTCAACTCGTTTGATTCTTGATAAGAATTCTGACTACTCGGTGTAAATTGAGATTTTGCACCACAACATTTCTATTGAGTTCACGGTTTGGCTAGACATCTCTAAGCTGAAGGACTAATTTGCAAATGCAGACGCATTTTCCTATATTTCTTTCTGCTGACAGAATGTACCAATTCAACCCTATTTCAAAATCCATCAAATCCATCACCAGTTTGGGAATATCACCATGTCACTCAACTGTTTGGCAAAGAGTTTGCTAAATTCAGTCCTCTCTGCAAACTAAATTACTGTATGTTTTACTCATCACCCAAGCTCATACAAAAAGTGTCACAATATACACGCCATTTTGCAGCTCTCATATCTGGCAAGCTTCTCTTCGAAGCATCTTGATATCTGATTAAAATCTCCCGCAAGAAGATTCTCTAACTAGCAGTAGTAGTGACAACTAAAACTGAGTATGGATCTGAATTTTTTTGTCAATTTTTTCTCAAAACTCAAAAAAATCTTTTTGTACCTTGACATGTTTGTATATATCATTTTAGATTGTTATATACAAAAATTGAAAAAAAATTGACATTTATAGAATTTAAAATATTTGCAATTTGACGAACATACAAATGATGTTGGTTCTCATGGTATTTGAACATTTATTTGGAATCGACAACATGGAATTGCATTAGCCATTGTAGAGAGAGTATAAGTTGCAATATGAAGCATTGTTACATCTTAATGCCCTTGTATTTGAAGCATTTATTAAATAGGACAATGCATTCATTTTTTATTTTAGAGCCGTGTGATCCGTCTCTAGGTTTAGAATTTTAAACAAATATAGTTTATAACGCACATAATTTATTCAACCAATCAACCAATTTATTTTTGCCAATTCTGATAAGATAAGAAAACTATCAATTTTAAGAAAGTTAGTGTAATTTCTAGTAGTTTTGAACTTTATGATGGTAATGAAAATGATAATTTTTTTTAATTGATTGTATGTGCATCATAAACTTTAGTCTTTGTACAAAAAATTAGAACCTAAAAAAGCATCACACTGCTCTAAAATATAAATTGAACGCAGTGTCCTATTCAACAAATATTTCAAATGCAAGGGCATTAAGATATAACAATGGTTCATATTGTAATCTATACTCTCTCTACAATGGCTAATGCAATTCCATGCTGTCAATTCCAAATAAATGTTCAAATATTGTGAGGACCAACATCATTTGCATGTTCATCAAATTGTAAATATTTTAAATTCTATAAATGTCAACTTCTTTCAATTTTTGTATACGACAATCTAAAATGATGTATACCAACCAGCGTTCCCTAAAGTGACTAATTTTCGCTCGGTTTCTACCTAGATTTTGCAGTTGCTAAATGTACATTGTGAAAAATTCTCGGAAAACCAGGATTTGAGCAATTTTTCCCACCTTTTTGACAGAACGTCGCAAAATCACGAATTCATCCATTTCTGGAATAGCATTCATCCCCTGCCAAGCGGTTTTAGGATTAGCAAGATTTTTACTTGAGCCATTGGATCTTCGCGTTGGCGGCAAAATCTCCACCGTCGACGTCGCAGTTATCTTCTCCTGCGCCGGGTAGGGTTTAGCAGAACCCCTGCTCCTTGTGCTGCACTGCATTAGCATCACCTGCAATTACTCCTCGCCATTACTTCTCCTTGTGCGTACATCACTCATTTCCGTTTGAATTGATTCGTTCTTGCAATTCTGCCAAGTGCCAAATTGTCCATCTTGCACTTTCATGTTGGAGCGCCATTTTCTGAAATCGGAGGCGGGTCGCTGCTGTTTCCTTGCTGTTGTGATTTGTAAACATTTGACACTTGAGAGACGTTTGCGTTTCTTGGGATTTGGCACATTTACTCCAATTCGGAAATGGGGGCTCCCTGTTTTCAATTTGCCTTGGAAATTGGCGCATTGGGCGCGGGTTCTGGGCTTGTGGCGCCACGGTGATCACCTAGTCTGGGATCGGGTCTGTGCAATTGTCATTCCGGGGGTATGAAAAACCTGTTACATTTGTGGGCTTCAATGCGCTTCTCCAACCTTGGCTTTCTCCGTGCATTCTCTCTGACTCTCTCTCTCCGCTTCGAATTTGGTTTCCAATTTTTTTTGCTTGAAGACGCTGCTACCGTGCTTGGATTCCATTGTTCGTTAATTGCATTTCCTTTTGTGCTTTGTGCTTGTCTTGGCTTCGTGTCATTGCCTCCTTGTGGTTCTGCTCTTGGGATTTGGCGTGGGTGCAGGTTGCGGATTCTAGGTGGCGCCGAAACTTAAATTGCTGGAGAACTTTCGAGTGCGCACCTTCAGCTCTTCAAGAAACTCCCACGGGTTGGGAAAGTATCTACCTGTTGGCACGGCGAAGGCTCCAATCTGTGCACGCAAAGTTGGTGACGGTGTGGACGAGGAGGTAACGCATGTCTCTGAGACGCGATTGACCGAATCGGTGCTCGGTTTGTTACTTGGCTTGCCTTCTTTGTCTGAGGCGACAGTGATCTCTCTGGAGCGTCTCGACCTTGAGATTGCGAGTGAAGGCAAGGAGAAAGGTGCGCGGAAGAGACGGAAAGTTGCTCCAAGCACCATCACGCGACGTTGGCAGGAGGTTTGGGCATGTAAGTTTACTTGGGTTGAAGGCGAGTTTGATGCTGCTGGCAATTTGACGGGGGTTATCTGCAAAAGCTGTAGCGCTGTAAGTGGAAGAAGGAAGATCATGGTTCCCAAAGGAGACAACCTGGAGAAACATGAAGGAAAGAGAACTTGCAAGGTCGATGGTGAGCCGTATCCCAATCTGAAGAAGGGTGAGATTTATGTGAAACGTGACTGTAAGCATTTGCAATTCAACAAGCTTTGGGCGGGCCGGAAGTTAACAGGCACGGTTGCTGATCAACTCGTCACTGGATTGGACGGCAAGGCCAATAGGAAGGGAGTTCAGTTCTCCACCTTATTTCAGGTTCTCAATTCTGGTCGTCCCATGTGCGATTATGAGCAAGAGCAATACTTATTGAGGTATTTGAAAGTGAAAAACGTTCCTAGGAAGCACTGGTTGGAAACGTCAGGTTGGAAAATGTCGGAACATCTTCATGGCTGTGTGCTTGCTACCCTTAAGGCCGTCGTCCAAAACACCAAGTTCGTTTCCATCAGCGCTGATCAAGTCACTGCGGTAGACAATACCTCTTGGGTCGGTGTTCACGTCTACGCTGTCGATGCTTGGGAGAGGATCCCACACTTGCTCCATCTCTCGTGTATTTCTGACTGTGGGACCGCAGATTACTTGACTAACGTGATCATGCAGGCTTTGATTGGTGAGGGAGGACTCACTCGAGAACAGATTGCAGGTAAACTCGTTTCTTTTAGGGCAGACGGAGTGAGTACGTTTCAAGGTCCAAAAACTGGGGTCACCACCCAAATTCGTGACAAGTGGGCTCCGTTTTGCCTTGGAGTCAGCTGTGCTTTGCATCGAATCAACCTGGTGGTCGAAACTTTGTCGAACTATCCTATGGTGTCCTGTTTGGAGGCCTTGTGTCAGTCGTTGTATTCGTATTTTTGTCACAGTCACAAAAAAAACACTGAGCTGCAGAAGCTTGCAGATCTCATGGAAACTAAGGGTAATAAGATGGTGAGGAACGTCGAAACTCGTTGGATTTCAATGCGCAGCCCAGCCCAGCGTATCATGTCAGAGTACAGGACGTTGCTTGTCAAAATGGACGTTGACATGTCCTCCGCTGGTGGCCAGAAACCTAGCTCTGCTGCGGCCAGGAACTTTGACTACTTCTCTGATATCGAGGTGTTGCTATCCCTGTCGTGTTTCATTCCGATATTGAATGCGGTCCATTGCCTGATCAAACTGTCACAGTCCCGTGACATCTTCATATGCGACTTCATGTAGTCGATTAAGGTCTGCCAGGCCGATTTGGCCAAAATGTTCGTGGATACGTCTACTGCCTTTATGACTACAGAGTTTAAGCGGTACCAGGAGTTGATTATCTGTCTTCTGCCGAAATGCCAATAGAGTGGAAGCAAATGCCAGACCAGGGGGAGGTCCCGCACCTTCTCTTTAATTTTGGTGTGATAAGTGTGTTGGCACGCTGCCATTGCAAGTTGACGGGGGAGCACCTGTTCGTGACAAAGGAAGCTTTTGAACAAACGCAAGCCAACATACAACGACAATTTTCAGGTTTGTTGGTTTTTCCTTTGCCCATTTTTTTGCACCCTGTTTTTTTGGGCCTATTGGTGTTACTGTTCTCATCTATCACTTCTGGCCTTGTGTTTTGGTGTTTGAGGATGCTTTTATGCTTGTATTTATTGTCTAAGTATGTTTCTGTGGTATTCTCGCTTATTTGTCGACAGTGCAGGTTAAACAAGTATTGGGATTCGGGAGTTTGGGATTGCGTTTTTTTCAGATTTCAAATTTTTTTGGTCTTCTGTTTGTTGATTTTGGCAGGACAAGTACCAAGAGTTTGGGGTTGCGGTGCTTTCTATTTCCAATTTATTTTGTTCGTCTGTTTGTGGTTTGCGGCAGTTAACGCAAGAGAAATATCGGGAATTTGGGAGTTTGGGTTGGCGGTGCTTTTTTGATTCCCAATTTTTTTTGTTTGTCTCTTTGTTCTCTGTGGCGGTTCATACAGGAGAAGTATCGAGAATTTGGGAGTTTGGGCTAGCGGCACTTTTCTATTTCCAATTTTTTTTGTTTATCTGTTTGTTCTCTGTGGCAGTCAAGGCAAACAGGTCTCCGGAGTTTGGAGTTGTGTGAGCTCTCAATTCATCACTTGGGACTCATAGTTTTCTTTTTTCCTAAATTTGGCAATTTAAGTCGTAATTATATACAAAAAGCCCTAAAAAGAGTGTAAAACCGAAATGGGCATGTGACATACTAATATGCCCTTTAGTCTTAAATAACCTTTTATCCTTAGAATAGCCCTAAAACCCACTTGTAAATAGGTTAGAACGACAAAAATAGTGGGAACTAGCAAGTTTGAAGGTTGTTACCCAAAATAGCCTAAAATCACGGTGCATGTGACCATGCTTGGCTAAATTGGTCTGAGAGAAGTCTAGGGAGGTTCTTAGATAGATTCCCCGAGAGAGGTTTCAGTTTCCCCATCCCATCGACGAATAGTAGAAACCCCAATTGTTAGCATGCAGGTGTCACTTTCTCAAGATAGGCCAGTGGAGGAATCTATGGTCACCGGATTGTGATCTTGGGTCAGAACCATACCTAGAAGTCAAAAGCGAAATCCATTCGCCAAAATTCTTCCGTATGCGGAAGATTCCTTGACTGTCGGTAAACCAACGGATGTGTCTTTTTACCCTCCTTATCAAGACATGCAAGATCAAGAAGTGAACTTGCACATCTCTTGGGAAACTCCATGAGAGGTTCCCCAAGAAGTTTCGGAATTTTCTGGATTGGAGAAATACCCCTTCCGGACGGTCAACTACTTAAAATCACGATGGGAAATTCACGGTAATTATCCAGGTGGCGTTAAAATCTCACTAAAAATTAAGTTAGCTTCTTTTATGCTAATAACCTGCCCCGACAAGTTTCATGGTGTTTCGATAGCGGGAGATGGCCAAATCACCGACATTCCTTCGAATTATCTACGTGGTGGGATTTAGGTGGAATTGACGGGCGTCCCAGGAGCACACGAAGTCGGAACGAAGTCAACGAAAGGTCTTTTCTTACTCCCTAAAACCTCCCAGACCACCCTGGCTAGTCACCTTTGTCAGAAAAGGTAACCTCTAAAAAGTAGATTTTTACCTCTTTTACTGACTCTAGTTGGCGATAGTTTACGGTGGGATTTTGGTGTTGGAATAGGGGGTAGGCAGATCTGAAGATTAAAAATGGCCTTCTGAAGCCAATGGCGCAATCGGTTTTCGATTTGGAGTTGATCTCCAATAGTTAGAGATTTGGACCAGCGTAAACCTCAAAATAGGTGAAAATCCTAAAAGATAAGGATGAATATCCAAGTTGATAGGGTTACCTAGGTTAAAAGAAGGGAGGTGAAGGCCTTGGGAAACCTATAAAAGGGCCTTCATTTCTCTCCAAAGCCACCCCCATGCTTGTTTTGGGGTCCGTTGGGTTCAAGTAATGTTGGATATTTTGGCATTTTAGCCAAAAACCCTAGCGGTGTTTTAGGGCCTTTGTTGCCCCGTTGTTGTTATTATTTCAAGCTTTCAAGTTCCCTCTTAGTTGCCATTGGAGAGAGAGATGTGTGCAATTCTTGAGGTCATCATTGACAATTGTCATATTGATCTATTTGGTGTATTAACCCTAGAGCCCCCCCCCTTTGTACCTTGGCGATGCCGCTTAGGAAGACCTCTAGTATCTTTGAGTGAGTCATATAGTGTTAATGTGGTGATTTATGTCATTGTTCACCTTGTTTTGTCACCAAACGGCGAAGCTTTGAACCTGGTTACGTTATTTAGTCCCAAACACTGTGTTAAAACCCCCGACACGGCGGAGCTCTGGCTTCAAGAACCTTTTTAGAAGTCCCAACTTTGGTGTTAAAAACCGGGATACGGCGAAGCTTTGAGCCTCCTCGGTTGTCATGCCCAAAGTTTAGTTTCCAAAAGAGTGTGGAAGCTAACCAAAGTTTAGTGTCCAAAAGTTAGACAAACAATCCTTCTCCTTCTAGTTACCCTCATGCAGTTAGTTATAGAGGAAAAAAAACGTTAGCAATAGACTGGTAGGAATTCCCCCCTTACGGAAGAAACCCTTCCCCCTTCTTTCTTTTTTTTTTTTTTTTTTTTTGCCTACGTTTTTTTTTTAATTAAGCAGATCGGCAACCCAAGGCAGCCCAAGGCCCCAATATTCCAAGCAGCCCAAGGCCCCAGTATTCCAAGCAGCCCAGAGACTCTAGTATTCCAGCAGCCGAGACCCTAGTATTTTAGCAGCCCAGAGACTCCAGTATTCTAAGCAGCCGAGACCCTAGTATTCCAAGCAGTCGGGAGCCCCAGTATTCCAAGCAGCCCGGCAGTCCGGCGCTGCCACGTGGCGGCTGGCCACCGGCCCGGCCCCGGAGACTCCCCGCTCCGCCCACTCCAGGCCGCAAGCTCACTTTTTTTGGATTTTTCTTTTCGTCATTTGTAAACACCAACAACTCAGGAGGAGATAGATTAGGCTAGAATAAAAAGACAAGGGGTAGAAGGGTCGAGATAGAAATTAGAGGGAGGAATAGACAAAACAAAAAAGAGGAAAAATTGTAGGAAGAATCTAATCAAGTAGGGGAAGCTATTAAAAGAAGGAGAAGAATAGAGGAAGAAAAAGTAGTAGTTAGGGTAACGGAACTCCATTAATTAGAAGAAAGAGGGCCCTCACATACCCACACGCTCACACCCACTCCATCACACCTCTTCAAAAACACTCGCACGCCTCAAAAGCACAAAACAAAGCTTGGGAAAGACAACCAAGAAGAAGGCTTTAGTAGAGAGATGATGAATAGGGAATAGATTAACAAAAATCCCACAAGGCATTGTAAGCCATCGATTGCTCTTTGCGTAAGGGAAAAAGAAACAATGCGTCATTCGCATTATTGGGAGTAGTTGGTAGACATTAAGGGCATGTAAGAGAATAGTGTAGAAGGAAAAAGATAGAGGGGAAAGGAAAAGAGAATAGCGAGATAAAAAAAGTTGGAATTTATAATACAAGTGATCACTTCCACAAACAAAAGAGCAAGTCGCCAAGATGGCATCCGGGGGAAACCTAAGCGACTTAATTCACGATCTCCAAGACGAGGTGGGTCCCTAAACTCCCTCCTTGAATTTAAAGTTTCCAAAGAACTAGCACTTGCTAGGGAGGTCGAGAGCTAGAGTAGGCAAGAAGCAAAGTCAGGTTAGAATTGAATTTAGAATATCATAGTAGAGGGCTAGAGGTTTCCAAAAACCTAAAACACGTAAAAATCCGAATTAAAACGAAGAAGTTATAAGCGGATGAAGTTAGGGAGTCATGTTGGATGAAACTTAGCAAAATTCATCCAAGGGGAACAAGAAATAGGATTTGAAAAGAGGAGGTTATTAGGAAACCAAACGTGGAATTAAAAGTTAGTTTTGAGTTTAGAGTTGACTGTAATCAGTGGATGAAGTCTGAGGAACCGAGTAGCGGTCAAACTTCATCCATGGGTAGCTTTTGCTAGGAAGCACCAAATCTTGGGTAACTAGTCATAGTAGAAAGCTAAAATTAGGATTTACAAGGAACGAGACCTAAAACTTCCAAATTTAGTAATTTACCAGCGTAACTAAGCCCCTTAGGTAAAACGAGAAGGTGGATTAGGAGCTTTTAGGATTGAATTAAGGTTAATTATAGATTTAGAACCTCTTAGAACAAGCTTAAGGTAACCCAAAACTAAACCCAACTTAAGGAAAGACCTAAATCCAAAGCAGTTAGGAAGGGATGAAGTCCGGAACAAGTAATGGATGAACCCTAGAAGATTTCATCCAATTGAGTCAAGACTTGGTAATTAGATTAACCTTAGGGGGTCAGGCTCATAGCCCAAATCCCAAGTCAAATCAAAATCCGGAGTTCATAGAAAAGTATGGATGAAGTTTGAAGAACCGAGTGGCGGTCAAACTTCATCCGTCCATAACTTTATCTAATAGAGTCTAAATCCAACAAACTTTATACTTTTAGAAATGGCATGAGGTACCCTTTCATTTAGGATAGATAAGTTTAGACTAAGATTACCTCTTCTCCCGAATCACCAAGCCCTCTTAGGCTTTGATTCAGACTTAGCAGTTATAGCAATTCTAATTAGTTTTTTTTTTTTTTTTCATTATCCGAATTAGCGAATCTTAGGAGTATAGAAAAGATCCATTGCTTGGAAGGCACAATGGATTGGCGCTAGACACCCATAGATCGAGTCAGAACGGTTATTTACTGAGAGCCTGGTTGTGCTCACTTATTTACCAAGGGTGGGTAAACAAGCGCTCACAAGTTGCGGCATTACTTCATGTCTTGTTTGTGTTTGCTCTTCTGCTTCTTGGCTGTGGCTGTGCAGGGAAGTCACGTATCGGGAGTTGGGATTTTAGAGAATTAGTGACCTTGATTTTCAGTTTGTTTAGATTCTTATGCAGGTTATAGGGGCAGCTCATTTGGAACTTGTTTGCACTTTCCACTTGAAGAGTATTTGTTTGCTTTGTGCTTGTTTTTGTCATTGTGCATTTTGGGAACTCTCAGCGTTTTCAGTTGCATACTGAGGCTCTTGTGTGAAGTCAATTAGTGTAGATCACCTTTGTGGATTGACGGCACTTTTGTTTGCGGTCTGGCAGAGATAGCCTAGTCACTCTCGGCTGAATTGGACAGGCGCTTCCCATAGCAGGAGTTGCTCGATGCCTTCGGTATTATATACCCTTAGTATTGAAAACAACCAGGGGCTGAAGAGAGTTTTGGTCACCACCTGGCTATCCTTAAGAACTTCTATTCTCACCCTCGATTGTTGAATGCAGGGTTGCCTTTGTAGGAAGGCGGAGTTTCTTACACTAGCCCGGAGATGTTGTTTGCTTCTAACCTTGACAATCAATAGGGCTTGTTTAAGGTTACAATGAAAGCTAATTGTGAAGCTGCATGCTCATCTGCTTTTGATGTGAATCCAGTAATTCTACTGTGGCGGACCCTTTCTCAGTCACGGCATTTGAAAAAGCTTATTTCGGAGTACTTCAAGGTTGCTGAAATTGGCTGCTACTTGGTACTTGGGTCGGTGGAAGACGAGCGATACTTTTTAACCCTCAAATTCTTGAAGTCGTGCCAGAGGAACAGGCTGGGCAAGCACCTGCCACTAGTAATACGCATGTTTGGGGAAAAGTATTTTATTTTGGAGAACTTTCCATACAAGGCTGCCGTGGAGTCATGGAAGAATGCAGTTAAAGTGGGTCAACATGGAGATGTTTGAAGTGTGGCCGTTTTCAGTATCCTCCCCCTTACAAAATCCTTAGTTTTCATGAGATTTGGCTGGCTTTTGGGCTTCAAGGCATTTGATTTTCCTTGACGTTGAAGACTTCTGCGAGGACATGCTAGGAGCTTGGGACATTGGCGATTTCTACTGGGAGGGCGGACCATCATCAAGTCTAGGGAGCTGCTGCTTAATCTAACCTGTATTTTGTGCATTTAACATGGTGTGCTTGTTTGGTGGTGTGCAGACCACCAATACTGCAATTGGGCAGTCTTGCATGAAACAAGTAGGGTTCAACTCCCTAATTGGTGAATGTCTTTAATTTTTGTGCAATGCTTGAATGTGACTTTGTGGCTTGCTTTGTGTGCAGGTTATATAACTTTTGTAACTCTGTGTTAGTATCTGTGGCTTGCTTTCATTTTTTATGGCTTTGCAATTCTGTGAGTTGTGTATGTGGCCATCAGTTCTGAAATTATGCTCAATTCCTTATAATGCTTTCAAATCTATGATTTCAGCTGTGACTTTGTATTTGGCTTCTTTCCGCTGTATGAGTGGCCTTCTACAGCCTCGTCACAAAACAAGATATGGAAAAAAGTAGCATTCAAGTGATTTTGCAAGACACCATTCCTTCAAAAATCACCATTTCTCGACAAATTCTTCCTCCAATTAGCTAACGCAGCCAACACACTTGACAAAAATTAGTAGTATACATGCATACAAGTATACATGCATACCAGTACTTTCGCAAGTTGCGCTTTACCAGTAAAAAAAAAATTATACAAAATTCCACCCTCTTTCTATAAATTTATCTGTTGCTTTTAACCACTTAAATCTCCATTTCGCGGAAAGAGCTCCTTGTCAGAGACTGCTTTCGCTTCCTGGTGAATTTAGGAAAAGGTATTTTGGGAACGCTAATACCAATATATTAAGGAATTTATTTATTTTTTGAGTTCTGAGAAAAAATTAACAAAAATATAAAGTAATTTCAAATTATGGTGCACAAAACCGAATTTTAGACATGGCTATTTTTGAAATTAATTTTCTTTCAAATCACAACTAACTTTTTTTTCAAACTTCCATAGAAATGTGTCAATATATGTTGCATGATACAACTTTTGTACATCTACTTTTGGACTTTGCTAATGGTATGGTGATGGTTGTTTCAATGAAAAAAGTTTTAAATCCATATTCAGTTTTGGTCGTCACTGTACGTATCTTTGTTTTGGATTCCACATCCACTTCTAGTATTTTTTCTACACTCTTGTACATATATAGTGTACTAACAAATCCGTTCTTTTGTACCCAATTACTCAAATTAGAAATGAGGGGCAACAATTGCAACCCTAAGGGCAAGTGAACATCATCATAACTAGCAGCAATACCATGTCTTGAGGAATCCGCTCATTAAGAAAAAATTAAATCCAAGAAGGTCCCCTTTGTAATGCAAAAATTTGGGTGGAAAAGACATTAGAGGAGATTTGAGCTTCCGGAAGACCGTTTCAGGGTTGTTTCCGTTGCTGGGAATAACGCCCTACTAACAGAAAAAAATGTTTGTTCGATACTTCCCCAATAGAGTCAGAGTAGATTCTACATCATTTTCAAAAATCAAACTCATATTTAGGATCAAATATTCATACTTGTTGTCACCAAGTATTTATCCTTTTAACTTTAAAAGAGCTACTGGTTAAAAAACCTCATGAGTTTATAAACCAGATATCGTTTGTGTAATGATATAACAGACAAAGAAGTGATTTCTGTGCCTAACATATATAGTAAGCTTGGAAGATCAACAGGCTATCTCATATTTTTGTCAAATTGCCGTATCATTGGGCTAATAAAAAAATATATATATATAGTGAAATGAAAAATTCCTTTCAGTAGTAGCAAACCTAGATCGTAAGCACCAACTTAATGTGACTGGTATTGAGATTAGTCATCTCATTTTGCTCATTCACAGATCAAATCAGTGACTCTCAACCAAAAAAAATGTCAAGTAAATAAAATCCCTTTCAGTAAGCAAACCTCCAATCCGTAAACATAAACTTTTTAGATGCAGCTGAAGTTACTGTTGTAACCTATAAGACATTGCCGTAACCATAAGGAGCTGCCGAGATACAAGAATCCAAAGGGAGATAGTTTATGCAATAAGCTCAAAATTTGCTACAGATACTAATAAGCAAAGAATATTTTTGAAAAGATATCCTGGAGTTGGGAGTTCCAACACAACATATACTCAAAAAAATAGGTATTATCTTCGCCAAAAGCATAACTTGTGGATTTTTGAGAGAATCCATTGGAGGTGGTAATCCTCACATGTACCCATGCCAAACAGAAGACAATTAGTATGCTAAAAGACGTGTACGAGGTGTCTTAAGATTACCACTACTTGTTATTGTTATTTCACCAGAGAACTAAATCAAGTATACACAATTCATATAAGCAAAAGAATTTGAGATAAAAATATTCTACTAAATTTCATGCACCACCTGTTGGCCGTTGTTCTGTGACCCAAGCACCATTATTCCAGTATTGAAACTAATTCACCAAGCTTAAATCCAAGTTGCAAAAAATACTCCCAGTAAAAAACCTAACTTAAAGCACCAACCGCAACTAGTTTTTGTCACAAGTTTTTGAAAAGGCCAGAGTTATGTTTGGGTGGAGAAAAGAGATGCTTGAGATACTATTGCATTCATGCAGTAAGTCACCAAACTCAAACTGCCCAGACTTGAAAAAAGTCAAAGGTGGTTGAAAATGGACGCAATGAAGCTCTAAGAGCGTAGCCGCGTGGCAGAACTCTTGTCTGTGGGCCGATCAAGGATCCTTTGCGTTGTAGCGTTTTATTAAGATCTCAATTTGTTTTTGGATGTCTGCACGGGCTTTCACTGAATCTTTCAAACTCTAACACGAGGGTACGAAAGGCAGAGACGGGTGGGAACAAGGTTTCTAGGGTTAGGGTTTTTTATAATTTCTCTCTGACATTTTGATGGCATGATGGTGTCGCACGCCGACTCGGTTTGTCTGGCGCATGCCTGTGTAGTGCCCACAGCGTCAAAAATGGTGAGGAGACGGGCAGAGGCGGTCAGAGCGGAGGACTGCGTGGAGCTGGAACTTGTTGCCGCGGTTTCAAACTTGGATAAACATGATCAAATTCATCCTACTATTGCTCGCCCTAGAGAGAAGCTGCCGCCTGGGTTCTCTCGTAGCTGTGCAGGATTCTTATTGAATAATAATATTATTGAAGTTGAGGTGGATCAAGACATTGTGAGACGGGATATGGAGCACCTTCAACTGCATGCGGTCATTGCTTATTTTGTAGGAGGGAAGATTGTGTCCAAATCTATGGATCAATGGATTCGTAGTATTCAAACGGCAGTAGGAGATTGGGTGGGTTTCGGACGGGATCTAGAAAGAGGATTCTTTCAGCTTTCCAGCAAACAGCCTGCCGTTACTCAAAAGATTCTCATGCTTACGCCACACAAGTCATAGTGGAGGACTTGTATTCTGCAAGCATGGACACCGGGTTTTAATTCAGCTAAACCAACCGGGCTTGGAATTCCAACATGGGTGACGAATAAAGATGTGCCTAGAGACCTGCTTAGGGTGGCACAACAAGGTGCAAGCAAAATGGGGGATGTACTTGGTATCGATAGACGCAATCAGTTTAATACAAAGAAGAGGTTTTGTCTCAGCCTGAAGTACGACTCAAGGTAGTAGACCCAAATGGCTGCTACTAACCGATGTATTGGCAAGCATCCAGTTTTGATGATCAATTATTGTAACCTCCCGATCCATTGTTGATACTACTTAGACACTGATCATCTCGTGAGGGATTGCCCTGGTTTGTCGGATCGCTACTGAGATTCATTGAAGGAGGCTAACGTTGATCACACAGACATCGCACCAGCCCGCAATAGTACAAATCCGCCACTTAAAGGCTTTGGCGAGAGAAGTAAAGACACTACCACCTCTTAGCCGACCCCGTGGCTGAATGATTCAGTTCTTTAGAGGCAATCCGGCTCCTCTGATTGTCTAAGGGTCAACGTCCCATCATCTTCTAAACTGCATACCGAGGAGCATCCTGTGCAAGGCCCATAGTTACTTCAACGACCTACAGACAGCTCGACCAATGGTAATATAAACAAGGAATCTGAAGGTGACTCCCAAGAGGTTGAATCTCAGCAAACGCCTTTGTATGAGTGGAATGGGTGGGAAAAGGTTTACCGTGGACATAAGAGGAGGGGGCCAAAATTTAATCCTTAGCAATCTGAGATTGCCCAGCGTAGGCGCAAGGAAGAAAATTTGTTAATTCGAAGTGCTTATGCCGAAGTCTTTGAAGACATATCATCTGGACCTGGGCAGTCTTCCTTGTCCAAGACACCTGGCCATGCCCAGCGGACACATTAGGCAGAAGTGAGTGGCCCAAGTCGGAGGGGTGGCACTCAATTGCTCCAAAAGAATCCCGAGCGTTCTACAGATGGGCGACCTAACAGCATAATCCTGAGCACTAACTCGGGCAGGATGAATGTTACAGTACCGGCCAAAGGAGGCGGCGTCAAGACTGGGAAAACGAGTATAGAATGGGTACCTGTCGGCACCAAGATTGGAGGCATTCTAGACACAAACAATTTGAATACCACAAGTGATGACCTTGCTTTTCCGTGTGATATTCAGGCAAAGGCGGTTGGGGTCATGGTGCCAGTCCAAACAGTACCTCAGGCAGCGGGGTCACTAGGGTGCACCAGCTTGGTACACTACAAGAGAAAGGGGTGTTTTAAGTGAGTTTTTAAGTATTTTCCTAGACATAAGATTTTAAGTAATGACCTTAAGGAGATTTTCAGCAAAATTTTACTTAAAACACATGTATTTTAAGTAAAATTTTGCTGAAAATCTCCTTAAAGGTCATTACTTAAAATCTTATGTCTAGGAAAATACTTAAAAACTCACTTAAAACACCCTTTTCTCTTGTAGTGGTAATTCCCTCTCAAGAGCGAATTGTGGATACCTCTAATATCGTCGGACCTAACGTTACCTCAGATACATGAAGGTTGGTCATGGCAACGGAGCGCTCTTTAACCCCTAAAGTTCCGAGGCCTATTTTCTGCCAAAAAACACTCAAAACTGCCATTTCTATAGCAAAGAGTAAAAAAAAAATTTAATTGTTTTTTTTCCACATCTAATTGTAGGATCTTACACCTAACTAGTATTATAAAGTGTGGAAAAAATTTCAGAATTTTTGACCGCACAAATTGCAAGATATTTGCATTTAAAGTGGAAAAAATAAGTTTTTCAGCACATTGCGGGACTGGATTTTTTGACTTTGAACATTTTTAACTTAAATTTTTTGCACTATAGCGTTTTGAGCTTTAAATCTTTATAGTGGAGAATTGAATTGAGAATCTAGGAAAAAAAAAGAAATTCAAAAAAACTTAATTATCATTCTTCAAAAAATTGTTAAGTAGAAGTAGATACGAGATAGAAGGAAAATCTAAAATATTTATATATTTTAGATGGAAATAAAATGCACCAATTCCAATGGTGAGATTGTTCTTGCAAGTAAATTCAACAATGAGAATTTTTTTTTTTTTTAAATTGCAAAAATAGCATTCAGAAATGAATCCTACAAGTTATTTTTTTCAAGAAGATACTCTAACTACCCGAAAAACAAGAATGTCCATAACTTCCTCATAACAAAGTCAAATGAAATGAATCAAAGCTTTCCAGATAGACAAAAATATAATCTATGAGAAAAAAAATATTTAAAAAAAAAATTCAAAATTTTGCACAATTTTTTAGCTGCCCCCCGTTCCCACGCATTCCAAGAAATGGCATAACTTCTCACTCAAAGGTCCGATTTCAAATTTTTTTTTTCCGCCACGTACCTCTCTCAATTCTTCACATTCACAAAAAGTTTCAAAAAATTAGGAGAAAATTTCAGCCCGTAGGTACCTGCCCCAAGTTCCATTTGTCCCCCGAACGGACAATGGTCTTTTAGGGGTTAACTCTAGTCAGAATCCAGATCAATCTAAATGGAGCGGCTCCAGGACATTCTAGCTCGGCGTTAGACGGGCATATCGATGGCATTTCTCAAGCGGCACATAGTCAACATCCGAGCCAACAACAAGTTGGGATTCCCCCTGTTAATCCAATGGATGTATCCACCTTTGGAGCGCCTGTTCAATAGTCCAATTCATGGAATTCTCTTCTGCAAAATATGCAAGCCGAAGCAACAGAATGGCACTGCGTTAGATGTGAGTCCGAGGCTAGTGGGGGATTTTTCACCCCTAAGGCCACATCGTTATCAGACTTCCAGCTGCAACATAGAACAGACATCTCCAACTCTACTAAAAAACTCCGTGCATCTATCTTGCAGAGCAAAAGGAACACACCAGGGAGATCAAGGGTGAGAAGTTCAGACACGCCCAGAGATTTTGGAGTTCGAGAAGTCACTCCGGGACCGTTAGTGTTCCCCCCAAATCCCCCACCTTTATTATGAAAGTGACGATTGTAACACAAAACCTCCAAGGGATTAACGACCTTGGAAAAATGGATGTGATAAAAAATTATTATTGGTCTTTGCATTCCAGTTTAGATTTCTTTTGTTTCCAGGAACACAAGCTTTGAGGCTTTCGTTTGGTGGCGTTTGGCGACTCTATCTGGCCACGTGCCAAATTCTTTGGCAGGGAAGCGGCTCTTAGTTATGGTCATAGCTTGGGGGACAAGGGAGCAGGAAAAGGTGGCGTATGTCTGTGGGTGGCGCCAGCAATACAACATCTAGTGATATCTTCAGGCTTCTCAAGGTGTGGGAGAGCTCAGTGGGTGCGACTGAGTAGCACCCCAGGCGGAGATTTATCGGTCCTCAATGTTTATGCTTCCACAATTGAGCGGAAGCGTATGAAATTGTAGATCGAATTGTTGACTTATTTGGCCAAAGACTGTATATGGATTTTATGTGGAGATTGGAACTTTGTCAAGAACAGGGCCGATAAATCCACTTGCTGCGGGAAACTTATCTTTCCTACAGAGCGCCAGGCTTTTGAGCAGCTTCAAGGGGCTCTTAACCCGGGAGACCAGTTTCCCAGCTCTAACCCCATTAAGTACTCTTGGGATAACCGAAGACTTGATGGTGTTAGAATCTTGGCAAGACTGGACCATTTTTACTCTTTTCTTCCTGATGGAGGTCATCCCAACTCAATTGCAGAGTATTTTATCAAAGGAGATTGTAATCATTCGGATCACTTACCGATTTGGAGCAAATTCATATTTCAAGCCTCCGCTCCGCGGAAATCCTATTACAAGATGAGTTCTCGATATTTGGATGATGGCATAGTACGGTCTTGAATTGAGCACATCTGGACATCCAACCGCAACCTAAGTTTCTTTGGCAAACTGTAAAAAGTTGTAAAGCTCTACAAAGAGTATTGTGTGAGGGTGACACCGTCTCAAAGGGTGGAAGAGGCTCACTTGCGCTCCCAACTTGCCGAAGCTATGGAGAAGCTCCAAACCGACCTATCGAATGGGGAATGCCAAGAATGACTGAGTGACTTCGGAAAGAAACTAAACATTGTTGAGAAGCACCACATTGAAGGCCTCAAGATACGAAACAAGATTCGGTGGAAGAGAGTGGGTGACACTTGCTCTAAAGAGTTCTTCAAGGCTCATAAAGACTAAGGAGATGGGTCTCGAGTCATGGCATTAGAAGATTTACAGGCTCCATCCTTTCTGATCAACTCCAACTTGAGAGGATTTGCTCCAAATTCTATGCTAAGCTGTATACGATTGAGCAAAGTTTTCTAGCTCGAGAAGGAGCTGAGAGCATTTGTCTACAGGGAGTTGCGGATCGGGTGTCAATAGAGCTGCAGAACTTTCTAAAGCGTCATTTGAGCCTGATTGAGCTAGAAGAGGCCTTAAAAGGTATGGATGTGGACAAAGTTCCAGGCCTAGATAGAGTCATTATGTGTTTCTTCAAGCTATATTGGAAGATCATCAAATATGATTATTTTTTGATGATCACGAAAGCAATTCTCACTGATACCATGCCGCTAGGGCTTACCAACGAACTTATCACTTTGCTACACAAAGGGGGTGAAAGAGAGAAGCTGTCAAATTGGCGTCCAATCACGTTGCTAAATGTGGCTTATAAGATTTATGCAAAATCCCTTCAACTTAGACTTCACCCGGTCTTGATGGAGATCATCTCCCCTGACCAGTCAGCTTTTTTGCCCATGAGATTCTTATTGGACAACATCCTATTAACCCACGAGACTCTCGACTGAGCTATTCACTCGGGCCAACCTGTTATCTTTATGAAGCTAGATTATAACAAAGCCTATGACATGGTTGATTTGGGCTTCCTATTCAGAGCTATGAAAACTATGGGCCTCTTTTTGGAATTCATCTCCATGGTGAAGTTACTTTTTCAGAATGCGCAAACAGTTGTGAAAGTTAGTGGTGCGCACTCTCCATCCTTTGGAATTCACAGAGGAGTTCGTCAAGGCTGTCCATTGGCCCTCTATTTATTCCTTCTTGTCACGGAGGTTCTCAATTCCATAGTTAAATTTGGCGTTCAGAATGGGACAATTAAAGGAATAACACTTCCAATAGAAGACAAGCAGCAGATTATGGCGCAGTATGTGGACGATACATCATTTACTTTACTAGAGGAGGAGATAGTAGTAAGGAGCCTCATCTATACTCTTGACACTTTTTGTTTGGACTCGGCATTGACTATGAATTGGGATAAATCCTGTGGATATTGATGGTCGAAGGATGGGCTAGGGCGACCTTGGTGGACCGAGAAACTACAAATTCTTTGGGCTGAAAAAGTGATGTAAGCAAACTTTTAGGGTCCATTTTTGGTCTTAACTTGAGCTCTGGAGACGTGGTCAAGTTCTTATTAGGCAGGATTTATAAGAAACTAGAGTTTTGGTGTACAACCAAAATAAATACAATAGGCTGAACGGTTGTGGTCAGTCATGTACTTCTCTTTGCACTCTTTTTCTTTATCGCCATATAGGCATGTACTTTAGTAGGAGTGGCAAAATATAAGAGTGTTGTTCAAAATTATATGTGGTCTGGATCCCTCCATCGCTCTCGATCCAAGGTAGCATGGCTCCAATGCTGTCAAAGCAAGACCAAGGGCGGGATAGGCCTGATCAACCCGGTGGATGCGCTCATAGCCCTCATGGCTAAGTGGATTCTCAAAGCATGTGAATCCAACAATTCCAATCTACATATTCTACTGAGGTATAGGCTTTCACACTTCCAACCTTATAGTGGTGGTAATTGGGCACCAAGCCTTGAATATTTTACGCTACCCAAATTTCAAGTGCGACATGGATCTAAGACCTGGAACTGTACTTGTGATGCGTGGAAGAAACTAGTAGATAACGTGGTTTCCACTTAGCCTTTTCTTCCAGAAGAACTCCTTAGCGAATCATTTCTGGTGGCCAGAGACATTGTCACAAATCGGCCCAGGATTCTCTCGAAGGCGTGTTGCTAAGTTACATAAGACAAGACTCCGTCAAATTAAAGATGTTTGGACAGACTCCCGTTTTCTTACCTTAGCTGAGGCTTCAACTCAATTTGGCTTGCTTCTTGAGGAGAGAAGGACATGGGATGCCTCAACACTCTCCTTGCAGAATACATGAGGTAATTTACTGTCGTCAAAGTATCCCCCTCCGAAAGACAAAGAATGGATTGGATGCTTTGATCAGGAGACATCTAATTTCCCAGTGGTAATGATTCAATTCCAGCCTGGCTTTAGTATTGAGATTGGTGGTCCCTCTCGAACCTGGTCCTTCCCCGAGAATACTCGCTTTTCTATTGTTCTCCCGTCCTCGGGCATTGTGTTGGATCAACATGTAGGCGCTGATCAAAACTTGGCTAGAATTGAGAGAATCTCCTTTGTGGGGTCATCTCACCAAGTTCGGGTTACTAGTATTTCCAGAGGAGTTCAGAAGGCACCCATTCTTCTCTATTATGGATGTGTAGATCGGCTTGAATGGGACCCCCATAAATTCCAGTGGTCATCCAACCAAGAATCATCTCCTTTTTTGCATTTCAGTACTAAGAGGGGTCGGGAGATGCTAAGGGAAAAGCATATCATTCCGAACGTTATCGAAAGAAAGTGGCAGGGGTTCCTCCTGCTTTCATATAGGCTTTGGTGGCAGTCAATTTGGTCAAAGTTTTGAGCTCTCAAGGAAGCCGGTTTACTATAGCTCGTATGGCATTGAACTGTTGTTATTAGCACTTGGTGTAGTAGGATTCTACCAGGCATTAATACGGGCTGCCCGGTATGCCCAAGACACATCCATAAATCTGTTCTCCATAAGTTTTGGGAGTGCCCTTCCTCTCAGCATGCGTAGCAGTGGGGGGTACACATACTTAATACTCTGATCACTTCTAAGGAGGCCTGGGGACCATGGCAACCATTAATCTGGAAACATGGCATCTTCTCGGTTAGAATACCACGTAAATTTAATGTGGTTAGCAGTATGTGGGTGTGGGCGCAAGATTACCCACCCTTGGTAATAGAGCGAACACCGACCAGGTTCTATGCCTTTATCCACTTTTTTAATATATGGGGGTGTTGTGAGCGCGGTCCACTGTGCCTTCCAAGCAATGGATCTTTTTTGCTAACGTTTCCTAAGTTTCGTGGATGGCAGCGAATAATTAGTAATGCATGTAATAACTCACAAGGTAACTGCAAGCTCAGGGGTAATGGTATACTTCTAACTCCCTAACTAACTATCCTATGTCGAGGGTAGACTGGGTAGTTGGCGTCATCTCTAACGTCCCTAACTACGTAAGAAGGGGAACCCCTATGTTCCTTCCATGAATCCCTAAGACTATCTTGGGTTTCTAAGATTCCACCTAGAAGTTCTACTTTTAAAAACTAACCCAAAAGTTCCAACTCTTACTCTAACTTTTAACTTCTAAGTATACTTTAGGTTTTTAGCTTCCCAAACTAATTAGAGAATTTAACTTCAAAATTTAATGCTACCGTTTGACTTTGTTTTGACTTTTGACTCCAAGTTTTTACTCCTAGACTAACTCTAAATTTTACCTTCTAAAGTTAACTCTATGTTTTGGCTTCAACTTCTAAATTTTTACTTCTAATTTTACTCGAAGATTTATCCTTGAATTTTAACTCTATGTTTTAACTTTTAACTCTAAGTTTTTACTCCTAAATTAACTCTAAGATTTACCCTTGAATTTTAACTCTATGTTCTAACTTTTAACTCTAAGTTTTTACTCCTAAATTAACTCTAAGATTTACCCTTGAGTTTCAACTCTAGGTTTGATTCTATGTTTTCACTTTAGCTTTTTACTCTAATTTTTTACTTCCCCCCTTGACTCTAACGTTTAACCTTTAAATTTAATCTTAACTTTTGACTTTTGACTTTTGACTTTTGACTTCCAACTTTAATCCTATCGTTTTAATCCTAGATGAACTCTAAACGTTACTCCAAGTTTTGACTTCTACTTTTTACTCTATTCCTAACTCAAAAATCTACTTCCTAAGTTGATTTTTAATTCTACTGTTGACCTCTACTTTCTACTCTAATTTTTGACTCCCTAATCAACTCTAAACTCTTACATGAACCTACCCTAAGATTTGACTTGAGAGTTTAAACACCTAAGTTAAAGTTCTAAATTAATTCTATTTTTTAACTCTCCAAAGTTAACTCTAGATTTTGACCTTAGAAGTTTAACTTTAAAAAGTAAAAGCGTAGATTGATTCTAATTCTAACTGCTAATTAATCCCTAATTTTACTCCTAAATTCTCCTTCTAATTTCAACCTAATTTCCGTCCATGGTTCTTTTTGGATGAAATTTTATTCAAAATTCCTCCGTCCTACCCCCTATTGCTTAACTTAGCCTAACGCGGTCAGTTTACGGTCAAATCTTAATTATAAGCTGTTTTTAGAAACCTCTATTCCTAATCTATCAACTTTTGAATCTAAACTTCTAATCTACACTAATCTCGGATGCTAATCACGCTCTAAGGGCAGATTAGGAAAATAAATGCTAATTAAAGAGAAAACATCAAAGATTAAATCAAAAACTCACCTCTTCACTACCGGTGTCGGAAATGACTTCGTCCACGTCCACGTGTACATCCTCACGCTCCATGGTAGTCTTTGGCTTTGTTTTGAATTTTTTTTTCAAGCTCACTGCTTATTGAGAAAATATTACAATTTTTGATGATCTAAACTCCCTCTTTCCCTTCCTCCTTTCTTTTCTTTCTTCCTCTTTCTTCTACACTAGCACTATTCCACCTAAGCTTTTATGGGTCTTACACTATGGTTTCAAACTACGAGAAGGGTTTAATTGTTCTTTCCTACCCTCTTACGCAACCTTGCTTTGTGTCATCCTAATCTTCCTCCCAACGGTTGCAAGGAGTTCTTCTAGATTTCCTACCTAATCTCCTAGCTAGGTACTATTCATCGTCTCTCTCCTTTTCACTCCTATAACACATCTTTCTCCCTAATTTCCTTCCATTGTGTGTAAGTGGGATTGGTGATAGAGACCGTTTTCGTGTGCAGGTACGGTGGTGCTCCGCTCTCTTCTTCCTCCTCCCTTTCGTATTTTTTTTATTGGCCTTAATTCTGCTTCACCCCTGCTTAGCACTTAATTAGCCCAACATTCCTTGAGTTTACTTTATCTTTGTTCGTGTTCTGGTTTGAGAGAACCAAAACGTGAAACAACAAAAAAAAAGGTATCAAAATTTTGGAGGAGCCCGGTTGCCCAACCGAGAGCTGCTGTCCCACCGAGAGCTGCTGTCTCACCGGAGCCTGCTGCCCACCGGAACCTGCTGCCCACCGGAGCCTGCCTGGCCCTTCCTGGTTGGCTGGCCTTCTCGGCTGGCTGGCTGGGGGGGGTCAGGATTTAAATAAAAATCTTTTTTTTTTCTGATGGGATGCTGGTTGGGAAGCTGGTTGGGATCGCTGGTTGGGATGCTGGTTGGGATTGCTGGTTGGGATGCTGGTTTTTTCTCTAAGGCTATTTTAGGACTGAATTTTTCTAAGGCTATTTTAAGGCTAGGGGGAAATAAAACCTTGGGGGTACTAAACTCACTAAGACCTTGGGAAACAACTAACTAGATAAACTTTGGAAGACACTACACTTGATAAGTGCAAAGGAACCTACATCTCTTGGAAGCTAAACTCTGGAGGTTTCCACAAAGGTCTTGGAAACTAGACTTTGGAATCTAAGGCTATGGAGGTTCAAAGCTTCGCCGTAAAATTGGGTTTAACACCAACTTTAGGACTTGTGACACTCCATGGGTTCAAAGCTCCGCCGTCTAAGAGTATTTTAACACACACTGTAGGACTTGACGTTGTTACTAGTTCAAAGCTTCGCCGTCGATTTGAGGGGTCCACGCAACAAGGGGGATATTAGAAGAAGATAAAAGATTTATAACTTAGAAACACGTGTGACAAAGCCAAAGCTTCACCGTCCCGAGGGGGGGTCCACGCAACAAAGGGGATATTAGAAGAAGATAGAAAAACAACTTAGAAACACGTGTGACAAAGCCAAAACTTCGCCGTCCCGAGGGGGGGTCCACGCAACAAAGGGGATATTAGAAGAAGATAGAAAAAAAAAACTTAGAAACACGTGTGACAAAGCCAAAGCTTCGCCGTCCCGAGGGGGGGTCCACGCAACAAAGGGAATATTAGAAGAAGATAGAAAAAACAAACTTAGAAACACATGTGACAAAGCCAAAGCTTCGCCGTCCCGAGGGGGGGTCCACGCAACAAGGGAAAGATTAGAAGGGGGTGAGGACACATAAGTAAGGAAAACACACGTTTTAGTACACGTAAAGACACACAACTTCACAAGCTAAAGACCCTCCAAAGCGGCATCGCCAAGGTACGGTGGGGGGTGACTTTAGGATTAGGACACGACCCCAAAAGACTCCTAAACTCACAAGTTAGCTCACAAAGGTACAACAAGAGAGAACAAGGACTCTTAACTCGTAACAAGGGTATAACAAACGCACGAGAAGTATACAAGGCAAGATAGAAGGACCCCCAAGGACCTTCAAAGCTTGAAATCTAGCAACAATGGAGCAAAAAGTGCTCCAAAAACACCGTAGAGGTTTTTGGCTTCAAACGCCAAAATATCCAAAGCAACTTGGACCCACGGACCCAAACAAAAGTGAGGGGGTGTTCTAGAGAGAGAAATGGGGCCCTTATATAGGTTTCCAAGGGCTCACCCCTCCCTCTAGAGTTCTAAGGTAACCTTATCAACGGGGATTTTCATCCTCATCCTCAAAGATTTTCATCCTACATCCTAAATTTCTACTTCTACCATCTATGCTGGACCAACATCCTAACTTTTGGAGATTAGCTCCAATCGCCGAACGGATTGCGCCGTTGGATCCAGAACGCCGTATTTAGTCCTAGACCCTTCTACCCCCCGTACCGAGGCCAAAAATCCATCGTAGGCTAATTTAATTTAAAAACCAAATCGTGGTAAAATCCTAGATCTTGGGGGTCTCCTATTTTGAGAAATGTGAATAGCCTAGGGTCTTCGATAGGTGCGAGAGAGTCGGGAAGGACTTTTGGTTGACTTCGTTTCGCCATCGTATGGTCCCGGAATGCCGGTCAACGCGGCGGGGACCCCGCCACGTGGTTAATTCCCGAGGAATCTCGTCGGTTTGGGTACTTGCCGCTATCGGAATGTCATGAAACTTCACGGAGCTCATTATTAACATAAAATAAGCTAGTCTAATTTTTAGTGAGATTTTATTGTAACCTGGGTAATTTCCATGAAATTCCCGTTGGAGGTTAGGAGGGTTGACCACCCGGAAAAAGATTCTTCTGCAAGTCGGAAGATGCCGGGATTTTTCACGTGACCTCTCAGGGAGTCACATGAAAGACGTGCGGGTGTGTTTCCGTACCTGGCACGATTGGTCAATGGAGATTTAAACTGGACATCTCCTCGAAGTAGCGACGGTGCGGGAATCTTCTGCAGGTGGAGGAATCTTGGCGAACCGATTTCGCCGTTGGACTCCTGGCATGGGATTCACTCTAGAACACCATCCTTGGGCTGTAGATTCCTCCACGGGCCCGGTCTTGCGTGAGTGGCTCCTGCATGTTAACAATCGGGATTTTGGGAATTCGTCGATCTAATGGGGAATTCTAAATCTAACTCTAGGACCCGACCTGGTGGCCTTGCTGTAGATCCCTCGGACCGACCTAGCCATGAATCGCCACATTCATGGTGGGATTTAGCCCTTTTGGGGCTGTGTGACTCGAATCCTCCAAATCTAACCTTTTCGTCATTTCTATACTATTTTTAGGCAAGGTTTGGGGGATTCTAAATAAAAAACACATATCTAGACCAAATACTATAATGGGTATGACACAACCCTATTTCGGTTCTACACTCTTTTTATGGATTTTTCTATACTTTTATCAACTTTAAATTGCAAATTTCCAAAAAAATAATTCTACGAGTCCCAAGTGACAAATTGGGAGCTCACAGTGGGCCTTGCTTAGAATTGTAATACTTTGGATGATATGGATCGAGAGAAATGACTCCGTGTTTAATGGAGTACTATGGAGCCCAACAAAGCAAATGCAGAAGATTTGGTTGAGCTTCGTTGATTATGGCAAGTTGGAGTGGGATAAAGCCTGCAGAATGATGGCCAAGCAACCCGATATTGTGATGGTTACGAGAAGCTGGTTCCAGAAACGTTGGTGTAGCAAGGGTATTGTAGCAGTGATGGTGGAAGATAACCCTCGGTTGGAACTAATTGGCCCTAGGGCTGGTTTCATCTTCCAACCTCCTTAGGCTTCCGGCGCCTCGTGGCACGGCTCACGCTGCGCCTCGGGGTGTTTTCCCTTTTTTTTCTTTTGTTTTTTTGTTTTCATTTTGATTTGTTTTTCATTCTTTGGCTTCTTTTGTCCCAAGCCGCCTGCGGCTAGATCCTTGTATTTTTATCTCGTGCAGTAAAGGATTCCCTTTATTTGTGTCAAAAAAAAAAAAAAAAAAAACTGCCCAGATTTTAGATCCGTGAATGAAGGCCCAATCTTCCAAAAAGGCCGTCATATCACTGTAAGCTCTTGTCAAGAAACAGGAAGGTACCAATCAGTTGCCTTAATTCCTTTAAATAAGCCAAAGGAAGAACCAGTTATCAATAGCTCAGGTATTAGTATCCAGTTACTGTAATGTGCTGTGCAGATATCGTTCGGCTGGGTTTTTTTCAAGGTAATCTCTTATGAAAATAAAATATAGTATATAAGATATACTATATAATATTTATATTTACTAGTGTACCGTATACATATACTAGCATAGAGTAAATTTTGAGCAGCAGTAGACTTTTAAGAAAAACCGAGTAAATATACCAGGAATTGTAGTCTAAAAATAAATAAAAAATAAAAAATAAAATATGACGTGGCAGTCGCTTGGCCACGTCACACTGATGATTTGGCAGCATCCCAGCATTCTTGCAGAGTTCCTACAATCCGGGAACTCGCAATCTCTTAGAGGCCCGAATCTCTTCTAATGGCCTTCTCAACTCATTAATTGGGCCAAGATTTGCACGATGGGTTCAAATATTCATCATGATTATCCAACTCATCTCCACAATCTCATCTTCATTATCTAATTCATCTCCATGATTTCTTAGCCTAATCATGGAAAATGGCTAGCACACGCCTCCCACAAATTTCCACACTCCAAATGTCCGCTATCAACTTTTAGTGGTCTTGCGTGGCGGTATTGATGAGGATGTAGACAACTTCATACTCATTGCAATTAGTACTAAAATTAATAAAAAAATTCAAAGCCCCTAAATAAGTTCAATTCCCTTCTAATATCAATTTAATTAGATGTTGCCCATAAATGGGTTTGGCGTTGATGTTGATCTTCTCTAGAGCTCTACAACTTGAACATGGATTTGGACCAGGGTGATTGCAAAAAACATTTGTAATATTGTTGCGTTTTTTTTATTTTCAACCTTTTAGTAATTTGGTACTAAAAGCTATCTTTAGTACATTGGGGGTATAGAACATGAAATCTAGGATGGTCAATTGGATTTCAGATTTACTATTCTGATAATATGTGATGTTCATCATTGAATGACAAAGATGGATGGCAATACTTAATTTGCTATATAAACAATCCACATTGGCAAATTAAAAACGCTACGGGCTCCACCAATACTATTGATTCTCAGTTTTGTGTACCTTAAATTACTATTTTGAGCCACAAGCTGCAATTTACACTAGAACATGAGACTTCCTCATTTCTATCTTTTTAAAATAGAAATGCATTTTAAAAATTTATTTTAAAAGTGGCCATTGTTACCAACTAAGAGCAAAAAAAAGATCAAAGTTAGAACTAAAAACACATTTTTAATTCAAAATAAATTCAACTTAAATATAGTACACTTTAGGCCAATGCAAAGCACATTTGGAACATGTTTTTGGAAATCCCTTTGCTGAGAAGGTGTTTCTATTAGGAGAGCTAGCCCAGGAGCTAGCCTACCAAATTTGACAACATAACTCTTCAAAAAAGATACTTGATTGTATTAAAAAACACAAAACCATATGTGTGATGTACATTCAAAATTCAATCTCAACTATTGAATTAATTTTGAAAAAATTGAAATAATTCATGTACATTTTCTATTGCTTTAGGAAGCTTATTTTTGAATTTCATGTTTATTCAATCATTTTTACAATACTTACGGCTCAAACAACTTTTGCATTGAAAGTGTGACGGAAAATAGAACAGGTGTTTCTTGCAAATATAAATTTTTTTATTTGATTTGAATTTTTTCATTTAAAAAAATCACAAGAATTTCAAATTTCTCCAAAACAATTTGAAAATTTTATGATTTGTAGCTGATGTATGTTTTAATCTCTAAGAAATAAATGTAAAATTTTTCAATCATATCTAGTTGCAAAATGGCAACAAATAGAGCGATGGATAGTAAGGCTTAAAATTAGTGGTCATGAACTTGTTTTCCAAGGTTAAACAAAGTAGATTCAAAGCAAAACAAGTTCAAACATTTTTGCACGTAAATATTGTTAGATTTCAAAATATTTCATGATATAGTAAAGAGCTATGGCTATTGACTAAGTAAATGAATCATGCTTATGGCACAACAACTCTCATGACAAAATTCTAATGGAAAGAATTACTCCAACTCCATTATCTCTGAGATTCACATCCATGATTTTAGCTTTTGCAAATAAGACAACTATACATTGAACAAGTGTCTATCAAGCTCTAAGTGAACTTAGGATGTATATTTAAAAGTAGACCATGAGGCTTACTTTTACACCCAAACATGAACTATAAAACTCCAAGACTACATTTTAGTAGAACAAAGGAGGAAGGGGCTAGAAGTGTGTTGTATTGGCCAAATACAACCATCATCTTTTTGATGAAAAATTCACTATTAATAGAAACTCTTGTTGATTCTTGCTTGCACATGTCTTGAGAGCAAGCTGACGGTGTGGCTATCGAGTGACTTGCAAAGGTAAAAATTTACACACCCGTAAGAGCGGAAGTATTATGAGGACAAACTTGTATAGTAATGAAAATGGCACCAATTTTGGAGTTCTTTTGTAGTGAATTCTACTTGTGATGACTAGGTTTTGATAAGAGACATCGGCAATTTTATTAGGGATTCATGTTTTATTAGCATTTCATGAAATCAAGCCTTAGTCAAGAAGCAAATTGAAGATCCTTTGCGTATCTATACCCTGCAATTGATCCTAGGAGTTGGTATAGGTGACTTCTCTTGTTTGTCTTCACTTGCTAAAAAATCAACCACGAGAGAAAGAGGTGCAAACATGGGCAACAGAGGAATTGTATTTTGATTGGTATGCCATAGCTTTTTGGCATTTTAGTGCGCTTTTAATTTGTAAGCGTTTTATAAAACTTTTGAGATAAAACAAGTACAACCGAGTTCTTCAAGTTTTCAGTCTTTAATTTCTAATAGGTGTAAGCATCGTCCAACTATGCCTTCTAAGCAATGGACAATCTTGTTTTGTGCTAAATCCTAAGCGATCTAAGACTGAATCTCCAAAAGTTAAAAGTTTTGATCAATTTTGGCGAAGATGGACCAAAACTAACTTCTAAATAGCTTAAGTCATAGAGCATGTTATGCCCCTTTTAGAAATGGTAAAGCACTCCCTAATTACTCTTTCCTACTAAAAGTTATTTGCCCATGAAGTTGTACCTCTAGATTGATCCTATAAACTTCATCCATCAGTTTCTACTAACTTGTTTATCCAAATTCGCTTTTGATTTTGGTGTTTTGTTTAAAAAGTTAACTATAATTTATAAAATTTTAATTTCTCTTTAATTGAAAAGATGATTACTACTTTCATCGAATTCTAAAACTAGACTTCATCCTATATTATCTTCTTTAATTTTGATTTATTTTCTAAGTATAAATTAGTTATAGAATACTCTAAAGATTTCCTAAATGATTCTAACTTCTAATTATTCCTTAGTTTTCTTCAAAAGATTTTCATCAACCATCTATTTAAAATTTATTACTTTGAATTTTTATTTTTACTTTATTATTTTTAGAATTTTGATATTTAAATTTGTAGAGCATAAAATTAACTATATATATAATATGAAGATGCTTAAAATTTGAACTTTCTATCAAAAGTTATGGATGGATGAAATTTGGCCGCTAATTGACGCTCTAAATTTCATCCATTGTTCTTTATTAATCTATAATTTTATATTGATTTTTCTTTTAATTTTTGGCCTTTGGATTTAATCTAGATTTTTATTTTTATTTTTGCCTTTTTGAATGATTTTTACTACTTTTCATCCAAAATTAACTTCCTTGACTATTAGAATTCATCTACTCGTATCTTCTTCAATTTATATCTATTTTTTAAATTTAATATGATTTTGAAAACCTCTAAAAATTAGCTACTCAATTCCAATCTCGAATTTGAGTTTCAATGGACTTTTAAAAATTGACTTAATTGTTTAATTCCAAATTTTAAGTCCTATTTTCTTATAAAAATCAAAGGGCAAAGTTAAGTACATATTTCCAATGCCAATTGTAATTGTAATCAAGTTTTAGTATCCATCTTGCTCTATCATTTTTGATTCTATCAGACTCTTGCATATCGCTTAAATTATAAGAAAATTACAAGAGTAATTGAAACTTCTCCAATTCCTTATCTTTCTCTCATTCAATTTTTTTTTAAATCACTATTCTATTTATTCTTCTCCTACTAAATTTTAGATATCCTAAGTTCCCACCATTGACTACTATTCAAATTAGTTATTTTTTGAATTGATCCTAAGCATCAAATGCATAGTATAATATAAGTGTAATAAATCCTATTAAGTGTTAGCATATATTTGGTCAACTTTTTTTGTTTAATTTTCTTTTGGAAATTTTTTATTCTAAATCCAAACCTCACTAATGACAGTCAACTTCTACAACTACTAACCTTAATAGAAAGTTTATTCTTTTTTTCCTTTTCCAATACTAATTCTCTCACTTCACTAACCTCTCACTCATTTCCACTTTCCGTTCGTATAATTGCAAGCTTTTTGTTTTTTGTTTGATATGGCCGCTACACTCCCAAACCTTTAGCAAGATCCCTTGAGATCAGACTTCCAAAACTCCAAAGCATTCCGAAGCCTAGAGTCTCTTGAAAATCTAGAGAATCTGAAGCCTCAACCTTGTCTTTTTTAAGGAGTTTTGTTCATAGCAGTTGAAAACATGTATAAAAAATTAGTGTATTTGCAGAAGAGAGTGTTTTTAATATGTGGTATAAGTTTAATGATATCAATTTTGTAAGATTTATGAAGCAAATTGGAAACCCAAAGATGTTTTTTTGTTTTATGTTTGTCTTTGAATTTTTTTGGCAATTCTAAGTTGGATGTTTTGGGATATATTGCATTTGTGCATAATTCACAAATATTGCGTTCATCAATCTTTCAAAAAAAATTCACTTGTCCAAATCAACAATCAAATCAACATTTTTTTGTTTTGCACTATCTAAGTCAACAAGTCCAAATTAACAAATGAATGAAACATGAAATCAACAATTTTCAAATTTTTTTGGTTGATCTGGTCAATGTTTTTCTAATAGTGAATATTTTTTTGTATTATGATTGAATTAATGACAGGCGGGACTATATACATCATTTACAATTGGGTGTAGTGGAAGTGATGCTTCAAGGCTTTGAGAGGTTATGTGTCCTAGTAAAACCTACAAGTTAACGTGTTCATCAAAAAATTGTTCCATGTGAGAATGTTAAGGAAAAAATTTAAAAATTCTTATATACTTTGTTGATCCAAAATTTGGTGCAAATTCTTTAAGTAAAATTCATTCTTAAGATTTGCACCAATTATAGTATGGGATAAAATGTCATTTAGTAACTCATGTGCTTGTAATTTGGCACATACCAAAAATGAATGGTTGGTGTTTGTGTACTGATTTTTTTAATTTAATTGTTAAACTTTCTAATTTATTCAAATGCCTAAATTCACTTTAAAAATAATTTTTTTTCTTTAGTACTTTCAAATTAAAATTACATCATTTAAAAAAATATCCTAAATAAAATATTTATAAATAAAATGGATTTTTTATTTTTTCATGTGAAATATTTTAGAAGTGGTTGTGTGTTGAGTGCAGCATTCACAAAACTGGCTAAAATTCGCTCCATTGCTACTTAAAATTTTCAGCAGCTAAAAGTATATTGGAGAAAACCTTCAAAAAAATTATATTTTAGCCAAGACTGCAACGACCAATAGAATTTGATAGCCAATTTGTTACTTCTTCTACAATGGAATTAGCATCTACTTAGTCAGATTTGGATTATAGTACTCCCAATCATCCTTTACAACTTGCAAAATCCTTTCTTTTCTATTTTTTTACAGCTAAAGTAACCAAAGTTGTGTCTCAAAGGTAGCATGTTGCACTAAATGCCCTAAACTAGGTAGCATAATGCACTAAATTCCATAAACTAGTTCTGGGATCACTGGTTGAGTGGAGAGGTCAATCTGCAAGAATCTAATTTAATTGCCTCCTTCTTCCGTGTTTTACTGTTTATTTAAAAAAAATATTAATCCCTAAAGGACCAAGGCCTTTTCTCTACCAAAAAACATTGAAAATTGCCATTTCTATAGCAAAGAGTAAAAAGAAATTTAAAATTGTTTTTTTTTCCAAATCTGACGATAGGTTCTTACACCTAAGTAGTATAAAAAAGTGTGGAAAAAAAATTTCAGAATTTTTGACCGCACAGATTGCAAGATATTTGTCTTTAAAGTGGAAAAAAAAGTTTTTCAGCACATTGCAGGACTGGATTTTTTGACTTTGAACATTTTTAACTTAAAATTTTTGCATTATAGAGTTTTGAGCTTTAAATTTTCATAGTGTAGAATTGAGTTGAGAGTCGAGGAAAAAAAAAGAAATTCAAAAAAACTTAATTTTTATTCTTCAAAAAATTGTTAAGTAGAATTAGATATGAGATAGAAGGAAAATCTAAAATATTAATATCTTTTAAATGGAATTAAAATGCACTAATCCCAATGGTGGGATTGTTCTAGCAAGTAAACTAAACCATGAAATTATTTTTTTTTGAAAAATAGCAAAAATTGCATGCAGAAATGAATCCTACGAGTTATTTTTTTCAAGAAGATGCTCTAACTGCTCGAAAAACAAGTATGTCTTTAACTTCCTCATAACAAATCCAAATGAAATGAATAAAAGCTTTCTAGATAGACAAAAATATAATCTATGAAAACAAAACAAAACAAAAAAATTCAAATTTTTGCAAATTTTTTTCTGTTGCCCCTGTTTCTTATTTTGAGCTTATTTGGTCATAACTCTCGTTCCCGGGCACCGATTGTGAAAAAATTTATATTCCCACAAAGCTTATCAGTTCTTCTATCTTCATAAAAAGTTTCGAAAAATCACGACAAAAATTCAGCTCGTAGGTACTTGCCCAAAATCCCATTTGTCCCTCGAAGGGACAACGGTCCTTTAGGATTTAAAGTAATAATGAATTGAATGCTTTGTAAGAGTTGGGAGGTAGATTTTATAGAGGTTGAAAAGCTGATTTTGTAAATATTAGAAAGTTGATTTTGTGAATGACTAGTTTATTTATCTTCATCTTCCATATTTTTTTATATTTTTTTTTCAAAAATATTATAGTATTGATGAGCTATTGAGCTGTATATTTTGTAAAAATTGATAAATTGATTTTGAAAGGGTTGAAAAGTTGATTTTGCAAATGAATAGTTCATTGATTTTCATTTTCTATATTTCATTATTCATTTAAAAAAATTATATTATTAATAAATTGTATATATTTTGTAAAGTTAACATACTTTGAGTTCAATGCCTCCACTTTGTTTGCCTAATATTTCTTTGGCTTTATGATTTACATGTCAGCAACTCTTTTGAATGTAAAAGATTAATCTATGTATGTATATCTTAATTAAAAAATTTGAGTCCAATTCAACTAAAAGGTGTTGATTTGTTTTATTGATTTGGCTACGTTGATTTGGACATTGTTCAACAAATTCTGAATTTGGTCAAGTGCAAAAATTAAAATAAAAAATTTGATAACATTGGTGTAGATAATCGATTAGGAATTTTTTTTTGCAATTTTTTGTGGAAATTTGGGTGTGTTTTATCCATTTTGGATAGGTTGTCTGTTAATTTGGTGTCCAATTGGGTCATTTTGTCAAAATATTGAACCCAATTTGGAGTCTTTTTTATGAGGGTGTGGTTGAATGTTTAGTAGGATATTGGGATGGTTTTTGCAAAGTCAACAATGAAGTTGTCTAATTGGAGTATGACAAGTGTTATGTCTAATTTGGTATGGAATTGTCAATGGGCAATCAATTTGAATTATGAGTTTCAAATCGGTAGTTTATAGGTAGTTAGATCGTCTCTTTTTCATGAGGTAACTGCCAAGCTTGAATCTTATTAGGTGGGTCTTCCAGTTTGTTTTTTCACTCACTGTTGAGCAAAGTCCAGTGCAAGTCCCAGCCAAGTAGTGGTTTATATTTTCATTTTGTTGTGTGAATGTTTGTGATTGCGTTTGGGCGATGTTAATGTGATAGTATGATGGTGAAGTATGAAGTTGGAAGTGTATTCCTAGTGGGAGATTATCTGTAAACAACGGAGAAGTGGCAAACTGACAATATTAGGGAATTTCAAATGTCAAATTGAAGAGATGTTTGTGAGTGAACAAACTGTAGAAATTAATGCCAAATTGTAATGGTGATGTATTTACCAATTTGATAATATGATGAAAATTAGATACAAATTGGCTTTGTGAATGAAGTGTAGTAAATTTATACGAGGGAGTGAAATTTGATGATTTTGAGCAACAAACCTAATTGGAAATGGATGTGGAAGAGGATGAATATTTTGTACAATCTGAGTGAGAAGTGTGTGTGAGTTCAAATTGGAATTGAAGTGCAATATGAGTTAATTATGTCGACTTTGAAGCAACGTATGAATATGGCTGAGGTTATTGTGAATGGTATGTTTGAGATGAAGAAGTAAAATGAATGTTAAGTCGGAATAAGAGTCCTAGTTGATTGTAAATTGCAGTCAAGTATATGGGTTAAGTGGTTTATTTTTATTAATTTGGAGTGAATAAGTTCTTGTGTTTGTTCATGCATATGAGCTCACAAATTCACAAAGTGAATCAATAATTTAAGCAGACTGTGCTGGGTGTGATAAAAAAAATAATTAGAATTAAGTGTGCTAGTATAAAGTTATCCAATTTGAAAGAAAAAAGTTTAAATGTTATCTGTGTTAATCCCAAATTGAGTTGCATAGTGGATGCATGAAGCTTGTCAAATGGGGGAATATGTGTATGAGATTCTAGTGTAATGTATAATGATGGAAAGGGCTGAGACATTACAAGAAATTTCAGCCCCCGAAGGGACCACAAGTTTTGACCCCCTCGGGTGCAATTGCAGAAAAAATTCAAATAAAAAATTATTTGATTTCGGGTGCTGATGTGGTACTACTAGTGCCATGTCAGATTTTTTAAATATTTTTATATTTTATATTTTATATTTTATATTTTTTTAAATAAAATAATAATTTTAAAAAATATATATATATTTTTTAAATATTATTTTATTTAAAAAAATATTAAAAAAATAAAAAAATAAAAATTTAATTATTCTGTAATTGCACCGCAGGGGTGCCAAAAATCATCTGTTAACGCCCTCTTTGAGGCCTGAAACTTCTTGTAATGGTAAGAATTGTAGTTTCAAGTTGGTGAAAAGAGAATGACAATTTTGTAAATATAAAGACTATAAGAAAGCAAATTGTGCTGTTAAAGACAAGCGAGTCGAGTTGGTAAGAAAATATTCTGTGGTTGCCAAGGTAGCAAACATAGATCAGTCCAAATAGTGTTTGGTCCAAGTTGGAAGTTCAAGAGCCATGGGAAGCTGTACCTGGAGCAAGACAGTCCAATTTGGAAATGATAAGATTCAAACAGTTAAAAAAAAATTAAAATTAAAATATAAAAATATAAAAAATTATAAAAATTATAAAAATAGAATTAAAAAATAAATTTAAATCCTTGTGGCCCTTAAGAGTAGAGTAAAAAAATTTAGTAATTAGTTTTATTGCATGAGGAAAACAAATTAGATGCATGTGGAATAAAGAACATTTTATTTTTATTTTTTGTTGCAATGACTTAGTAGGAAACTAATTGGAAGCATCCCTATTTAATTGCCTCTCCAGAATGAACTTTATACTATAATTTGGGTTTTCCTAATTTCAATTCAAGTTTATCTACAACTGGCCAAAGGATTCCAATATGTGGTGAAGGCCACGTTAATAGTGATAATAAAAAAATTGCCACCTAAGCAGCTCCGCCATCCAGATAAGCAACCTAGCCACCTAGTCAGTCTTGCTATGCAGGGATTGTAGGCATGTGCCAAGGGGTTCAAATCTTGCACTTTAACCCCTAAAGAACCGTTGTCCCTTCGAGGGACAAATGCGTTTTTGGGTAGGTACCTACGGGTTGAAATTTTGTCGTGATTTTTTGAAACTTTTTTGGAGATAGAAAAGCTAATAAGCTTTATAGGAATATATTTTTTTCACAATTGGTGCTCGGGAACAAAAGTTATGACCAAATAAGCTCTAAACAGGGGACGGAGGCAACTTGGGCAACCAAAAATAAATGGACAAAAATTTTAATATTTTTTTTTAAATTTTTTTCTTGTAGATTATATTTTTTCTATCTAGAAAGCTTTGATTCATTTCATTTGGATTGGTTATGAGAAAGTTATGGACATTCTTGTTTTTTGGGCAGTTAGAGCAATTTCGTGGAAAAACTAACTTGTAGGATTCATTTTTGAATGTAATTTTTTCAATTTTTCAATTTTTTTTCATGGTCTGATAGAGCCTAGAGCAATCTCACCATTGGAATTAGTGCATTTTAATTCCATCTAAAATATATTTAGATTTTAGATTTTCCTTCTATCTTGTAACTACTTCTATTTAACAATTTTTTTAAGAATGATAATTAAGTTTTTTTGAATTTTTTTTTTCCCCTAGACTCTCAACTCAATCTTCTACTATATAGATTTAAAGCTCAAAACTCTGTAGTGCAAAAATTTTAAGTTAAAAATGTTTGAAGTAAAAAAATCTAATCCCGCAATGTGCTGAAAAACTTGTTTTTTTCACTTTAAACGTAGATATCTTGCAATCTGTGCAGTCAAAAATTCTGAATTTTTTTCCACACACTCTTATACTAGTTAGGTGTAAGATCCTATGATTAGATGTGAAAAAAAACAATTTTCAATTTTTTTTACTCTTTGCTATAGATATGGCAGTTTTGAGTGTTTTTTTGGCAGAAAAAAGGCCTTGGTCCTTTAGGGATTAAGGTTGTGGTCGTAGACATTTGCTATTGCACTATTTGCAAGTCCATTTGAAAATACTCGATCTAAGTTTTCATTTATTTAGATTCTATTTTGCATTTAGTTTTATGAAATCAACAAACTTTGGAGGTAGTTCCTCATACATAATATGTCAGTTTTTAACGAAAATTGTTCGAATTTTTTTGTATTCTAGTCTAATTTCAGTGGTAAAAATTCATTTTAATATAAGGTGTTATGAATTTTTGGCAAGCATTTCAAAAGAAAAAAAACTTCCTTTATAAATAGATGACCAAAAAAGCTAGCTATATTGTCAAAAAAGGCTACTTGGTCTTCTAGAAGTCAAGATTCAAAATCTAAATTTTTTAGCTATTCAAATTTTAAATTCCTAAGAATTCAAATTATAAATTTTGAACTATTTTAATTTTAAGTTTTGAATTACAAAAGAAATGTATATTGTGACCAAACCACCTTCTAAATATTTCTAAATATTCTAAAAGATTGATTATAAATCTATTAATTTGGTTGCAATACTATTCAAATTAATAAAAATAATGTAACCATTTTGTTAACTTGTATAAAATCAACAAAAAATTGTGAACATGGTCATTATAGTATCTAGTTCAATATAAATTTGTTGGTTTTTTGTTGATTTGAATGCCATTTTCTACTGGTGACTTTGGTTTGTAATATTATAGTCTTACCATAAAAGAATCAAATATTTACTTACAATGTGCAATTTCAAAATATTAGCATTAGCTTGTAACCTTTATTTTTTACATATATAAAAATCACAATGAAACAATTTTTATATTCATCTATTGGAGGTCTTGCATTAAAAAATATCGATAAGGTAAGAAAATTATTTGCACTCCCTTATGAGTTTTTAATAAAGTGTTTTTCCCAACCACCACATTGTATTCATACCTTACAATAACTAATACATATAATTTTTTAAGTTTCTTCTCATTTGTTTTCCGTTTTAACAATAATATAAGAAAATTTTTAATTTTTGTAAGGAATTTGACATAAAATGTTTAATTTATATAAAATTATTATAGCAATCGTAAGTCTAAAAAACATCTCTGAATTAAGTTTTATAACAAAAATTACCTAAAACTTATTTATTTTTTAATTTATGCAAAACTATACAACTGAGAAAATTGATACTTCATCATTTTTTTTACTATTGATTGCTATCTTCTATTATTTTTAATTTTTTTAAAATTTAAATGAATTTTGAGAATTATAAAATGTATTAGACTTATAATAGTAATACCACTAGATTTACACTAGTGTTTTTTGAAATAGTGAAATTGAATATTTTTATTTATTTAAAAAAAAATTTAAGTTTATAGAGTGTCAAATCCAATAGAATAAGCAAAACTATGAATTTACATTTATAACACTCCACATGAGCTTGTATTATTTTTAAATTGTAAAAATTATATGTAAATTTTTTTTGCATTATTTTTAATTTAATTTTTTCTATTACTATATCTATATCTAATATGCCCTAAATTAAAAAAAATTGGTCATCTTATGCCAATGTATGATAATAATGCAAAGATAAATTCTGTTTAAGACTTAGTTATTGCAAATATTGACAGATCTAATTGAGAATTTTTGCAGGTTTTAAAACTGGAGGATATCAAAATATATTTCATTAATGTTTAAGATTGTTTGTGTGATGCTGTGATTTATAAGATTCTCTTTTTAGGTGAACCTATACAATTCAATGAACATCATCTCATCTCTAGTTTCCTCCCCACTGAATCGTGGCATGTCTCATACGTTTGTAGTGTAGACGTGGTTGTCAAAAGATTCATCATTCAAGTAGAAACGGTATCAATTTGAAAAAGTAATCAAATATTTGAGGTATTATGCCCCAATTATGACTTGGTCCAAGGATGTCCCCAAACATGGTGTGAGTCTTACCACTTCCACTCTGCAACAACTATATGCAATCAAGTCAAATTCAAAAATAAAAAATAAAGCACAACAATTAAAACCCTTAGCCAGTAACAAATCCTTAACTTGGCCATAAGTAAACAGAGTGTCGTTGTAGCCAAGCACGTAGTGAAGATAATTAAATTAATAATTTTGTTAATTAATTTTTTTTGAAGATTGTTGCAATCAATTTATCAAAGGTGGAGCTTATTAAAATCTGATGAAGAATTTTTGACGTTTGAAACTGATTGTAGGAAAGATGTACACCCTCCACTCATTCGTGAAATATTTATTTTGGAGTATGTGGATTTAATGTTTATATGACAAAGATGAACTTAGAGTGATTTAATTATCATACGGTTTGTATCAAAAGTTCTTCGTACACTTAGTTTTATATACAACATTGAATAATTTATACAACAAGAGGACATAAATAGTTATATGAGTACTTTGAATTAATTTTTTAACAACCGCTTTAATTGTGATACTTTTTACAAATGAGCATTTATATTTAATGATTACTGCATAATATATATATATTAGTTATAGAAATCGTAGTTTTAAAATTTATAAACATAAAAGTCATAATCATGAAAATAATAAGTAGTTAACAAAATTATAAATGTGTTGCTTTTTGATTTGATCACAATAAATATTTATTTTTGATTGAAAATAAATATATACTACCTTGACACCTTGTAAACGCTTTTAATAAATATGTTTTATTATATCATTTGGTACTCGAGCTAGTAAGAATTTGATGGTTGCAGTTTGAAATGTAAAATTTCATCTATTCCTAATTCATGCAAACAATGTTTAATCCAAGAGTTTTACATCATTCAATAAATTTATTGACTCTAAATTCAAATGGCCTTTTGAATAAAACTTTGTTTGTTTTGATCCTCATAAATATTTATTTTTGGCTACGTAAAAATTTGTCACAACTTCATTTATTTTAATTCTATAATTATATATATACACCTAAATTATAAACAGTTTATTGATATTTTAGATTCTAAAAATTTCATCATTGATTTTATTACTAATTCTAAAATTCTACCTCTCATTTTGTTTGGATTCATTCTCAAAGTAATAGTATTTGTTAATTTTAGATTTAATTCTTTGAGATAAAAAAAAATAACAATTTAAAAATTACTGATACAGAGCAATATATAAACTATTAGTCTCAATACTATAAATTCAAACTTTGTTAATTTAATTGATAATAAAAAATCAATTGACTTTGATATGATCATTTCACTTTTAGTTAACTTATTTTTACTTTGTTGATTTATTAAGTGATACGAAGATAGTTGCCCCTATATTATTATGTCAATGTGGTGCCTATGACTTTAGTTTAAGTGTTTCTTATAATTTAAATTAATTTTAATAGAATAAATCAAATTATTGTGTGTTTTTTTTCAAAAATTACTTGGTAGAAAGCATCTGGCGGTAGAAGCTCAATTGGTCAAATTAACTACTTGAACAATTAAGAAATCTTCAAGTTAATTTGACTAAAAGCGTAGTAAAAAAACCTTAATCTAATAACAGACGTGACTACATATGATGTACTAATTATTGTGGATATGGGCACATATTGCCCGATTATTAGGAATATATTTTAAATGTATTTGAAGTATTTTTTAGATTTCTCCTAATTAATTGAATTTTTTTTCTTTAATTTACAGATTGAAAAGACAAAAATATGAAAAAATTTCACTGTCTTGTATATAACCGAGATCTTCCTGTTGAAATCATGCAATTGCAAAATCATGCTAAAAAACATGTTATCGACATTGCAAATGGCCCTCTTGAAATCGTGAAATTACAAAATCATGCTAAAAAGCATGTTATCGACATTGCAAATGGTATACTATATGAATTTGCGGCACATGTGAGCTTTATATAAAGTACCTTGCATAGCGTTTCAAAAATTGTACAAACCCAAGAATTTTGGAAACTCTATATCTCAAACAATAATGATCTTGAATCGATGTACACTCCAGCATTCTTCCAAAATCTCTTTGGAGAATTGGCCCATTTGGTCAATGGAATTTTTACTAAGAGGAAGTAAAATTTTTAACAAAAGAAGTAGCATGACTAGAAAATGTTTCTGCACTTACAAAAAAAGGATAAAAAAATAAAAGAACATGAATGGTAACCTTTGGTGTCTGCTTCAAATACAGAAGTCTGGCTTGATAAATTTTTAATTTGTTTTTGTTAGGTATTTTTATATAATTTTTTGTAGTATATAAATTATTTTATGTCGTTTAAATATATTTTTAATATGTTATTTTTTATATAGGTGTAAACATTTGAATATCGAATATTATTTGGTTAGAGAATGTAACAAAAGTCTATATCAAAGGGTTCAAAAAGATTTTTCCCTTTCATTTTTCAACATTTGAAAAATGCCCAAAGGATTGAAAATGTTTAATCCAACGAGATTGTAGTAAACGGGATTCACTGTTTACTACAATTATAATATCCATCTCGATGATAACAATTTCTTAAATGGATTTTTCTATGGCTTGATAATAGTGGTAAGTATCAAATTTTTATGTTTATATTTTTATAATTTGATTTTAATTAAATGCATTATAAAAAATAATATAAATTTTTAAAATTATTTGTTGAAATTTTTAACAGATACTTTGAAAAATGGAAGTGTTGTTCGGTTTTACCTTCCAAAGTTGGATCGCAAATTGGAGATGTTATGGTTATGAAAACAAGTGAAATTTTCCATTATTACATTAAATGAGAACTACAGGCTGAACTAGCCAATTAGCTATACACTTTTTTACAAGTATCATTATTTCGTTAGTAAAACATTATTAATAATAATACATAAAAATTCAGAGCAGCATCAAACTTAGTGGAAAAAAAATGAAAAGAATTATTCGTTGAGTGAACAACAATCGCGAATATCAAGCGTATGTTATTTTGTTTCCTATTTAGATTATCTTTGGAAGGATTTAGAGTTTTTGAATTTGCAAGTAAACATATGATCTATATAAAGTAATTTCATTTCACTACAAGTAAAATTTTGTCCTAGTTGACTGAAATTTCACAAAATTATAATAATTATGGCGTCAATTAGGACTACTTGATTTGGACGCTTAGATGACGATAATCTTTCCTCTCCAATGCTTAGTGAAAGATATTGATGGATGAAGTTTGACCGCTAATTGGTGCTTTAAATTTCATTCACTAATTGGTATTAATCTAGTTTTAAAAATCAACTTCTAATTTCATCTCTAGAGTTGAATTTAATTCTACTTCTTGGTAATCTAATTTTGTTCTTTTTGGATGACTTTAATTAATTTTCATCCAAACTTTATACTAAACTTCAGGCACTTATATCTTTTTTATTTTAACTTTGATTTCTACTTATTTATATTTTCAAAAACCTTTAGACTTTTACTATAAGACTTTAAACTCAAACTTAACTTGATCCTATGCTCTAAAGGTCTGGCTTAATCTTAGGCCTTGGCACTAATTAAAATTTGCTAATTAAGATAATTTTAAAAAAAATAGAAGTTTTAATAGCATACTTTGTCATTAACCTCGTTGAAGAAATGCTCAAATATATTTTCAAACTCTCTATTGTTTGTCATATTTGTCTCTCTTGAGTTTGATTGCCACTAAATTTTTTTAAGTATTTTAATACAAAGTTTGAAATACAACCAGTTTTATATCATCTAAGTTTTCATATTTCTTACTTCACCTTTTTTTTTTTTCACTTTTTTTTTTCCAACTCTATTTTATTTCAATTAATCATATTATAATAATTGAATTTAAATAGAAAAAAAATTGCTTCAAATTTCAAAATAATAATTGACTTTTAGAAACCTCATATCTCCTATTCAAGTCAATTATTGTTTAATCTAACTCTTAATGGATGAAATGCTTCTCTAATATTTTCACTCAATCTTTATAAACTTCTAAGTTTTCTTTTAACTTTCAAATTGCCTTTCCATCTTCTTATTTGCAAATTGAGTTTTGGATTCCTATCTATTTGAATTGTGAACAATTTATCTAATTGTCTCTTCTTCTCTTGAAATCTCTACTTCCTTCTAATTCTTGTTTTATTGGCAAAGAAGAGTTTTGTTGAGTGAAAATTATTTTTTAATTTTTTTTCCTTATTCTTTTTTATACTATTCTTAGTTTTCTACTTTACTAGTTAAATTCAAAAGACAATTTGTACATCCAAATTTTGATCAAAAATTAAAATTTTAGCATTGAACTAGTCCAGGGCTTAGGCAATTTATTTTTGGAGTCTATTATAACATATAACTTGAAGGGTTAGGCAAGATATTTGAATATCACACCAAATCACTATCTTAGAGTTTTGTTATTAATTTTTTCAGATGTTATATCTAAAGCTATTTGGGTATTTTGCCACTAACACTTTTAGAGACTAAACTTTAAATTAGGTTCAGTACGTTTTAAAAACTATCCTATGGAACTTTTAACACGAGGAAAGTTAAAGTTTCACTGTCTCGGGAAATTTTGACAAAATACTAACACTTCAAAAATTCTGGAAGTCATAACTTCATCGTGAATTTTTAAAACTAGAAAATTTCAATTCTAGGGAAGCCAAAGCTTCGCCATTATAGGGGAATCAACGAAAATAAAGGACAAAAATATATAATATAAAATTACTAATAAGTTTGTTACAAATAAATTACAACAAAAAAAATCTCTTACAAAGAACTAGAGACCCCCTAAGCGGCATCACCAAGGTATGAAGAGGGATTTTATCTAGGTTAGGTAAAAATCCACAAGTGTACAACTTTCACAACCACAAACAAGCTTCAAATAAATATATTACACAAGAAATTACACCAAAAGAGTAGAAAAACAAGGTTTGAAGAGGACCCCATATATCTACCAAAACAAGCTTAAAATAATATCAATAATTGAAGCTTGAAATATTTTAAAACACACACGTTTAGGAACTTGGCTAAAAACGACCAAAATTCAACAAAATGAATCCAATAGTGTAAAATGTGTGCCAAAAAATTGCTACAAGAGGTGATTTGAGAGTAGAATGAATGCCAATATATATATTTTTTGAAGGGCACTTCCTCCCCCTCCCTCATTTTTTTGTAATCTTATTAACCCCTAAAGGCCCAAGGCCATTTTTCTGCCAAAAAACACTCAAAACTGCCATTTCTATAGCAAGGAGTAAAAATGTTTGAAAAATGTTTTTTTTGCACATCTAACCGTAGGATCTTACACCTAACTAGTATGAGAATGTGTGGAAAAAATTTCAGAATTTTTGACCGCTCAGATTGCAAGATATCTGCGTTTAAAGTGGAAAAAACAAGTATTTCATCACATTGCGGGACTAGATTTTTTGACTTTGAACATTTTTAACTTAAAACTTTTGCACTACAGAGTTAGGAGCTTCAGATGTTTATAGTGGAGAATTGAGTTGAAAGTCTAGGAAAAAAATATATATTCAAAAAAACTTAATTATCATTCCTAAAAAAATTATTCACTAGAAGTAGGTATGAGATAGAAGGAAAATCTAAAATATTAATATATTTTAGATGGAATTAAAATACACTAATCCCAATGGTGAGATTGTTCTAGCAAGTAAACTAAACCATGAGAATTTATTTTTTTTGAAAAATTGCAAAAATAGCATTTAGAAATGATTCCTACAAGTTATTTTTTTCAAGAAGATGCTCTAACTGCCCGAAAAACAAGAATGTCTATAACTTTCTCATAACAAACCCAAATGAAATGAGACAAAGCTTTTTAGATAGACAAAAATATAATCTATGAGAAAAAAATATTAAAAAAAAAAAATCAAATTTTTGCCAAAGTTTTTTTGCTGCCCAGACTGCCCAGTTACGAAAAAAAGTAACATATTTGGCCATAACTTTTGACTCCTATTTCCAAATGGCCTGAAATTTAGTGCATATGAAAGATATTCCTCGCGCCCACCTTCTATTAAAATTTCAGCTTAAAATATTAAAATCTCTGGTCACACGTCCCTGCCCAAAATTTCTATACAGCCAAAAAAGGCATGCCGGTCCTTTAGGGGTTAATTAGGATTTTTGTTCTAATCTTCAATTTTTGACTTTTTATATTGGTTCAAAACTTTTACTTTTGGAGATTAACTCCAAATCACAAACGGATTGCGTCATTAATTTCAAAAGGTTAATTTTAGTCAACCAAGTTTCCTGCTTTAAAGTTTGTAGAATCTTCTGAATCTCATCAAAACTTAGTGTCTACTTAACACCTCCAAAAGGGTAAAACTCCAATTTTTGAAGTTTGATTCTTTTGTGAAAAGTAAATATTTTAGACTGTTTACTAGATGTAAGGGAGTAAAAAAAAGACCTACCTTTGATCCCCTTCTAATTTTATATACTTTTGAGACGCCAATTAATTTTGTTGTAATCTTTAAATTCACTAATAATCAGAAAATCTTGCTAGTGTGGATATTTCTGGCTATTGGAATGTTTTGAAATTTGTTAAAGGATATTTATGAACATAAAAAAATCTAATATAATTTTATGTGAAATTTTTACCGCAAGTAAGATAATTTTTAGGAATTTTTTATTGCAAGTTTTGGCATTCAACCATTTGAAAGAGCATCTTTTGCAAATCAAAAATTTCCGGAACTTTTTATAAAATCTTTTAAGGAATTTTTTAAAAGATGTGCAAGTTCATATTTTTATTTTATACAATGGTCAAAGGAAAATCAAATTTTGCCATCTTCTTTAAATTTTGATGACTAGGAAATTCTTTACACAAAAGAAAATCTTGGCAAATCAATTTTGCGTTGAGTTCCAAATGTAATTTCCATAAAAAAATTGGTGCAAGTTGGGGAGTCACAAAATGTTTAAGCATTTACTAGTGTAGATATAGATTTGTCTTTAAATGGTTGACAATAGTATAATTAATCATGTATTGTATCTGAAAGTTAAGATATTTTAATTCTATTTTGTTTTTCTAAAGTATTTTCCAAAATATATAATACATTTCACATTTTGTATTTTCCATAAAAAAATTCAATTGCTATTCAACTCATTGGATGCCTTCCAAAATTGGTTTTCCAGAATCAAGATAATTGGAATTTCAAATTACATTGATAATGAGTTCTCTAATTGAATTGCATACATATGTACAAGACATCCATTTGCACATCTTTAAACTTAGAAGAAAACCCATTTAAAAAAACTTTGCAAAGAATTTAATGTCAAGTGATGTAGTTAGGTTTTTGGAATCCCTATTCCAAACGCTACCAAGTTCGAACACCAGGGAATGATCTATATAAGGTTAGTGTAGCGTGTTCAAATGTCACTATGTACTTAAGTTTTGAAGATAGGATAGAAATTCATTCTTATTCCCACTAGATACCCCAAGAAACACTCAACAGTCCGTTTATAAGATAAAAGACTCAGCATGCACGTCTCAGTCCTATCTAGTGTTCTAGGGCTTGTGACAATAGTTCTAGGACAATAGTTCAATGTGGACTGACTTGTGTATGGATGCAATGCAGGACTTGACTTCAGTACAGCCCACTATAGTACTTGAAAATAGTACAAATATATACGTATTTAATATTTCCAAAAACTTTAGAGTTTAAGGGTTTAGAAAGTCTTACAATGGGTTACCCCTCAGCAACTCTAGGGACAATATTAGCCAATACAGGGGTTAATCGATTCCTACAATTTCAAAATTCAAATTTACTACATACACATGCAATTTTAAATACAAATTCTAATAATAATTAATACAAAATAATTAATAGAATTTTAAATCTAGTTCCCAATTAGGGACCACGGCCCAAAGGCCGTTCAAAAAATTTGGACCTTATTTTAAATTTGTTTTAATTGGACGTTCAGTTTAAAGACTCCAAACTTTGTTTTACAACCCAAAACCCCAAAGGAAAAAGCCAAAGAATTCCCAATTCACTTAAACTTTGGATAATATGTCTTTAAATTTGCTTTAACTTTTTATTTCAACTTTTAATTAATCAGTATATCTTTTTAATTTAACTTTAGCTTTTCATTTTTATTTAATGTTTTTTTATAATTTTCAGTTCAATCCAGAACAGATATAGGCCCCAATCCGGGTGCCGAATCTAAGGATCCCAAACTTCCTGGTCTCAAGCTCTACTTCAGCTCCTCGAGTCGGGATCTCCCCCTAACTCTTGAAACAAGAAGTCAGAACTATAATACTTGGTTAATTTCATAAATTGATAACTTTGGCATATGCTATCCAAAATCAATAATTCAAAAGCCAATGGAAATATTATTCTATTATCTATCAGATTAAATCAATAATTGATCAAAACAATTTATAGTAATAATTTTAAAATGCATAATTAAATAGCCTTATTTCCAGACCCTATAACCGTGCGTATTCTTCCAAATCCTTTCCGCAGTATCCTTTCACTATCGCAGACTGTAACTTTGACAGCAATTATCTTATGCAATTTTTGTCTAATTTGGAAAAATTTTGGCTCTTTCCTGACTGATTTTCCGTCCTCTTTTCAATGGTATAATTTTCGCCTTCTAATTCCTTGTATATTGGAAGTTATTCTAGTCCGAAGTTTTCTGGTTTCACACAATTTACGACTGCAAATTTTCTGACTGGAACCTGGTTACAAATTTCAATTGAATTCGATCATTTCACTTATGATTCTTGCTTACACACTATTTTGATCTTTACCAACAATAGTTTCACACCATTTCCATCTCGCACAGACACAATTCGACCAATCTTCTTGTCGAATCCACACACCAATCGCCGCTCAGACCAGCGCCTCCTCCGCCGGCGCAACAAGAAACCTTTCAGCGCTCATAATCCAATGCGCGAGCAGGCTGTCACGATCTTAAAATGATGCTCTAACAATCAAATTCTCTCAATCTGTCAATCCCTCAGAAGCTGCTCAAATCTCACAAATCAAAACTCCTTGCAATGCGAGACATTAGAGACTGAAAACCTCAAATCCATACACGCACACGCACACAATTCACAATTTCAAAACAGTATAATTAAACAGCACTTTTATTTCTCAGCGCGAATCGCGCAATATTACAACACTTCCAACAACAATGAATCAGCACCGAAAACAATAGACAGCGCAAGAACAGCGCAGGAAAATTACACAGCACAGGAGGAAAACGAGAAAAAAAATACAGGAGGAGGGAAATGAGAGAAAGTCAGGATTTAATGTTGAAATTCGGGGGTGATTGGAAAGGTTGCAACTCGTCGTGACTGGCGCGACGTTCCTGCTTGCACCTCCAAATCCCTAATTTGCATTTTCTTTTTCTTTAACCTCAGATTTTTCTTTATCTTTCTCCTTTTTCTTTTTCTTTAACTTTTTCTTTGCCTTTTTGCCCTTTTCTATTAGTTTGTAGCTACTCACTAAAGTATCTTTGTACTTTTTGGAACTTTTAGTGTACTTTGGACTACTTGAACACTAAATACTCAAAATATATATAAATAATATAGGAAATGTCATAGAAAATCGAAAAAGTTCTATAAAAATAGAAAAGCTAAACTACAAGTGACCTATGGCCAATTATAATAAATTGTCATTTCTTGTAATTGAACTCCATTTTTCTAACCTTTTAATAAGATTTAATCATAAATATGTTATATTGAATAATTAATTAAATATTTTTTACATTTTTCAAATTTTTAATGAGACTTCCTTATTAATATGTTATAATTAATGTTTAATACTTCCTCCATTCAAATTTAAGTGTAATTTGTAATTTTGTTCAAAACTATGTATACGAATTTCATTGATCACATTGTAAAAAATATTATTGATGAGGGTTCACATTGTATATCACCAACTTAAATTATTAAGATTGTATGTACTTTTAGCAAAAAAAATAAAATTGAATACAACCTAAACCTCCGTATGATCTATTAAAAAGAATCCAAAATAGAGGAGATCCAAAATTATAACTAATTTGAAAAATGAAAGAATAGATAATAATAACTGAAGTATTACATTGGCATTATTACAATGATTCTGCCTTGGAGTGAAAAACACCATCTTCATTTATTTTTTTGGATAGAAAAAGGACCTTCTTTTGGAGAATGAAAAATTAAAAAAAGTGAAAATTAAAAAACAAATTTATTGAAAAAAATAAGTCCAAAAGTTAGAAATATAGAAATATTCTTCTCATCTTTCAAAATTATATTGTAAAAATATAATATGTAAATGTAATGTACGAAATGACTTCTAAGCTCCATTGTCAATTAAAATTGAAAATAATCACAAAACATGCTTAAAGAACACCAAAGCATCGTTCCACATATTTTTGAACCACCTTTTGTCTCTTTGCAAAGTAGCTCTTTTCATCTTGGGGCTTATGAATAGAATGAAGCAAGAACAACGAGGATAGATTCCACCAATGTGTAAATAATAGTAGTTTGTAAGTGTTTATTTAACCACCCTTTATAAATAAGCGAGCACAACCAGGCTCTTAGTATTTTAGGTTTGATTTAAGTCTATGGGTGCTTAGCATCAATTTATTGTGCCTACCAAACAATGGATCTTTTCTAATCCCTAAACATTCACAACTTTGCAATGGAAATGAAGAAAACCAATTCAAATTGCAAATACTTTTCTAACTAGTTCAAAGATAATTAGGCCACGATCATTTTGGAATGGAGGTTATTAGAGTCTAAATTTAGGAATTTTTATGTGATATGGTATTCCATGCCATTTTCAAAAACATAAAACACGACCCTATCTGACCTTCTTAGCAAAAGATATCAACAGATGAAGTTTTAGCCTTTAAGAGTCCATCTAAATTTCCTTTCTAAACTTATTTCCTATTTGAATCAATGTTGAATTGTAAGTTTTGATTCTATGTTATTGAACTCTACTTAAGTTCCAAGTTTAAACTGAAATGTGCTAATTTAAATTGACTCAATCCATTTACTCACTTAAACTTCATCCTTCGTTTCCTTCTAGGGTTTTTATCCTTTTCCTAAGTTTGAACCATTTTCGGGTTACTTTAAGTTCTTACTTCATGATTCTAAACCTAAATTCTTCTTTTTCTAGAGTTTAAGTTGGTCTAACCCTTCCCTTCTTTGTTCTTTATTGTGTTGAATGGCTTCTAGTAAGTTATTATTTTTAGAGTTTTGAAGTTTGTTTCTTAAAGATGTTGATATAAGCTTTCCAAAATGGTATCTTACTTAAAGTTTAACTTTTTTTATGAAAAGTTATTGATAGATGAAGTTTGATCGCTAATCGGTGTTTAAAACTTCAGCCACTAATTACTACTAACCTAAATTTCAAAACTAACTTCCAATTTCATTTTGAGTTCTGAGTTATTTTTGCTTCCTAATTTTCTAATCTTGTTGCTTTTGGTTACTCCTAGGTGTTTTTCATTCGATCTAGTTATCAAACTTCATTCGCCTATATCTTCTTTATATTAACTCTAAGTCTTATGTATTTTATGTTTTTGAAAACCTCTAGACCTCTATTTTAGGATTTTTAGTTCAAACTTGAAATAAAATCTATTTCTAATGGTCTGAGTTTAACTTGTACTTCGGCTATTTTTTAAGTTTTTAATCAAAAAACTTAGAAGAAAAATAGTAAATTAGGCACTTACCTTGTTCTCCATCTTGTCCCTTCTTGGTAATTTGCTTACCGCTTAATGGTGGTTTTGGTTACAAATTTAGAATGCAAGTCATATTTTTAGTTCTAGTTTCTTATTCTCCTAGCTTTGAATCTTATTTTTCCTTCTAGATATCTTCTTTCTAGTTCCCTTCCTTATCTTTCTAACTTCTTTTCCTATCAATTATTGAAAATCACATCATTGACTTTGGTCAAAGGAACAAACTAATCCCTTCTAATTCAACTATATAAATTTCAAAATATTCTTGTCCTCTACTTTGGAAACATATTCCCAATACTATTCTAATTCCTTTTGTGTAGCTAGTTTGATTAGAAAATCTCACCTTCTATTCTTTAAAAAAATTTTGACCTCACCCAACTTCAATTGGCATGAAGAGTTGGTCTAATAAGCAATCGTTGTCACTCCTAGTCTCTCTTGGGCTTGCTCGACTTCTTCTTGAATGTTGTTGGAATTTGATTTTTTGATTGCTTCTAGCCTCTTGGTTGTACTCTAATTTTGGTGAAATCAAGTTCAAGCTACCATATCTTTGACTTCTGCAGACTCAAATTCAAGCTACACTCTATTTTTTGAAAACCTCAGATTCAAGCTAACTTTGGTTTCTTCAGAACTCACTAGTTATAACTAAACTTTGATTTTTTGGAATTTGTTGGCTTTCTCTCATTAATTTCAACTTTCTTTCACTAATTTCAACTCTGAGATTGGAAGTCACTCTCAAACTAATTCTAATTTGGAACTTTGAGCTTCAAAGTAACTCTGATTTTTGAAAGCTCCCTAGTTCTAAACTAAACTCTGAATTTTGATGGACTCACTAGTTTTCAAGCTGAAGCTCTAGATTCTTTGTAACTCACTAACTTTCTCACTAATTTTAGCTCTTGAAATTGAAAACTCACTAGTCCTAAGCTTAAACTTTGATTTGAAAGGGAGAACTTCAAGGTTTAGTTAAATTCTGACGTTTTTGGAACTCACTAGTTCTAAACTAAAATGTTGATTTGATGGACTCACTAATTTTTTCACTAATTAGAAATTCACTAATTCAAAGTAAAACTCTAATTTTTTTGGATTTTACGATTTTTAAACTATATGCTGAATTTTTGGAACTTACTAATTCTTTCCTAACTAATTCCAACTCTGAAATTTTAAAAATCTACTTTTGAGCTAAAATTCTAGAGGGCTGGCTACTTCACCCATTTGATAAGACTCTGGTTTTTGCTCGAATGTCAAACCTTTTACTAGACTAAAATAACAATCTCAAAGACTAAAGCTAATTCCCAAGCTTGATGTGATTTTTATTAAAATTTTCTTCTAATTTTCTCAAAGGCTAAATGAAACTCTATCTAAGGCTGAAATCAGGTGGATTTTTAACTGATTGAACTCTGGATTATTTTTCTAGACTGCCACAAGGGGCCCTAAATCCATATTGTGTTTTCTTCTTTTGAATTGATTTGAAACTCCAACTAACGCTAATCAGATTAGAGACAAAGGAACCTTTGAACTGCTCAATTCTTGTTTTTAAGACACTCAATAGGAAATCTAATTGACTTAAATCAACTAAGGGTGATTGCATGAAAGACTAGTCGATTTTTGTCACACTTTAGCAAGACAAGTTTGTCCTGTGCTATAACTTTGAATTAAGATCCCAATGCCAAAAATAAAAAAGCTATTTCTAGATATCTTGATTGTAATTATATCCCTAATTTTTCAAAAAAATAAAAAATCATTTAATATTTAAAATTCAATTTCTCTAATTTATCAATTTCTCAAATTTAGAGGTTTTGAATACTATTGAGCGGTTTAAATTAATGATTTTCAGCTGAAATTTCTATGGTACATTTCTATAGTAGGCATACATGCTCCTACCAAAGGGCATCTAAAAATACATTATTTTATGTCCTCCACGTCTGTGCAAAGAGGCCTACCTTGCCCGCGCAGTTGTGAGCAATAGAAATGGTTTTGACCTCATTTTTTTCATTGAATCTCATTACTAGGAAGTCCTCCCAAATAAGAAATTTTTAGTTTTTTTTTATAATTGTTTTTCCTATTTATTACAAATTAAAACGTCAAAGTATGTATTTTTTTGCCACAATTCTATGTCCGAGAATATGTCCCAAAAAATACATACTTTGACATTTTAATTTGTAATAAATAGGAAAAACAATTATAAAAAAAACTAAAAATTGGCCATTTGGGAGGACTTCCTAGTGATGAATTTCAACGAAAAAAATGAGGTCAAAACCATTTCTATTGTTCACAGTTGCGCGCGTAAGGGAGGCCTCTTTGCACAGACGTGGAGGACATAAAATAATGTATTTTTAGATGCCCTTTGGTAGGAACATGTCTGCCTACTATAGAAATGTACCATAAAAATTTCAGCTGAAAATCATTAATTTAAACCGCTCAATAGTATTCAAAACCTCTGAACTTGAAAGTGTGACAAATTAGAGAAATTGAATTTTAAATATTAAATGATTTTTTAATTTTTTTGAAAAATAAGGGTTACAATTGCAATCAAGACATCTAGACATGCTATTTTTTGTTTTTATTTTTGGATTCAAAATTCAAAAGTTATTGCAAAAGACAACCCATGTCTTACCAACGTGGAACAAAATCGACCAGTCTTTCATGCAATCATCCCTAAACAAAAGGGCCCTTTACCTTTAGAGAAGTCTAAGCTAGTATCTTGCCTCAAATTTAATTGGAATTTTAATTTAGCTCAAGTTTGACTAAAAACTTGATTTGGCATAAAAACTTAAGGCTATGGCTATTTTGACATGGGGAATTTGAAGCTTCATTGTATTTTTGAAAATACACAAAATTCTCTTCACTCAAGAATACAGAAAGCCAAAGCTTAATTGTCAATTCTAAAATATTAAAGTTCCACTCCTAGGGAAGTTAGAGCTTCGCCGTCATAGAGGAATTGACCAAACCGGGGGACAAAGTTAGCCAAAGGATACTACGTCAATCCTCAATTTAACACATAAACCAAGTCACAAACAACACACACACAACCTTAGGGGAATTCTCACTTAAAGAATTTCCATTTGAGATTATGCAAACTAACAACAAGCACTAGAGGGCCCCCCATTAGAAAAAATTTCAGCCCTCAAGAAGGCCGTGAGTCTTGCACCTCTTGGTGCATTTAGGAAAAAAAAGAAAAAATTAATTAATTAATTAATTTTGAAAATTCGAAAAATGATGTGGCACTACTGGTGCCACGTTAGATTAAAAAAATTCATTTTTTTTTCCTTTCTATAATTGCACCTCGAGGGTCCTGAAAATAAAAAAACTAACAGCCTTCTTGAAGGGCTGAATTTTTTTTTAATGTAAGCGGCATCGCTAAGGTACGGAGGGGGCGTTCTCTAGGATTAATGCAAGTTAATAATAATCAACAATAAACTCACAATAAGACACAACAATATAAGTAAAAGTAGGTGGCCATTTTGTTGATTTCACAGAAAGTTCAAAAATCAGTAGAACTAGTCATTCAAGTTCCCCAAACAATAGAAATAAGTTGATTTTCTGTTGATTTGGTCATGGTTTTCTAGTAGTGTAGTAGGCATATAACTTCATCTCCGGAAAATAAATACAATTTTTTTTAAACATATCTAGTTACAAAATGATAGCAAACAAAGTGGTGAACAAAGAGATTTAAAATCAATGGTCATTGGCCCACATCCTTTTAGGTTTAACTTATGTTCACAAATGAAACTAGGATGGAGTCTCCAACAGGGTTGTGAAGTTATACTTTTGTCCTGGTGACATGTTGAAGACTCCACGTCAAAGCCGACATGTTCTATCATTCTCAGTAGACCTGACATTCTTCAGCACTAAGGTAGTCCGCTCATGAAGCAACCATTTAAAAGCTAATTGCATTTGGGAGAAGCTAAACTCCTTGAAACAATTTTCAGTAAATTTTCTTAGGAAGAAAAATGAAATTGTCATCTAAACCAAGTCGTTTCATATTTTTTGGATCTTTGTGGAATCAATTACAAATTTTTGAAGTTGAAACACAATGGTCACTAAAAGCATGCTAGTGGTCACTAAAAGCATTTAACCCAAGTCATCTTTCTTATTCTTGCAAGCCGTTGAGGTTGATTTCATTTTCTTGTGTGTGTATGTGTGTGTTTTCAGATGGACTAATGTACCTTGTGCCATTGCCACAGCCAAAACAAAAGTAAAAGTAATTTTTTAATTTTTTAGAACCAAAAATAACTCAAAAATCCATAACTTTCCCTTCATAGGTTCAAACGCCACAAAACATAGCCCGTGCACCCCTCCTCGCCGAGGGCTTTCCGATGATACTAAGCACACCGCCTTGGAATGTACGGTCTAGGACATTTCAATGTAACAAAACAAAACAAACAAACAGCCAAACTTAAGGTATGGAAAGGTATGGATTGTGAGTTTAGTTAAAAGTAGGAGTGTTGGGACAAAGTGAAGGACAAACGGTTTGGTGAGTAGGACGCTAAATGAGGCCTACGAAGTGGGACCAACAGGGTGAAAACGTAGGAATTTTTTATTTTTCACAAAAATTTATTTTTTTTGCAAATTTTGAATACATATTTGCAATCAAAGACCCCAAATTAGTTAGAAGAGGTCCAGAACATACCCTAGAGACGGCACAAAATAGGGGCAAGATTTTACTTTTACCACCAAGAACTTGCATTTTCACCTTGCTGGTCCCACTTCGTAGGACTCATTTAGCATCCTGCATTTGGTGATAAGGTAGTCTGCTCTAAAAGCGAGCAGGCTCTAAAAGCGAACATGACACAAAGGTATATTTTGCTTTCTTCAATGTACCAACAGTGTACATTTCAGGAGGTGGTCGATTTTAGTAACCACTGCGTTTCAACTTCAAAAATTTGTAACTAATTCCACGAAGGTCAAAAAATTATGAAACAACTTGGGTTAGATGCCAATTCCATTTATCTTCCTCCAAAAATTAACTTAAATTTGTTTCAAGGAGTTAAGCTTTCCCGAAAAGGCAAAAAGCTCTTAAATGGTCGCTTTAAGAACAGACTACCTTACGCCTATCCACGCCGGGCGCCCATATCCATACCTTAAGGCAGGTGGTTTGTTTGTTTGTTTGTTTGTTTTGTTTTGTTTGTCACGGTGAGATCTCCTGGACCGTGCATCCCGCGGTGGCGTGCTTGGTACCATCGGAAAGCCCTCAGCAAGGAGGGGTGCACGGGCTTGGTTTCGTGGCGTTTGGACCAATGGTGGGAAAATTATGGATTTTTGAGTGATTTTTGGTTCTTAAAAATTACTAAATTATATATCTTTTGTACGGAGTGTCAAATTGTCACGTTCTTGGTACCGTTGGAAAGCCCTCAACAAAGAGGGGTGCACGGGCTTTGTTTTGTGGCGTTTGGACCTACAATGTGAAAGTTATGGGATTTTGAGTTATTTTTGGTTTTTTAAATGACTTTTACTTTTATTTTGGCTGTGGCAACGGCACAGGGCTACACTAGTCCATACCTTAAGACAGGCTGTTTGTTTTGTTTTGTTTGTTTTGTTTTGTTTGTCACGTTGAGATCTCCCAGACCGTGCGTCTCCCGGTCACGTGTTTGGTACTGTCGGAAAGCCCTCGGTGAGGAGGGGTGCACGGGCTTGGTTTCGTGGCGTTTGGACTCACGGTGCAAAAGTTGTTGAATTTCAAAGTTTTTATGACTCAAAAAATTAGAAAATTACTTTTACTTTTGTTTTGAGTGTGGCAACGGCACAAGGCACACTAGTCATTTTAATAAGAGCAAGTCCTTACGGTACTGCAGCATCGCCAAGTATACCGCAAGGCATGAGTTCTCTATATGTGTCTAACGCCTTCGACCTCTTTGAATTTTCCTTTTCATGTGAGGTTTGAGGTTATTGTGCGCGCGAGGGCTTGGCGACAGGGCTGTGAGTGTCTCAGGTTTTCGACTTGACAAGTTTTACAGCTTGATTTTTGTAAACCCTAGTAGGTTGCAGGTGATTAAGAAGGGGTCACAAAAGACACATGCCAAGCGCTCCAGACTGAAAGCGTTTTGCAGCATGGACATTTTGAAGTTAGGGAATGTAGACCACGATCTGGATCTTGAATATGAGGAGCTTCGCAAGCAAGAAGAGTAAGATCCTCACCTATTGGTTTTATTTCATGCCAATGTGTACATAACTTTTCTGCGTTACTAGAGAAGTGGAAGTCCAGGTCTTTGCCTAATTAGGTGTGGTCTACTCTTCCCTGATTTCATACAAAGGGCCTTGTCTTCATGAAATTGACCTCTTTCCGCGTAGCAGTGATTTTAATTGTCCCTGAAGTGCTTCGAGAAAGAGTTTTAAATCGAATATCTCTCTCTTGTTCGATCTGGCTAGCTCGGGGTACATGCTCTACTGAAAACCTAAACTGTCAGAAGGAGTCTGAAGTGGGTAGAGGCTTTTTATTGATACTCACTAACATAGTGCGGTCGTTATTGGTGTGATTCGGAAAACAGAGAGCTGGTCAACAAACTGAAACCAAAGCGTACGGATGATCAGAAAAAGGGCGACTCTGTGCGCCATCAGAAAGTAGGGCTTCTTTGCTGGCAGTTTTTTCTTCCTTAAATTGACCATGTTCATGTTTTTAAGCGTGGGTGTGTAGTAGTGCTGGAATGATTTTTTTCTGTGCCTTTTAGTCATTCATTTGAGCTGTAGGTTTTGTGGGGCAGGGCCTTGGAGATGCGAATTTCCATGCAGAAGTTGGTAGCAGGGGCCAATCAACTGCCACAGGTATTTTACTATGCATTTATCAGCTCATCTGGAGCAACGTGATTTGCTAATGCTTCAATTCATTAGCTAGGTTTTTCACCACCTTCATCGGACTAGGTTTTGCAATGCAAGGCCACCTAATGTTGACACACTCACATTAAGGCGCTCACATTGGATATTGGATGCAGATGCAAGCCAAACATGCTCTTCTCGAAAGTGATAATCAATCTGAGAAGGCCTATGATTCTTTAACCAAGTCCTCTGTAGCTGCTCTTAATTGCTTTTTGGATATGAAAGAAGTAAGTATCCTTGCCCAGGAATCACTAATCTGCTTGAATATCATTGAACACGCTTCTTTTTGTTTAACCTCACTTGTATGACTGTAGGCGACAATGTGGGACCTTATTTTACCGAGTCTTACCTGGAGTACTACACCTAATTTATTTGCTCTTTTCAATGTTGGGTTGTTGAACTTGTGGTAGGTACTCGTTGAACAAAATAGCGCAATTGCAGAGTCTGCTGCTGCAAATGGGGATGGTGTGTGCGGTCAATCATTTCTTTTTCTTGTTAGGCTTCTGTTGACGACAAAGTGAATGTATCCATGGATATGTCTATGTTGTCTATTTGAACCAACTTCAATTCGATTGATGATGCATGTATTGTGAATCAGCTGAAAAGCCTGGAAAGAAAAGAGAGACCGAAGCAAAAGGAGAGACACAGGATGATTCGTTTGATTCTCTTTGGAGTCGCATGGATGCCATATATTCAAGGTAATTATTTGCGTTTAGTACTTGCTTCTCCTGGTTGGTTTGTATGCTGACATTGGAGGTTTATTTCTGTGTCCTCTTGGCAAATATGCTTTTTATAATTATGTACTTCTGGCAACTGTGATAATTCTTAGCGAGCCCTTTTGTTCCATCTTATCTGATGTCGTGTGACATGTGAGCAGAATAACTCCTTATCGGAATTCTTCAGTGGATAGATGGCAACGGAATACTCAATTGGCAACAGGTGCAGCTGCTGTGAAGGGTAGATTTCAAGCTTTTAACCAGGTAAATCTCTGTGACTGCAGCTTTTATAGTAATGGCGTTGGCTGTTGTGAAGTACTTTACCAACTAACAATTCCTCTTTTGTGTTTATCCAGAGCATATCTCAGCAGCTTGCTTTAGCCTTGAGAAACCCTACTCAACTGATTGCGAGCATTCGTTCAAGCAAGTCAAAGGATCAGGTACAAACATCACAAGTTTGCCACCATCCTTAGTCAGTGTTATATGCATGGGCAATGAATTTTAAAAAGTCGTGCTTTGTAGTTCTGCACAAGGCATAGCTCTGTAAGTAGTAGAGGTCTGTTCCGTTAATACTGAACTTCTGGATTACTCGCCTTAGAGGGTATTGTTTCCATAACTTCTCACTGTCTTGGCAGGCGACTCCTGGTTTGGTGGATGATAGTGGTGTGTCTGAGCCTGCTTCTGATGTCCCTAGTGAAGAGGTAGATCATACACTTGAAGAAGCAATCAATCCATATTCAAATCTGACCGATGTGTAGCTCACAATCCAGATTCATATGATTGCTATCGTTGTTCCTCTACTGCTCTCCTACTATTATATGTTTTATTTTGGGAGGAACGCTAACTGTTCTTCCTGTTTTTTGTAGGCAAGTACCTCTAATCTTCAGATGGTTGATGATTCTGAATTCTATCAGCAGCTACTAGTTGAATTCTTGGAGACCTCTAATCCAGGTGGACTTGGTAAGAATATTTGAACTCTGCATTCTTTCTCGTTGTTAGAGTATATTCTCCGAAGGATCAAACTCAATTTCTGTTGTGACAGATATATATTTCCTGCATGTTCGTGAACCACGCGTTCTGAATTCCAGCTAGCATGAGAGTTGAAATCTGTGAAATCTCGCATAGATCTGTCAATCTATTCAATGAAGTTTCGGTATGGTGGGTGTCGCTGAGGTGGCGATTTGAAGCATTAGTTCTATGTATTTTGGGAATCAGTGGGAGTTATTTATCGATCGTATCGTGTTCTCTACGTGCAGGAGAGATCCAGCGAAGGCAACATTCAAAGAAAAGGAAGGTTGTGGATCGTCGTGCATCTAAAGGAAGGAAGATCCGGTAATATGTCAATTCTCTACACAGCATCCGCGCACTGTTATCTACTTTTTGCTAACCTCCTACTATTATCTGGTTTTCTCTGTAGCCGGAGTCTTTATAGCACCTCTGAGTAGGTGGAGGTTGAACAAACTAGAAGATCCATTACTTGTGTGATAATGCTTTGTTTGAAGACCGTCTTTTTCCATGTTTTCATTGTGTCCTACTTTCTCTGAAGCATCGCAATTTTAGAGCAGCTGCCAAGTGACCATGGAATTAATTTACTTAATAGCTTGTGCCTCGAGTGGCAGCTGTTGAATCTTATTGAAACGTAGATACGTGGATGATATTCCCTGGTTCAGTGCTTGATAGTTCCATCATTTGATGATTCTTTTTTCCCTATATGCAGGTACAATGTTCTTGAGCCTTTGGCGAATTTCATGGCTCCTGAACCCATCGAAGTGCCCCCAATGACATCTGAACTCTTCTCCAACTTATTTGGGCAGCGGGCAACCCCTGTTTCATGAGGTAGGATTTTATGAGAAAAGGATTCCTATTTATCTATTTATCATTGTGTGCGGGTCTTGCTTGCCAGCCAAGATCGCAGTTTTAGTTAGTCGGTTGCAGGTATCCTGCACTGAGTTAGCTTTGTTAGCCGGCCTGCCTAGATACTTTTCAGCCCATTTTGTTAACCCTTATGCTCAGAGTGCTGAAACTTTAGAAAGTTGTATCAGTCACAACCTTGATTAGAAAGCACTTGAGAGTTGCTCAATGTTGTTGCATCTTTTGCACATTGTGTGCATTTTAGTGAATGTCAAAACACCAATTGACTTTTAGACACAACCCTCTCTAACTTTGCACACTCTGTAGTTACTTATCCTTAGCATTCCTGAGACTCTTTCACATCTGATTGGACAACTTTCATGCCAGGGCGTGACCACATCGGAGTGCATTTAGAAGTCCATTAGGCCCCCTTGGGCAGTGTAAAGTCGAGCATACTGTAACTCAATCAGTAGATTCTCCACACTTTAGTCCGTCACATTATAATAAGCCAAAATTGTATTTGATCTCAAGTCATTAATCCGAACACAATGAACACAATTTTCCCGTGACCATTCTGGTCCTGTTCAAATCTCCCGCACCTACAATCTCTTGTAGCTCTACCTTTTCAAAATTTGTTGAGCTGAGGTTTCAGCTACTAAGTTAGTAGGGCTGGACAGAGTTCGTGAAGTCAGCCCCATAATTATCGTATGTTTCTAAATGCGGCCCCGTGGGATTGAGTCCCCAAATCCCAGACTGAAATACTTCCGGTTGGCTCGGACTGCTGCTGCTTCCTTCCCCTTTGCTCATGCTTCCTGGCTCGGTACGTCGCACAGCTGCCTTGCCGAGGAGCCTGTGACATAGGTAATTATTAAATCAAATATCTGCACTGTCTAGCAACGAAGATTAGGTTCTGTGAGAGGCATTCATAAGTACACTTGAGAAGCAAGAGGGCATTCATAGGTACAGGACTTTTTGACCATCATACAAGGACTCTTCCTCATAATTCATGGGGAATTCTCCTCATGGTCACAATGATTATACAAGGGTTCCTATGAATCGTGTCAAGGACTTTCTATGTGTCGGGGAGACGATCATTGCGCCCATACGAAGATCTCCCTATAATTCAGGAAGAAGATTCTTTTTATGATGTTGACTAAAAGTCCTTGAAACAGTCTAATTTTACTGGAAACACTGACAGCATCTTCGTTCTGTAGTTTCATTTCAGGAATAAGTAAGGGTTCTGCAAAGCATTACATCCAACTGCAAGGGTACCATCGATGGAAAGAGATATGACTCGGGTTTGCTGTTCCGTTACTCCACAGCTCGGATATATGGAAACATTACAACCTTGAAGTCGACACTGGCAGTAAAGGTTACTACACTCAATCTTCTTTATTGTGCCCTCCTCTAAAATGACACTCTAGAATATCCAGCACACTTGCCACACCATCATTCACATGACCTTAGCGCAATTTCACACGTTCAAAGTATGTCGGGATCCCAGGTGGTAAGGTTAAATAAGTTGGAGTTGAATTGTGACATAGGCATGGGGTTGTCAGAAAAACATCATATCCCAGCAATCAACTGCAAAGAACAAAAACACGATTGGAAAAAGAGAGACATGACGAAGCTTTGCAGTTGATCATTACCTAGAAGAGGAATAGTACTGTTGAGACATGCGCAGACACTGAGAGAAGGTAGTGCACGTTGATAGATGGGGAACAAGCCGACGATGACGACGCTCTTGAAAATTCAAACTGAAAGCAATCCACCACCCGAAAAGAATGAATTCAGAAAGGACCATGACAAAGTGCACCAACCAAAGACTTACTGCAAGCTGGAGGTATAGGGAAGTCTCCTCCAGAAAGCAGAGGAGGCCTCATTCTCCTCCACTTCATACAACAAATCAGAGTTCGAATGGACGGCAGTTCCATTTCCTCACCGCCGAACACACGACTTGCGCGACGCGCGTCAAGGGGCTCCCCGGAGGAATCTGGTGTCGGTAGATAGGTGTCCCCAGCAAGTACGCCAAGGTGGCTAAACCGGTGATGGCCGTGGGCACGCCATAGCCCCACCGCCCTCACGCCCACCCACATTGTCTTGCACGTACACCATAATGATCACCGACAGCATGGTGCCGAAGCTGATATTCGCGGCACCCCGTGCGTGAAGTCGCTATCCGGCAACTGGCGAGCGTGCTGCCTCATCTTCGGCCGCGAAGTGTGCGAGAGAGTGGCCTTTTACGCCATCTCCTCCAACCTGGTCATCTACCTCACCAAGGTGCTGCATGAAGATCTGTCAACTTCGGCGAAGAATGTGAACAACTGGGGCGGCACCACGTTCATGACGCCGCTGCGGGGCGATTTCGTGGTGGATGCGATCCTGGGGCGTTACTGGACCATCACGGGATTCTCGTGCTGCTATTTCTTGGTACGTAGTGAATCCTACAGCGTGGATATAGAGTGCTCGCACAGTTGGAATGGGAAGATCAGTGGGAGGGGGCAATAGTAGTGGATACTTTGAGACCCTGTCCTCTCTTAAATTTTTCAATTCAAGGGCAGCAGTGTCGTCATCGTTGGTAGCATGTAAGATGAGTATCCCATCACAAAGCAGGAAGTTCAGTTTCCAACGTTAAAATCATTAGCCAGGTGAGGGACAATTTCCACATCGTTGAAGAATTATGTCCACCGCTCCGTCACTCACTCTAGCCAAGTCCTCCGCCTTCGCCGTCCCCTCGTAATTGCCCTTTGCTCCTTGTGAGGGCTGCTCGGGAATCGGAGCATTCGAGTCCTCCAGGAGCATCTCCCTGCCAGGTGACAAAAATCCTATGATGCATGATCGAAACAGAGCTCCTCATAACTGCTCTTAAACCCTAATTAAAACGAAGAGTTCAATCAATCACATTGCGGAAGTTATGATCCAGATGGAGCAAATCTTTTATCACAAGAATCAGCCAAGAACATTGCATGTGTCGGTCAAATAATACACAAAATTCGACAAAAAGAAAATCGTTGTATGGCCTACTCAAAACTGCTCAACCTAATAAACATGAGACCTAATTTCGGCTTCTTGATCGATTAGGGGTTCGCATACAATTGAACTGAAATTGCTGATCCCGAAGTGAAGTTGTGGTTGTTGTGCTTACAATTTTAGGTCTTGCACTGGCTCGGGCATCATTGCTGAACTCCTGGGAGCTGTCTGCCGGGTGGCAGACAGTTCAATTAATCACTTCTTTCGTAATTTTCTTCTTCTGCAAGAGGTTTGGTGTCGGTCATAAAATTCGAGAGCAGCTAGGCCGTGCACAGACACCGACGAATTGATACCATCACCAGCAAGTGCGTTATGCGGGTGCCACATGGTGCGGCATTGCTTGCTTACATTTCGAATCCTGAACACGACATATCACCCGCGCATTCTCAGATCAAAGTGTCTAGGTTAAATCAACTTCCAAATCTTATTAACTGCAATACTTAAAACAACACAGCCTAAATATCGAGATTGCGCATAGATCTCTTGATCCTCAAACGCATTGAATTGAAGATCGATCGACACTGTCTAGAAAGCCTGTTCATGAACACTGCGGAGAAAAAAACAATCGACAATTCTACAGTGAGAGTACGTGGAAGTGGTGGTGCAGGTGCAGGAATGCAGGCTGCGTTATTACTCACAGTCGATCTCCGAGTTCGCTTAATTGAAGAGTTGATACCAATGGCGATGGACAGAGATTGAATTGAAGATTTGCAACTGATAACTATAGTTCACTCGATCGGAGAACGGAGAATGCGCACGACGCTTGCCCCACACGAATGCTCCCATGGACCTTTCCCTTGACGACATTTAACAAATTAATTGAGGCGTTTAACTAAAGACACACAGAGGCACATCCTATCATTCTCATATAGTTTTCTTTAATCGCATCAGTCCCTTCACAGCCGCAGCTTAGAAATCAGGACAGTAGCCGCAAAGCAGGTTGAACTTCCATGGACCATGTTGAAAACTCATCTTGATGCTTTGTGATTAGGTAGTTACTCTATTTTTTTTAAAATTTAAGTTTCAACTTTTAGTTTCAATTCCATTGTCAATGCATCAAGATGTTCGTCATTCCGTCTTCGTCTCAAACGATCCAATCGGCAAATGGACCTGCGTTACAGTGTAAATTGGACCGAGAAAGATTGGTTCAAACAGGCTTTAAGGTTAGAACTTAGAACACCCCCGGGTACGCAACTCCCATATTATATGGCCCTGATGATAATCACTTATAATGCATTTTAATTCAATTTAAAGGGATACAATTTGTTTTAATGTAGAAAATTCTTGTAACCCTTTTAACAAGGAATCCAAAAACGTAATTACATGTATCATGGGACAAGCTACCCAACTTTTTGGGCTTTTTAATAAAAATTTAATTTTAATTGGAGGGAACTTTTTGTAAAGAATTTTTAAAACTATGCATAGGTGTTTCAATTCTTCATATATATTGTGAGTTTTTTTGTCATATGTATGCAATTCAACATTTTCTACATTTAATTCTCTTTCAATATGGTCTTCACCCAACTTTTTGGGCATTTTAATTTGAAATAATTTTTACAAAAACCGTCCTCTGAGCTGTTTTAATGCCGGTGACCCCTGTATACAATATATGAGTTGCGTACCCGGGAGAACACCTAATATCATCGGAATTAAGGATTTTATAATGTTTCCTGTTATTGAACTATAGAATTTGTAAAAGTTATTGGTGAATCATTTTGCTCGTTAATAGGGGTTCTAGATTCTCTTAGAAGCCACAAACTTGGATGCATAGATAATAGCACTCTATTCATCAGGCATCCAGAATATGGACTCGGGGGGAGGGTACTCAGGGTAGACTCGGAGGGAGGGTAGGGCTGAGGGTATAAAGACCTCCTGTACTTCTCTCCGCTGTAGTTTCATCGAGTTCCATTCGGCTTTGCAGTTGTTGCCGTTGTCCAGCGCCTATCTTTTCTCTCAAGTCTCAGGCTTCCTTTGCTGTCGGACACAGTTCTTTCGTGCAATTCTCTCTCCGGTGAGCATGCGCTTTTCTCTCAGGATTGCTAGCTAGCATAGATTTCTCACATTACAAGAACTGTTGTTACAATCAAGTGATCGATCGATCGTTCTAAGTATCTTTTAAGCGTAGTTGCTAAGGCTTCATGATTTCTTTTCGTCCTGCTTCTTTTTCTCATGCTTGCAATCTCTGGTGTACGTAGGCTAGGGCTCCATCAGCTCATCATCAGCTTTTCAAGTCCAAGTTGCTAGCTTTCGTCGGAAGTTGCAGGTGCGGAATATTCTCATGCATTTCTCGTAATTTCCCTCCGTCGTAGAAGAATTTGCAATTCTAAGTTCTGGGGTTTGCTCATGCTGCTGCTGGTCTACCGTCACATTATTTTGGGCAATCTATTCAGTCGCTGTTGTAGTGAAGGCATTTTTCGTCTCACTGTTGCATTCTTTATTCTGGAATTAGCCTGCCTTTTCGCTGTAAGGGTTATTACATTAGTCTCACGTTCGCTTGAATCTAGCCCAAGGGCAATTTCTCATTATTTTCCTGCTTGCGAGTAGAGTTTGCAAAACGATAAAGATCGGAGTACTGAATGCGCATTGGTCGAATTGAATAGCATAAGAAAAAAGCGAACCCTAAGAAGATTACGGTAGCACGGATTGCAGTACGTTCGCACTCAGTACGACTAGCTCAGCCTTTTCTATGTTTTATTGCCAAATGAATTCATTGCCGCACGACTCCTGAACCTAAGATGCCGATCGAATTCGATCGACCCCATCAGCACTGACGTACTGGATATATGTTCATTCCGTGGAACTGAATCGCAGATATGTCGACCCTGGACGCCAGCATGACTGACCCTGATGAGCAGTATCATCATTCGGAATCGGAGATGATCACCATCGGCGACTTGGTAGTGTGGCACCAGATGCCCTTCCTCTCGGTCCGCAGGCTGACTCAACTCAATTGCCCAAGATGGTCAATGTGGGAGCCCTCCAACATCGCACGCATCTCAAAGGCTCGGACGCTGGACGACACCCGAGACTGGTACTTCCCGATCATTGTCAAGAAGGAGAAACTTGTTACCGAGAAAGCACTTCCTCCGCTCGCAGATCAACCCGAACAATTCGAAGGAGATTTATCCTCGCTCCAAGTCAAGGATGTATGGTCGTCATGGTCTGGAATCTGGCACTCGAGCGCACAGCATGCATCGGCAACGGCGCGCCCGCTCCCTCCCATGACACATCTCCCGCACGAATGGCTCCACTGCAGCAACCCTCGAGACGACGTTATTGCCAGCGCAGGTGGCTTGCTCCTGATCAAGGGTACGAGTGGCGTTGTCCCCATTCGCCGCAGCAAGCGTCTGAACCCGGCGCTTGCCGATTCCAGCCCCTCGTCGATCTCGGACACCACGAAGTTGGCGGCGGGAACGTCGAATGGACCGAAAAATAATCGCACGCCGCAGTCCTGGAAGCGCCTGCTGGTGTGCAACCCGCTGACGAGAGAATGCAGGGAACTCCCGGCAGCTAATTGTCGACTGCTCGGATTGCCGTCGTGGGAGTTTGCCTATCAGAATGGCGTGCAAGCGAGCCTGGTGGTCAACGAAGAGGCCAACTGTTACCAAGTGATTCTCACTCTGGTCGACTTTGTGGCCGTTTACACGTCCATCACCAACAGTTGGATTTGTTTGCGATTTCCGCAAGAGCGTCCATGGGGGCGACGTATTCCATCGAGAACTATGTTCGCATTATTTGTTAAATGGGAGTACATTTGTGCAAGTGCACAGGTGGATGGGCGTCTCTACTTCGCAGACGTACGATCCACATTCGCCCGCTCCGATGCAAGTTTGGAGCCCAGCCAGAAAGCCATTAACGCGGGTAATCTGCGGCTCTTCGAAGTCAACGCAGAAGCAGGGAAATGGGAAGTTGTCCAGCAGTACACTCTGCGGAAGTTCCATATCCCATCCCTCAAGTTCCCTGCCGAGGAGTTTTTCTTTGACATGGGTATAATACCGTATGTCGAGATCTTGGAATGTATGGGAGGCTTGTACGCGATCCTTCCTGCAAAGCTTCACGACGCCTGGCTCATCGGAGAGGAGCAGCCCCGCGGCTGGAAGTCGGAGTCTCTCAATAGTGTGGACGAGTTTGGGGGAATACTAGTTTCCATGCCCCTTTGTTTTTATATCATGCAACTACAGGGACACGGAGTGGACTGTGGAGTCCTGCGGATCCAGGTTCCTCTCAACCGACTTGATTATCCGTCTCGTATTCAGACTTTGATGTCTATTGCCAGCCAGGAACGGTGGTTCTTTCGCAACTGGTTCAGCTGTGAGGCGCGAGGCAGCGTGATCTGGGTGGCGTGCCAAGACTATGTGCTGTCGTTCGATGTGGTGTCGCGGGAGTCGAAGACGCAGATCACATCTCTGGACGACGGCACTATTACTCCATTCGGGGAGGAGAAATTGAGATTCTCTTACAGACCGAGCTTGCATATGAAACCATAAAGCCATGGTGGATCATTGACTATATATCGATTATGGTCTGACTGGTATAATCGACTGGGACAATTATATTGTTAGTATTGGAACTGCACGTCCACTTACGATTTGTACTGTAGTTGCAGGTCTGAAACTTGTTACTGCAGTTGAAGTTTGCATTGTGTGCTTAGATTTGCTGCAACATTAGATTTGATGTTTACGTGTGTTGAATCCCATTTGACCATGGTTCACCTACAAAGTGGACTCATTGAACATTTGAAATGGATGCATTATTCAATGAATTCTCTGGGCACGCAATTACTTGTGGGACTTGATTAATTGGTTTGTGTAATAGAACTTCACATGATTAGGATTATTTGGAGCCATGGTTTGATCGCGAGGTAGGGAAGCAACATGAGAATCTCTCAATCACAGACAAGGGATTCAGTGTGAGACTATGAGAATGACTGAGTGGCTATGAATTTGCACGGTATTAGACCCATGTAGAGGGCACACATCGATCATGTACCAAGCTTGAAGTACCAAGTGTGAAATTTGTACTAGATCTGAGTGAAAGTATTCGATGGTGTTAAATTATTTAATTAGTCCCATTTGCATCTAGTTGACTTAATATTACTATCAATATATAGATTGATGTTCAATGATGGTTTTAAGTTTTTCTTAAACATTTATGAAGAAATGAATCAATATTATTTTCATGCACTTGGGTTGAATTATAGCTTCAAGGTTTTGTTGGCCAGGTTTATAATTATACCAAGCATTGGACCATTAGTGTAACCCGTAGTAAAAGAATCTTTGTCACTGTGTTCCCTTAAGAGACAAATAAAATTTCAACCACTCTTCTATGATGAAAAGCTTAATCACCTAAAGGTTGGAGACTATTTTTCACCAAAAAAGCTCTAAAATTGTCAATTTGGTGTGATGATTAATGCTGGAAAAAAAACTATATTCTTTGCATATTCAACAATAGGATCTTGTATTAGACTAGTATTAGACGTGTATGAGTTCATGAGAATGTGAGGAAAAAATTTCAAAAACTTTGATCAAGTAGATTATAAGATATTACGTAGTATAATATAATTAGGTATTCAAAGTAAATAAAAAAAACATAAATTTTTTGTTGTACGATGTTTTTGGACACTAAGATAAGTACACCTAAAATTGCACAAATAAGTAATTCAACATGGTTCCTATTCTTATGTTGAAAAACTTTTTGTGGAGATTTTGGATGGATTACTATTAAAATTTATTTTTGAGACACTATATGAATGAACTACAAATTTTCAAAGTATTGAAAATAAATATTTCTAAAACCAATCATAGACTCTTATAAATAGGAGTACATTTTAGGCAAGAATCTAAAGTACTTGGTAACTTTCTTGGATGGTTTTAGGAAGGAGTTAAAATTACATATAGTGGTTATCTTAACTTTCCAAAAGGATTCAAAAGATCAAATGTTTTGGGATGGATGGAATATTAAACCTAGGTGTACTACTCTTGTGTCATAGTTACATAGAGGTTGTCAATATTAAAACAACTTAGACAGCTTTTGTAAAAATTATATCAAATTAAAAAGACCAAAAAATTAGTTGAAGACCAAATTAAATAAAATGAAATGTTGAAAATGTTGGTTTGCATATTTATTATAAAAAAATTCAATAGATATGAAGAATTGAAACCATATGCATAATTTTCAAAAAACCATATAAGAAGTTTCCTCCAATTAAAATTAAATTTTTATTAAAAAAATCCAAAAGTTAGATAGCTTGTCTTGCAATACATATATAAAAAAAACTCATATGATAGTAGGTTTTTAATACTATTATTATCCTCAAAGAATATTCATTTCATATATATAATTATATTTTGGGATTCCTTGTTAAAAGGACTACAAGATTTTTCTACATTAAAACAAATTAAACCCCTTGAGATTGGACTAAAATGCATTATAAGTGATTATATCAAGGCCATATGATACGGGAGTTGTATACCTAGGATATTAAATTACCTGTTTGTATATTCTATTGGATCATTACAAGAAAGACCAACCGTTTTTGTAGCATTTTGCAAAACTGGCTTTTATTTAATGCTATAACTTTTGAATTATGAACCCAATGCCAAAAAAAATAAAAATAAATAGAATTTTTGATTGTAATTTGTATCTCTTATTTTTTTTAAATTTTAAAAAATAATTTTATATTTAAAAGCCAATTTTGTTAACTTGTTACACTTTCAGCTTTAGGGATTTTAATACTACTGAGCAGTTTAATTTAATGATTTTTAGCTAAAATTTCTATGGTATACTTCTATACTAGGAAAACATGTTTCCACCAAAGGGAATTTAAAAATACATTATTTTATGCCCTCTACATTCGTGCAAATAGGCCTTTCTTGTGCGTGCATTTCTAAACATGAGAGATAGTTTTGACCTAATTTTTTGGTCAAATTTCATCACCAAGAAGTCCTTCCAAATGGACAATTTTCATTTTTTCATAAAATTATTTTTCCTATTTTCTACAAATTAAAACATCCAAGGGTGCTTTTTCTGGGACAGAATTCTATGTGTCCAAGAATATATTCTAGAAAATACACCCTTGTTTTAAATTGTAAAAAATAGGAATTCAAAAATAATTTTCAAAAAAACTAAAAATTGGAAGGACTTTGGTGATGAGATTTGACCAAAACAATTAGGTCAAAACCATCTCTAATGATTAGAAGTGCATGTACAAGAAAGGCCTATTTGCATGAATGTGGATGGCATAAAATAATGTATTTTTAGATTTCCTTTGGTATAAACATGTCTACCTAATATAGAAGTATAATATAGAAATTTTAGCTAAAAATCATTAAATCAAACTGCTCAATAGTATTAAAAATCCCTAAAGCCAAAAGTGTGACAAGTTAACAAAATTGGCTTTTAAATGTAAAATGACTTTTTAAAAAATTATGAAAAATAAGAGATACAATTACAATCAAAACTCAGGCCTATTTTTATATTTTTTTGGCATTGGGTTCATAATTCAAAAGTTATAGCATTAAACAAAAGCCAATTTTGCAAATTGCTACAAAAATGGTAGGTCTTTCTTGCAATGATCCTATTTTATTGTTTGTATATACTACTCTAGACAACTTGGATTTCAATCCCCCTGACTCCATGGAAAGAAGGAATAATCCCAACTTGAATATCCTTGAGGGTTGTAAGAAATACTCACCGCCTTTTACATGATGGCTCATAGCGCTACTTAGACAACTTGGATTTCAATCCCCTTGACCCCTTAGAAATAAGGAATAGTTTCAACTTGGATATCCTTGAGGGTTGTAAGATTATCATGAAGTTGAAGTGGATGGACCTTCATAATAGATGTTGCACTAGGGGACCACCTACATGCAAGGGAAAGAGGAAGGCCAGGATATTCAGTGCCTTTTATATGGCTCATAACAGTACTGTAAACAACTTGGATTTCAATCCCCTTGATTCCACCAAAAGAAGGAATAATCCCAATTTGGATATCCTTGAAGGTTGTAAGATAAATATGAAGCTGAGGTGGATGGGCCTTCATAATAGATGTTGGAAGTGCTGGAGGACCACCTACATGTAAGGAAAGGCAAAGGGACCCTACAAATGGTTAAGATCATGGTGATGTTTTGCTTTCAACAAGAATACAAGAAAAGCTTGGTCACGCTTGGACATGCTCAGTCTGTCAATTTTTAAGCCCTCTTGGTTACTTTGAAAGAATCTGTATTTGGATGTTTTGGATGTAAAGTTAAAATCAAATCCTTCTATGCGATATATCCATTTCATGATTGACAAGGGATACAACTCCATATGCCAAGGAAGGCAAAGGCACCTCGTAAAGCTTAAGATGCTTTGATGTTGCTATTTCAACAAAAAAACAAAAGAAATTGACTGCCATCAAATCAATAATAGTATGGTCAACCCTGGACATTCAATTCTAGTGAATTTTGAATTCTTTTTGGTTACTTAGACATATAATCCCTTCTTGAATTCCTTTGAGGATTTAAAACTAAAACTAATTGCATTTGTGCCATCCATTTCATGATTGACTTAGGGGGATGGCTTGCATATGCCAAAAGAAAAAAGGTCCCCTGTAAATAGTCATAATTGTTGTAATGTCACTCTCCCAACAAATTAACAAATATAATTAGTTGCCAACATCAACTACATATCAATAAAAGCTAGGTTTGAGCCCCAAATATACAACTCTTGTGTTATATAGCCCTGATTATAATCACTTATAATGCATTTTAGTTCAACCATCTCATATAATTTGTTTTAATGTAGAAAATTCTTGTAGCCCTTTTAACAAGGAATACAAAAATATACTTATATACATGAAATGCATATTCTTGAAGACATAAATAGTGTTAAAAATATAATTAAATGAATTTGTTTAATATACGTATCATAGAAAAAGCTACCCAACTTTCGGGACTTTTTAATAAATAATTTTTTTTAAATTATAAATAAAACACTCTAAATGAATTTTAATTTTACTTGGAAAGAACTTCTTGTATGGTTTTTTTAAAATTATGCATATGGTTTCAATTCTTCATATATATATTGATTTTTTTAATAAATATGCAACCCAATATTTTCTACATTTTTTTTTAATTTAATTTGGTCTTCACTTCACTTTTGGGTCTTTTTAATTTGATATAATTTTTACAAAAGCCGTTCTCTAAGCCTTTTCAATGCCAATGACTCTTGTATATTATACAAGAGTTGTATACCCAAGCCAATTGGAAATTAGTATTGCAACTTGACATTAAGGTAGGAGGCTCTAAAATTGCACCGACATTAAGAACTTCCCCTATAAATAGCTGTAAAATGGATATGAGGTGGTTCTTAAATTGATTTCTATGATGATTGAGTGAATCAAGGAAAAAATATTAGTAATTGCAAGAGCCAATCATTCTCTTTGCTTTCCTCATCTTTCTTTAGAAGTTACAGGTGTGGTTAATGGAAGACCTAGGTTCATAAATAGGTGCCTATGACACAACTTATTTGAAAATTCATAAGTAATTCAATAATTCTTCAAAAAATATGAACCCCTTGTGTTAGATCCTTCATCTATTTTCTTTCTCTAAAAATTGAGCTAAAATTATTCCCATCCAAAAAATATATGAAAAAGGCATACCAGCCTTTTAATGAGAGGTTTCCGAGCCTCCTAAGTCCTAACTTAGTAAACAACTGAAATTTCAAAGTTCATTCCACATCATGTTTGGGTGTGTCTATCATTGATAAACCAATGTAGGACAATTTTGTGATTCAATCATTTCCATGCAACTTACGATCAAAGCAGCTCCTCGCTTCAACGTGAAAATGAATGTGAAATGGTTTTCATAGAATGAAGTCGCGGGCCAATTGCAATTGTGTCCCCACTTCTTCTCGAGCACTCATAGTGCAATTTACACTTTATTTCTTGGCAACACCTTATCCAACTTGTTTTACATCATCAAAGATATCATAAAAAAGAATGATTCCTCCATAATTATAGAGTTTGAGTCATTGCGTGAGCTCTTACCAACGGGTCTCAAAAGACCTCAACAACAACAACAGTGTGGATGGAGCATTGTAGCGTTCCCCCCAAAATTTGGAAAGTCATAGCGGTGATGTAGTCACTACAAGAGAAAGGGGTGTTTTAAGTGAGTTTTTAAGTAGTGTCATAGACACATGATTTTAAGTAATGACCTTTAAAGAGATTTTTAGCAAAATTTGACTTAAAACACATGTGTCTAGGACTTAAAATTGACAAAATATAATGTGATTTCAAATTATGGCACACAAAAATGAGTTTTAGACATGGCTAACTTAGAAATTATTTTTTTTTCAAATCACAACTAATTTTTTCTTCAAATCACAACTAATTTTTTCTTCAAACTTCTATAATTATGTGTTATATGTCACATACTATAAGTTTCGTAAACCTACTTTGGACTTTGTCCATTGATGCTTACTGTATCGTATGATTGTTTGAATGAAAAAGTTTCAAATCTATATTCAATTTTGTTCATCACTATAGCTATCTCTTTAGTACTTTTTGTAAGAGTACAAAGAAAAAACTATTAGTAAGTTTTAACCTTAGGTAACCCAATCTATTGATTTCTTGACCGTTTAATAAATTTGCCTTCTTCTTTTATCAAGAGTCACAATTGATTAATTTGAGTTGATTAACCTTTCGGAGAAAAACTCATTGGATTTTTTTTAATTTTTAATTTTTATTGTTGTTTTTGTCACAAAAGAGGTAGAGTGTCATCCACATTTTAACCCCTAAAGGCCCAAGGCCTATTTTCTACCAAATAACATTGAAAACTGCTCTTTCTATAGCAAAGAGTAAAAAAATTTGAAAAATGTTTTTTTTTGCACATGTAATTGTAGGATCTTACACCTAATTGGTACGAGAATGTGTGGAAAAAATTTCAGAATTTTTGACCGCACAGATTGAAAGATATCTACGGTTAAAGTGGAAAAAACAAGTTTTTCAGCACATTGCGGGACCAGATTTTATGACTTTAAACATTTTTAACTTAAAATTTTTGCACTACAACGTTTTGAGCTTTAAATCTTTATAGTGGAGAATTGAGTTGAGAGTCTAGGAAAAAAAAAATTCAAAAAAACTTAATTATCATTCTTAAAAAAATTGTTAAATAGAAGTAGGTACAAGATAGAAGGAAAATCTAAAATATTCATATATTTTAAATGGAATTAAAATGCACTAATCCCAATGGTGAGATTGTTCTAGCAAGTAAACTAAACCATTACAAAAAAAAAAATTGAAAAATTACAAAAAATGCATTCCGAAATCAATCCTAGAAGTTATTTTTTTCAAGAAGATGCTCTAACTGCCCGAAAAACAAGAATGTCCATAACTTCCTCATAACAAATCCAAATGAAATGAATCAAAGCTTTCCAGATAGAAAAAAATATAATCTATAAGAGAAAAAATATAAAAAAAAGAATTCAAATTTTTGTCCCTTTTTTTTTTGCTGCCTAGGCTGCCCCCTATCCCTTGTTTTCAGCTTATTTGGTCATAACTTTTTTTCCCGGGCACCGATTGAGAAAAAAATTATATTCCCACAAAGCTTATCAGTTTTTCTATCTCCAAAAAAAATTTCAAAAAATCAGAACACAATTTCAGCCCGTAGGTACCTGCCCGAAAACGCATTTGTCCCCCAAAGGGACAACGGGCTTTTAGGGGTTAAATTAGATTGTTTATTGTTTGTTTGTTATGATAATATCTATGGAATTGTGCATCCTCCGGTCGCGTTCTTGGTACCACCGGAAAGCTCTCAACAAGGAAGGGTGCACGAGCTTTGTTTGAATCTATAGTGTGAAAGATATTGATTTTCAAAGTTTTTATAAATTAGAAAATTAGAAAATTACTTTACTTTTATTTTGGGTGTTTGCATTAAACAGAAGAGAGACATTGTCGTAAAAATGGTCCCCCCAATTTGTACGTCTCGTACAGTACCTACCCCCACTTTTAATACACAATTTTTAATTTATAAATGTTTTTATAAATAGCAATGCGCCATCCAAACCTGAGTCAGCGACATCGAACCCGTCCACGTGGTGCCAATTGCGCCAATTCGGAGACACGTGTACCCGCCCTTCCCGCGCATATGGCCGAGCATACCGGCAATCCCACATCGACACTCCCTTTATGGCTTGATCCCATTGCATTGAAAATCTTCCGTAGCTGTTTCCAAGAATGGCCATGGTCAATCCACTCTATATCCGAGCTGACCGCATTGAATTGAATTGAATTTCGCAGCTTGAGGCTCTCATTTGCGCCTCTTGCTCGGTCTGATGCTCTGTTTTGAATTCGGATTGAAGAGTGCATTGGATTTGTGCTTCGTAGGTGTGACATTTCAGCTTCTTTGATCTTCCGTGAAACTCTCGATCTTGGCTCGGCGTGGGTTTTGTGAGAAAGTTTCATTTCGGCTTGGTTTGAGTGATGGGTATTGAAGCATTCAATGTGATTCTTGAGGCTGTGAGTAGTGCTTTTTCAGTTCAGGAATACTGTATTAAGCAGTGCTGGTTGTGTTCTTGATCGTCCGACCGAATTTTCGTGGAGAATACTCTGTTTTTCTTGTTGGATTTTGGCTGTTCTTGAAGAAGGAGATGACCAGGATACGAGCGGCAGGGATGGTGGCAGTGACGACTGCAATGGCGGTGACTGGAGCCTCTCTTGCTTATGTCTACTTCACGAGAGCCCCTGAGCCCGCGCCTCATCCACCACCTCAGGCATTGTCGGATCCTCGCCATTTCTCTCCTCCGCCCAACTAGCCAGTATCTTCCAAGCTTCCCGTCATTCCTGACTCTCACTTCGACGACCTTGGGGGGTAGAGGACGCCTATGACTGCGACTATGGACCTCTTTGGGAGTGCATTGTCAACGGCAATGGAGGATGTGAGGTTTTGGAGGAGGATTTGCGAAACTGGCTGGAGAAGAGCAGGAAGTCGAGGAGGTCTTGACGAGTCCTTGCATGAGTTTTTCCTTCAGGTATGTTCAGTCTGCAGATACCTGAAAAATGGCGTGCCGGGATCACTATCATTATCGCTGTTTTTTAAGGTGGACAGACGTATTTCCATCACTTTAATGCATACCTCGCAGCATACTTGGAATTGACACGCGGGGACTTCCTTTGATGAGCATTAACAAACCAAAATCATGACTTTACAAAATATTATGTACAAATTGTCGAGTCTGAGAATACTACGTATTTTTGAAGTTCAACCGCATAGGGTACCTCAAACTGTCTATGTAGATGAATGAAGTTGATAGTTTACGAGTGCCCTGAGGATAAGAAGCTTGACTTTGATAGGAACTGATTGAACTTGACTTTTTGAGCTTTTGGTTCGGAGGATTTTGGCCGTCTACAGCAGCAAGCATTACATTTTGGATTTGTGCCATGTTTGCTGAGACATGCACACCTATTCTTGCTCTGACCGGCATTCAGCGGAGACAACGAAGTTGAGTCATTGTTCTTCGGTGGAATGACGAGGAACATTCCTTTGATTCGTGTTTCTTCTTGTTTTGCTCCTAGCGACCTCCAGAGTGAGATGCTCAATGTCAAGCCTTCATCTCAGGAGCGTAATCTCATTTGATGCTACCTGATCAGATCAAGACGAGATAACAGCTTAAGCGCGGAGGTTGCTCAAAATTGTTGAGAAAGCGTATTTAACATTTGCCACAAACGATCTCCATCGATGGCAGTAGCGTCCTTTTCCAGGTTTCCTTGGAAGCCTGGATTAATGGGACAAGCGCCCAGACCTCGTATAGGACAAATATGGACACGTAGCACTTTGCTTCCAAACATGTAAGTTAACACTGAATGGCCAATGATGACCGCTTCCATATCTATTGAGAGTGAAATGTATCATTCACGAAGCTTGAAGGAAGGTAACAAAATGTACCAATAGAGAGAAGAAATCGTAGCCTACATTTTCAAAACAATAGAAATATGTTTTGAAAGTTGAAATAATCAGCTATTAGCTTCCGAAGTGGATCTTCTATTTTAGTTTGGGCAGTTAGGGGTGAAACCTTTCAACTCCTCTGCTTGTAATCGTGTGCTCCCTTTTGGCGGAGAGAGATGAGGATATCTAACTTGATTCTCGAACCTCCCCAAGGTCTTTAGGGTGCTGTGAACGTACAGCACTGTTCACCATCATTTGCAAGATGGCGTTGTCAACTGCGCGTTCCAAGGTTTCCCAGGAACTACCAGGCAATATGTTTCTGAAGCTGGACTGACGATGCATTCATGGTTGACTTCACAGATTGTGGAGCTGCTAATGTGCTCCTTTTATTGGATTTGAGGCCATTGATTTTCACGATATCTATTCAGAATTATATTTTCTATCATCATGTGTGATGGTGAACGTATGTAAATATCTGGCACATGTTCTGCTATGGCGGTGCTGAGTGAATGGTAGTCATTTGGAGAGATGTACTGTACATAATTGGTTCTGAGACACTCGTAGAGTAATTTGGAGAAGGGGCATTTGATGGATGTTATCAAACGTAATCAGAAATTTCTCAGGCCCTAAGTTAATTGCGACGGATGATCAAAGTTAGTGGGATGTTGTACCATGATTATTTAAAATTCAATTTAATTAAAATGAAGTGGCCCCTAAATTAGTGAATAAAAGCTTATAATATCAAGCAAGTGCAAATTATGGTGTCCAACCAATCTTGAAACTGCATGTTGAGGGTCTAAAACATTTGTGCGATCCACAAGTAATAAAGGGTGTCAAACTTCTCAAAATAATCTTGACAGTCGTCATATTTATTACTCCAATTAAATTCACGTGCCGAAATTGTCATATTCAAGTGCCCATACTCAAATAGAAAAACTCAATGCGGCCAAAAACCATCGCGCCATCTGCGACTCACGCATCCAGTCCCTCGTCCCGACCATCAACTCCCGAATCCTCGCCTGCGTCGACTCCATCGGCAAACACTCGGCAGTCGGCCCAAGACCCAGTACGATATGCTCCCCCCGCGCATGCAACTCATCCAGCTCTTTATTCAGTGCCTCCAAGTGCTCTCTCAAGCTTTCGCAATTCTGCAGCTGCTCATAGTGCAGTCTCCGAGTCTCTGTGACGATGACTGTCAGAGTCTCAGGAGTGGGAACCCGTGTGGAAATTGGGGGGTTGGGGCGTAGTGGAATGAATGCGCTGGAATTAGGATCAGAAGGACCTGATGTTGAGCAGTAAATAGTGACAATGTTGATGCCGGCTTTCAAAATGGTTCTGCAAACGGGACACGGCTTCGCCCGGTCTTGGAGCCACTGGGATAGACAGGGTGAACAGAAGATATGACCGCAGTGGGTGGCGACGGGATGGATGGGAGGAGCGTTGTAGCAGATGTTGCAGTCCAAGTGGGCACGTGGTGCGTCTCTTTGGTCGTGACTTCGATCGAAACTTTGGTCGGGGCTTTCACTGGCCGGGGGGATGCTGCAGTCCAAGTGGGCACATAGTGCGTCTCTTTGGTCGTGACTTGGATTGTGACATCGATCGTGAGTGGGTCCGGAATCTGCCGAAGGAAACACCATCTCCGGGTACTCCGGGACGAATATGAGATTTGAAGATGCGGCTAAGTCGCGTGCAGAGTCTGGTGAAGAGAAAGATGTGGAGTCTGTCGATTCGGAGTGTGTCGAGTTTGATGATGGGGAGGAAAGTTCGGAGTTGGCAGAAAAAAAAAGTTCGGAGCTTAAGGAAGACAAAAATTCAGTGTCAGATTCGGTGTCGTCGGTGTCTGGATAAGAATCAACCAGATACGCTAACTGTGTCTCCAAGGGTCAAGGCTCCATGACTGTCGTCCTAAGGGTCGAGACTAAGTTAGCTGTTAATTAGCTATCTGACAATCGAGCTCACAAGGATTTGGTGCTTATCGCTTGATCGAAGCGGCAGTTGCCTGCAAAAATTAAAAATGGAGGAAACGTAAGTTTTTATGTGCTAATAAATATTTTGATTATTTTTCTACAAATTTTTAAGAAACATATGATAGTTACGGGGCAGACTGCACGAACTCTGTCCAGCCCTACTTAGTAGCAGAAACCTCAGCTCAACAAATTTTGAATAGGTAGAGCTTCAAGAGAATGTAGGTACGGGAGATTTGAACAAGACCAGAATGGTCACGGGAAAATTGTGTTCATTGTGTTCGGATTCATGACTTGAGATCAAATACAATTTTGGCTTATTAATAAATGTGACATACTGAAGTGCGATGACTGCTGATTGATATACAGTATGCTCGACTTTGCACTGCCCAAGGGGGCCTAATGGGCTTTTAAATGCACTCTGATGTGTTCACGCCCTGGCATGAAATTTGTCCAATCAGATGTGAAAGAGTCTCAGGAATGCAAGGGATGTGTAACTACAGAGTGTGCAAAGTTAGAGTCTAAATGTCAAATTGTCTAAATGTCAAATTGGTGTTTTGACATTCACTAAAATACACACAATGTGCAGAAGATGCAACAACATTGAGCGGCTCTTAAGTGCATTCTAAGTTAATCAAGGTTGTGACTGATACAAGTTTTGAATGTTTCAGCACTCTGAGCATAAGGGTTAACACATGGGCTAAAACATATCTAGACAGGCCGGCTAACAAAGCTAACTCAGTGCAGGCTACCTGCTCAGTGCAAAGCTAACTAAGACTGCGATCTTGGCTGGGCAAGCAAGACCCGCCCACAATGATAAATAGATAAATAGGAATCCTTTTCTCATAAAATCCTATCTCATGAAACAGGAGTTGCCCGCTGCCCAAATAAGTTGGAGAAGAGTTCAGATGTCATTGGGGGCACTTCGATGGGTTCAGGAGCCATGAAATTCGCCAAAGGCTCAAGAACATTGTACCTGCATATAGGGAAAAAAGAATCATCAAATGATGGAACTATCAAGCACTGAACCAGGGAATATCATCCACGTATCTACGTTTCAATAAGACTCAACAGCTGCCACTCGAGGCACAAGCTATTAAGTAAATTAATTCCATGGTCACTTGGCAGCTGCTCTAAAATTGCGATGCTTCAGAGAAAGTAGGACACAATGAAAACATGGAAAAAGACGGTCTTCAAACAAAGCATTATCACACAAGTAATGGATCTTCTAGTTTGTTCAACCTCCACCGACTCAGAGGTGCTATAAAGACTCCGGCTACAGAGAAAACCAGATAATAGTAGGAGGTTAGCAAAAAGTAGATAACAGTGCGCGGATGCTGTGTAGAGAATTGACATATTACCGGATCTTCCTTCCTTTAGATGCACGACGATCCACAACCTTCCTTTTCTTTGTATGTTGCCTTTGCTGGATCTCTCCTGCACGTAGAGAACACGATACGATCGATAAATAACTCCCACTGAATCCCAAAATACATAGACCTAATGCTTCAAATCGCTACCTCAGCGACACCCACCATACCGAAACTCCATTGAATAGATTGACAGATCTATGCGAGATTTCACAGATTTCAACTCTCATGCTAGCTGGAATTCAGAACGCGTGGTTCACGAACATGCAGGAAATATATATCTGTCACAACAGAAATTGAGTTTGATCCTTCGGAGAATATACTCTAACAACGAGAAAGAATGCAGAGTTCAAATAAACTTACCAAGTCTACCTGGATTGGAGGTTCCCAAGAATTCAACTAGTAGCTGCTGATAGAATTCAGAATCATCAACCATCTCAAGATTAGAGGTACCTGCCTACAAAAAACAGGAAGAACAGTTAGCGTTCCTCCCAAAATAAAACATATAATAGTAAAAGAGCAGTAGAGGAACAACGATAGCAATCATATGAACCTGGATTGTGAGCTACACATCGGTCAGATTTGAATATGGATTGATTGCTTCTTCAAGTGTATGATCTACCTCTTCACTAGGGACATCAGAAGCAGGCTCAGACGCACCACTATCATCCACCAAACCAGGAGTCGCCTGCCAAGACAGTAAGAAGTTATGGAAACAATACCCTCTAAGGCGAATGATCCAGAAGTTCAGTATTAACGGAACAGACTTCTACTACTTACAGAGCTATGCCTTGTGCAGAACTACAAAGCACGACTTTTTAAAATTCATTGCCCATGCATACAACACAGACTAAAGATAGGTAAGGATGGTGGCAAACTTGTGAGAGTTTGTACCTGATCCTTTGACTTGCTTGAACGAATGCTTGCAATCAGTTGAGTAGGGTTTCTCAAGGCTAAAGCAAGCTGCTGAGATATGCTCTGGATAAACACAAAAGAGGAATTGTTAGTTGGTACAGTACTTCACAACAGCCAACGCCATTACTATAAAAGCTGCAGTCACAGAGATTTACCTGGTTAAAAGCTTGAAATCTACTCTTCACAGCAGCTGCACCTGTTGCCAATTGAGTCTTCCGTTGCCATCTATCCACTGAAGAATTCCAATAAGGAGTTATTCTGCTCACACGACACAAGACATCAGATAAGATGGAACAACAAAAGCACCTGAACTTACAAAAGGGCTCACTAAAAAATCATCACAGTTGCCACAAGTACTTAATTTTAAAAACAGATTGCGAAGAAGACACAGAAATAAACCTCCAATGTCAGCATACGAACCAACAAGGAGAAGCAAGTACTAAACGCAGATAATTACCTTGAATATATGGCATCCATGCGATTCCAAAGAGAAATCAAGCGAATCATCCTGTGTCTCTCCTTTTGCTTCGGTCTCTCTTTTCTTTCCAGGCTTTTCAGCTGATTCACAATACATGCATCATCAATCAAATTCAAATTGGTTCAAATAGACAACATAGACATATCCATGGATACATTCACTTTGTCGTCAACACAAGGCTAACAAGGATAAGAAGTGATTGACCGCAAATACCATTCCCATTTGCAGCAGCAGACTCTGCAATTGCGCTATTTTGTTCAACGAGCACCTATCACATCAACAACGCAACATTGAAAAGAACAATGAAATTAAGTGTAGTACTCCAGGTAAGACTCGGTAAATAAGGTCCCACATTGTCGCCCACAGTCATACAAGTGAGATTAAACAAAAAGAAGTGCGTTCAATGATATTCAAGCAAATTAGTGATTCCTGGGCAAGGATACTTACTTCTTTCAATTCCAAAAAGCAATTAAGAGCAGCTACAGCGGACTTGGTTAAAGAATCATAGGCCTTCTCATATGAACTGCTAAATGCATAGTGAAATACCTCTGGCAGTTGATTGGCCTTCTTAACTTAAATCGTGTTTTGGTTTTCAATCATCAATTGATGAAACTTTGAACCCTCATACCTTCGCATATGATATCCAAGTACAGCATCGTTAGTTGCGTTGCAAATCCTTTCATAACTAACAAGAATTTGTAAAAATTAATAATATTTGAGCAAAACTGTTCTGGGTTTAATTCCCTACAACGTTGAGGAGCCCCTGCTGCGTGTACGCACTTTCTTTGTGTAAGACGTTCACTGTAAGTCTGTACAGTACAAACAGACGACAGAATGTATCATGGTTTTACAACACTAAATTCTGTTAGTACGCACCATGCTCCTAACTACCATGTAGTCTAAGAAAAGAAAAGAAATACAATACCCCGAATGTAGAATCATTGAGAGGCTGAGTTTCTAATATGTTCCGGGAGGGAGAGGCTCTCCAAACTCGTTTTCCCTCTCAGCAAAATCCCACCCGGTAGGAGCCGCTAGCGGCACTGCTGTTACAGGAGGCGGGGTGTTTCGGAGAGGTGAATCCCACCCGCTAGGAGCCGCTGGCGGCACTACTGGGTGTGTGTTTCGGAGAGGTGAATCCCACCCGCTAGGAGCCGCTGGTGGCACTACTGGGTGTGTGTTTCGGAGAGGTGAATCCCACCCGCTAGGAGCCGCTGGCGGCACTCCTGTTACAGCCTGGTGGAAAAAATCCCAGTGTAAAGACCCGGGAGCAAGGGCAGGAAGGCCAATAGGGTGCGCTCGCACAAACTCTCGAACATCTACCGCATCTCTCAACTGAGTCAAGTAGTCTACAAGTGGCCCCTTCAAAAAAATGTCTGCTTCGTTGTACAAATAAGCCTCAGGAAAAATGGCTGTATACGGAGGGTTCGTCAAAGCCTTGTAGGGAGTATCATCAATAAGCAGAGTGTTGGTTTCATTGAACTGTGGAAACTTCGACCAGACGTTCATTAGCTCCTTGAGAAACAGGGGTTGTTTCTTCTTCTCTGGATTTTTAAGCCCGGTATTTGTGCAGTCTCCTTGATGCATGACGAACCTATCACAATTTTAATAAAGTAGCAGTTAGACAATTGTCAAAAAATGAGATGCTTTTCCTTTGACAACTACAACAGATCTAGATTTAAAGTTTGCACATTTGGACAAAGCTTTGCCAAAAATGATGATTTTTTTTTTGCCAAGTTAGTGAAAACCATCATACCTGCATTTGTCCCGCCACCCCTTGCAGATGTAATCTAGAGCCCGGATGACGTTGGTCTCCAACATAGAGGACCATAACCCCACATCGAAATTCTCGAAGCAGAAAGCGAGGAAACTGTCACAGTAGGGGCGCTTGTACATGTACGACTTGGACACCACAACGTGCGGGGCATCCATCGGAATTACTCTCCGGTCTATCCTCGTGTATCGCGCTACCAACAGACCGTTCACGTCGAGAATGAGAAGCTTCTTCGGCAAGGGCACATTGCGTTTCCAGGCTTGTGACAGTAAAGCCCTGTTTAGTTGTGAAGGACTCCATGGCTCAGCGTTGGCATCCAAAACGTTGTTGGGTGTCTCTTCTTCTTCTGCCGGTCTTGCGATGGTGACTTGCGCTGAGTTCAAGTAAACAAATGTGAAAATCACTTGTAAGAATTTAACTAGGCAGTAGCTAACAACACCGATTGATCAAATCAGTTCAAGTAAACAAATGTGAAAATCACTTGTAAGAATTTAACTAAACAGTAGCTAACAACACCGATTGACCAAATCAGTACGTAATTGCAACGCCAAACAACTCCGACTTCAATATCGCAATAAACAGAAAGACAGAAAGAACGACGCAACTCTCCAACAAAATTCTAAATCCAATGCATGAGATTATAGCATCGGTAATTCAACTCCACACCGCATTCAAGCATTACAAACGACAAAGCTTACTTACACAAGTATATAACTTGCAAGCTGCAATTAATTAACACCGTTAACACCGAATAATACAGTCCCGGACATTAGAAGAGGTCCACAACAGCATCAAACCCAAAGCTCACACACGCACACTTACTACTGGTTTGAATTGCTACGTAAACACGAAACCCGCTCTGGAACCAGCACTCTCATAACCAAGGAAGTTGGTTACGAACACACGCATACATTAACTAAAGGACTGTCTCACACCGTTTAACGACTCGAAGCATTACAAACGACAAAGCTTACTTACACAAGTATATAACTTGCAAGCTGCAATTAATTAACACCGTTAACACCGAATAATACAGTCCCGGACATTAGAAGAGGTCCACAACAGCATCAAACCCAAAGCTCACACACGCACACTTACTACTGGTTTGAATTGCTACGTAAACACGAAACCCGCTCTGGAACCAGCACTCTCATAACCAAGGAAGTTGGTTACGAACACACGCATACATTAACTAAAGGACTGTCTCACACCGTTTAACGACTCGAAGCATTACAAACGACAAAGCTTACTTACACAAGTATATAACTTGCAAGCTGCAATTAATTAACACCGTTAACACCGAATAATACAGTCCCGGACATTAGAAGAGGTCCACAACAGCATCAAACCCAAAGCTCACACACGCACACTTACTACTGGTTTGAATTGCTACGTAAACACGAAACCCGCTCTGGAACCAGCACTCTCATAACCAAGGAAGTTGGTTACGAACACACGCATACATTAACTAAAGGACTGTCTCACACCGTTTAACGACTCGAAGGCTTAAGTAATAAATCACGACGCACAGATCCTCGCACAGATCGAAACTCCAAACCAGAACACGAGACCTCAAACACTCTTGTAACCCCCTCCAAAAGCCATTCTACCAATTTAAAGCTCAAATAAACACAGTCACGTCTCCTATCCAAATACTTCCTCCACAACGCAAAACCATGACGTCGCAACCACCTCCTGAGAGTCGTCTCCTCCCAGCCACAAACGCTAATTATTCCCAGCCAGGCCAAAACCTCCGATCACAATCAAGAACTCTCTCTCTCTCTGGCGAAACAGAATTAATTAATCATCAGATTGAGTGGAAAATGTGCTGAAGTATCCTCACCATTTCCCACATCGGGACGTTCCACTTCCACAGGGACATCGCGCTCCACGACGTTGATCTCCAAACGCCCGTCCATAGGGATAGACTACCACAAAAGTCAGCTCCTCAATGCCACACCACTGAAAAAACACAGAAACGAACAAAACTCGTCAGAAACTTTCCAACAACAAAAAATGCACCAATTCACAAAATCCAAAAAAACAAATCTAAGAGTAAGACGGTATACTTTACCAGTTCAGCATGTCAGTTTTCTCTCCCAGCACTTTGGAAACGCTCAGCCCGCTCAAAACCCTAGTATGTCTCAAGCTCGCTTGCCGTAAACCTTCTCAATGAAGCTCCACGTCTTAGTATAGCAATAGCAACTCCAATCCCCGCATTTGATACAAATGCAACTTCAAGGCATCAGTGAAGCTCACAACCAGCGATGTTGTACGTTACAGAAAAACGAACGCATAAGATCGCTTCCAGTTCTTCAACAACGTCTAGCGTATCGCAAAATTGATGGTTACTTCGAAAAAAAACGACTGAACTTGAGCGAATTGGGACACCGCAACTGAGAGAGGCTCGCCCGGCCAGCGATCCTTCCCCAGCAGCAGCAGCGGAAACCTTCGCGACGAAGCCACGAACACAAATCCCCACAATGAAGACACAGTCTCGGCCTGCAACTTCATTTTCATGTCCCGGCCGTGAGGAAGCATCCCCGAATCCGAGTGGGGATGCAATACCGATTACCGAGGCTCGTGAGGCCTATCACCGATCACCTGCCAGCTGAATGGGGCATTGCTTGTTGAAATTTTTTATTTCATAAAATTTGCAAATTTTGTTGCAGTGAGAGGACCCAAGTTAGTTGTGGGAGGTGTAGAAGATAAATTAATCAAGCATAAAATAGGGGGTCTTTTTTTTTTACATGCATCCCTGGAGTGACTTGTGGAGGATGAGCAAGGGGGTTGGTTCACCCCGACCTTGAATGGGCGAGCATGCTTTTCATTTCCTTACTAAGTGAGAGTCAACCCAAGAGACGTATCAAGTGAGTGCATTTAGAAAAACATTGTGGTTTTTAAAGATTATATAAGATCATCTGTGCACTTAGGGATGCTTTGGACATGAGTTGCACGGTTGTAAGAATGTTTGAAGGGACAAAAGTGAAGGATTCGTTGCAGATCTTGGGATGGTTTCGAGTGAGGTTCGTCGACAACTAGAGTTTGCACAAGGGACCTCGGATGCAAAGATATCCTACGTGACGCATAGGAATTTGCTGTTGACGCGAAATGACTACATTATGGGATGTCCTTGGGTAAGACTAGTGTACGAGGCCACAGTTTCTATTTTGAGCGGAAATCCGGTCACGCCGCAAGATTCTGACCTCTCTATCATTGTTCCACCCAAAATCGGCCTATGACACGTGGCCATTTGACACACGGACAAGAAAAGCCTAGTACGGGATGTCCTTTGAAGTAGAGTTGTCCCTCGAAGGTACTTTATCCTACATAGTGAAAAGACAAATAAGTGAACAGGTTCGTCCTTTGTCCTTATTTTTTACTTCCAAATGTTTTTGTAATTGTATGATGCATATAAGGTGGCCCTTGAAAAGATTTGGTAGCTAAAATATGCCTTCAAATGGTTATAAATGGGCCAAGGGTTGGGTGGACAAGAATGGATGAGATATTTGAGCAAGCCCTTGCCTCGTGCTTATTAGTAGACATATCACTTTGTATATTTAGGCATGAAATTTATTTTGTAAATTGGATATGGGAGCTTTGCAACAATTGCTAGAAATTTATGATTGGAGTTCTCATAATTATCTTACAACAAGCAAAATATTTTCCTTGGGCCCATTCCCTAGCTTCATATGCTAGCCTAATTTTACACAAATTGCTCTTGAAAACCGTTCCTCACAATTGTTTTGGTAATCTATGTATGACTTTGAAATAGAAGTGGAGACCATGACTTATTTGGCAAAAGAGTAGCTAGAGACAAGGAATTTATGGAATTTTTTATTATTTCTTGTTTTATGATGATGAGAAATATTGGCTTTAAGCCCTAAAGGCCCAAGGCCTATTTTCTACCAAATAACATTGAAAACTGCTCTTTCTATAGCAAAGAGTAAAAAAATTTGAAAAATGTTTTTTTTTGCACATGTAATTGTAGAATCTTACACCTAACTAGTATGGAGATGTATAGAAAAAATTTCAAAATTTTTGACTCTATAGATTGCAAGATATCTGTGTTCAAAGTGAAAAAAACAAGATTTTCATCACATTGCGGGACTAGATTTCTTCATTTTGAACATTTTGAACTTAAAATTTTTGTTCTACAGAGTTTAGAGCTTTAAACCTTTATAGTGAAGAATTGAGTTGAGAGTCTAGGAAAAAAAAAAATTTTAAATTAGTTTTCATTTAAAAATAAATTGTTAAGTAGAAGTAGGTACGAGATAAAAGGAAAATCTAAAATATTAATATCTTTTAGATGGAGTTAAAATGCACTAATCCCAATGGTGGGATTGTTCTAGCAAGTAAGCTAAACCATGTGAAATTTTTTTTTTGAAAAATTGAAAAAATTGCATTCATAAATGAATCCTACAAGTTATTTTTTTCAAAAAGATGCTCTAATTGCCCGAAAAACAAGATTGTCCATAACTTGATCATAACAAATCCAAGTGGAATGAATAAAAGCTTTCCGGATAGACAAAAATATATTTTACAAGAAAAAAATCAAAAATCAAAAATCATATTTTTGCAAATTGTTTTTTGCTACCTCCTCTCCCTTATTTTTAGCTTATTTGGACATAACTTTTGTTGCCGAGTACTAATTGAAAAAAAAGTTATATTCCCACAAAGCTTATCAGTTTTTATATCCTCAAATAAAATTCCAAAAATTCCTGACAAAAATTCCGCTTGTAGGTACCTGTCCAAAATGCCATTTGTCCTCCGAAGGGACAATGATTGGGCCTTTAGGGATTAAACTCAATGATGGGAGAAAAATGCAATCTTGCAAACATATTAGAAATAATGGATATTATTGGAAATGTGTGATTACTTTCAAATTTTTTTGTTAATAAAGGGTATTGGCTTTGAGGAGAGAGAAGGGGGTCAAAAAGTTTCTTGGACATATTTTCTATTATGATAGGCACCACAATAGAATTTGCCATTGAATTGGAATTTGGTTTCTATGAAGTATAGTAAACTTGAGTGCAAAGAAAAAATGGTCATAGATATTACCTCATGGTTAGAGACATTTTAAGTTTTTCCTTTTTGTCTCAAATGTCTATTGTATAAACTATACTTCAATCTTCCTATTCAATCATCAAATATTCTATAAATTACATATAAAGCATTTGTAAGCTCCTCAAAAATATAATTGAAGGATAATTTGTTTTTAAGTGAGCAACATATTTTGCACTGATAGATTCAAAAAAATAAAGAAGAACTTGATATAGCTTCAAATCATTCCTAAAGAGTATTAAATTAGAATATTGTATTTAGCTTCAATATTTATCACATGAAAGAGGATTTTAGAAATTCAAGGACTTAAACCATCTTTAAAGAGAGCTTTAAAATAAACATTTTATGAGAAGACAATATCCACCATTTATGATAATTAAAATTTAAAATTTAAAATGTGACAACACTTTTAAGCTGTGTATTAATGGAAGTTATATATGACAAGAAAACTAACATTAAGTATATAAAGAATAATTACAATTTAAAGAGAACCTCAAAAATTTTCTTTTTCTAATATGTGTGTATATAAAAAGACATTTTAAAATCCTTTGGGAACTGGCGTACATTAAAAGTCAATGTATTTATAGTTATTCTCCAAAACCATTTGGCAAAAGTGAATGATTCAAAAATTACATACCTTTGTTAAAAGATAGATTCTATATTATCCAATGTTTAGAGGTTGAAGGTGTTTATTTAAAAAATAGAGTGTATATATTGTATTTAAAATATAAAATTTTGAAGATATAGCTAAATATGAAAATTATTATGGATTTTGAATAGGACAATGAGTGGAGGAGTTAGGGCAAATAAGAATATAGCAAAATAATTTGAAATTGGGAAAAAATGAAAAATGAAAAATCTTATATGAAAATTGATACATCTCATCAATATATACATTGTGACAAATGAAATTTTGACAATCATTATATACTTTTCTAATTAAAAATAAAATTCTAAAAAATAAAATGAATTCCCTTAACACTATATCATATTTTAAAAAAAGATGTTTAATAATAATAACCACTTATTTTAAATCATTCTAAATATATATAGAGAGTTTTAAAGCCCAAAAAGATCCCATTGCAACAAGCCTTTTCAATCTTAAAAAAATTGCCAATAGTTCCATCTTTAGGCATGTTTTAATCTTGTCCAAAAACTTTTAGTCTACATCAAATTTTTATTTGAGAACCATCTCTTTTATAAGAAAAGCATACTCTATCTACAATCAGAGATTCAAAGTGGTTTTATATATAAGAAAATTGCTCAAATTAGAAATGCAGCCTTTGACATTAACATTAGTCAATAACAAGATTCAATAGTTACAAATACAAAAAATTGTGTAAAAAATGATTATCAAATTGATATTTTTGATATTTTGAGGAGTATTTTTCACGTTTTGACTGAAGAATGTTGAAGTGTTAAATTCCTCGCACATGTTTATTGAACCTAAATCCAAATCCAACTACAAAGGGCAATATTTTCTATCTAGATCTATCCATGTGGTTCTATTCATGGCATTTACAATCAAACTAGATCTAAGTTTGTAACGTACTATTCAAATCCAATAGCCTCAGAAGATAGCATTCAGTATCCAAATCCATATGTGGCATTGTAGATAGCATTCAATGTTCTTTTTTGCGATGCTAATTTATTTTGTAGAAAATGATTAATAGTCTTTTTTAAACTACACATCAATCACTAGCCACAAAAATAAGATAGTATTGTAAAAAAGAAACATGGGCTACAACAATTACTATCTAAATCCATGTGGCTTAGTAGGTCATTGCTATTTGATTCCCAAGAGCCTGTAGTGGATGTTCTTCATTGTCTAAGTTCAAGCAATTTAGTAGGAAACATTCACCATCTTCAACCATATACATAGTTGATGGAATTCACTATTTATTTTCATATTACTTTGTAGATAACATTCACTTTGATTTAAAATTTTACAATTTAGTTGAAAATATTCAATGTCTAAGTCTACATGGCTTAATCAAGATAACTTATCCAAAAAAAATTCAATCAATATTGATATTAAAGTCAAAGTTTGTATCTTTTGTTCTAATTAATGAGATAAAATAAGCTAATTCACTCTCTAAATCACTAATAATGCAAGGACATTTAAGGACATAGAAATAACAAAATACCCCAAGGAAAGATTGAATTATATGCATTGAGCCCTCTTTTACATCACCTCCCTATTATCACATCCTTTTGAATTTTTATCAAACCTAAAAAAGATAAGAATTGTCAACAACCAAAAAAAATATAGAATCCAAAACAACCAAAGACAATAGGTAATAATGAAGGAGGAAATCATAAAGGAATATCTTACTGCCATTTTCTAGGGGAGTATACTCACTTCTTTTCACATGGCTCATAGCTCTAGTATAGACAACTTGGATTTCAATCCCCTTGACTCCACGAAAAGAAGGAATAATCCCAACTTGGATATCTGTGAGAGTTGTAAGATTAACATGAAGTTGATGTAGATGGGCCTTTATAATAGATGTTGCAATGGAAGACCACGTATATGCAAGAAAAGGAAGGGGGCGATACCACCTTTTACATGGCTCATAGCACTATTGTAGACAACTTGGATTTCAATCCCTTTGACTTTATGGAAAAAAAGAATAATCCCAACTTGAATATGCTTGAGTGTTGAAAGATTAACATGAAGTTAAGGTGTATGAGCCTTCATAATAGAGGTTACATTCCTCCCATGCAAACCAATTTAGTATTAAGGCAATTGGTCTTAAGTTCAAGTGTATGGGCCTTCATAATAGACATTGCATTCTTCCTTAGCAATCCAATTTAATAGTAAGACAATTGATTTTAAATTTAGTTAAGAATATATAAGAAGGCCTAGATCTAGCTTTTATTGATATTTAGTTGATGTTGGCAACTAATTATTTTTGTTTATTTGTTGAGAGAGTGACATTACAACAATAGTGACCATTTAGAGGGGGGCTTTGCTTTCTTTGGCATGTGCAAGTAATCCCTCCAAGTCAATCATCAAATGGATGGCTCAAATGCAATTGGTCTTCATTTTAAATTGTCAAAGGAATTTTAAAAGGATTATATTTTTTGTCTAGGTAACCAAAAAGAACTCAAAATCCATTGGCTATGAATGTCCAAGGAGGATCAAACTTTATTCATATAATGGCAACCAATTTCTTTTGATTTTTTGTTGTGAGAATAACATCACAACACCTTAACTTGTAGGAGGATGCTTTGCTTTCCTTGGCATCTATGGCAATACCATTTGTTAATCATGAAATAGATATGTGGCATAAAAAGAGTTGATCTTAACCTCACATCCCAAAATATCCAAACACTAACTCCTTCAAGTAACCAAGAGGGCTTCAAAATTCACAAGCAAACTAAAGCATGACCAAGCATTTTTTGTATTCTTGTTGAAAGCAAGACATCATCATAATCTTAACCTTTTCTAGAATCCCTTTGCCTTCCCTTATATGTAGGTGGTCCCTCTACTGCAATATCTATTATGAAGGCCCATTCACCTCAACTTCATGTTAATCTTATAACCCTCAAGGATATCTAAGTTGGAATTATTCTTTCTTTCTATGAAGTCAAAAGGATTGAAATCCACGTTGTCTACAATAGTGCTATAAGCCATGTAAAAGGCAGTTTAATGTATGAGCGTCTAGGACCACCCCACATACCAAGAAAAACAAAGAAGCCCTTCAAAAGATCAAGATTGTTGTGATGTCTCTATCCACTCAACTAAAAACAAAAATGATTGGTTGCCAACATCAATTAAATATCAATAAAGCATCAATAAAGCTAGGAGAATTGTGTATCAAATATCAATAAAATCTTGGTCAAGTGATGTAAACTTCTCTATCTCTGGGGCATTTTTCATGAAATATCAATAAAAATTTGGTTGAGTCTTATAAAATGCACTTCTATAGCCTCAAGGAGTGCACTTCTATTTTTTTGTTAGCGTGCAATAAAATGAAGGGTTGTAATAATTACTTTGGTCCTAAAATTTAGAAATTTAGGAAATAAATTAGCATTACCATGATGAGGTATTCAAAGTTTATAAATAATGAAGGAAAAGGGATAATACTAAATTTTATCTATTTTTTTATACAATAGCTTTGCCAAAAAAAATTTAACTTTTTAAAACTACAATAAGCTAGGCTTGTCAAAGGTATTTAAGATGGTATCCAATGTCTTCTATAGTCTCAATAATAATTATACAATTTAAATAGTTGATGAAGCCTAGAAGATTATAGGTGTTGCATGTTGCCAGTATTATATTTGTGCATTGATAGCAATGCACTCATTAGGCTGCCATATATGTTTGTTTTCTTTCGTTCAAATTTTAGGATTTGAGCTTTATAATATGGATAAGTTTTGGTCTAAAATTTTGAACATAAACCCTAAAACTTTCATAATATACCCTTAGGTTTTAGAATACCTTGTAAAAATTGTGTATTGTGTTTGTTAATAGAACACTATTTTTTGCACACTAGCTTTTTACCCTAAACTCACACATATATTAGTTTATGTATAGTTTTGTACATGATACTAGTTTTTGTATAGTTTATATTTGAAACTAGTTTTTGAATGTTCCTCTTCTTATCACCTGTATCATTTTATGTAAAATATATGCAATTTTTAGTGCAAATTTTTTTCATCAAGTGTTTGTGTATGGTTCTAAAAAACATGCTTGTGTTCTTTATTTATAATGAATATAGAATACACATAAGTAGTGCAAGAAAAAATTTAAAATGAAAGATAGGATATATGACATATATAAGAAGAATTTAGAAATTTAAGTAAAGATAGCCCTATAATAATCCACAATATCTACCTACATAGCCCCATGTAATAGGGGCTTGAATGCACATAATCATCAAACACCCTTTCAGTAATGCACTCCCTCAATCTATAGATTAGCTATATTTTTTACCAATAGGGAGGGCATCCTTCATGAAATGTCATTGAAAGTGTGGTCTAGTGATGTAAATGCATTTATGAACACACTGGTAGAATTTAAACGGCTATCAACGACTATGTTTAAACAATTATCAACGACTATGTTTAAACAGCTATCAACAACTATGTTTAAACAACTGTCAACAATTATGTCTAAACAGCTATCAACAACTATGTTTAAACACCTATCAACAACTATATTTAAACGGCTATCAATGACTTATGTTGATAGATGTATGTGTTGGGATAATCATGTCAATTACATTGCATCTTGTTACTCATTCACCAGCATGTAGGTTTATTAGAAGTGACAAGAAATTATCTCACAAATAGAAATCATTTCTTTGTCGTTGTAATTTCATAGGTGGATGATGTTATATTTTACTGATAGTCTATATTAGTCATTTCCTATACATATTGTTATTGTGGTAGCTTTTGGAGTCATGTATGAAATATGATGTAGTCATTTGTAGTACCATGAACAACTCCATTGTCATTTCCTTTCCATTTGTCAATTGCATCATGGACAATCATACACATACAAAAGCATTGCAATATATATGACTTCAATATGACTAATATTGTGTAGCACTTGACCTTGTAGTAGTAAACAAGTTTTTTTTATAGAACTCCAATGACTTCTTCATTAACTATCTAACTACTTTATAAGCCAATGACTACATAATAATTCAACACCAGCTATAATAAAAAAAAAAGAGTTCATTTTCATTTTCATGCTTGCTAAAAATGAAGTCTTATGCCAATATGTTCTTGTTTCAAATTTCTTGATTGTTAGACATAATAATACACAAAATCGTCTCTCCATTGTACTACCTAAAATAACACTAAACAACATCAATATCATCTAATTGGAGTTGAAAATCTACTTGCATACATACATGAAGGTGTAACAATTTAAAAATTCTTTCCAACAACTACGTACTAGAAGCAAAATTTTGCAACTACAAGGCACATATTGTCTCTACCCTATAACCTCTTTTTGCCCTAGAAAAATGGACCCAACCACAAATTAAAACTGAATGTCTTTATAATCCTTAAAAGTTTTGACGTTCATATTTTGGACAACAAATAAAGGGCTTCAAAGCATTGTTTTTTCTAGCTAACTTCTCATTCATCCAATGTAATATTTGAATTTTAAAAATGACAATTTTTTTTGTAGCTAATAACATGAAATTGCTGTAAATAATATATTTGAACAAAGACATGAACAAAAATGTGCAAAAATTCAGAAAAGGAATTGAGGCGCTAAAGGACTAATGAATGATACATCACAAAACAACAACAACAATGGAAATACTATAGCAATCAACTTGGCCCCTAAAGTCTCAAAGTCCTTGCGGGGGACTCTTTGGATTTTAGGTGGGCTTGTGCAACCTCAATTTTTGACATGATATTCTCAAACTTTTTTTGAAGATAAGAAATTACATTAGCTTTCTAGGAAATATAATTTTTATTTCAATTGGTGCTTAGGAGTGAGTTATGCCACCCTAAGTCCGAAAATAGTTTGAAGGGTAGCACAAAAATATCACAAAAAATTGAATTTTTTTAATTTTTAATTTTTTTTTCAAAGATTATATTTTTGTCTACATATAAAGCTTAATTCATTTTATTTGGACTAACAATGAAAAATTTATAGACAATCTTGTTTAGTGGGAAATCTAAGCATCTTATTGAAAAAATTAACTTATATCAAATAAGATGCAAAAAAAACTTGTTTTTTCCGCTTTAAATGCAAATATCTTTCAATCTACATAGTCAAAGTTTCTGAAATTTCTTCCACGCATTCTTATAGTATAGTAACTTAGTGCAAGATCCTATTGTTAGATTTGAAAAAAAAAACAATTTTTAAACTTTTTTGCTATTTGCAATAGAGATGGAAGTTTTGAGTGTGTTTTGATGGGAAAAAAAGCTTGGGACTCTAGGTGTTAAGTTGTGAAACTCACCTTGGGTATTTGGTTCCAATCAACCCTTATTTTTTGGCACCCTAGAGCCAACTTGCACCATTTCAAAATAAATGTCTACTTTTTGCCAGATAAAAGTAATCTTTTTCGTCAATTTTTTTTCATTTCTAATAAAAATGTGGATGAAGTTATCAAATTTGGATGATAAAGTACATGAATATGATTGAAAAGTGTTTTTGGTTCAAAAGATGAATGAATGTAGAAATACAATGCTTCACCAAATTTTAAGTGACCACCATCCTGGCACTTTCACTTAGAAAGTTTAAAAAAAAGGATTGGTTCCAAGCAACCCTTTTTTTTTTTGGCACCACAAGGCTAGATTGCACCGTTTTAAAATAAATGTCTGCATTTTGCTAGATAAAAATAATCTTTTTTGCTAGGAATTTTCCAATTTAATTTAAAATATAGATGAAGTTGCTAGATTTGGATGAAAAAGTGCATGAATATGATTGGAAAGTGTATTTAGGTCCAAAAGATGGATGAATGTAGAAATACAATGCTTCACCAAATTTTAAGTTATCACCATCTTGGCACTTTCTCAAAAAAGTAATAAAAAGGACTGGTTCCAAGGTATATCCATGGAAGGATGATCCGTTTTAGGGTTTAGGGAACGATGGGGGAAGGGCATATGTAAGCGTAGTTTTGCGATGTCTTGCTTACCCAGTGGCTCTTGTGGGGTTTATAATTAGCACTCCCGAATGTTGAATTATTCCATGAGCTCACCGCACCACCAATTGCAGCATGGCAATCCTCAAACATGTTTAACAAACTCCTTCTATCAAGCCCCGGCATTGCAACCATCTGTCAAATTTTAATCCAAAATTCTTTTTATAACAATCCCGAAGAATCTCGTAACAATCCCCAAAGATGCGTCGTCTTCGTCAGAGGAAATCCTCACTTTCTCCACCAAGATTTTGCTTATCCATGCACTGAATTCTCTTGAATTTTCCAGGACTCCCAGTTTTGCACACCTTGGCCACCTCCGGTTTCCAATCTACATTGAATTTCATGAGCATCGCTAGAAGGGTTCCAGTTGTAGGGTTTAGGTAGCTGATGAGTCCAGGTTGCTGATTTGCATTTTAGTTTACGAGTGTTTTAGGTTTTAGGCAGCTGAATCCAGCGTTGCCCAGCCCTGTCGCCCATTTGCATTTTAGTTTACGAAGTGTTTGGAGGTTTTGCTGTTGGATTTATGTAACTGTGTGTCATTTATCGACTCTTCATATGTCGTGAGCTCGTCGTTACTCTGTGTTTGAGAGTTTCGCTGGCATGATGTGATCGAGCGGCGAGTGAAGCTCTTGGGTTGCGATGGACGCCACCAATGGGGTTCCCGGAGGTCGTCCCCTGAACTGGCTCCCATCTGGACTGACCGCTCTCATCCTGTCTCTGGAACGGACAGACTCTCTCGCGGTGCAGCTCAAGGCGTTCAGCATGACCCAAGTGGTGAAAGCGCTTCTCTCCTTCAAGAAGAAGCCCGAGAAGGAAGTCTGGGGCGTTCCGAGTGGTTCCCGAAGTGGTTCCCTGGATGCGCTTCGGGAGCTTGCGAAACCATTCTATGGCATGCATTTATCGGGATATCCCCTCCCCTCGCATGTGTGTCAATGCGAGGATTATTGCGAGTGTTGCGGATGCGGTGAACCAGACTGTGCGCTTTGTGAATCTTGCGTTTCGGAGGAAGATTTTGAATATGAGGACCACCACCATGTCGGCCCGGAGCTTCAGCAATACCAATGGGGGTATCCGCTCGCAGGGTCGCTCCCCTATGCTCCGACATGCGCGTCTGATGCGTTCTTCAGGAGAGAGGCTAGGTCGCAGAGATTTGCGAGCAAGAATTGGGCCAATGTGCAGAATTTTGGTTGGGTGAGGCCGTTAGAGAGCCGAGCCGAATTCGCACAGAGTGGGAACTCGGGCAAGGTTGGTGAGGAGAATGTTGTGGGAAAGGACGACGCTCAGGGATCCGAAGGAGCTACCGTCAAGTCACGTTCAATGCGGTCAGTGAACTTTGCTTCTAGAAGAAACGATGACGCTGGGCATGTCCAGGGCTCGGAGAATTCGAACCCTAAAGAGAAGGTTGAGGATTCCCCACAGAGGATGAACGAAGCAAGTGAAGCAGACAGCGAGACTCAGAAAAGCCATGCAACGCTTAAACCCATTCAGGACAATGTTGTGTCGTCGAGCTCGCAATGTGCACCCCTGGCGAGATTGAGTCCGAGTCGGTGGTCGTTTGGGATTCAAGCTGCTGCGGTGGCAGTGGACCCAGGTGCAGTGAAATGGAACTTTCGGATGGGCCAGAACGCGGGTGCAGGGGCGTTGGCAGGCGGGGTGGTGAGCCTGTGCTTGCATCCTATTGATACGTTGAAGACCATTGTGCAATCCCAGACTGGCGGGAGTCGCAACCTTCTTCCCATCCTTTCTTCCGTCATCTCAGAAAGAGGCAAGCAGTTTTGTTACATTTTCTGAATCTTTTTCTGTGTGCACGAATTTAGTGCTGCTTGCTTAATGGTTGGACGTATCCCTATGGTAGATTCTCGATGTTTACTGAAACAAGGGCATTGCACTTGCAGGTTTGAAAGGTTTGTACAGGGGACTGGGAAGCAATTTAGCGTCTTCAGCCCCAACCTCAGCTATCTACACCCTTACTTATGAAGCTGTCAAAGCAGGCCTGCTTCGCCACATTCCAGAGGTATGGCTTCCCTAACATCGTGATATACCTGCAGTATTCTGAAGCTTGAGATCTCGGGCCGTGGTTTTGTGCATCGACAAACCTCTACTATGGTGCCTTTGATAAGTAAAGTAGCCATACTGAAAGCGACACTTTAAGTGCTGAGTATCGTTCCTATTACAAGACTGACCAAATTTTATTGATTCTTGTTAGCGATTGCAAAAGGACTCTATTTTACCAAAGTATGCCTTATTTGGATACTTCTACGCTTCAGTTATAAGGGCTCAAAGTTTTCTTGGTAGATGATCTCAATCCAACACGGTATCTGATTTTTATTGGTGTACGTTCTCAAAATCAATACGTACTCTTTGGGCAAGATTTCAGGGAGTTGCATTTAGGTACGTGTCACAATAAGATTCCTCTTATCTTCGGAGGCTTACTGTGAATTTGATGTGGACAGGACATGTCCGCACTTGCGCATTGTGGTGCTGGTGCATGTGCAAGTGTTGCCACCTCAATTGTGTACACGCCAAGTGAATGCGTTAAGCAGCAAATGCAAGTGAATGGATTGTATCAAAATAGCTGGTATCTCTTTTTACCTTTCTGGCCCACAGATTCTCTTGAAGTTCGTCAGTATCGTTTTGAAAGATGCCAAGCAATTTGACGTCAACTCCAGTCTAAGATTTTCAGCATGGCTGCTTGGGAATATGCTTAGGCAAACGTTCACTTCATTGCTCAAACAAGGAGGACTGCCAATGCTGTACAAGGGCTGGGGAGCAGTTTTATGTCGCAACGTACCACAGTCAGTGATCAAGGTATATTCCTGATTCTTGAATCCTTATCTCCAGTTTGGTCACGTTGCGGTGGACTGAAACGTTCAATAGTATGATGTTAATGTAGAGGTTGTCTTAAGCGGGTCCATCTGCTTGTCGCATTTTAGTTGAGAGTGGAGAGGTGTCATCGGTTTCTGTGGGTTGCTTCACAGTTCTACACGTATGAGGACACTTGAATCCTTATCTCCAGTTTGGTCACATATGGACTGAGACGTTCAACAGAATCATGTTAATGTAGAGGTTGTCTTGGGTGGGTCATCTACTTTGCATTTTAGTCGAGAGTGGAGACGTGACATCGTTTTCTGTCGGTTACTTGACAGTTCTACACATATGAGGCTCTGAAGCACTGGGCTCAAGGTGATCAGCCTCGTGACACTCCTTTGAGCACATTACAAGCGGTATGTCGAACTCACCATCACAATAGACGCCCCGATGAGATTAAGAAAGCTAATTTTATGGTTAAGCTAGTTTTTGAAGGATGGAACGCTACTTCTTCATTGCTTTTACGCACCGACTTAGCGCTGGTCCGACGAACTTTGAATGAGCATAAGCGGTCTTTGATCAGTAATATGAATGTCTGCTATGGATATGGTTTGTTCCTTAGCATCTGTATATCTGTTACTATTTGACGTTGTGTTCTTTGTTCAGCTTGCCATTGGCGGTGTTGCTGGATCAACTGCAGCCTTTTTCACTACTCCTTTTGATGTCGTCAAAACTCGGCTTCAAACTCAGGTACTGAGCTGGTTTCGGGGTTATTTCACAACCTGTTGTTGCATAGAATTACATATAGGTTTCCTCCATGGAGCAAGATTTCTAGTACATTCCTTCATTACATTACTATCACTCGGTTGTCACTTTGGCACAAAACAGGATACAATCATCTTCAACTAACTTGGTCTTCGTTGGGTGATAGATTCCTGGGTCGGTCCAGCAATATAATGGGGTTATTCACGCTTTTCAGTACATTGCCACTACAGAAGGTGTCGCCGGATTATACCGGTGAGTTCCATGCAAAACCCTGCACCTTGAATCTTAGGGTTTTGAATCTTGAAACGTTATTTTTGCTGGTACTATTTGTTGTGTTCACGGAATGCTTGCGACTTTGGGAGTAGGTTCACTATTACAGTAGTACACATCCAGGGTATTATCACACTACATGAAGCATGCAGCATCACTTCCTCCAGGCTTGGTCCACATGACATGTATACTAAATAGAAGTTCTTATTTTTCTTCCTTTCGTCTACTTCTGAACAAAAGTGCCTGGAAGAACACTTGCTTTTTCATTGCCTTGTCATCTTTCATGTGCACGTAGGATGCTTAAAGCATGCACAAATGAAAAAGGGCTCCTAAATTCTTCTTGCCGTTCTGCTTTGTCGTAGCCCCTTGCTCTTTAATAGACCAATGATATGCTTCCACTTAATCGCCTTCTATCTAGTTTTCCTCTAGTGTGGTTAGCCTGAGTATAATGGTAGCGCCTTGTTTATGGTTAATGGAGTGCTAATATGGAATGCTGACTAGATTATTCACGCTTGCAGGGGACTGGTGCCTCGGTTAGTTATATATGTTACCCAAGGAGCACTTTTTTTCGCCTCTTATGAATTCATCAAGCATGTGCTAGCAGTCGAAGTTCCAAGGCTTCGAATAAAGGCATCTCAGATTGAAGGCTACCAACGGCGGTCAGCACCCATCTCTGCTGAGTCCACTTGAAGTCGAGTATCCATCGTCTGCATATGCAATAATTTTCATGCCACCAGGAACCTGGAGATTACGAGGCGTTTTGAAGCATTCATTTTTACAAACTTTCTCTTCCATTCTACTTGCGTAGAATGGAAAAATATGCCACCATGCAAGGAGGGAAGTGACAAAAGAGTTTAGACTGATCATGTCCCTTTGGCTAGCATCATTGTAGACAACGAGATCTTCTTGGCTGTTCATTTACACATATACAGTAAATGGGAATTCTGCTGAGGTATCCCGGTATTAAAAAATGTACACAGTTTCGTTTCAGCTTATTCTGTCTATTTTAAAGAGGCCAATGCTGCTCTGTACAATTTCAGATTCAATATTAAAGTCTCGAGTGTAGATGTTCACTGGTCAAGAGATTTTCCTTTCTGCATTCAGAAAATGGTTCTTTGGTCAAGACCTGTTTGTGAAGTTGTAATTCGCAGGCGCAGGACAAGGCTTCCAATTTTCAGGTGTAACTCCAGTTTTAAGGTGAAGTTTAAATATTTTATTGATTCCTTTGTGCTAGAGTATGTATTGATAAGCTTGGCGAGGATCAGGTTTCTTTATAGTGAAAATGAATTTGCAGGACGCTCTACTTTTCTTTAGGAAAATTAGATCTAATCTACAAGTAAAGGAAATGAGGTGTTTTCAACTTTCGTGCTCTACATTCTTAATGCTTGTTGAGAATTTGTAAGGTAGTGCTGGTTTTAGGTCGTCTATCAATAGAACTCCGAATTTTATTAACTTTTACATGTGGTATCTATATAATGCGTTATTTGGTGTCTTGAAAACCCTCTTTGTTAACATTTGTTAACAAGCATATCAAAATTCGTTCACTCTAAACCTGTTTTGAGTGCCCTACCTTTTCAGTTCTATCTCTTGTTCTCTCGAAATTTTGCTCGTTCTTTCCTTCTATTCCTTCTTCTCCTCTTTCTTCTCTTCTTTCTTCTCCTCTTTTTTCTCTTCTTTCTCCTCTTTCTTCTCCTCTTTCTTTTCTTCTTTCTTCTCTGCACCCTCTCCGTCTTTTTTCTCTTCCTTTAGAGGATCCTTCTTATTCATGGGGTTCTTCTCTGTTAAGTATTTAGCTAAAAAATCAACTGGGTTTTCAGGCCTGACATAGCCTTCTCACATTGTCAGTACATTCTAACTCTCCGAAACGTTTTTGGTCAAAGTTAGCAAACCTAAGCAACTACAATTCATCTTGGGGACTAAATTGTAAGAATTCTACACTCAAAATGTTCAAAATACTTATAACAATTCTCCTTTCAAGTGACAACGGAACAGACTCCGTTTTGTTGAAGTTCTCCCTGTAACTTAATATCGTTTGTCAATTCATAGCGATGGAAGAAATCCGCTTCGTACCTTTAACCCAAGAGCTTTCAGCTCCCATCTTTGCATTCATCACAAAAACGTGTGGTGTATTTCATATCATGCAAATTATGCACTCTTGAGATACGGCAACAAGGTTTAGTCATTGGATTGGGTCAGAAGTTAGTTCCATTAACGAATGCAGAAAATGAGTTGCCTAGGAATTCAACATGTCAGGGAATTGGTTGCTTCGGACTGGCAAATCGGCACAAGAGCTTGGAAAATCAAGTGCAAGGAAAGAAAAGAAAACAATTCTGCACACAAACTTCCACATATAATCACGCTGTATATTCATGTTCACATGTACATTAAGCATATTAAGCTATACAATGTGTTAAAATCGTGAGAACACTAGTGTCTAGATTTTACTACAAGTGAACGTTTGATATCCATACCTTTCAATTGCCAGTAGCTGTAATCCATGAAGCAGCAATGGAACCACGGAGGCTTCCTGCTCATCAAGCAAGGACACATTTAATCTGAATCTAGAACATCCTTTGTGATGCATTCGATGAAATTCGAGTCATTTGGCCCCCAAGACACTAAATTCCCTGTATTTGCTAGGGCTCAATGCTCAGAGAATTTTGATTATGCATGATGACAAATGTACTCTACGAAAAAAGAACACAAAATACAATGTACTGCACAAAACACTGAGAAGTGGATGACTTTTTGACACATGGATGGTCAACTTCTTGAGAACTGAATGAAACTCAAGGACTGAATCTGCAAGAAATTATTTAAAAGCATTTCTCATCATTTGGGATAGTTCAGTTCACAACGAAACAAATAATGAATGTGGTTAATGGTGGTTTACCAAGTACTGCCTTACAGGCAATGCCCTAATCTCCAACCTCTCCTGAGCTTCTTTTGCTGCCAATGCTTCCTGTATGCCTCTAGATTGATTGAGCAGGATGTAATGCACAATGAATACGAAGTGCCCATTTTATGAATTATTTTCAGCTAAATAAACGTTGACAAACTCGATTATATGGTCCAATGGAAATACTCAACTGTGACTTTGCAGTGAATCTATTCCAATCCTAGTTATAGGGCATTGTGCACATGAACGTCACGATTTTGGCGACCCCAATTTTGCAAAATTGATGATTCAGTGTATGGAAACTTCACCAACTCATGAAAATGATATTTCAAGAAAATAATAATTGTATTTTTTGCAGTGCAAGACTTTGAAGTACGTCAGTGACTGAGAACAACAAATTAAACTGTGCAACAGGAGGTACCTCCTTGTTGGGATCAAACCATACCTCAGGAGTCAATCCCAAAGCTGATGCAGCATCTCCTTCTACAGCTCAGAGTGAGAACAAAAAATCAATCAATTTAAAGGCCACGATTGAGTTCGAAAGCAGCAATGCATTCACGCAGCCATGAAACTTATGAGGCAGAGGATCCCGTCTCCTATGCTGTCAACCCCTGTTCTTAACAACTCATCTATTCATACATTTAATGTCAATTTTGTACAGGGCAATGCCCGAGGAGGAGGGGATTTTGCAAAAAAAAAGTGTCGACAAGGAGGGCAAAGCCCAATAAGGAGGCAATTTTTTTCGTGAATCCCTGACCACGAGTGGCATTGCCCGATGTAAACTACATAGGGATGACCAAAAAGTGATTGGATGAAAAATGCGTAATGCCCGGTTATGTAGGCAAAATCATGGAATTGAGCAAGAAACCCTAATAACAGGCGCATAATAACTTGGGAAAAGAATAGGACATTTCCCACCAGTGGTTTACATTACATTGTCAGTGAATATTCCCCTACTTCAATTCAACACCTTTTGGGGTGCACGGGCCCAAAATGTAAATCTCTACCTAGATTCTTCTTTTGATCATGGTCAATTTCATTAAAATGGTCATACTCTTGACTTTGGCACTTTCACAGTTCAAAATGCCTATTCTAAACTCTATACCTATCCTAGATGGTCAGGATGGCACACTATTGAAATGGCGCCATAATACTGCCATTTTAATGAAATTGCCCATCATCATACTTTTGTGGAGATGTATGTCACTCTTTTTGATGTCAGAATTGCCCCAATTTAACGAAATTAGATGACTTGTAGGTAATTGTGTTAAATTGGAGGAATTTGACAATTTAGGTCTTTTCATGAATGCACACGCCTGAAACGTAAATCTATACTTATCCTAGTCTTGAGAGCTTTCTGCTGGTGAATCTCACAAAGTTTAGCCACGACTATCGCGCCAATGTAACAAAATTGACGATGGTTACATCATGTGGAGCTAGCTAGGATGAAAGAGACACACAGAGAGAGATGTGTACCAAGGGCACCAGCTGCACCAGCAAGGGAACCTCTTGCAATGGAGGACTTCTTAATCGAAGCCTTCTTCTCCGCCACGGTCGATGCCTTCTTCTCCGCCATGATCACAAATGATTTCGAAAGGCCTGCATGTCACACGAAGCAGATGGTCTCGATCAGAAACCAGCTGAGCACCACATTGATGGTACTTTGCGAAGCGAATTCAAAGCTCTTGCTGTGAACAATGCAAATATCTTTAATCTCAAAACACTAGTCTCAAAACACACCTTCAGTCGAGGATCTGAAATGTAGGGAAAAGCATTGATCGTAAGAACACTCAAGAGCTAGCTAGGTCAATTGAAATGCTGGCATATTGGAGCCGGTGCATGCTAATCAAATCCACTCCCAAGTTGGGCGACCTTTCATGCACCAACCGTCACAGATTTCCGGATGCAAACAGCCTACTTTCCTACCAATTGAGCATATTTACTATTATTAAACTGGTAAGATTTTTTTAATACTTAGTCTTGTGGGCAAATGAAACAAGATTCTAACATAAATAAAGAATATGGGCAATTTCATCAAATTGACAATATTTTTTTAAAATGGCATGAAAATAGTTCAAAGCGGCCGTTCTGAAATCTATATCTGTCCTAAATGGTGAAAATGGCACACTGTCAAAGTGGCACTTGGAATAATGCCATTTAAACGAAATTGCCCATGAATGCATTATTTGAGTATTATATGCAAAACATATGAAGAACAAAAATATGTATACCGGTAGTTGATAAATGTTCTAATAGCAAGAGCTTCTTCAACAATAGGTACATGAGGAGATATGTACCAACTAAACAATATAATTATATTACATGTTTTGGAACCTTGCAACTTTGGGTGTCTATGCTACTTTATATTCAAGAAATTGATATAAATAGCTATCGATTTTATTGCATGTATGGTTAAAATGGCGGTATTCCATGTGCCATTTTCACACCGTGATATCTAGGACTCATGTACATTGCTAACATCTAGGTCATTTTTAGATTTCAAAAATCTAGGACTAACATAGATATCAGACCGCGGAGTTTGAAAATCTAAGGTTAGTATAGATTTTAATATCTAGGACAATTGTAGATTTCAAAAATCTAATACAAGTATAGATTCTAGTACAGAAAAAACAATTCAAACTGGGCGGTCTGAACTGCTAAAAGTGCCAAATTAATGGAATACCGCCATTTTAATGAAATTGGCCATATGTGGGCTAGTAATGGGAATACTATAAACTTTTGAAGATAAATTTTTGTACATAATAGTTTAAAATGTATGCCATTTTGTCTTTTATCTCTATTTGTTTTGATTTTTCAAACATTTGTGGAATTCTAAAGGTGTGTCCACACTTGAGAGTGGTGTTAGCTAAGGTGGAGCAAATCTTGGTATACTTTAATTCACCAATCTCAAAATCTTTGATAATGGTGTATAACGGTGCAATGGTGTACCAGTATAACAATGTGGTGCTACTGGCCCATATGGGCACTAGTTTGGTGTCCATATGAATTTTTGGCACCATCTCTTACACTAGTCCTTGGTGCTCAAACACCTTTTTAAATGGTGGCCTTGGATGCATAGATGAGCCTCCCATTGCTTGTTGTTCTTGTGGTAGGAGACGCCTTTGGGCTTGGAGCCGGGAGGTAATTAAGACGGCCCATGGGAGTCGGGGTACGGGTACCGTTGGTGGGGAGACGGCGAAGTGCTTGGGTTCATGATCCGATTGATTGTGATCTGAATTCGGGGTCTCTCCTGACGGATTGCCTTTCGCTTCTGCTTCCTCCTGCAAAGGTTGAGGATCGCAACTGTTAAGAAGCTCTAACATGCATGCTTTGCGGTTCGTGGTGGTGCTCCTCTGGCTTTTGGAGCTCCTTTTCCTTTTGCAGCAACTCTTCCTTTTGGAACTCCTCTTGAACTTTACTGAGGAATCCCACTTCTTTTGGCAGTTGCGGCTCCACCTCAGCCTGACAATTGTTCTGTGTGTCGTCCGGGGTGACGGAGCAGTAAAAGTCCTCGGCGTCGGTTGTATGATTATCAGACTTCACTGTCTATCCGACCACTGCTCAGGTTGCACCTCACAGAGCCCATACAGGATGCAACCACTGTCAAACTCTTGGACGATCGATCGCCATCGTTACTACGTACCAGTACGTTCACCGATTCACTTCTGGGACTGTCCTAATACTGATCACAACTGGAACGTACTGGTAGCTCGACAATGCACGACGTCTAGTTCAGAGCGGAAAAGCGAAGCACTGCAGGCAGAGAAAAGCAGGGAAATGCGATCTTTGCCCTCCATGTTATAGTTGCAAATAAATTCACGTGTTGATGGTAGGTTAATTTGGTTCTGAAAAGCTAGTCTCGCCGGTAGAGCTACCACATGAAATAGTGAAATTGCTATAAGCAGGGGAATTACAGTGAAATCGCCGTTATTAATCGAGTAAGATAATTTGTAAATTTATATTGGCCTTAATTTAATTTCTTGAGACTGAGGCATTATTTTGGTTTCACCATCTCAATCATGCAGTACTTGAATTGAAGATTAATTCTTCATGTTCATGTAACGCGGTTACCATGATCGAGCAGGCCATGCCATGGATGCATTGCTTGCATCGCAATGGAAGAAAACGTTGATGGTCAATTTCGTTAAAATGGCGGTATTATGTTAAAATGGCGAGAAAACTGTTTTAGGAAGGCTCGAAATGACTAGAGAAATGGCCCCGGGGTGATGGAGAAACATGTGTTTTGCATGCCGGTCTTGTTAGGGCCAGTATTAGGATGTGTATGATTGGGACACGTCATGAGGCATTGCCTCGTATGGCCTTGATGTGCTATAAAGCGGTCCCATGATGCAGCATTTGGTGCAAAAAAGGCCTTTTTTTTACGTAGTTGTAGGAGTAAATGTCTTTGAAATCGGAAAACGTTGGTTATTGGTTGCCATACAATTTGTCCTCTTACGAAACAATGATCATTTGGGAGCACCCATATCCAACAACTTCAGTGAATTCAGGATAGATGAGTAGTGGGAGGTAGTGGGAAGTCATACTATTGAGATCAAAATCACCCTGAATAAATAATCCACAAGTTTTCCCAACGGAGAGCCCATCCATGTTTGGACTCGGGAATTTGCTCAACCGAATCGCCTTCCTATTTACTATCAATCGAGCACATTGAAAAGGAAAGAAACACAAGCTGCAGGCGTCAGTGGCTTGTCGATCGAGGTTGAAATAGTACGGACCTCGAACCGGTTGGGAACGGCTGGTTTTCCCTTCGTGCTGGGAGGAGACTACGGTATGGGTATCAAAAGGAAGCAATGGAAGCATTCTGAGCCTGAACAGATGAGATGAGGGATTCGTTGAGAAACTCAAAAGAATCTGTACATCTGTAAGCGAGGGAGTGTAATTTTGAAAGCCATTTTTTCCCCGAGTAGACACTTTATTCATTTGAAAACAAGGATTATCCATAGGGATCCATCCCCCCGTTCACATCAAACGGTGAATCAAAAAAAGATGGCTTCACCAAAAACAATAATGCACGAGGTTCCTAAATGCGACGTCGGAGACGGCCCTTGCATTCTTGCAACATTGATTAAGAGAAATGAAGGGACACCTTGGCTTCGGAGTGGACCTTCTCTGGCTTGTATTCCATCTACCCAATGTCGAAGTATGGACCCACATGGGACTACCCTTGATTTCCCTCACGTCGTTGGCAGTCCATTTCAGAACTAGTTCCCGTTCATTGCAGAACCACTTTCGCCGCCATGTGTTTTGTGGAGTACGTGGATGCATGGCCTTTGCGAATTGTAGTACATTTAAGTTCGCCATTGGACAATTCATAAACAAACAAAGGAAAAGGCTTCATTACATTGAATGGGCATACATGCACGAAGAAACAGAGTTACAAGGGGATGCAAATGGAAAGGAGATCCGTTCATCCAATAGATCTTTAAAGACCACACTTTATAGAACCAAGGGAAGAGGGCCGCCCACAAGGCAAGGTTGCAATCCTAAAAGAGCCGTTCACAGTGAACCCTCTAGATATCCTTCCCCCGTTTGAGAGGGAGGGGGATAGAATCGAATGCCTGCAACTCCGCCCATCTACGGTGCCACTAACAGCTCTCTGTGCATGCCATCCGAGGGTTGCCGCATCTCCATTCCTCATTTCTTGATTGTGCTTTGCCCGTGTTCCGTGGACTGTCTTCAGCTGGATCAACGACAACAAGTGTCCATTTGACAATCACGTCCCTGCGAGGTCTTCGCAGGGCACTCCGAGGTTCTCGGTCAAATGCTCGTCAAGCGCACTGCAGCCCAATGCTGGCGTCGCCTCTCAGCTGGATGGGTCATCGTTGCACCTGTCGCCCGTGCAGAGGAGAAGCCAGGACAAAGACGGCCCATCTCCGGTCAGGTCAGGAAAGTTCATAGGGAAAGTCGACGTCTTTCAAATTATGGAGGGTCACAGCATCGAAATTTAGAAGCCCAGCATAGAATAGAATGGCTCCGACATTGACGGCGCTACTAGGCCCAACGAAGAGAGTTGACATTCAATTTCTCACCCAATGATTCGAAATCACACGATGTGGGTGACGACTATCCCTCCTTTCCCTCCCCGCATCCTTTGTTTCCGAGGGTTGGAACCGGAAACGGTCGAGCAATATTGCAACGTGAGTCGGTGCAAAGAGTGTTTCTATCTGAGCACCTATTGGCTGCTCATAACAGAAGCCCACAAGTAAAAGTGGGGTCGGTCATATCCAACAATGCACAATCCCCTGCACGATGTTGTCCACTTTGCGAGGAATGTGCCAAGGGGGATATGAACGACCCACTGATACTTGTGGGCCCGTGTTTTGCGCACCCAATACGTGCATAAATAAGAACACTCTTCCCGCCGGTTTCAGCCTCAACACTGGTAGACCAGTCTCGACCCACGCCCACGGAAACGCAGGGTGCGCGGAGGAAAAGGAGGGATAGTCGTCCCCACATCGTGTAACTTCGAACCATTTGGGGGGAACGTCTCCCCTCGTTGGGTCCATGAGCGTCGCAAACGCCGGAAGCATCTTGCCTAGCGGTGCGCCCCCTGATTTCGACGCCATGCATCAACCCAATCCGCAGGGGTGGCCGACTTCCCCTATGAATATTCCTGACCGGACAGAGGAAGGGTCGCCGTCGTCCTCGCCTCTGCTCTGCACGTGCGACAAGTTCAACAATGACCCATCCGGCGGGGAGACGGCGTCCGAATGGAGGCACAGTGCGTTTGACGAGCAATTGTCCCAGGTTTCCAGAGTGCCCTGCGAGGACCTGCCCACGACATGATTGGGAAATAGAAGCCTACTGGCGTTGATGAAACGGTGATTCGTACATCATTTTTATTTGTGGGAGCCCTAACTCTTTCTATACGGGGGGAGGGGGGATCAATATGCTATAATAAGGGCAGCGATGCCGTATATTTGGAGATCTAGAATGTTAGATCACTGGGGGGATCTATAATGACCAAGGGGGGCGGTATATATTCTATGAGCAAATGTAAAAAAATGTATAGGAGCAAAAGTTATGAGTGCTGTGAAAAAAATGTCTGAAGCCTAAATGTCATCTAGTTCATTCCTAATTTATTTAAAATTTGCACTCCTCAATTTCATCTAGTCTTCCATTCTATATATCATTGTGTACGACGGTGTCATCCATGTGTCATCCCCAATGGAAATAAGAGTCAGTCTGCAGAGCTATTTCAGAAGAGCAGAGAAATGTCGTTTCCGAGTGGAAGGCAGGGAGACAATCAGCGAAGCTATTTCCTAAGAAGCTATATCCCAAGATTAATGAAGTGGTCGCCCTCAAGTCGAAGGCAGAAGCACGCGGCAACTTTCCATCGTGACCTTGGCAGGAGAGTTGAGGATCTCTATGCAGCCACGGGTTCAGAGCGCCCCCCCTGAACTGGTCCACCGGACATTTCCATGTCGAGATTCTCTCCCTCGATCGTGGAGTTGCTTACTCTGGGAGGACGCCGACTCTACGGATTCGATTGGAGCACGTGAACCCTGCACATGGTAGCGAATGGTGAGGTCCCCATCCCACCGAATGGCGTACTTGTGGACAACCGGAAGTACCCAAAGCAATGACATCAATTGAACGCCCAGAGTAAAAGCGATGGGCGGCAGACTATTCGATGGAGACAAGTTCTGGCCATCCTAGACCGAAGTCTCGACGTGGGATGTCAAGAAATTATTCACATCGGAGTGTTCCATCGGCGCCTGCATACCTCGAACCAGGCATCCAACCGTGGTAGCAAACAGCCCACCTTACCATGCGCAGAATGATGCCTGTCCGCGCCACCGCAGATAACGGTGGACGTCACGTTCGATCGGATGTGATGTCCACGCCCGCCTCTTCCGGAGCCACGCAACCATCGGAAGAGCCGACGCCTTCCGTCATCCGGGTCCTCCGTCGCTTTGTACGCCAGGCGGAAACTGGCAAAGCGTCGATTGCGTGCCCGCCCGGAGCGCGAACGCGGCGGCGACCCTACACAAGCATCACGTCCTTGGATCAGCTTCACGTTCTACTGAAACGATCCCTCCAGACCTTTGAGTACGGGCCCACAAAATCGGGATACTGAAGAACGAGGGACGCGTCCTGCACGCGAGCGAAACCCTTCACGTGGTTGGACAGCAAATATTGTCTGAGGGGCACCTCGAGGCTCCCCGAAAACGGGTTCCGGGACACATACTCCGTGACGCTAAGACCCGACTGCAGGAGGCCCTCTAGGTAAGGCTGCAACGTCCTTTCCAGGGTGGAATTGTGCTCGGTGCCCACGTACGACAGGGGGAAGATGGCGTTGTTCTCGCCATTAAGGATGCTGCTCTCCGGGGAGGAATCGATGAGGAGGGTGTTCGAGGAATTGGCCCTAAATGTTTTCGTCGAGAACCTGTCCCCGCTGTAGACAACCTTGTGCAGCACCTTCAGTCGCAGCAGCCCCTCCGGGTGGTCGGCAAACTGGACGTAATTGGGCGGGACAGGGTCTTCGTGCGCCGGGCCGGGAAAATCGGGATATTCGGGGAACGGTTTGGATGCGCGAAGCAGCGCCCGCTTCCCCTCGACAATGCACATACAATCCTTCAGCGAGAGCACGCGCATGTTGATGGAAATGCCTTTGAAGAGCAAGTCCAACATGCTCATGGTGACATCGGCCGGCAGCCTGGTCCAGATGGACAAGCGGAACCTCTCGGCGGAACCTCTCGGCCAAACCCCTCAAGAAATTGCGCACGTACGGTCGACAGTGGAGGGTGTACTCTCCGAAGACGTGGCGCCTCGTGAAGTCGTAATCTGCCTCACCTTCCACGGGCGGCGGAAGGGGCAGAACCCGCCCGACGTGCTCGATCTGGCCCAGGACGCCTTCTAACTCCAAGATAACGAAATAACTTTTCCAGGGTTTAGGGATGGGAGCGGTTGTCTGGGGCGATGGGTTGCGAGGGGGCGTCTTCGGGCGCGGCAACCAAGCCTGCGTTCGCCAAACCCCTTACTGAAAGCAATATTTTTCAAAAAAGGAAACGACTCCACAGCAGTAAAGATGCGACTCCTCAAACCATTTCGACTAAAGGAATAGAGTCCACGACAGTACACATGGGACTCGTGGCGTTCCATGCAAACACTGAAGACGCGAATCCTCCCCACTCCATCGTGAACCTATTCCTATCCGCACAGGAGGTCCAATGTCCGAATCCGGCACTGTCCAAGCATGGGCTGACTAGGGAGGGATCGAGAGATCGATTCGTACCTTTCTTGCAACCGTGGGGGCGTGCGGGTCGGCAGGAGTCTCGACGGGCATAGTGGTAGCGGGGGGTCCGACGACAGCGGCGACGACCTTCACAGTTTGAGCCGGGCGCACATCCAAGCCTAGCGGAGGAACGACCTTGACAGTGACAGGGGTTCCGACTTCGAGGTGGACCGGCATGGCGAGTTCCTTTGTCCGCTGACGAGGTGAATTGGATGGATGGGGCGGTGCATTCGGGACGAGTGGGGTCTCCGGACAGTCGTTGCACGGAGCAAGAGTTCTGTCAGCCTGAACCGAGAATGAAAAGTGCGTAAATAGAGTGCACGGGAAGCGTAAACGACATGCAATTACAGTTCACTGCAAAGGGGGACGCTTATACAAGAAACTCAACCAATGTATAAAAAATGTGGTTCAAAATTTTCAGAACAATACGGTTCAAAGTTTGTTACCATCCGCATCCAAATATGATACAAAGTCGGGTTAACCATTTCTAGTCCCACCTAAGACTACGACGACCGGAGAAATCCTAACAAAGACGAGAGCCCCTAGGAACTACAGGCGTGTGGCTGTGCAGACTCGCCGGGACGACCTTCGATCGGCCCGGCGTAACGCCCTCACATAGCGTCCACACCCAGACGACTAACTACAAAGATGGGAGCTATGTGGAGGGGTAACCCACCGCTGGAGCGTGTCCACCTTCAGCCTGCGTGTCGACTTGGGCCGCGTCTTCTTGACTCGCCGGGGGTTGAGGCGGAGCTTCTTCGGCCTGCAGTGGAGCATATTGCTGCGTCAAGTTAGTGAAGGAGGCTTCCACATCTCCCAAGTTAACTTCCAGGTTGTAAGGGTCGTCGTCGATGCCGCCCGGAGGATGCACGACATTCACAACCGAAAATTGACTGAGGGCCAGGTCATCGAATTCTGGGTCGCAATCGACACTCACCGAGATATTCGCAGGGTCGACGGCCCCAAGCAACCGAAGGCCAGATGCCGCGGTCTGCGTCCCGGAGCCCGAGTTCGTCGTGGACACGCCCGAGACGTTGTAGACGCTTGCGGGAGTGGGAGTTGCCACGATCGGCGGAAGAGCTGCAGTTCGGGCCAACGCGAGGTCCTCCTGCATTTTCAAGAGCATATTCATATGCATGTCCCGATCCTCCTTGTACCTCCTTTCCTTCTCGGCCTGCCTCTTCCTCTCCTCCTCCAGCTCTTTCTCCTTCTGCAGCTTCTTGGCCCTCCGCTTCGCCTTCTTCTCCTCTTCTTCCCGGTCCCTCCGCTCCTTCTCCTCTTTCATTGCGAGGTCCTTCTCCTCATTGAGGGCTACGATGGTTTCGTTGCAGATCTCCACCACACCTGAGTGCTTCCTCCTGACCTGCTCCGACATCCTGTCATAGATGTCCCTCTCCATCTTTTCCATCTTGACCCTCTTGACGTCCTCCCCCGCTGGCTTTGCGTCCTTGTCCTCGCCCGCACCCTTCTCCGTCGCGGGAGGAGCCCCCGCGTGCGATGATGCACCCTCCCCAGCTGAGGTTCCTGCCTTCGCCCTCGACTCAAGCTCGGTCTGGAGAAAGTCGACGTAATTCTCCCTATGTTTCTTTGCGGCCTCCGTCCGCCTTTGCAACTCCTCATCGTCTATGTCATCGAGGTCGATCGGATTGTCCTGGGAGTTGTGGAGAGCCAATTTCGACGCCATGGTTCGAGCGTGCGCTATAACGGCCAGCTCTCCCTCCGTGGCGGGACCAAGTCTGGACTGCATTGTGTCCACGGCGACCTGCAGCACCGTCATCTTGTCCACGCTCTTACTGTCAACCGTGGATTCCTTCCCGAGCCCCCTGAGCTCCTTGATGGACGCTCGGGCCCTCACAATCATTTTGTCCATCGAAACCTCCGAGACGTGAGGGGGAGGGAAGCCTCGCATGTCTTCCCTGACTCTGGAGATCTGCGCCTGCTGATCCCCAGTGAGCCGGGATGTCAACTCGTCCAACTCCGTCTGGAGGTCCTCGATTTGCATCCGAGGGGGAGGGGGCGGAGAAGAGACTTCCACTGGAGCCGAAGTGGGAGCTGATGGCTTCGTAGGGGCTCGGGGTGCCGGGACACGGAAGCCATCCGACATTGAGCCGACTTCAGAGCGGTCGCTCTGAACCTGTGCAGGAATTGTCGCAGCCACAGAAACAAAGGTGGCCGAGGGAGTCTGCGCGCCAACAGACTCCGGAAGGAGAGGGGTGGCCGCGGGAGTGCGCGCACCAGCAGACTCCGGAGGAAGGACAGGGGTGGCCGCGGGAGTGAGCGCGCCAGAAGACTCCATAGGGAGGACGGAGGGAAGGGGAGGGGAAGAACGTGAATCAGATCCCCCCACCACAAGCGCTGGCGACTGAGAGGGGGATTGGGGAAGGGGTGGGTCCACAGCATCCACTTCAGAGCGGCCGCCCTGATCCTCGTCGCGTGGACTTCGATGGTCCGAAGAGTCATCGTTGGAGTCATCCTTTTCCTCGTCGTCGTCCGAGGACGAGGAAGTCGCGCTGTCCCCGAACCGCTCCTTTCTAATGACGGAGTCTTGGTGAGGGGAAACCGGATGCGTCTCTAGGACGGGTTGGATCATCTCCGCCGTATCCTCCAAAGGAGGTTCGTCGTCGCGGTCATTCGATGCCTTGACTGCACCCTCGTCTTCGTCTTCCAACTTCTCTTCCTCATCCACATCGTCTTGCCCTTGCTCATGCCCTTGCAAGTCCACCTGGTCATCCTCATCGACTGGGAGGGCCTCGCCCGCTTCCTCACTTGGGGCAGGTTCATCTACGACGGATCGATCCCGCGCCCTGGCCAAGAAATTGCAGGTGTACTTCAAAGTCCACCCCGGGACCAATACATCGGGCCACATGAGCGCGCCCAGTCGATTATGATTTGTATGACGCTTGAGGGCGTCGTCGTCCGCAATCATCAAGGACACGGAACTGCGGGAAAGCATCTGCAGACAGATATGACGTTAGTGAATTTTTTTACTTCTCGGCAATCACAATCACAAACTTCTTCCACATGTGAGGCTTCTGTTTGAAACGAGTAGTTTGGTTCAGTGAGATTACCGTGCATGCAGAGACTGCCTTTGCTCCGGCGAAGACGAGCATGACGGTCCCTTGATCTCGGCAAAATTTGTCGATGAAGCGCAGGTACACCTCGTACCGGAGCTCCCACGGTGAGCTCAGGTCTGGATTGTCGTGCCGACAGGTCTCGCTCCTTGCGTACAGGCTGTCCACGTTTATCCCCTCCTCATCCTCTTCCTTCAACAGCCTAGGTACCCGATCCTGCTTGTTCACAAGGGAGGAGTGCGGAAAGCTTTTGGTATTCCGCTGCGGGAACATCACCCTATCGTGATGCCGGTCCTTCTCGCCCGGCTCGCCCTTCGCGTGGTCGTACTCGTGTTCCCGCCGAAGGACGTGACCCGGAAAGAGAGCCTTCACGAGTTCGTCCACGGCAGCGGCCCGCTTGCCCTCGTAGATCAGCATCCACGTGTGGACGGTTTGTGACATCGCCGACATGGAAACCTTCTCCACTTGCTCCACGATCATTCTGTGTGCAGAATTGATCTCCATCGTCTTGTGCTGGGGGAACAGTCTGAGGTCCATGATGCCAACCTCGCAGCATTTGAGCTGGGCGGGCGAGTCCTCTCCGACGCCGACAAACCAGTCTGACTTCCTCTTCATGCAGACGGACGTCTCGAAGCAGTCCTTCGATCTGAACCACCGGCAGACGGTAGCCCGTGAGCAGCTCCGCACATAGTCGAAGCGCTTTGCGTTATCCATGGCACGAGTCAGACCCGCCGCCAGTTCGGCGTTCGGCTCTTCCCTCTTCCTGCCCTGGGAGAGCTCCGACTTCAGATACTCTTGATCAAGCGAAAGGAGGTGCCACATGTGGAATCCGGTTATGCACAATTTCTCCTTGTAGTCCTTCCACCGCTGCGGGTCCATGACGTCCACGCTCTGGAAGACATCCTCTGCCTCCTTCATGCCTCGATCCCTGCCCTTATCCGCCAAATCCCTGCACAAAACTTTCTTCTGTTTCTTGTTTGTGCACCACATGGCTACGGGGAGGACGTTCGCCCACTTCCACGGCTTCTTGTGGATGTAGACCTTCGGTGGACGGCTGAGGATTCTCCGGGCCAATTCGCCGACAGAAAGATCATCCATACCCGCCAAGCTCTTCATCATGTTGTTCGTTATTGGCGCGAACTTGTATGGCTTTGCTTCTCCCTCCTTGGTCTCCAGTTGATTGAACGGCTTGTTTGAGTCGATGTCAATCAACTCCCCCGACTCGTGAGCCGAAAACACGTCCTGCCACAAAGCCCACGTCTCCTCGGACGACATGATGATGAAGCGCTCCCCCATCTTGTCAATGTCGTAGACCACGCTACCCCCGCCTTTCGGCTTCAACGAACCAGTTGACTCAAAACTCTGGTTCGCCTTCTCTTTGAATTCCTGCATGGAGACAAAATGCGTCAAGAAATAAGATTTTCAAAGGTTCAGAGCGGCCGCCCTAAACTATCCAAAGACAATGCGATCTGGCGGCCCGCTGAAAGTTCTCATGTACGATGGCAAGAAGTTCAGAGCGGCCGCTCTGAACTGGAGCGGCCCGTAAAGTAGTTACGAACGTGAATGCTAGATCCCGACAGAAGATTTAGGAAGGTCTGAAGTGCTGACCTGGTAGCGCTTGTAATTATCGCCTTTCTCCGTCTTCCTCAAGTTCTTTCGAACCTGTGGGGGTTTCCCAGCGTTCACCCACAGATACCGACAATGCCTTATAGTAGCTGGGATGGACGACACGAACGGGCTCGCGATATTTCCGTCGTTACACTTGCACGACAGAGCGTGCAAGTGATTGTAGTCTTTCGTCCATACCACCTGACAGACCCAATTCGCAACCTTCTTCGCGACCTCGGAGTCATCCACATTTGCCTCCCCTGACAGAATTTCCTTGGCGGCCTTCCATGTGTGCTGCCCGTTGATTATCTTCAAGGGGAATGCCGCCACGCAGTCCTTCCAACATGTCGGCCTCTCCGGGGTGTTGGGCATGACTGTCAGAATTTGCTTGGTGAAGTTCATCTTCACCATTCGGTCTTGAACGAGGGCGACACCCTTGTCCTCCAACGGCCTGTAGATCATGCCCGTCTTCTCGTCGCAGGGCTCCATGTCATTCACGTCGAGTTCGAAGAACTTTTCTCGTCCGAAAATGTACATGTAGTTGGCCAGCTCTTTGAACTTCTTGTTGGCCACTGCTTCGGCTTTACGGCGAATCTTGGCCTCCTGCTCTTCGCTACGCTTTGGGCCCTTCTTGATCTCGACATCCACGAAGAGCTTCTCGGGAATGGCGTCCGCATCGAAAGGTACGGTGGCAGGGTTGTCCACCCACTGACCATTCACTTTGCGAATGGCTTGCTTCTTCGCATCCTCCTCGGACACCTCGGTGGATTCCGGCATGTCGCTCTGTTGCGACGAGCTAGGCGCTCCTTCGGTGTCTTCCGTTTGAGACACGTCCCGGCGCTGCCGCCGCCATCGGTCTGCGCCCATCTCCTGGGAGGCAGATGTACCGGTGCCCTGTGCTGGGGGCTTCCTCTTCCTTGAGACCTTAACTTTAGGTCGCGATTTAGGTTTAGGCCTCTCTTGGGCCACGCTTCCAGTCTGGGGCATGGTCTCAGCCGTTTGTGCAACTGGTGGTGTGGGCGCCCGCTCGGCAGGTGGGGATGCCATGGAAGAGGCCCCCGGAAGAGCCGACTGTGGAGGAGGTCGTGCGCGAGTGCTGGGGCCGGAGGTGGATGCAGTTTTCTTCTTCTTTGGGGCTCGTGTTTGCGACTCCATCTTGCAGGTCGCTGTTTCCTGCGAGATTATACCAGCAGAGTGAGCCGCATTGTGAAGTTTGTCTCCATTGGTCAGGTACGCCTTAACAGCCCGAGCGGTCTCTACGAAATTTCCGTCGACAGCCTCGCACCTTGACTTTATATCGAGCATGAGGACTTGGAAGAGATGAGGAACATGACCGTAGTTCTTGATCATTCTCTCGTGACAGAATGTCATCTCATCTTCTACACGAATGACGATGACTCCAGACAAACTGTTGAACGAATTAACGACGTCTATAAGAATGGCCTCCTGCAGGACAGTAATATTGAGTACTACTAACTCTTTGAACGCCTTCCACCTAGGACCCCCGTTCTTCCTGAACCCTATCTCTAGACTAAACACGAGCGAGCCGTCGTGGTAGTTCATTTCGACCGTCCAGAAGGCTTTGGTTGAGATGAACTGGAGCGGGGGGTTTTCTTCTAAGTGCGGTTTCCAGGAGTCGTGCACGTGGTCAGGCGGCATTCTTCTAATATATCCAGTGAGCGGGGGCCTGCTCTCCAGAAATGACTCCATGGCACTGTCCACAGGAAGTCCTTGTAAGAAAATGTTTCTGCCAATGGACCGTGACATGAAGTAGAATGGTGAGGTATCACTATGGAAAGGATCAGAGCGACCGCTCTGAACCAGTGTTCCCCACATTCCTACAAGGTGACAGAGTCGGTCGTTTTTAATATGGTATCAGGGTAAATTGAACTTTCTCTTAGTGGGACGATCTTTTTCATTTTTCTTTCATTTAGAAGGTTGGCGTACAATTAGGCTCGGCTCACTCTTAGCATGTCAATATTATTGTCATCGTGGTTCTCATTTTGTGACCCTGTCTTGTACTTCAGTTTTTTTGTACTATTATTTCACCTGTATGTTTACTCGAGGGTTTAGAGCGACCGCTCTGAATCTAAAGTTCTCTCTACCAAGAGTGAGACCTATAAATCGAGGTTCCATGCATCTAGAAGCGGTTGTTTTGTATTATGTGCATCTTGAAATCGGTAATGCACATGGATGATGATTCTGTCATTAACATATTTCATGATTCAGAGCGGTCGCTCTGAACCTGATTACTATAATACAATTTCTCTTAAAAAGGTTTAGAGAAGTCTCCAAACCAGACGGCGAGATTTCTGCTAAGGGAAAGGGTCATCGGCCTCTCTTAACCTGAGCGCTATGATGGACTTCCTAGTGAGGTTCAGAGCGGTCGCTCTGAGACTGGAAGTGCAGTTTCTAATCAACTAGAATGACATTTATGACGATGGATTAGGGCGATCGCTCTTAACCTGTGGATGTGTTCATAGAATCAAACTTATTAAGTTTAGGTTTGTGCAGTCATTTGAAAGTCGTTCACTAAGAAATTTATCCTTGAATCGATACTGCACTTCGCTGAGGATCTCTTTCTGTCAACCTGACCTATCAAGGGTTCAGAGCGGCCGCTCTGAACCTGAGCAATGCCAAATTGTTTGCATCGAATTCGAGGCTCTCCATTAACCTGAGCGCAATCAATAAGCTCTTCCCTATGGGGTTCAGAGCGGTCGCTCTGAACCTGGGTACTACCGTAGACCCTCATAATGATCAGGTTCAGAGCGGCCGCTCCGAATCGGAACGCTGCCAATGGACTACTAAGGCCAGAGATTCAGAGCGGCCGCTCTGAACCTCTATTTCTGGTGCACGGTTATAGAGGTTACTTCTAACATGTCCCTATTACAGACATGAAGTACTTGAATTTCTGTTACCTGGTTTTGGAGACTTCGGCGTTGTAGCGCAAAATCCTCTCCCCGACTTCCTCTGCTTAGCACTACGACACTTTCTACAGCCATTTGAAACACAAAATTCGAATGTTATTTCATGTATTCCTTGATCCTTAGTTGGAAAGCAATCAAAATGAGCTGAACAAATCAAGCACGCACAAACAATGCACACAAAGAATGGAATGATACTGCGATGACATGACAACAGCACTTCCCTCACAGACATGAACAAGTCTGAAAAAGCAATGAAACAACTAAAAAACATAACCTTAATACCAAGCACATGAAGAGAATTGCAGCCAATTCAACTGATTTCTAGTGCATCCCAGTAAGCGAATTTATAATACATCCCAAGAAGCGAATTCATAGTGCATCCCGAGGACCCAATTGAAACCATTTCTGTTTTTCTGGGTCTATACCGCAAGCAAAACATCCCGCCAGCAACCACAAACAAATCATCCCAGCAAGCACATCATCCCGCAAGCAACCGCAAGTAAAACATCTTGGCAAAGCAAATCATCCCGCAAGCAAAACATCTCGGTAAGCAAATCAGAAGCGGTCACAATGGAATTGAACGAGACAAACGATAGAAGGCAGTGAAGCATATGGAAATGTGAACATACCTCACTTGGGTGCTCCAATTGCGATGCCACAAAGCGCACGTCTCCTCGCTGCTACCGCCGCAGCTGCACCCGCCGCGGCATCAACGCCAGTGCCAACCACAATGACCGCAATGAAGAAGCGCCTTGTCGTGCAACTCGGGCAGCAAGTTCGACAACAAGAAGCGGACAAACAAGGCGCAAGAGGAACAAGAATGCACAACGCGAATGAACAACGTGAATGAACAAGAACACAGCACGACGCGCAAGAGGACGAAGCGAGAGCAAAGGGAAACTGGAAATGCGAAGAAACCCTGCTCTCCGGCAGTGACGACCAGCCAGGGCTAACGGGTCGGAGCCGAAGCGGACGAATCCGAACCTACATGTGCCTCGGAAGCGAACCAAACCTCCCCCGAACGTACACGCGTCGCCCAAACCTGCATCACAATTATGAAGTGTTTCCAACACACATTATTAAGGTAGGAGGTCTAGAAATGGAGCATCTAAGCGCTGAAACTGAATTGTAGGGAGGTAAAACATCTTGAAATATTTTTCAGTAAATTTTCCTTGAAAGAGAAGTGGAATTGAAATCTAACCCAAGCAGTTTCATATTTTTTGGACCTTTGTGGAATTAGTTACAAATTTTTGAAGTTGGAAAAAGTGATCATTTGTGGTCATCAAAATGGACCACCTCCTGAAATGTGCACAGGTGGTACATTGAAGAAAGCAAAATGTACCTCTGAGTCAAGTCCCATTTTAATGCCCGCTCCGTTTACATCCTCCTACTTTAATCGCGGCAAAAAATAGTGAAATTAGAGTGCCCCATACTCACTTCTTGACATTTGATACTAAATAAATATTTATGGTTATTGTACTAAAATGGACTATTGTTGAATTTAGAGTTAATATAATTGGCACTCGTGAACCTCTATATATGTGTACAAATGAAAATATCTAAAGAAGTATTTGTTGACTTTCATGGCCTGTAAATTAACTTTCTTTTAATAAGGCAACCTAATTGTTAAGGCAACCTGATTCCACTATTTTCTATAAGCACAACCAATTCATGAAACAATGAGGGGTTTTAGGAAGTATGTTAATTGAAATCATTACAATTAATCAGAATATAAATCCTAGTCGGGGAGGGAATTAGAAATGTCCAAAAGTTTTGTAAATGAATACAATTAACCCCTAAATGCAAAAGCCTTTGCTCAGGCGTCATCAAAGTCAAGGGAGAAGCGGCTTACACATATCTTCAATTACATGAACTCTTATCCCCCAAAAAATGTTAGTGTCTACGTGGTTCAAGAGCTTGCTTGTAAATGAGTGTACTAATTGTCAGTCTCAAATTTTGGAAGAGTTTGTAAATTATGATAAGAATGACGTATATTCCATATTTTCTTTTCATTCCCCCTCCCTGTAATGTTTAATCCTCAAATGCCCAATGCGTTAGGCAAACTTCTCTAAGTTTGCCTTAAATTCCAAAAAACAATGCCCTAATTGATAACTTTGGTGAATTGTTTTTTTATTGTTACCACACCACATCACTATACATACTTAAAAAATGCACATAAGAAAACAAAAGAAAACAAAATCATTAATTTTATGGATTTAAAGATTATAAAGTTTAGTCGTTAGGGTGTGGGAATTGCAAAGCCATTGATTCCCAAGTCTTGTAATTTCGATTTTTGCTCTAAGAACATTGTCAAGAATTAAATAAGAAAGTCACGAGCCTCACTGATGCATAACTCCAAACAATTTAAGGCTTCCTTAAATATAGTGAAGGACTTATTTCAATGCTATGGAAAGTCATGATTACCGTGGACATCTTCGTATAAAATGTTGGGAAAAAAACATCATTATCATTCATTTCCACTGTCGGCTTTCTAATATTACAACAAAACATCTAAAAGACCTTCTTTATTCAAATAGGAAAGAAATGAAACCTTGCAAGGTTTATGGTACCTTTTAAGAATTGGTACACACAATATTTATTGTATGAACATTACATACCTTTGACAATGGACTCAAAATATTGATCCACAATATTCTTATTTTGATTATGTTTCACAACAATCTTGAACTGCATAGGACCTCAAATGCACAGAAGTGAGAACAGAAGCATGCTCACATTTGCAACGCTCAATTCAGTGGAACAATTCATTTAGGGGGACGAGGGCACAATGAATGGATAAATGTAATTTGTGAGATCAAAAATCAAGTGAGCTTAAGTAGCCATATGCAAAGTTGGAGAATGATGTAAAATTCAGAAGTCTCATTCTTCCACTACTGGTACATGCATGCCTCTTGTGGCCTTTTGAAAACCAAATTAAGATTTTTCCCACTTCATCCATTATTCACACATTTTCCATTCAATTTAGTACATATGTGTATAGGAAACACACCATAAAAAGAATAGTGATTAATTGAATTCAAGTGATGTGAAGGCCAATTTTGTATTGAAGAACCCACTGAAAATGTAGGTACGTTGCTATGAAGTTAGTTATGACATGTGCGTAGAACTGGTTCAAAAAGTGCTCACAACATCTTCACAGAACTTCTGAATAATATTTATATACTTCTGTAGTGGAAATGCATTTTACTTCTAGCGCTGCAATTTGTGGGCAAGCTTCGTCATCTAGGCATCTTCTACATTAAACTTGGTATGGATATTTTTCCTACATTCTTACATACAAATTTGTTGATTTCATTCCATTTAATCTTCTATAATACAGTTACTATTGAGTTGTCTAGTGAATCTTTTTATGAATTTGTAGGAAAAATTTATTTAATGTTTTTATGAATTTGATGTATTGAATAAAATATATATAACTCTTCGGAGGTTTATTGTACATAAATTTTTTTGTAAAGAAATGTATTACTTCATTGAATATGTTTCTTTGAACTTATTCATGATTATTTTGCGGTTCTCACTGACGATTTCATATTAGGAAAAAAAATGGAAAATTTTGATTAATATATGAAATTTAAAGTTTGACAATGTGTATGGGTTTGCAAACTAGTATTCTTAACTATTTTGAGGCACTTTGAACAATTCATTTAACTCAATTACTCAAAGTGATCAATGAGGGATTTTGTATATTCCCGGGAAGATCATAAATGCACGATTTTAGGTATACACTTCAATGAAGAGTGTATGTACTGTGGGGCTATTTACCTTAATTATAGTATTTAATATGACCATATTTGTACATAAATAGTGAAGAGGGGCATATTTCCAATACTCTATACTATTAGTTTTTGTAAATTCATTTATGCAGTTTTTTAAATGGGGCTTTTTTACATATATAATTGAAGTGTCCAACTGACCAAGTGGTAGTTTTTAACCCCTGAAGACCAATTGTCCGTTCACTGAAGAATTCGAAATGTAAATACCATCCTATGAAGTCATTTTTGGTTGGTTGTTCACTGAATTCTAACACAAGGTGTCAACATGTACCCTGTAGTAAGAATATATTTTTTTCTCATTGAGCATCCCAAAAAAAAGTAAAGTTGCCTTCAACTTTTTTGGCAACCTGAGCAATTTGGGCATCTTCTGGGCACTTTTTTCAAAAATACTCATAATTTTGAGAAACTTGGCATGTATACAACTAATAAAACATGGAAGACAATTAAAAAAAAATTGGTTCTGTAATCATATACTAAGAGGACTCAAACTTGATCAGCTATATTGGGGCTCATCTTGGAGGGGCTAACCTTCAAGAATAAACATTTTCTTCTACTTCAAGTCCTATTTTTACGTGTAATGATATTTTAAGAATTAAATGTAGGCTAAAATAGATCCAAATCATTTATAATTTTTTCTACCTCTGAATAAAATGCAACCTATAGTTTAAGTCACGTGGTTTTCTACTTTCGCAGAGTGACCTCCTCGAGAGACACTCACATGCAGTGTGATATTTATGTGATAATTACAATGTATTTTTTGAAGTGGTCAATGCTGAACTTGTTATTCATCTCTAGATGGTAGAGAGCCTTGCTGGTTTGGATAAATACCAACTGCAGAATTCCTTCATGCACTGCCCTCATTTTGGTCTTCTTTTTAGAATTTGATTATGTAATTGTGGCTTCCAAGAAGAAGGCAATGTGTTGAAATTTTGTCAGTCCATTCTATCATTTGGACTGAAACATGATAACATTATTTTCGAATGCGGGAAAGAAACGTCTTCATTCTTATTTTTATTTTTTTTGCGTTTGAATGGGTCTTCAAGTGAATTCATTGTTGTACACCTAAACGTGAATTATAATATGTCATTAGTATATTTGGATCATTTCAAAATAATTTGAAAATCAATATGCAATGCTTTTTAAAAAAATGTATTTGCTCAAAAATAAGGTTCGTTGCATTGGCTACACACTATTATACTTTACTAGCACGCATGGCAAATGAATGCTAGGTTAATTCTTGGAGGAATCACTTCATACGCATATTGGAAACCACGTGAGATCTAAGATAGGGTAATATATATTTATTAAACCTAAAATTTATAAAAATATGATATATAATATACAATGTGTAGGATAACATGTACAATATTATTACTAATGTAGGGTTATATTTTATACCATATATTAGATTTTACACCTAGCTCTTACACACCTAACATTTAAGAATTATAGACCACCTAGTTCTTTCAGACCATTTTAGTACTTGTAGTGAACACATAAGAATATAGTGAAGCAACTTCGAAGTCTAGTAATATTATAATGTAGTGTCTATTTTATGTTGTTCAATATTTGCATTCATTGTATTCACGAGAATATTTTGTTGATTTTCAGCACTAAATTATTTCATACATTAATTATTACAGTACATTGTTCAGTGCTTGTGAATGTATTTCTTGGAGAATAATTCATTTGTCCAAATACATTGTAGTGTACTGTACAGTCTTCATAAAAAAAGATTTCAAAGGGATACAACAATAACAAAGAAGAAGATTAAACAAAAATAATAACACAAAATATCATTTAACACCTATTACTTCTAATTTGTGTATGTAATGTACAGGCCAAAAAATGGACTGACAAATGTGTTAAAAAGAACGAGTATTAAAACATAATAATTAGCCCAATATCCGTATCATTCTCCCTTTACTCCTTAATGGAACTTCATGTAAGGTAAATGAAATATAGTGTGAAATTGACACTATAAAATGATATTGAATGGATATGAAGTGGTTTAAAAAAGGCCCACTTCAGGCATTGATTCAATTTAAAGAAAAGTATTCTTTATTGCAAGAACCAATCAGTGGACTTCATTTCTTCAAATCACTTAAGAAATTGTGAGGGGACTGATTTTGAGAGACGTAGGGTCACAAATAGGTACCCACTGAAGAACTCTTTGAAATTTCATAACTAATTCAAAAACAGTTCAAAAAATATGAAACCAATTGTGTTACGTATCATTGGCATGTACTTTCTTTTCTCCAAAAAATGAATTAAATAGATTTTGGTTCACGCAAACATATGGAAATTCTGGACCAGCCCTAGAACGGTCGCTTTTTGAGCATATAACCTTACTACCATATCTTGTATTCATGAAGCACAACATTTAGTAGCAAGCAATTGGTTGAGCCTGAATGTGAAATTCTCACAACAATGCCTACAGGGTGAACATTTCAACATAGATTCATCATTTACATACTTAGTGATATGCAAAGAAGGAAATACAAATGCATCCTACAGAACTTGGACAAGCAAGGAGCCCACATATAATACATCTACTTCCGGTATTAGTCTACTTCTGAACAAGTTCTGACAAAAATCTCCATCCTTTGTTTATATATCTTGGTAATCAGTGTAACTCATATATTGCATAATTATGATGTATCATTGACATTTGCAAAAAACAATAGGACATATTCTTACATAAGTTGATGTCCTCTATATTTAAGGGGGACAACTCATTGTATAGTACCGATGTCTTTTGTATGAGGCTGGGAACATAAACCTTGCACTACGCCGATATTGCACTATGCCTTCAGATGAAGCTAAGTTATTTTTCTTGCTCCGCTTGAAGTTCTTTTCCTAAGTGGATTTGAATCCAATCAATATAATTATACATTCAAATCGAAAAATTTCTTAATTTCTTGAAGAATTTAATAGCCAATTTCATTAAAATGGCGGTATTCCATTAATTTGGCACTTTTAGCAGTTTAGACCGCACAGTGTGAACTGTTTTTTTTCTGTACCAGAATCTATACAATAATAGGTTTTTTAAATCTACAATTGTGCTAGATAGTTGAAATCTATACGAATCTTAGATTCTTCAAATTGCATGGTCTAATATCTATGTCAATTCTAGATTTTCGAAATCTAAAACAGATGTAGATGTCAGCAATGTACACTTGTCCTAGATGATACGGTGTGAAAATGGCACATGGAGTACCGCCATTTTAATGAAATTCGCCCTATTTCTACAAACAATGCTATGAATGTCGAGATATGAACTCTTAAAAAAGTGAAAAATAATGTTCCATGCAAATGTACCAAAGGAACTCCAAAACTCTGAAAATGAGAGATCAATGCCATGATTCTATATAAAAATTAATTACATCACATGAAAAATGTTCCAAAATACAATGCCATGATGATCCTAGAAGATATTAAATAAAATTGTAGCAATTCTCTCATGTAACAAACATTGGTATCTGAACTCATGAGGGTCCCACCTAAGGTTGTCGAGAACAAGAATTTGCGCCAGAAATATTTTATTTGAAAAAAAGACCACAGAACGTGATGCCTCTCTTTTGCACCCAAACTCGCCTTTAGACAAGAAGTTGTCCCTCTTAAACAGTAGCCCCAGACAAGAACTTGTCCCTCTTAAGAAATAGCCCAAAAGCACAAAATTGATTGTGGTAGGGCCCGAATTGCACCATAATCGTTTTGTTCGATGAATTTGATTTTGTTGATATTTGCAATGAGAAGGGTCCATCTCTCATCAAGAAGTTCCGAATTCCATAGAAGGGAATATGTTATTGTATGCTTGCTTGTTTTTATTTTATTGTAGTTACTAAAAAATAGGAAGAATCAAATGGGAAAGTTTGTAATATATCCTTCATCCAGTATTTTATACTTTAAAATCCAGTTGATAAATAAGACGCCAATAAAATGATTCTTTGATATGTACGCAAGTTAGAAGGGAAAGTTCTAGGTTAAATTTCTTCACTAAATTTTCAAATTTTAAATTTAGTTGGCAAATAATACATGGATAAGATGAATGTTGGAGAAAAAAAAAATGGAAAAGTTCTTACTAAAATCTCTATTAAAAGATTGTGTACTTTGAAATTCACTTCATAAATAATATTATACCGATAAGATGACTCTTTCATATATGTACAAATCAAAAAGGGAAGTTCAGATTTAGATCTCTTCCTTCAATGTATTCTTTAAGTTTTAAATCAAGGTGGTTAATAATATGGGGATAGATTTATTATTGTTAGGTTCGGATAGAGAAAAAATGGGCAACTTCATTAAAATGACGGTATTCCATGTGCCACTTTAACGGTGTGCCATTTTCACCATGTAGGACTTGTATAGATTTCAGAACGGGCGTTCTAAAACATCTAGAACATGTATAGATTTCAGAACGCTCGTTCTAAACTGTAAGCGGGCCAGTTTAAAGGAATATCGCCATTGTAATAAAATTGGCCATAAAATGAAATCTCCTTGAAAACATATTTTTTTCCTTTCAAGGAGCGTATATGAGTGGGGCAACCATGTGGGTAGCGACAAGAGTAGGAGCTATACAAAGAAGACTGAAGGCCAATATGCTTCAAAAATGAAGCATAGATACTTAAATAAGAAGTTACTAATTTTTTGGGGGGATTTCTGAAAGCAACATCCAATTCATAGTCTCATATATTATTTGTCACAATTTTTTTTGGAATAAATAAATATAGGATACAGATTTAAGTAAGAAGTTTTCTGTTTATTCTTTAAAATTCTGTAAGACTGTTCTTAATTATGAATGATTCATGACTTTTGAATGTACAAATAAGAAATGAAGGTTTAGGGTTTAAGGGCGAATTTCATTAAAGTGGCGGTATTCCATGTGCCATTTTCGCATCGTGACATCTACGACAACTGGACAAGTGTACATTGATAACATCTAGGTCATTTTTAGATTTCAAAAATCTAGAACCGACATAGATATCAGATTCTGCAATCTATAAAATCTAGGATTCGTAGAGATTTTAAATATCTAGGACAGTTGTAGATTTCAAAAATCTAATACAGATATAAATTTTGGTACAGAAAAAACACTTCAGACTGGGCGGTCTGAACTGCTAAAAGTGCCAAATTAACGGAATTCCACCATTTTAATGAAATTGGCCATATTATGAAATATTTTTATGTTGAATTTAAAAGTGAAAAATAATGGGTGGAGATTTGAGTCATTTGAGTAAGAAATTTTCTTTCTAATTTTGAACTATTATCAAAGATCCCTCATAATCATCAATCATTTGTCATGTTCATAATAAAAATTAAAAATAAAAGTTGAAATAGAGTTGTAAAAACGTTTCTATTTTTTTTTCCAATTCTGTAAGACTACTAATCGTGACTGATTTGTCGCTTTGATTTTATAATTTAAAACAAAGGGTCAAAGTTTTCAGTAAGATCTCTTCCATTTATTTCTGGAATCTATAGAAAACCTCCATACAGTGATATGGTGCCCAAAAGGAAATCTGATGTTTATCAAGTAATTCGAAAGCTTAGACTGGTGAGGGTGGGACCATGTGTCCTTCAGCACCATCACGTGTATGAAAGTCAATAGGTAATCGACCAGAGGCATAGCTCGAGCTCTTGAACCCGTCGTGGTATAGGAATTTTATGTTACTCCAAGAATTTAGCTTGGTCCGTGCGACTTGTAATGATGAAGCTTAGCCTCTGATCTCTTTATATGATGGTGAGAGATATATGCACAGTGACTTGTAGTGAGGTCTCTTTGTTTCATATTTTGAACCAGTCGGAGTTCAAGTGATGCCCAGTCTAGGATTTCCGTGTTCTCATTTCCTTCATGTGTGCCATCCTCTGCTGTATCTTCAAATTGAGCTTGGAAACAATGTTTCACTATTGCACCATGTGCTTAGTGAGAAACTCCGTTTCATTACCATTCATTACCATGATGGTAACTACTCGTACAACTCCATCAGTCGGTATCAAAGACCATCATTAGGCTTACTGCTGTGATGGTGAAGCGATGCTTGGGACCGATTGATGGGAAATTTTGAACCCACTTCTTAAATTTTTGCCGTCAGTCTTTGAGATTACAATGAAGAGCTTGCTGTGATGCTTTAGTCCAAGTGTTAAACTTCGCCTTCGATCAGTTTGTCTGTATCTATCCAGCGTGCTTCAATGGTGAGTTCATTTTGCATTGTTGACTGAGATCGGTTGCAAGTTACACTTTAGGCGTAACGCTGGTGAGTGAAAGCATTTCGTGTCATTTGTTTCTTTCTACAACAAACTTTGTTGTCGGTATCTTCAATTAGACATGTCTTGCATTCCGCAAAACCGACTGGAAATTGATTGCACTGCATGGCGATTGAATTGCTGCTTAGAAGGCATTTGTGATTGAGCTGGTAATTTGTTTTCTGCTATAGTAAACTGGTTGTGAAGAAATGCATCTTTTGCGCTTCTGAACTTGAAGAAATGATGGCTCAGTAGTGCATTCGTATCGACAGCTTTCTAACATTCAAAACCTGTAGGTCAGGGATACGGATGTTTCAAGAACACCTGCAAGTTGTTTCAGGAACACCTGGTTGTTGTCGAGGTAGTATTTCTGAGAAGAGGTTCATGTTTAGAGCTGGAGACGGCGAGAGCAAAAAAAGCCCACTCACTCCGACTACAAGTTCTAAGAAGCTGGCTCAAAGAGGAAGTCAAGCGCAGTCTACGATTCGTCCATCGCTCCAACTCCCACATCTTGCCAGGAAGACAGTTCGCATCACCTTCCGAGATTCGAGAAGACACTAATAGCCACCAATGTCAAAGATGATGGATTCGGGTATTTGGTAAGATCTCGGTGAATGCAACCTTCAGAGGGCCTCTCAGAGATATTCAGAGCTAGGATGTGCGTTTAAGTAAGAATGGAGTGGATCTGAAAAGTCCCATGCTTTCAAATGCCTTGTCCGAAATACCTTGTCCAAAATGATTGTAGATCTATAGCAGTCATCCATGTTGTCATCATTGTCCGAAATGACTACAGAAATGACTGCTATAGTCATTTCAAACAAGTGATTCATAGTCTAATTTCTACTAGACTCCATCTTTGATACAGTCGTGGTTATGACTAGTTTGTTCAATACCCTCCTAATCAAGTGTATTGTAAATGAACTAAAATAAGTTCATAAGAAAGTATACAGTCTTCAATGCCAAACTATCAATCTCTTCATTAGTTCATGATAAACAATATGAACTAATAAAAGACTACCACATACAACGATAAGAGACGAAGAGTCCATGAACAAAACTAAAACAGTGGAATAGAATTATTTAGCAAACAGGCGGAGAGACCTGATTCTTGCATATCATGCACTCCAGGATGTGCTCATCCATATCATACTTAGTATTTACAATGCACTTCTTGTCATTAGATTCTGGACTACCATAGGAAATTCTCCTCTGATTTCTAAGCCGCCAATTTGCCAACAGCTTCACATCTCGATGGGAATCCTTTCTATGAAGCCGATTTCTTCTAATCCTATGAAAATGGTGAAGACATGGCAACTCTTAGTATTGAGGACGTGCTACTTTCAATTCAAGACATAATAATTTACAAGTATAGCCCATAAACATAGAGTATTATAACTGATACAGTGACAAAACAGGGTTAGAAGGTTTAGGATTTAAGGATCATGATCATGTCACGATGGTATCAAATTTCTACCGCTAGGATGCGTTTGTCACTGCTTTTGCATGCAACGCAATAGAAATAAAGTGGGCACTGTTTCTTTGCAAGAGAAGAAAGATAAGATAGAGACTTGATGGTTTGAGAGTTCATTTGTCATGTCGTACTTCAAATTAGATTTCAATTCAAGAATCATAGTGGGTTCACAGGGGTATAGAATTTAAATCGCTGTGACGTGTTTGCCACTGCTTTTGCTTGCAGCGCAACAAAAGTGCAGTACGCGCTATTTGTTTGCAAGAGAAGGCGGAGAAGATAGATATTTGATGGTCTATGACTTAATTTGTCGTATCGCAGTTTAAATAAGATTCCAATTTTAGAATCTTGGTTAGCTCATAGCAAGGTGGTCTTGTCTGACATGTTTTGGGGCATAGTCGTCGTGTTCCTCATCTGACGTCCAATGTCACGTATGACAAACTTCCAATGTAGGCTATAATATCATCAACTAAGGTGTTCTAATTTCTGATTTTTGTACCCCTCATTGAAAAAAAACAGTTTTACGTGGTGGACTGCAAAGATTAACATGGAAAGTCATGGCGACTTAGGTAAAGACATGATCATTCAAGATGAATCATTACAAATTGAAAATAATGAAAGAAGTGTGCTAGAATCCTTGTCCTCTATTTTTTATTTAAAATAAATATATCAAAGTGACAAATAATACATGATTACAAAGAGTCTTTATAAATCGAAAAATATATAAGGTGAAGTCTTTATTTAAATCTTTATTTTAATTTCCAATTTTTTGGAAATGAACACAACAAATTAATTATAATTAGAAAGAGTGTTGGAAAATTGCAGAAGTGAAAAGTTCAAAAAAAAATTTACATTTAAAAAAAATGAATATAGCAAATAAATTATAATTAGGAGGAGTCTTCAGTTGACAAATTGCAGAAATCATAGACTAATAGTTTTTACTTCATTCTCCATCTTTCATTTTGAATTTAAAAATTAGTGTGATATATAATACTTGAGGTGAATGAGTCATTGAAAATTGCAAACAATAAATAAAGAAGTTGTACCTTAAATCTCCATTTGTTATATTTTGTTAGTAAAACCAAATTGACAAATAATTCATGATTAGAAGGAGTCTAGGGAAATTGATTGAAATGACTGCAAATAAATAGGAATTTTTTTATGACGGAAGGCAACCTTCATTTCTTATCTTTAAATCAAAGTGACAAATTATACGACCAACAGACATTTCTTTGAGAATTGCAAACAATGTCCCTTCGGAAGACAAATGGGATTTCGAGCAGCTACCTATGGGCTTAATTTCTGGCTTCATTTGTTGGAACTTTTTTCAGGTTACAGAAAATGATAAGTTCTGTGGGTATGTCATTTTTTTAACAGTCGGTGTCTTAGAAGAACAATTATGACCAAATAAGCTCAAAATAGGATAAAAGGGGCAGGTAGAGCAGCCAAATTTTTTTTGGAATAATTGAATTTTCCTTATATATTTAGTTTCTCATAGATTTCATTTTTTCTATCTGGAAAGCTTTGATTCATTTCATTTCGGTTCACTATGCAAAACTTATGGTCATTCTTGATTTTTGAGCTGTTACATCTTAAAAAAACCAGCTTGTAGGATTGATTTCATTTTTGAATGAAATTTTTCAAATTTATCAATATTTTTTCGTTTGCATGGTTCAATTTACTTGCTAGAACAATCTCACCATTGGAATTAGTGCATTTCAATTCCATCTAAAATATATAAATATTTTAGATTTTCCTTCTATGTTGTACCTACTTCTATTTAACAATTTCATTAAGAAGGGTAGTTCATTTTTGGGGGGGATTTTTCCCCCCTAGACTCTCACCTCAATTCTCCGGTATGATGACTTAGAGCTCAGAACTCAATACTTCAGAAATTTCAACGTAAAAATGTTGAAAGTAAGAATGTCTAGTGCCGCAATGTGTTCAAAAACTTGTTTTTTTCACTTTAAATGCAGATACCTTACAATATGTGGTCAAAAGTTCTAAAGAAAATTCCACACATTCTTATGCTAGTTAGGTGTAAAATCCTACAATTAGATTTTTTTTCCTCCCCCCCCCTCTTTGCTATAGAAATGACAGTTTTGAGTGTCTTGAAAGTGAAATTTTGGTTCTCAAAGAACAAAAAATTAATGAATTTCATTTCAATTTTTTCGGAATTCCACATTTTATCACCTTCGGTGAAGACGCCATAAAATTGGCACGAAATACAGATTTACGCACAAAGATTATTGTTTTTAGTTAAATTATTTCTTTCATAAAAGCTTTGAAGGTCAATAATTTTCACACCAAAGATCCAAAAACAAAAACGTTATCCGATGGAAATGGTCCCCACAACATGTTTGTAGAGGAAGGGGAAAAAAAAAAAAATCAATAGACTGCCACAAAGTAAGTCTGACAGCGGCGGCCGCATTCAAAGCCCTGATCTAAATCGGCAAGACCTACACCTATGCTCGATTGTCCAGAGAACTCCGTCGCTTCTTAGGACTCCGTCGTGCCGTTTTTGATCTCCTCTTGCGTCGTCCCTTTTTTGCTTTGCCGCTGCGCTTCTCCTTTGGATCTCGGTCGTCGGCGTTGTAGAGTATTGGACCCTATCGCAACGCCAACTACTCGAGCGCAGCGCTTTCACTAAAGGTACTGTCAATGGGTTTTCCAAAACTTGTGAGTCGTCTTAGTTTTTGGTTGTGCTCTTGAAGTTGGTGGAATTTTGTTTTAATTCCTTGCTTGTGATGTTGCTGAAGCTACTGGTCGGCGTCTGGAGGTGGACAATCAAGTTTCCGTGAAGACATTCACAGTTCTGTAAGATTCATAGGAGTGGGTTCAGTGTGCATGATGCTAGTACACATTCTTGGCAGTTTCTTTCATTGTTTTTGTTCGATTCATATTATTGTTTCTTCATTGCAATCGTTCTTGTAATGTGGAACTTCTAGCATTTCAGTTCTTATGGTCAAAGTAAAGTGTATATGAATGTGCCTCATTGTCACGTTCCGATAACGCGCTTCAGTCGACGCATGTCAGTAAGTTGCTAGAAACGTGAATTGATGATTACTATAAGGCTGAGTCTGTGAATTGCTGAGAGTTGAGTTTCAGAATTTCCGTCAGGTCATACGTAGCTGTATTTTGAGTATCTGAATTGCTGGAAGTTGAGTTTCAGAATTGCAGTGAGGTCATACACACCTGCATGTTGAATGAGTGAATTCTGAATCATTGAAACTTGGAAAAGATGCATTGTAAAATAGAGCTTACTTGGTGGATCATTGAAATACACGAATGCTGGATTCCGTTGTGCATAGAGCAGTTGTGCACCGTGAACCTACTGCATAATAATTAGGGATCCCTTCCACAATATTAGTGACATTGCATTGCAAGTAGGAGGCATCTCATCGCTTTTCCGAGGTTCAGGACGGCCGCTCTAAACTGTATTCTTCAGTTCTTACTTCTGCTACCCACATGCATTGTTCAGAATAAACGCTTTGGACTACATCAGTATCTTATTTGTGTTATCCTGACGAAAGCGAAAGGGTCATATCATCCGAGGTTCAGGGTGACCGCTCTCAACCTTCTTGGCCTCCTCTGTCGTCGACGAGGTCAAGTGTTCCAGGGTTCAGAGTGGCCGCTCTGAACCTTCCTGGCCTCCTCTGTAGTCGACAAGGTCATGTGTTCCGAGGTTCAGGGTGACCACTCTGAACCTTATTAGCTTCCTTTGTCGTCATCTGTTTCCAGGTTCAGGGTGGCCGCTCTGAACTTGATTGGCTTCGTCTCTGTCGTCGACGAGGTCATGTCGTTTGAGGTTCACGGTGGCCGCTCTGAACCTTATTGGCTTGCTCTCTGTCTTCATCTGTTTCCAGGTTCAGGGTGGCCGCTCTAAACTTGATTGGCTTCGTCTCTGTCGTCGACGAGTTCATGTAGTTTGAGGTTCAGGGTGGCCGCTCTGAACCTTATTGGCTTGCTCTCTGTCTTCATCTGTTTCCAGGTTCAGGGTGGCTGCTCTAAACTTGATTGGCTCCGTCTCTGTCGTCGACGAGGTCATGTCGTTTGAGGTTCAGGGTGGCCGCTCTAAACTTGATTGGCTTCGTCTCTGTAGTCGACGAGGTCATGTCGTCCGAGGTTCAGGGTGGCCGCTCTAAACTTGATTGGCTTCGTCTCTGTCGTCGACGAGGTAATGTCGTCCGAGGTTCAGGGTGGCCGCTCTGAACCTCATCGGCTTGCTCTCTGTCGTCCACGAGGTCATGTGTTTCGGGGTTCACGGCGTCCGTTATGAACTGCGTTGGCCTCGTTGCTGTTGACGAGGTCATGTGTTCCGCTCTAAAGCCGCTTCCGTTGGCAATTCCTTAGTAAGATTGTCCACCCCATAACCTTTTTCCGGCGAAGTCAGAGTCTGGAAACTCCGCAGACTGGAAAGGGATCTCAAACTTGTTCGTTTCGCTTGCGGTTTCCGTCTTCCGTTCAACACTCCATAGGACATCCTTGTCCTACAGATTCTAATTCCTTGCCGTATGTTCTGATTCAGAGCGCAGTGTCCGAACTTTAAAGTTCTCTAAACGAGTTTGCCTTCGACTGTTCCGTACTCAATTACTGGATCCGCAATCGGATCATTCACGAAACAAGGAAATCGGATAGGCCATTGTCTCGTCTGATTCTGACCTCCCATCATCTGCATGGCCTCCTCCAGTGAATCTGATGGCGATGAGGTACTGCTCCACGAATTTTGCTTTCCGTTAGTTTCTGCACCAGAATTATATACGAGTCGAAGGAATCGTCCCTGTCGATGGAATGGCACATCCGGAAATCTTGCAATCGTTGACAGAACAATACAATTAGCGCGTTCGCTCTGGTCAGTCAAACTTGCTGTTTTTAGTATTATATATTAGCCAAATTGAACCATACGAGTTCTGAAGCCCTTGTTGTCCTGTGTTTGCCGTCACTCTTGGAATGTTCGATGCTTAGGGGTTCCAGGAATTTGAAGAGGAGGATGTCGACATCGACGGACTGCTCGCAGCAGACGTTGATACTAATCCCATTCCGGACTGTGAGGGCATTGACCGTGATGGATGGTCTGGCAGGGCTTTGCTTGCAAAACATGCTGACGGTTCTGATTTTGCCGAAGTGATTATAATCACTGCAAATCCGAACGCATGTGTTGACGGCCATAGTAGGCTGGGTGAGGATGACGTCGGCATCGTTGTGTTGGAGGTTTACAACGGGGATTCAAGCATCGGGGACACGTGTTTGCGTTGGCCAACGCGGCGATTGTTTTATCACGGTGAGAGTGGATACGTCAGTGTGTACGATCATGCTCGCAAACGAGACTTTCTTGATAAAGAGGCCGAGGGAAATCGAAAAAGAGCGGGCAAACGACGATATCGCTATGAGAAGAGAACGCGCACCGCCGCACTGGTAGACAAGACCACGAAGTTGTTATCAGCAGAGTCCATCTTACGTGCTTTCAGTCGACAGTGCTGCGACAAGAGGTGCACGTTCAAATTCCGTCCTAACACCATTCGCACTCTCCGCAGTGAAATGCACCTACAGTCGTTTCAAGTGAAGGCCACCAAAAATTTGGACGTCCACAAGATGATGCACGGAGTCGGGAGGCAAAAAGTCGTCACCATAGAAGGCATAGACATTTGTGCCACTGCTTGGATGATTCTTCACGACATCCCTCTCCGCACCTTTCAGAGGTACAAGGCCAAGGCCAACGCCAACGTCAGAGGCGGACCTCACGGCAATTTGAACAGAGCAAAGCCGCGGACTCCAACTGCCCAAGCAATCGAGACTCTTCGATCATTAGTGGAGGCAAGCGCCGATTCCATGCCCCATTTGTCACGCACATTGCCCACCGGCGAGGAAGTGTGCCTGAAAGTTCTTCCCGCCGGTACCGAATGGAAGCAATTGTTGGCAACCGTGAACGAGGTAAGAACCGCACAAACTTTGCAACATAACACACTCAATATCATTACAAAGAAGTAGCTGGGATGTCACATCAGCGTCAGAGAAGGAAAGTCAACTATGTACAATAACACTAGAGAAGTTCGAAGACTAAAGAGTGTCTACGTGCTTTGTAATGTTCGCAGTCGAACAAACAATTGGGATTGGCACCACTATCACAATCGTGTTTTAGTAAAATGCGAACGAAACACTTTTTTGAATACGTAATCAAAGGAAGAGGAGACTCCTTCGCAAGATGTAGCATTTGCGACAATTTGAAGCAGTTAAGAGGCTCGTTCGTACCAGGATCGGAGCACTACGACCAAATCCAAAGGCGTTTTGAGAAGCACTTGTTTCTCCAAGAAGCCTGTCGTCATGCATACTATCGAAGTAGATGGTTATCCAACATGCGACCGTCACAACTGCTATCCATCATGCACGACAAAATGGACCATTCCAAGACAGCATGTCCCGCACTGGCTAGGAAAACCAAGGCGTTGGATGGATTCTTGAAGCTGCCCGTGAAAGTGACGGGGATGTTTGCACATGGGCACGGGGATGGCAAATATGCACATTACAGCTTGGATGTGTTCCCCAGCGATAGTAACTTCACCGTGGGATCGATCGCCAAATTGTTGCGCGATTTGGAAGCACCCCCTGTGAGGTCTTCCCGATCACTATTTGTAGGGTCGGGCAGCTCAGAATTGTATCGGGCGTTACTTCAAGGTAGTGAAATCTGTGTGGGCTCCTTGGGAAACGTTCCTTTGCAACCAATCGAGGCTTGCCCATTGCCGCCGGTGCTACACGTTCAAATGGACAACTCTTGGAGGGAAAACAAGAACAAATACGTCTTTTGTTTTTGGTCCCTCTTGGTCGCTCGACGGATCGTGAAAGAGGTCGTTGTATCATTCATGATAGTGGGACACACACACGACGACATCGACGCGTCGTTCGGATGATGGAGCATGGCACTCCGCGAAAAAGACCATCCAACCTTGCCCTTGTTGATGCAATCGTACATGGAAATGGAAGAAGTTCCATTCATTCCGCACCTAATAGAAGAAGTACCCGACTTCAAGGCTTACGTCAAACCTTATATTGCAATGAAGAAAAAACAACTGGTGGGCCACTCGAACGGAAGGCAATACCGATTCTTCGTGGACGACAACGGATGGCCGATCATGCAATACAAACTGGCATGCACCGACATTCCATGGTTGCCCGAACAGGGGTTGAAATTATGGAAGGAAGATGCGGAGCACAAACCTATACTTCCCGAAGGTGATCCCGTACGCGTAATACCCAAGAGAATGCCAAACGAAGCAGAGATCCGACGTGGACTCGACGGATACGTCCAGCACTGGACGGACATATCCAAAGAAGCCGGGACGACCGAGTACAAGGCACGCATGTTGCACTTGGTCACGTATTGGACAGTCGTGAGAAATGCCATGCGCGATGGAAGCGAAGAGGACACGTCGGACTTTGGTGGACTGAAGGGAGGATTTTGGCCTCAAACCCGACAACCGGGGGATTTCGTGACGGATCTCCTGCGTGACGGACAGTCACGAGAAGAGCTCGAGACAGAAGACCCGTACATCGGCATTCTCGAGGGGAGGCCGCCTCCAGAATACAACGTGGCCACTGATCTCCGAGAAGGTTTCTATCTATTCGTGAACCCAGCGCCCAATTCTGAAGAGCCCGTGTGGCTCGGCAGAGCTGTAGCGAATCCACAATTCGATCCCGAAGTTGCACACCATCGCGAAGTTCTCGTGCGATGGTACAAACCGTGCGGAGCATCAAAGGACGTGCTGGAATTGTACGCAGGGTGGGACTCGAAGAGCAATTTTCGATGGAAGATTGACGAGGAGGACGACACGGCCGACTACGTTTCAACGGATAGCGTTATGGCATCATGGAAACCAAGGAAGAACCAGGGGCCCAGCGTAGTCGCACCCCGACCACAAGTGAAGTTTGCGGTAGACAATTTACGTCGAATTGCAGAGGAAGAACGACGACCTGGTACAATGACTTCTGCATAGAAGTCTTCTATCAAAACCATCCGCACTGCGCACACTGCACATGCGTGTACATTGTAGAAGACGAGTCTCCATGTATACCACAACAAACTATTATTACTTGCCTTATCCATGAATATTATTTTGGATTGCCGAGCTCTTGTGTAGCCAAGCGAAAGCATGTGTTGTTCTATGAGCAATATCTGTACAGAACACTTTGTTCTCTAAGGAATACAAGGCTATTTAGCTTCTCTCTTTTCATTTTTCATCCAATGGCATTGGAAAAGGATGATATTGTACACATGTTCTTTGTCGACCACAAGCTCAGAGACAATGCACATCCAAACATGTGTACTTGTCTTCATATGGACACCCAATCCAAACAAAGTCCCTCCAATCTAGGAGACAGAACGCTTCGAACTGGCTCAACAAACATTCCAAGAATACTCGACATTGTACTAAATATTCATTGACCACCTACCAACCACATCTACCATCAATATAGCCTGCAAACCTTACAAAATATTCATGTTCTTCTACTGCACGCGACAATTGGTTGCACATCACAATCATATTGAGCTACTTGCATGGCACACAATGTTCCCACCTGAAGCCTCAGTTCACATCAAAATGGAAGCACGTCAAAATGGCACGCGGTCAAAGTGGCACACGGAATACCGCCATTTTAACGAAATTGACCTTGTTGATATAATATAAAATTCATTAATTCAATGTCTGGATTGATTTCAAGTCTCGGTAGTATCGTTCGGGAACGTTAGTCTCGGAGGGTGTGCATCTGAAACAACTTACGGAAGTAAGTTACGCATCATGGAGTAATCGTGAGATTGGCATTTGGCAGGGGTGTGAAGAGCAGCATCTGCGGCGGCTTCTTTCTTTCGTCTTGTGTTGTTGCCCCTGTCACTCGGCTAATGGTACGAACTGGCGCAAGGAAGAGGAAGTCAGTCGTCGACCCCAATATCTGCGTTTTGAATACTCAAGCTCTCGTACGTCGACGCTTCCGTAGTTCCATTCATGAACTTGTACGTACTGAATTTGCTTGCTGCTGATTCGAAATTTTCAGCCACGTTTTTGTCTGAGTTTCAATTCTCTGCAATCCATGCTTCTTTTTTGGCTCACTTTTGTAAATATTATAGCGTCTCTTATTGCTTTTTCTCTCGACTTTCAGTTTAATTCTCTTTTATTTTTCTGAAGTTTCTATGCTAACCTTTCAATTTTGTTGGAGTTCAGCACTCTCTCTTTTGAAGGTTGCTTTATATTTTGCAGGTGGTGGATCTCTTGCTAGCATGAGTATCGTGATTGCGTCATTTCGATCATAGACGCGCTCCTTGTCTAGAACCTAGATCGAGTATGGCCTCAATTAGAATTTGCTTTTTAAAACTCTGCTAGATAACTTCCATGGAGGATATTAGTAGAAAAAACAAGCTTTACTAGCTAGCTAATTCTAGTAGGATTGGCGGACGAGTAAAGATGCATCTGCGGCGTTTAGTTCTTTCGTCTTGTGCTGTTGCAGTACGTGTTCGTACCACTCGGCTGATGCAATGAAGCGGTCGGAGGAAGAGTAAGGCAGTCGTCCCCAATCCAGTGTGCGGTCCCCTTTTTCAGGCTCTCTTCATCTTCCACAAACTTGTACGTAAGGTTTTCTTCCTTTTTTCCTTTGATAAAGCACCTCATTACTCCCCACAAACTCAGGAGCTTTCAAGGCCAGAACGCTTCGAAAAGATTGACTTCAGCACCTCTCTGTCTGGGTTTTAGCTAGTTGCGTTGAAGAATTTACGATACTTCGATCTTCTGTCTAGAGTTGCAATTTCTTTTTATTTATTGAGGAGCGTTTCTATATATAATATGCTTTTCGTTTCGATTGGAGTTCCGCACTTTCTTTTTGGTTGCTTAATTTTTTGCTGGTGGTGGAATCGACCTCTAGCATGAGCTATATAGCATGGTTGATTAATTGTACCTGTCCAGTTCGATCGTCTAGACATTCCTTCTCTAGAATCTAGAAACTTTCGTCTTTTGTACGTCTGGATCAAAACAGTCAGTCTGAAACCCACCTGAGAGCAGTTTACCTCTAGTTGAACTGATTGATACTACCCAAATTCATCTTTTCGTAGCCACATGAGGTGTGTGAAAGCTGGAGTCTCTAGACAGACAATTAATGATATTGGAACCGCTAGCTAGCTATCCAGTACGCATGTCTGCTATTCCAACTCATAAATTCTTTCTTGTGTAAGACGAAGCAAATGTTATCGGACACATAAAAAAAAACAGTCGACTCGACGGTAGATTGAATTACTTAAGAGCAGGGTACGTTACTAGCTCTTTCCAGTCAGACATGAATAAAACATACAATGTTTACAATGGCGATATTCCAATACCTTGGCACCTTGGAGTTCTGAAACATAAATCATACCTGTCTTAGATTTTAGACCTATATGTACTTTAACGAAAATGACGTGTTTTAGTCACCAACCCGACGAGGCATAATTTCCTTCACCTACACAAAGCGCGAGGCTAGGATCAATGTTTTCTTGATGCCCCAGATATCGATATGATATGAGCGTGATCGATTCATTTGAGCATCCTTCCACCGAGACCTTCTATGTATTCAGGGAATAAATACCACCGAGGCCTTATATCTGTCAGGGAATCACAGGGAGAACGGGGAGGCCTTACCCCCCCGGGTATTTTTTGGGGGGGCTGTCACTATACCCCCCCAACTTTCCGAAAACAGAAAGTGTACAGCCCCCCCCCAAAAATACCCGGGGGTATCGACCTCCCGGTCTCCCTGTGAATAAATACCACCATGAGCAACATCCTTACCACAATTAATTACTTTCAAGTAGTTTGAGCGTGAAGTTTTTGGATCATACAAGATAGCCTGATCAAGACGTTGAGAACTTTGGGCTGAGCCAAAGAAGTGGAGTACGTACGTGCTATAGTTACAGCCACTCATCATGGGCTCGAGGTTGCCTTTGCGAAAGTGTAACCTTGAAGAAATCAGTCATAGGTGAAGCGTAGATCGAGACGCAGCCTGGGAGTGAAAGCGTGTTCCATGCTAGTTAATTACAGGCTCCCACCTTAGTGCTAAGCTGCTGAGAATTATATACTAGTTGAAGATCGTTCTAACTTCATCGATCTAGGTAGCTGCAGGATTTGACACGTACTCATGGAGCCTGGAACTCAAAGCCAGATTTCCGTCGACTCCGAAGTTGTCCCTGACCAAGCACGCGAACCAGATGTGTTACAGTGCAACATTTGCATGGACCATCCAACAAATTCAGTCCTGACCACATGCGGACACATGTTCTGCTGGTCATGCCTGCACGAGTGGTTAAAAGGTCAAGAGATGCCGTGCCCCGTGTGCAAGCTCATGTTAACAGAGGGCACCATCATTCCCGTTTACGGAGCTCAGAAAGGAAGTTCCAATGTGGATGAATCTCTCCCACCTCGCCCCCCTGCGCCTCTGTCAATTGCAATGAGCCAAAGTACTGGCGCCCCTATTGGCGATACAAGTCGTACAACTCAATCAAGGAGTTGGACTAATCACGTTGCCCGACGAATCAGACGACGATATGGTCTCCAGCGATATGGAGGAGTTGTGTAACACCCAAATTGCAGATCTACAACTCGAGACCATGTTGCGAAACGACAGCGTTCTCGATGAATTGCTGCGAGTCTCGTCCGGGGAGGCAACTCCCACTTATCATAAGGAGATTTGTTATACATGTTTATGTCTTATTTTACAAAATACTATGACTTTTAAGCACTTATAATTGTGATGATATATATCTATTTCATTGGAAAGAGGACTATGAGAATTTTCAGAATATGTATTTGGGTGTAAAAAAATTGTTTGTTTTTAATTAGATTGATCAGACACATAATAAGTAAAAAATATGGTATTGTATTTTGCAAAGGGGTGTGAGAACAAGAAGTTAAGAAGGTCAAATTTTAGGACATGCTATAAATTTTATTATAAATATGGGCAATTTCATTAAAATGACGATATTTTTTTAAAATGGCATAAAAATAGTTCAGAATGGCCGTTCTAAATCTATATCTATCCTATATGGTTCAGAACGCCCATTTTGAAATCTATACCAGTCCTAGATGGTGAAAATGGCACACCGTCAAAGTGGCACTTGGAATACCGCCATTTTAATGAAATTGTCCATAAATGTAATAAAAATAAATTTGTAATAAGGGCATAATAAGAACCTAAGCTTCATTCACATTTATATATTTTTTTATTTTTCTTAATACAATAGATCATGCAATTGAATTTTTATTATTTTTATTATTTTATTATTTTATATTATTACAATACTACAATAAGTATCATAACATATATGTGGAGAATGATGGCTTTTCCACAGCTCTCAAAAAAATTAGAAAATATATATTGCTCATAATGTAAAAAACCGAAAGTAATTTAATCATGTTACTGGAAAAATGCAAAAATGGGCAATTTTGTTAAAATGACGATATTTTTTTTAAATGGCAGGAAAACAGTTCAAAACGGCCGTTTTGAAATCTATACCTATCCTAGATGGTTCAGAACGGCCGTTCTAAAATCTATATTTGTCCTAAATGGTGAAAATGGCACACTGTCAAAGTGGCACTTAAAATACCGCCATTTTAATGAAATTGTCCATAAAAAGAATATAATTAAGAAGAACAAATGGGAAATTTGATTAAAATGGCAATATTCTTTTAAAACAGCCCGTTTACAGTTTAGAACGGCCGTTTGAAAATCTATACTTGTCCTAGATGGTGAAAATGGCACACTATCAAAGTAGTACTTGGAATACCACCATTTTAATGAAATTGTCCATATATTTTGAACCTGATGTGGGAATAAAAATTGTACATTCTAAATTTTAAATTCCATTTGTAGAGTCAGATCTATAATTGCAAACTTACACAAATATTTTTGTACAAAATTTTATATTTAAAATCAAATTTCTCTTGGAATTTGATTACATATAAGATAATAAGATATTGACAAATTGTGGATGAAATTTCTTGTAGTAGGTTGAAATGAAATACTCTAAGTGTAATCATTTCTCAATTTTTGGAGATTTTTTGGTTGCTGATAATTATGAGATAATTTTTTCAAGAGCACTATATTGATTAGAACTAAGTTCTTGAAAAGTTTGGATGAATCATTGCAACATGAAATGAAGCAAAATAAATTCACAAATTCCTCCATTCCTAATTAGTTCACATATGCACAAAGCTAATTTGCCATAGAATATATAGTAAAAAATTCACACTACAAAAAATGTATAACAAATGAAAAAGCAAAGTTTGATTACAAATACCATCAAATAAATGAACTAGAAACCTTTGTGTAATGGAGCAATGCATAAAAACAAATGCATGTTACCAAAAGTAGTCAAGTTGTATCACCCTGAGTTTTGAGATGGGTGCATTTTTTATGTAAGATAGTCGTGTGCATGTATACCTTGGGTATGCAACTCATGTATTATAAGCAAGGGTCATAGGCATTAAAATGGTTTAGAGGACAACTTTATATAAGTCTTTGAGACCTAGAGATTCTTCAAGTACTCTTAATGTGCAAATGATGGATAACAGTCAGCTAGAGGAGTCCAAAATTATGCATACATTTTCCCATGAAGCCTGGAAATCAATCATACCAAATCAAATTTTTTTCAATCTACATATTGTTAGTGTCCTGCAAGGCAGAGCTCGGTTCAGTCCAAGCGCAGTTATAATGATTTGCAGGAAAATCAAGCAAACATATATATCCATACGTAAGCTTGCCACTTGTGATGTATTGCGGAACTTAATTTCTCACGATCAACCACTTTGAGGTAGGATAGTAATGATAAAAAATTGATCCAAATGTGAACGAAATGGATTCAGCAATTAATCCTGTTGGTGTGGGCAAGCGCAACCAAAGAGAGGACCAGATTTGGAATCATTGCTAACAGCAGTTGCCTCCAGTCACCAAGGTTGACTGAAGAATTTCTCAGCAGTATGGTTATCCTACTATGTAGAATACAGTTTATTATTGTAAACCCGATTGGGCAATTGGCCAAAAGTGGTCATTCCCATATCTAAGTAGCGGAAACAAACCACATCAGAAGCATCAAGAACAGTAACAAAATGCACCAATTGAAAGAAATATCATTCTCATTAAATTTGCGGAATTCCAATATTTTGGCACCTTCCAGAAAGCACTTTCTGAAACATGAAGCCATACCTATTATATATTTTGGACCTTTATGTACATATATTTCACAACTTTTGGCGCCAGAATCAAGCCACATTAACGACATTGAAGTTAAGAAGAAATCATACCTTACAAACTTGAATAATAAAAGTACGTTTGGAAGTAACAAGAATGGACTAAGCTCTTGGGGTGTGTCAGTTCTTGTGTTTTGACAGCGAGTGAGCAAATGTCGAAGAGGATTGTAAGAAAGCTCTGGAGCTGGACAACACGTCTGTCAAAGTAGCAAAGAAAGTTACCCTAGGCAGTCAAAGCAACTCAATTCTAAAGAGCAGCAGCCATGTTGAAATGGAATGTAGAGTATTTCTACGTCTGTGCATTTCCTCTGATGGTCAAGATACATTTCTCAAGACGGCCACATAGAGGTATATGCAAGAAGCCATAGAATTTGCAGGCGTCTACAGGCATTGGATCTTGGGAAGAGGAGGAATACCAAATTACCAATTAACTACATGGTAGAGGAGATATGGCAAGAGTTAGACTGATAAGGTTCGGTATACAGTGGGAACATAAGGCTGCAATTCGTCGTTGGCAACAACCTGCATTGAAGTGCCTTTTACATCATTCTTGAATTTTCCTGAGAAGTCACAGTTTCTAAATCTAAGAATAATTACTCCCACAATACATATCATCCTCGAAAGCATTATTGGCTTTGAAGTTATTTGTTTGCTAACACTAGTATACCTTTACATCAGGGAGCTCTGTAAATCTCTTATTAGGGACAAATACGAGAACAGGGTCAGAGAAGTAAAAGATGCAGGAACTTCTCATGCCGACGTCACAATGTCCATTGGCAAACAGAGGGATCAACCCGTAGTGGATGGATGCGAACAAGTAAGTCCAGATCAAAAGTGTATTGAGCTCCTCTCCGAACGTGGATCACCAAGAACGGTTGCAAGTTTTCGCTGCGGTTTCTCAGAAAGCACAAGCGCCAGATCTGCCAGTGGAGATATGGCGAGAACAAGGATCTCAATATTCATAACAGACATTCTTTTTAAATGGATGCTGCTGTGAAAGTGCTAGAAATGTCCACTTGAGGGTTCATTACTGTCTGTGGGATCGCGAAAGCACTTATAGTGATCGAGCAGTCCCAGGGCGATGGGATCCTTTCTCTGCCTGATGAATATTCCTCCAGTAAACCCTAAACCCTAAAATCCTCAACCTCAACCCTAAAACTCTAAGCGTAGTTCGTTACGGAGAACTTCGTAGTGTGTGTAGAAAGATCTTCAGGGTGTGCATGCATATATGCATCAGGGGATGCCTCTGGAGTCGGTATTGTGCAATTTGGACCTCAGTTCACACACCGTGGGTCGTAGCCACATCAAATCGCCCCAAATGTCCGTGGACATTCTAACAAGCTTCACCTGAATTCCAATTTAAAGCTCATGGTTCACTTCGACTCGACCGCACCTGACGACGAAATTCCGTTTCATTTCGTTGCACGTTCTACCGTTCTTGACTAGCTTCTCGTTGCCTCTCAGCTGTCTCAAGTTGCACCCGGGTACACAGCTCCCTTATTATATGGCTCTTATTATAATCTTATTATACAGCATTTTTATCAGTTAGTCCAATCTCAAGTGACTATATAATTTGTTTTATTGTAGAAACTCTTGTAGCCCTTTCAACAGTTTTTATATGCATGAAATGAATATTCTTTCAAGACAATAATAGAATTAAAATCTAATTATTTGGGGGGTTTTAAATGCATTTATCATAGGCCAAGCTACACGACTTTCTGTTTTTTCATTAAAAATTTAAGAATTCTTTATTATAAATAAAAACACTGTAATTCTGTAAATGAGTTCTAATTTTAATTAGAGTGAAATTCTTGTATAAATTTCCAAAAATTATGCTTAGGCAATTCAATTTTTCATTTATATTATGAAGTTTCTTTATAATAAATATGCAACCCAACCTTTTCTACATCTCATTTTATATAATTTGACCTTTACTTAACATTTCGGTTCTTATAATTTGATAAATTTTTTACTGTAAAAGCCGTCCTCCAAGTCATTCTAATGCCGATGACCCTTGCATATAATATGAGGGTTGAGTACCCAGGAAGTTGCATTGCCGAGATCATTTTAATTTAATCAGTCACTTTGCAATGTGCAACATTCCAACTGCTGATGCAATAGTCCACACCGGTGGGCAAAGCAAATTAATCCACACTGGTGGGCTTCGGATTATTATGTTTCGCTGCAAGCTCGGTTGATGAGCTGAGCACCCTCGATCATTCCACTCAGTCTAACTATTTTCCTCTCTTTCCAGACATTCGGGTGTGCAATGGAGCTTGCTGACTAGAACGTACGTATCCCGAAGCGAAAGTGACATTTTAGAGATTTCAAACCTGGCTACAAACCTGGCTAGGTAGCGCAAGTTAAGTCTGTTGCACGCCGGGGTTGCATGACGGTGCACAAGTGAAAATACTTAAGAAATCATTCCTTACAAAGTTGAATGATAAAAATATGTTTGGAAGTAACAAGAATGAACTAGTAAGTAAAATGTGGAACACTCCTGGAATTCTTATAAGAGATCCAGTTGATACCCACGGGAGACAAGTCTTGTTGTACGTTGAAGTTACCCAGTTCTGAATTTCTGAGTTCTCACTGTTAAAACTTAAACACATACGGAGGATTTCGTATCGTTGGAAGTTATCACTAAAATTTGCACTGTCCTTATGGATCAGTATTCAAAAGTCTAGATTATCAATACATTCAATTGGAAGTTTGGGACCACCACCATCGATGATATGATGCATCACAACAAGAGAAAAATTAAAAAAAACGCCTGATTTGTCTGTAACGTCAATTTCCTTAAATTGGCGATATTCCATTATTTTGGATCGGTTTAGGCCTGAAACCAAAATCTATACCTGTCCTAGTTTGTGGTCTGAAATAGACCTTTGTGAACAATTTTTGGCTTGTGGAATATCGACAGACTTTGCCGTTCCGGACAATCAAAACGATGAGAATGCAAGGCAAGCTGAAGCAAACCAGTGACACCGCTCGCCAAAACGGATAGATGCCGGTACATTCTCCGTCAATGCCGATGCCCGCAAGCAAGTCTCCAGTCCCGGGTTGCATCAACTTGGAGGCGTGAAGCATTATAGTGATACCACTATCTGACTGCATGAGAAATCTCGTTAAAATGGCGGTACTCCACACGCCATTTTGCCATTCATTTGTAGGACAAGTATAGATTTCAGATCGCACGGTACAAACAGAAAATGCCAAGTTTGTGGAATACCGCCATTTTCACAAATATTCGAGTACCCGAGTACCACCAGCGGGAGCACCAGAACGGCAAAGAAGCCTTTTTTCTGACGCTCGAGACTTCCCCACGCTTCCCGAGTTGCGAGACTTCGCTTGCCACTCCTGGAGCACAGTTTAAAATCCTCAGCCTTCCCAAAGTTATGGCACTTCAGATCATTTCATGGGCCTTTGGTTTCGCGTAAGTGTGCGCTACCGTCTTCGTTCTCTGTCCATCACACTAGTTGTATGTCTGTCGTGCTGCTCTAACTTAACTTCGAATTTAGCAGTCACTTGTCGATCTCCTTAGATTTCAGCGAGATGGAAGTATCACAGTCCCATACCAATTGCGTTTCCGCTTCTAACACCTTGGATAACTCCACCGTGATGTTAGCGGCGGAATGTGACGTTGCTCCTTCAGGTTACTATCAGCGACTGTTGCATGATGAAGACATGTTTCCTCCGCAGAGTGACGGTGCTCAGGTGGATCATGTCAACGTTCTCCTAAACGGAGATGACGTCGTGGAGCATCTGGATTGGGAGCCTTCACAGCATCTGCCTGGGATTCTCGTGGAGGAGCTCCAGTGCTCCCTAGCGAGTCAGACCATACCATTACAGTCTCCCACCGTCGATCAGTCGGGAGAGCCTACGGAAACGCGAGGAGTGGATGCATCCGGAGAGGAGTATCCGCCTGCACAGTCTGCGGAGGGCGGTGGAGAATGTCCACATGGTCAAATCGATGCACACCTCTCGCGACCTGTGTTGCCTCCCGGCGAGAAGATCGGGGTTACTTACCACGAGACGAACGAGCAACATGAGGCGCACTTGTGGGTCAGGGGCCTCCAGCTGCGTGGACGCAAGAAGAACGGCGTGCAGATCTTTCTCGGCAACTTTGAAACTGAGGAGCAGGCCAAAGTGGCGCACGACAGGGCCTCCATCAAACTGAACGTAAGTAAAGGCCTAATCAAATAGACTGTGAGTTTTTTTCAATCGGGCAGGAAGTGAGTGCAACATGTATAATGTCGTCATTAATTCTCACTGGTCCTAGTTTTTACGCATGAACTGTTGCCATGGTTCGCATTCACTTGGCACCTACGTACCTAGAACTCTAGATCAACAACAGCCGTACGCAGTTATTAGAACTCGAATTTATATATACAGTACACTAGCTTGTAAATCACACTTTTCTGGGAACGCATTTAACGTTGTCTCATTTTCACAACAGATTCAACGGAGGGCGAGAGGGAAGCCTTACCCGTTGAATTTTCCTGTGGCCGTTCACGCCAGCTACATGAAGGAGCACGCCGACTGGACCGCTCGCGACTTCCTGTGGAAGATCCGGCGCACGTCGAACAAGTTCAGCACAGGCAAGAGCAGGTTAAAAGGGGTGTCCGTGAGGAAACGATCAGTGAAGCGCGGCCAGGAGTGGGTGCCCAGCTATGAATCCAAGATCAGCTTGACGCCCAAGGAGTCCGGGGACGACATGAAGCATACGTACATGCTGGGCAACTTCGAAAGGGAGGAGGAGGCGGGCCAAGCATACGACAAAGCGCTCTTGTTCCTGAACCAGCATCAGCCGGAAGTGGAGCAGTTGAAGTGCGTCACGAATTACAGGCCCAGCAGCTACTCCGCTGCCGACATCGAGGCCATCGCAAGCAAGCTTGTCGATGACGACTGCAGTGGATCTGTGGTTGCTTAATTGCACGTACAGTTCCTGGAATGATCGATGATGGAATGCAACCTGGCCATCCTGGTATGGCAACTCATGTATTGAAACTGCTTAGAGGACATTGGCTTTTGTGAAAAAAAATTCAAATTAAAAAAATCAAAAACTTAGGGTAAAAAAAAAAATTTAATGAAATGTAGTAAATATTGGATCGCAGACATAGTAGGAAAATACTCTCTCTCTACATACACACACACACATATATATATATATATATATGAAGATTTGAAACATCTATTTATATTTGTTAATATTCCACACAAGAAGTTCCTTCCAATTAAATTTAAATTTTTAATAAAAAATTCCAAAAAGATGGGTAGCTTGTCTTGTGATACATGTATTAAAGAAACTCCTATATTTAGGTTTTCAAAACTATTATTGTCCTCAAAGAACATTCATTTCATGTATATAATTCCATTATTGGTTTCCTTGTTAAAAGGGCTACAAGAATTCTCTACATTAAAACAAATTGTATTTCTTGAGATTGGACTAAAATGCATTATAAGTGATTATAATTAAGGTCATATAATGTGGGAGTTGCATACTTGGGATGTATACTTTAGATTTGTCTTAAGATAGTTGCATTATTAATCTTTGTTTTTAATATAAGATAGTAGTGTATGTATATATTTAAGATTTCCATCATTTCTACTGTACACTTTGTTATAAATATGGTCAATTTTGTTAAAATGGCATATGAAATCAACCATTTTTCCATAATGGCAGATTCAATTCCTTCTTTAGCCCTATAAAGTCTAGGACAAGTATACATTGCTAACATCTAGGTCAGTTTTAGATTTCAGAAATCTAGAACTGACATAGATATTAGACCAAGCAGTTTGAAAAATCTAGGGTTGTTATAGATTTCAGATATCTAGAACAGATGTAGATTTCAAAAATATAGTACCGGTGTAGATTTTGGGATAGAAAAAACAGTTCAGAGCGGGCACTCTGAATTGCTAAAAGTGCCAAATTAACGGAATGCCGCCATTTTAATGAAAATGGCCATAAATTTGATTTATACAACTTATAGTAGAGCATGTTATTAAAAAAATTATTATAAAATTTGATTCTATCAAAAAAAGCATATTGTAAGTTATTATAAATGAAAAAACAAGTCTAAATTGACTTCTTATGCCGCTTAGACCTATCGATTATACGTGAGTTGCCTATCCAAGATTTGTGAATCACTACAGTTTTGATGATTTTGATTCATGTGTGGGTTCTAGAGATCATGCTCATGGGCAAATCAATGACCTTCATTGTTTTGTTTTCAACGTATAAAACCGGTTCTAAAAGACGAATCTATGCCAGCCATTTTTGAATGTCAGAGGTACCTGGTTGCTTGACGACATTGCTAAGAATCCAAAATTGTTGGAGCATGATTATTTCAATGATTTTATGGAGTATTTGATTAGGTGGTGGTGGAAGAGGCTGTATGCAGAATGGTTGCATTGGAGTTGGACTGAGGCTCTGTTAGGGATTCATTGACGCCAATGAATATGAAGATGGGAACGATGTTGATGCCTTGGATCAAGTTTATTCTGCACAAAAGGGCGGCTTTTGAGCCATGTGAACTAGCATTTTCAATAGAATAAGTGACCCCAGGTGGAGGTAATTAGGTAGATTGTAATTTGGATGAAGATGGTGTTTACGGGTGATTGCAAGAAACACCTGTACTATTTTGCGTCACAAGGAATGTGCTAATTTGTTTTTTGGCCGTAACTTTTGCATTTTGGATTCAAATGACTCAAGATTTATAAATATAGAGTATTCATGACTATTATACACCTTACCTAATTTCTTTTGCAATTTTCAAAAATATTTTAGTATCCAAAATTAGCCACCAATTTTATATCTCACTTGCCAATTTGGAGGGGTTTAGTACTATATAGTATCCACAATAACAAATTTTGAGTTGAAATTTAGAGGGAATGGCGGTCTTCTAGTATATTTATAACTAATATACAAAGGAATTCTAGAAATAGTTAATTGTATGTGGTATAGAAGTCCACAAAACATATAAAATATTATTTTGGTGATTCTTTTGGTGAATGATCATCTCCATAGTGCATAGAGTTATTACAAATGGCCAATTTTTATTTTATTTGTCTAATTTTTTTCCTATTTTTAACTAATTAAAACATCAAATATCTATTTTCTTGAGATTTGGCACATTTCTAGTTTTCATGCTTAGAAAAATTTCCTATGCTTTTCCTTTTATGTTTACCTTCATTTTAAAGGTGTATACATCAGTCATAATCTTTTTTCTAATTTTGATACTCCAAAAAAAATATCATGAGTATTGTTCAAAACGCAATAAAATCAAAAGGTGTTTCTTGCAATCACCCATGCATGCATGTATTTTTGAAGCCGATTGTTGAATCCTCACTTTTTGCTCCGTCCACAATTCTCTGATTTTTGTCTCTTTGCAAATGATCTAAAACCTACATATCAATTAGTGAGGGAAAACCTAATCATCAGTACAATATATTAAAAAGCAAGAATTTTATACTACGTACACATTAATATATATTTTGGCAACAATTGAAATAATTTATTTCAATGTTAAGAAAATGAATAATGTCCATTTCATTAAATTTGCAATATTCCATAGTAAAAAATTGTGACATAACCTTCACAAAGGTCTAATTTCTGGTCACAAATCAAGACATGTGAATGATTACAAGAAACACCGGTCCTATAACTTTTGAGGAATGAACCTAATGAACTTGAATTTTTTTCATTGGAGATGAATGTTTCTATTGTAATCATATCCCTTATTTTTAATAAATAAAACAACTTTATATTTAAAAGTTTATTTTGCTAATTTGTCACACTTTTAGGTTTAGAGGTTTTTAATACTATGAAGTACACAAAATTAATGATCTATAGTTGAAATTTCTTTTATCTATTCTTATAGTAGGAAGACATGTTCCATATTAGGGATATCTAAAAATAGTTTATTTTATATCCTTTGTATTCATGCAAATAGAACTTCTTAGCATACGCACTTGTAAACATTGAAGATGGTTTCGAACTCATTCTATTGGTAAAATTTGATCACCATCAAGTCCTCATAAATTACCAATTTTTAGTATATTTTTTCTACTATACTAGATTTATTATAAATTAAAACCTCAACAAATCATTTTTTGTAAAAGAAAAGGAAATAGTATTGGTCAATACAACTAAGACTATGTAATATTTGTAAAGGACAATAGATCTACAATATAATCAATGGCCCCAAATTGATGAGAGAGCTTTTCCTTCAGTGGCTCAAAATTTCAAACAGGTTTTTGAAGATGAAATTTAGTTTGATTTTTCAACATTCTATGGTTCAAAGTTTTTGAAATTCTTTATTCTACCATGCCAAAATGAGGTTTAAAATCCTACATTGAACACAATTCTTGCTTTTTGAATTAACCCCTAAGGACCAAGTCCATTTTTCTGCCAAAAAACACTCAAAACAGCCATTTCTATAGCAAAAGTAAACAAAATTGAAAATTATTTTTCTTTTCAAATCTAACTAGAAGATCTTACACCTAACTAGTATGAGAGAGTGTGGAAAACTTCCAGAATTTTTGACCACACAGATTGCAAGATATCTGCGTTTAAAGTGAAAAAACAAGTTTTTCAGGACATTGTGGGACTAGATTTTTTTTACTTTGAACATTTTTAACTTAAAATTTTTGCACTACAGAGTTTTGAGCTTTAAATCTTTATAGTGGAGAACTGAATTGAGAGTCTAGGAAAAAAAAATTCAAAAAAACTTAATTATCATTCTTAAAAATATTGTTAAGGAGAAGTAGGTACGAGATAGAAGGAAAATCTAAAATATTAATATATTTTAGATGGAATTAAAATGCACTAATCACAATAATGAGATTGTTCTAGCAAGTAAATTAAACCATGCAAAAAAAATTTGCAAAAATTGCATTCAGAAATGCATCCTATAAGTTATTTTTTTCAAGAAGATGCTCTAATTGCCCAAAAAACAAGAATGTCCATAACTTTCTCATAACAAATCCAAATGAAATGAATCAAAGCTTTCCAGATAGAAAAAAATATAATATACAAGGAAAAAAAATCAAAAAGAAAAAGAAAAAATTTTGCAATTTTTTTTTTGCTACCTCCCGTCCCCTATTTTGAGCTTATTTGGTCATAACTTTTGTTCCCGAGCACCGATTGTGAAAAAAATTATGTTCCCACAAATCTTATAATTTTTTCTATCTTCAAAAAAAGTTTCAAAAAATCACGAAAAAATTTCAGCCCGTAGGTACCTGCCCGAAAACACATTTGTTCCCTAAAGGGACAATGGTCCTTTACGGGTTAACTAGCCATTATGAGTAGTTTACCTCTTGCTAATCCAAATTTACATATCTCACATGGATTGTTTTGCTTCCTATCACCCCACTTGTATAAAGAATTTGTCTCCTTATTTTGATAAACTCACAATAAGTGGCTTTCAAATGTATGTGAATTGGTTTCCAAATATGTTTTTAATTTTATGATTTCAATGCCAATATTTTTAAATGGCATTTTCAAAGTGCCAAAGTTTTTTTTGGCCTTAAATGAAATATTTTGCACTAAAATGCCAAATTTGCTATCTGAATACGGTATCCTACTTCACATCTAATGTTGTAGTTCAAATTTTGTTATGCCCTTGTAGTGTAGAAGGCTTCGTTTTTTTGTAATTGCATTTTCTAAATTTTCACCTTACTCCCAAAATTTCTATCACTATTTAACAAAAAGATCCCTAATTGGTAGTTGTGGTTTAATCCGGAATACTAATACTTTGGAATTGTAAATTTACACACATTGTTAATAATTTCCATTTTCTAAAAGGTGAAATCAATATGGTGGTTTGCAACATTCTCTAAAAGTATTGTTGGATTTTAATTGGTTCAAGTTTTCCAAAAGTATTATTGGATTTCAGTTGAATGAACTAGGCATGTGAATTAAAAGCGGGTATGTGACTGGATATGAAACCATGAAATTTCTTCCCTTTTAAATTTCTATTATCTTATAAAAAAATGTCATTTTCTTGTTGAATTAACCCCTAAATGCCCAAGGCCTGTTTTGAGCTTCTTGGAATTTGCTCAAAATTGAACAAAAAGTCAACATTTTGATAAGTTGAATCAATTTTTTTTGAATTGTAACCTTACAAATTCAAATTAGACATGTTAGAAATCACATAGGAAAAGAAAACACAACAATATCATTTAAGGATTGAAAGATTATAATATTTGATCATCAAGGTGTTAAAACTATGAAAATCTTTGAGCTCTCTTTTTGCATGGCTAAAAAGTTCAAGACCAAAAAAATATGAGGTTGAAGGGCCTAGTAAATATAACCTCAATCAATTATGACTTCTCAAAATCTACTCTACAATTTTTATAAATGAATTTCTAATGTGATTTTTTCTATAAGATCTAGTGTATTTGAGGCTCATTTCCAATAGCCCTCAACACTACAAAAAGTCAAGATTGCAATGGTACCTTTACACAAAATCTTGAATAGAAAAATCATAATCATCAATTTTCAGAATCGAATTTTTGATGCTAAAATTAGACTTCAAAAAAAATCTTTCAAAAATATAAACTACTAAAAACAACAATTTGGTAAGGTTTTATTTAACTTCAAAGTTTCTTCAACACCACATTTGGGTGCCTTGGGCATTTAGGGGTTAAATCATTAAACTTTGCAAAGAAACGTATTTTTTTGGACATTTTTCGCTTTTAGGGTTCATTCCAGTAGAGCACCAATAATTGATATCAAAGGGTCATCTATTAACAATAGTGACAATACAACCACTTTTTTAAATGAAATGTCAAAATTAATAGAGTCTTTTTTAGTTTCAAAAGACAGCATGTTTGTTTGTGATCTTGCCAACAATGTTGCACTTTGTAACATTTGAAGTGGAGGGGATCTTCAAAGCTAAAATCCCAATATACAGTCAACCATAGGCGAATTCTAGCTAGTCAACTAGTCAAGCAAACCTAAGGGGGCTATGCTCAAATTACGTACCCTCCTAAACCTTGACTACTCTTGTACGCATTTACTAAGAAGTTCCATCAGTATTGTGCAAGCCCAATGTAATACCGTGACAGCTTAGTCAAAATTCTAAACCAGTTGGACCAATGAACATACTAGCTACTATGGCACTATGCATATGGAATTCCCTTATCAGAACACATATATGAGCCCGGCCTTGGCTTAAATACATAAAATGCACACTTTTCATAAGCACAGTTTTTTTGTCTTTTCTCAATTAAATTTTTCTTTTTTATAGTAATTTAGTTTCTGCCTTCGCAGACATAGTTGTAGAATCAAGCTTTTGCAAATACATAGTATAGCTACCTTAAAATCAGTCTGTATTTCAAACCATACGCCATTTTGGTTGAGACAATCCTAAGGGGGTTAGTTTTTAAAAGTAGGACAAATATTTACATCTTACTTTTGCACAGATTAGCAAAAGAATTAGTCACATGAAAGCTTCTTTGGTTAGCACCGCTTGACAGTACTTTTAATCTCTAAAATAAAAGCAATTTTTTACTAATGCATATGCATTCTGTACTGAACTCTCACTGACTAAGGTAAACCAGCCCATCATGGCCAAATGACCCATGATGGACACCTAATGACCCCATTGTGGTTTTTCAGACCACAATCAATGCCTTACATAGTAGTTATGGAGTAATTAGTGACATCAATAGGTACTTCCAACTTTTCAATGTAAAATTCTTTGTAAAAACTGATTTTTTAGGTCTTCCATGTTTGAAAATGTTCTGATTGCATTGGATAGGAAGATGACCATATTGGATTTGATTTTGTTGGTCATGAGGTGGCCTACAGACCCCTATGGGCTGATCACTTCAAAAATTCAGAACTAATTCATACTTGGTCCAAAAAATATAATTTCAAATATCCTCACTATCTCTCACACTTATCTTTGTGAGGGAAAAGAATTGAAAAATTTCAGCAATGGCATGAGGGTAGACTCCAAAGTTTGACCATGATGGGCTAGTTTACCTTACATGTACTAAAGCAAATTAGGAATATGAATTTTGTTAAATTGGAATTCCTCCACAAAGCAAAAAATTGTGATATACATCTTTACAAATGTCTAAATTCAAGCCACAAACTAGGGCTACTATTCATTCATTGTCTCTACCTTTCTTCAATATTGTATGTCAAGGGGTTTTTTTTGCATTTTTTATGAAGTGCCAAAGTGGCGATATAAAATGTTATAGTGGTGCTCCAAATTTCAACATTCATCCACATATTGGATAGAAAATATCACATTGGCACATATCACATGTCCATAATTTTGTTTTCATCTACAATTTGACAAATTCATCCAAGATTTTTTTTTTAATTTGGAGTTTTCTGGCGAATAACTTTACATCTCTTGCACTCGTATCAACGAATTTCTTATGCTTATATTCCTAGCATCCACTAAAACCCATCTACTTCAAGCTCATGTATTTCAAGCATTCTTTCTACCTGATCTATCAATAGCTGCCATACCGTTGATCTCTTGACTGAGTACTCGTCATTCTCATCGCGGTTGTCAGTAATAATATTCGGAACTTGATTAGCCACCGGTTGCACAAAATGCGGTTCATGAGTCGGTGTCACATTATTTCCCATGGCATTCACTCCCACTGCCGATGGTAGTGGAATGGGACGTGCCGAATGCGATCAGGTGATGGTGGAAGCGGCCGTTGAGGACTCATGGTGACATTGCTGCTGGACACAGGCTCAGTTGGGGACTCATCGATGCCGGTGAAGGTGAAGATGGGAATGGTGTTGACACCTTGGATCAAGTCTGTTCTGCACACAGGGCAGGGGCGAGGGCGGCCTTGGAGCCATGTGAACAAGCATTCACAACAAAATAAGTGACCGCAGGTGGAGGTGACTGGGTGGGCGGCAGTTTGGAAACAAATGTTGCACGCAAAAATTGCCTCCTGTTGTTGTATCGTTTGGGGTACGGCGTGGGTATTTTTGGAAGGGCTTGTTGAATCCTCACTTCTTGCTTCGTCCATGAACCTCTAGCTTTCGTCAAAGTCGCAATTGGTGTGAAGCCTAATTACAGGGAGAGAAAGCGTAAGTCAGTGTTGCAGCTCATTAATTTTTAAAAGCAGGAACAATATTTACATCATACTCTTGCACAGACCAGCCCTAGTTTGCGGCTTGCTCAGCCCACCTCAAACCAGACCACGCCAAAGTAATGGAATATCCACGAAATTGACGTTTAGGGCATACATGCACATTCTAGTTGTAGCTAAAAACAGAAATGAAAAGCAGAAATGAAAAAGACATGAAATTTGCAGCATGATCTTGCACCGCAACTGTTGGAAATGCCGAAATTGAAGAATTTGGATTACCGAGATTAATGAGTCTAGAGGCCAGACTTAGTATGAGGTGGGCTGAGCAGGCCATGGCTTTTATTAAGCCTCCACGCACCTACCCCCGAGACTCGTTTCTTATAAGGTAATTCATTTTAAACCAAGGATTTGTTGGTTTTGGGAATTCTCATTCTCGGTAGTAAAGAAGATACACCTGGATTTCGATCCTCTTACAAAAACCAACTCATCTAGAATCTTGCCTAAACCCTCTCAACATGAGGGCCTATTGAACATTATGGAATACCCAAAATCAGTAACTTACTGTGAAAATTCTCAAGGATACACCAATCATCTGCACAATGAAAATTCAAAGTTTATTCATAGTGTTCAAAACTAAATTCTTATTAATACGGTGTTTAAGAACTAGATGAGAGGCCATGAAAGACCATGAAAGGAATGAGCAATTTTGAGATGCATGGTGAACAATGGTTCCTACTTACATTGGCTTAAATGTTGACAAGCGCACAATTCCCAGCCCAAGAGATTCACTTGAGCAATTTTCAATTGAGGTCCAAATCTTGAAAATAGCAAGAGCAGGATCAAAGGAAGCAAGCCGGTCTGAACTGTCTAGCGAAGTGGAGAACTGGCACAATGTTTGACAGGCTGCCAGTGTTCGTCGACGCTCTTGCAGCTCACACTTGTAAATATGAAGCACTTGAGGCTCTAGAGGTACGAAGCTTTTATATATGTCCTAGAGAAAACTAACTGGTGTTGAGAATGTAGAGCTTCCGGAATACCGGTATGACAACAGAAAGAAATCTCTTCTGCACTCTTCAGCTATTCAACGTGTTCTTAATTTACAAATACAAGTGTTCACCCTGTACGGTTTAGATCTCCCATGGTACCTGAGAGAACTATTGGGATAATAGGTTTGCCCGGGAGGAAAATGCCTCTGAGCATTGTTGCACAAATAACCTCCTATTGGTCGCAACCTCAGTGTTAAGCTACAACTCATTGAAAACTATAAAGACCGTCCTAAACAATTCCTTATGCAAATACTCTCATCACAATATGTGATCAATCCTAACCTAAGACAAGAGTCAGGAAAATGCACTCAATGCCTGTTCAAGTATCACGAAACCACGGAACTATGGGGATCATGAGCTTTGGGGGACCTTCAAGCAGCTCCTGCTATCGTGAGCAAAGAGGACCGCACTGGAGGAAGAGAACACAAGACGGTGCTGGCAATTCCAGTAAGGGAATACGAAATTGCACAATACGGCAGAGCCTCTGGTTCATTCCTGGACAGAGCTGCCGTTCCCAATCCATGTGCACTGCAGCATAGACCAAGCGGACCTGCTGTTAGCATATTGGATGTAACTACCAATTCTGTCAAGGATATCAGGAATGTCGTATACTTGGTGAAGAGGGGTTGCCATGGTAGTTCACATTATAACGAAGCTCCCCAAGTTCCAGTTCAACTAAACGTAACAACTCTTCATGTACAAGCCCATCGCATGCAGTAAGCTCAAGTACCATCTCGGTTAAACCTGCAATCAGTATCGACCCTCACACCAGCACAAGTGAAAATAGGGAGGATGATGAATACGAAGGCAGGGATGGGCAACAAACCTGGCAGCAGTTGCCATTCCTCGAGCTATTGGATCCTTGAACCCAAACTTATCCATCACAACCTGAGCAAAATTTGCTCCAGTAAGTCCCGTGAGGACCACAGCAGCGGCCGTAAGAGAGGGATTATTTCCTGTGTCGCACATCCCACATAATTATAAGACCTCAAGGGAACAGAGAAAGCCGATACATCAATAACATGAGACCCAACTTTTCATCTCCGCTATCTTGCAGCACTAATATTTGTGTTACTAAAACTTCGGGTAGACTGGGAGGTCATATGATACTGACCTTCAAGTAACCTGGCAATAGGGAGTGCCAAAGCCACAGTGACACAGTGAGGAATAATCGCCCTTGTCGAAGATGGCAACAACCCCAGAAGGCGACCAACAGATGCCGTGGAGTACATAGAGAAAACTGATGCTACTACCACTGCCGTAGTAATTTCTGATGCATGCCGCTGAATTATCTGCATCATGGTCTCTGTTCCGTGAGAAGAGATGCATTAGGAGTTCGTCCCAGGTGAAGAAAATGAGTTGCATAACATTTGATGTCATCTTTAAGAAGTTCACCCTTCGCCTACCTTCCGTTGTCGATAGATGGAGAATGCAAAAGAGAGAATAACTGAGCCCAGAAAACCATTGAGTATATCACCAGCCCCTGGACTTCCTGCACTCTTGGTCATATAATCTCCTGCATAATGTTTGGTTTCCATCTGTAAATGATGCATTAAATTTCACAGATATGGGAAACAGACATTTGAAGGAGAGAAGTATCTGAAATGCCTAAACGGCCCATACAAATTCGAGCCAACTGCGCTAATAGGTATCAACTCATTCTTGACATTGGGATGGCCGGAATATCTGCTGCAGAGAACACACCTAGAGTAGCTTTGAATCCTTTGCCTGTTGCAATACCCAAAGCATAAGCACCAAGATCTGCGAAAAGAATACATGCGACCATCGGATGGAACAACTTCTTTGCTGCTGCAGGTAAGCTGTGTGATAACAAGAGTTAAAAGTTTAGATAGAGGAATAAAACCCGCAAATCCACCTTAGAGGTCTAGCACTTCCAGTAAGTACAGAAGGATAACGACAACCGACTGTTGGTATGACTTATTTACGAAACTGTTATTGCATCACTTCGTGCTTGTGGCTGGTTGTTCTGGTACAGACTGCCGAATGTCCACAATGAACGTGATTGTTTTCAATGATGATGTCTATACAGGAGAATCGGATGACTACCTGGTTCCCACCACGTAGCCAACAACAGTGGCTGCAAGTAAAAAGGGAGCAGCAGTAGTGGCCACCGGTCCCAATGCACTGGGATAACGCAACGCCATGCAAAAGCTAAGCAGCATAATAGCAACCCAAGAGAAGCACTCCGTAGATGTGAAGGGAGCTGCTTTGGGCACAGGATCGGCTGGAAGAAGCTCTGTCTTCACCATCTTTCGCACCTGAACTGTTGTATAGCCTGTCACAAGCAAGGTGCACATCCATCCTCCCACTGCAACACATTATTCAACACTACAGGTGTGCTTGACTATATCCTTGCAAGTCACCACAACAAGAAGGAGGTTTCTAGTGAACATTAGATGCAAATTATTCAACACAAGAGTTGGAGAGATCGCAAACAATACTTTTTTTATAGGTCGCCAAGCTTGTAGAATTAAGATGCAGACAAAATACCTAAAATAGCTCCTATCGAAGCTTCTTCGGCTGCTGATATGCCCTCCAGAGCGAGGGGGAGCACAACCAAGGACGGCACATAGAAAAGAGGCAACCAACGTTGGATGAATAGGTTGGCGGGTGAGAAGAAAGATTCTAAATTGTCCGCAGCATCTTCAAAATCACGAACACATAACAAATACAATTTCGTCAATATTATCAACCTTTCCCATACGCAATACAAAATAATGGTGCATGTTTTGAATCCAGATTTCTAAGGTACAGACGAGAGATACTCTTGGAAATTCAAACGGAGATTATCGTGCTATACAATCGACATTCTCAATGAGAAAGCATAGAGAGCCCTGCGTTGTAGCAAAGTAAAGAAATAGCAGTACCGGTGTTGATGGCGCTAATAGTTGTTAGGAGCAGGAACAAAAAAAACATTCCACAGAGCGCACTGGGGAAGCTAATGGCGTAGGCCAAGAAGATGTTCTTGAGGCGTTTGTCGAGGACTATAAATGCTCCCAGAGAAATTGCTAGATGTGACAACTCCTTGGCCTGCACATCATAAAATCGAATGCTCTTTGGGATCTTCACACTTTCATTTGCTCTCAGATCCGTCTAACTCTCTTCGTCTATTCCAGAAATTCCAGTCTTCCGTATTCATCTCTACATGCATCTCACTTTCAGAAAATGCAGCAATTCAACACAGAAACTTTTCAATTGTGATCATTCCTGCTATTCAATGATTGTGGGCAAATAGAACCTAGTATGTAACACAGACCGATAGAGAGATGCGTAGGACTTTGAACAATCAATCGAATAAAATTGCGAGAGGAAGAGCCAGAAAAAATAAATAAATAAATAAATAAAGGGAAAGCAAAGCAACGTGAGCCTATGAAATAGAACCTCTCTCTCTCTCCAGGACACGGTCAGGGTTCTCGATTACCTCCGCTCTTTGAATTCATATTCTTACCGAAAAATACATTAATGATCATTACCATAAATGTGAAATACAAAATCCATCACGATCGTCTCAATACGACAGCTCCTCCTTAAGTTCCTCCTGATGGACTTGTATTCGAGCTCTTCTTCGACTCCATCATCCAATTAATACGTTTGACAATGCCAAAGGCTAATGGAATCTGCACGAATACAGTAGGCTAAACGGTTCCTTTGAAAACAAATCTAAAAGCGAGATCGCAGCAACTTCAGAAGTAGCTTGAGGAATTGAGCACTGACCTCTAGAATGCCACTCGCACCTCAAATTTTGTGGCTCATAACACAGGCCGTCGTCACAAATCTTTGAACTTAACCAATTCTATGAGCTAGATTTCAAATCTTTGAGTATAAAATTAGTGCAAGCAAGACCTATCGTATTGGATCGTGCTGGGCTTTAATTTCACAATCACAGAAAATGATCGTTCATTTATACTTTGGTACGAAGGCTACAGGAATTTGCATGAATACAGTAGCCTAAGCGATTCCTTTAGAGAAACAAATCTTTAATCAAATTGAAACCGATGCAATTTCAGGAATAACTTCAAGAATTGAGCACTAGTCTCCAGAATTCTGCCACGCGCTCCTCAAACTTTGTAGCTCAAAACACAGCAGTGCCGCCACAAATCTTTGAACTTAACCAGTTCTTGGTCCACGGGACATGCAGAATCCGTACCGTATTCCAGACGCCCCGCCCCGCACTCGCGCCAACGGCAATGCCGACTTCATTTCCAGCACCGCTCCAGCTCCCTGCTCGAGCTCGGGGACGCAAAGCCGACGCTCCTTGGACTCCATCGATCCTTTCGCCGTCACATTTAAACCTCATCGCCAACGAATCCAAGGCGTCAAGTCTGGCGCTGGCGCTGGATCCCTCGCCATCGCAACCCCGGTGGCTACTCGATTCCAATCTGGCCCACGCGACAAGTGAGCGCAATTTGATCGCGCTCAAGCTTGAATCGACGGAATGAGAGTCGGACAAGGACCTACTATTACTGCTTTGACCTTGAATTTCAGAATTCGAAGAAGCGGGAGACCATTGTGTACCGGTAGAACTAATAGCAGCCTGACGGGGCCTTGCTGAAGAACTCTCCATACTGTAGCCCTGCGCCACTCAACGAAACATGATGCTCCCTGCCTTCTCCATAGATTCAGTCCTAACCCCGCACTGCTTCAGTTCTGAGTTGAGCTGCCAGCGCTCTGTTCATCCAGAAAGTGTTCATCCCGAAAGCACATCGTACGTTTTCGGAAGTGAAGGCTATGCCGGAATTTCCACGTCAATTTTCACAGATCCAGGTCACCCTAAATCAATCACAAGGTGACTTCTAATGACCTTTAACACTTTTAACCCTGTAACGTTACCGAGGACACTAAGTGTCCGACGGATGACATAGAATCTTTCTGCATAGGATAGAAGTGCAACTATTCATCCTCGAATTTTGTTGTGAAAATGGAATGTCTTTCACAATAGTTTGACTTCCAATGAGTGCTTTTCCAATTTTTTTTTTAAGCCATTGATTCCCATGGTATTAGAAAGGATGATTTCCGTAGAGACCAGTCCGTCCTTACAAGGTTAAACCCTAAACAATTTAACCTTGTAATGTTGTTGTAGACACTAAGTGTCCGATGGATGATGAAGAATACTTTCATGTAAGACAGAAGTGCAATTGTTCATCCATGGAATGTTGTGCAAAAAGGGGAGGCCTTGCATAGTATTTTGATCTCCAACGAGTTTTTTTGGTTTTCATAAAGTAGATGATTCACACTGTATCAGAATAGATGATTTCTGCAACCGTCCTTACAAGGTTCAGTTATGTCCAATGTGACTTTCACTTAGAACAAATTATAAATTCTTCAATTTGTCACTTTTCAAATTTTTGCCAATGTTTTCTTCAATAGAAGATTGAAAGGTGCCAAGGATCACACCTTTAATATGTAAAAGTATTTTCTTCTACTTGTATTAGTTAAGTTGCAAGTTTAAAGACCAACTCAACTAAATATGAAAGCACATACTAAGTGCATTATCACACTAAAGGAAGCGTGTACAACAGAAAGAAGAAAGAACTTTGGTCCTTTGGAAGGATTCATTGGTGTGATTTAACCCTTTAAGGACCGTGGTCGATTTGGGGGGCAGGCGTAGTTTTTGCATACATTTATGAAAAAGTGTTGTTTCATGCCCTCTTAAAAGAAGTAATTTTAGATCAGATTGTATAAATTGGTTCTATGGGTTAGATCCTTGGAGCAAACAAAAAATGAAAGTGATCCAATGGTTCACATCCTTGTAATTACTCTTTGAAGATTGATGTGTTGTAAACACCCTTTGGCACTAGTTCTAATTAGGGTTTGCTACAATTGGGCATAAATTTGAGTATATGGTCTGAAAATCGACCAAAAACCTTTTGGCTAATTCTTTCGCACATATATATAGTTGTCTTTTACATGAAATATGCATTTTTCTTTGAAAACTCCAATATGAAAGGTTAGGCCATTTCAAGTTTAAACAAGCACAACTCACTCAATTTTGCACGCATTCTCTTGAAATTGGCTCTATTAGGAGTATATGAAGACACTCTAATTGCGTTCTTCTTTGAGTTTTGTGAAATCAGATGTTCTATGAATAGTAAGAGACAAAAAGTCGTGAAATCGACCAAAAGGTGGTCGACCGGTCCTTAAAGGGTTAAGAATTTGTTTGTTCTAAAAAACCCATGAAAGACCTTAGCATAGAAGGAGAGATTACAAGGAACCATTTCTTCCATTTGAAAGGGTAGACTCTGTAGTAAATTATTTTAATTCTATAGTATATTATTATTTTGGTAGCCAAATACACACAACAATACTTCTTTGGGGCCCAATGCACATTGTGTATAAATAATAAACAAGTGATTGCAACACTTACTTGTTTGCTAGTATGGGCCTAACAAACCTTACGTTGGCATTGGAAATGTAGCTTCTATCAATGTGAAGCCTTCTCTCCATTCCAAAGCCAATAAAAATTCGTTTTTCTATTTCATGATCTTTAAGGCTACTTTACACCAAAGCTATACCCGAGGCCCTTTTGAATTATCAAAATTGTGATTGGTAGAAATATAGGCTTGTTGGAAGTTGGATTTATGTTTTGGCCATTTTTCAAAGATGAAAAGTCCACTTGGAATCCTATACGGCTCAAGACATGACTATAATAAATAATGTTTTGCCAATTTCTAAGAGCTTTTTTCTTGACCATCTCTTTGATATATGAAACTCTCACAACCATAGAAATTGTCTATGGATTACATTTAGACCATGCAAAGTGTCATTAATATTCTTTATTTTGGATTCTCCCTTCCTATGGACGCATCTAATAAAGTGGGGGACTTGAGATTGCCTATGATTTATAGGCCTAGCCCTAGTGTAAATTGCCCATCAATAGTGCCAAAAATACTTATTCCTTTGTAGCTATATCCAATTTTGTGTGCCCAAAGGATGCCCAAATGAAAATAAAAAAATAGACTCTTTAATTTTTCTTTTCCATTTGTTCATTATTGTAGTCACTTGCTCTTATAGACGTGCTTCCACTCCATTGCCAAGTATGATTGTACAACTTCATCATCAAGTATGTTTGTTCAAAGGCTCCTAATAGGTAAATGGTAATTGTTGAATGTCAAAATCAAAACCTACATATGTCTGAATAGGTGTTTTAGCATAGTTCCTATTATCAAATCCCTACATGTGTTTGAATAGCTTGTTTTTTTAATATAGTTCCTACTATTGAAATATAAAAGCATTTGTTGTATCTTGTTGTATTTTGTCGGTGCTTTAAAGAAGATTCTAGATTTTTTGAAAATACTTTTTAAGAATTTTTTACAAATAAATTATGAATTTTCAAAGTGCTAAAAATAGGTATACTTCAAATTGACTCCAAGCTATTATATATGGACAAGTACATTTCATAATTCTTTACAAATAATTTATGAATTTTCAAAGTGCTAAAAATAGGTGTACCCCAAATGGACCCCAAGCTATTATATATGAGATGTTTGTTTGTTTGTTATGGTGAGATTTCTAGAACCATGCATTCCCTAGTTGCATGCTTGGTACCATCCAAAAGCTCTCTAGTTGGTTGTTCATTTGTTTGTTACAATGAAATCTCCGGAACTGTCTACCCTCTGATTGCATTCTTGGTATCGTCAAAAAGCTCTCTATGAGGAGGGGTGCACGGGCTTTGTTTTGTGGCATTTGGGCCTATGGTATGAAAGTTATTGAATTTATAATTTTTTATGAATTAAAAAATTAAAAAATTAATTGTATTTTTATTTCGGTTGTGGCAACGATACATAACACAGTGGTAGAGTATGAATTTTTTCAAAGTGCTAAAAATAGTGTACCTCAAATTGACAGACCCCAAGCTATCATGTATGGACAAGTACATTTCAGGCCAGAAGGAACGGTTTTGCAAACAGGTCACAACACCTTTACAGAAATGCAAAAAGGAGTGGAACTAATTCCCAGGACCCAAGGAGTACAATTTGCTTCCAAAAACAATAATATCACATACGATAGCCGATGCTTACAAATGGGCGAAAGCCAGGTGACAAGACACACGACACCGGCATTTCTGGAAAACGGGTTCACCGGAATCCCATCACAATGCCCAATAGTTTTTCCCTATCAAGTAATATAATCCTGTACAGCGGCCACATTCTATTACAAACCTTCCATTGATCTGGAATGTTCCTTCGAGACACACTGATCGACAACATACTACTGAAGATAACAACCTCCCAAGACTTCATTGTTGAAGTCCAGGTTCACAGAGAATTAAAAAGTTTGCCCTGGTCTGGCCTAATGCAGTGCTCAATTTGACTGCTAAGTGCCTAAAGACGGTGGCTTGGGCCACCGATCTTGCAAACCCCCCCCCCCATAGTGACTCCCTTCGAGCACACTTAAATCTTGTTCCTCACAATCTCAATGCGAAACTTCTGTCTGCATATAGAACAATTACTTCACAGTTCTTGCAATTCTTCCCAGCTTCGGTACTCCTAACTCAGGTATCACAGCCCATCACAGCCATCTGTGTGAAATGAAACACAACAGGGTAGCTGTGTGGACAAGAAATGCAACGACTGAGCAGTATTTGGCAAAACAATGTCTCTGAAAATGGTCTGTACATCAAGTCAGAAATTCGGCGCCGTTACCCAATAATGCAAAACCGAGGTGGAGTCAACGGTAATAGTCGTCAGCAGCACCATCCGCATGCATGTCCATACTGGAATCATTTTCATGAAACGTATGAGCACCATCTCGAACATGTTGAGATTGATGTTGATGTTGATGTGGATGTTGGTGTTGGTGTTGGTGCTGATGCTGGTGATGCTGAGAAGGATGAAAACCAAAACCAGTGCCAGCAGAATCCTCGTAAGGAGCAGACTCCAGCTGATCCTCTCGCAAGTCGCTACCAGGCTGCTCCACCCCCAAACCACCCCTTCTGACAGGTTGCGCAGAGGTATTGTGCACGGCATAGCCGACTGGCGCAATTGCGAATGCAGGAAGACACCGCCTGTTAGGGCTGGACAAAGCACTTTGAAACACTGATATTTTTGACTGGTCTATAGGCGCAGACATTGCTCCTGTTCGGCCTGAAGTCCCCACGGTACCGTTCACTCCAGGCTGCTGTTGTCCTGGAACCTGCTGCAACTGAGGTCCTGGTGACATTGTCATTTCGTCTCCATTCCCACCTTCTCCAAGTTCGCTCTGCACAGGGAAGTGCAGCATGCAGTCAGGACCAATCAGTGCAGAAAAATGCTATGAAACCCTGCTTGAATCACATAAGATGCAATTGTAATAGCTTGCACTTAGATATCTTAGATATCTCAAAGAGGTAAGTGCAAGAAAGGACTAACCTGAAGGTTAAGAATGATTTGTTCTGTAGTAATGTTGGAACCATTTTGGTGCTCCCTTACCAACCAGTGGTACAGCTTCTCCTGTTACACATGAAACATCACCAATAGTCAATAAAAAGCAACAATCGTCAACTACAAACGGATATTATCAACATCTACAGGTAGTGTGACAGATCGAAAGTCCAACAAGCAGACCAATAGACATCCTCCCAGAAGTGCACTCACTTTCTAAATAGTAGTGGTATATAATTGCAGAATGCATAACCAAGTTCACGCGATACGATAAAGAAGCTAGCAACATTCTATAGTTTGTGCCGCAGCGGACATCCAGCAAGAAAAATTTTAAAAATATATTTGTTACATTTTCTACAAAAACTATGGATTGTCGACATTGTCAGTCATAATCGAGGTACATTGTTCGGGACATTATGCAATCAAAAGCAGGCGCAAATGTATCCAGGAACTGAAACTATGTTCCATGTTTTCGCGTCTTCATGCGAAAACTTTAGTAACAACCAAATTTAACGTCGACTGAATTGAAGTACTTCGGCACTAACCCTAGCAAAGACACACCATGTCTGGCAACCTCTGTTTCTGCTTGTAGAGGACTACCGTCAAAATCCCTAAATATGGTCCTGAGCTTGACACGGAATTTGGTCAGCCCTAAACCGCAGACATTTTTTAAAAGAGAGAACCACCATCGCTCCCACCAGGAGCTACATAAAATCAATCAACAGTCCCTAAAGGCGAAAGACGCAAGCCAATTCGGACCAACCAAGTACATATCATTCATATGCTTACCACTGCATGTCTCTCGCCTGCGTGAAAAGCAATCTTCTGCTGATTCTGGGCTTGCGTGTAAAGCTGAGAGATGGAATTTGCAGCAGTGCAAAACGACGTATACAGGGTCTTCTCCACCTCATCGAGAGCTGCATTCTCAGACTTCCTCTTCTTCGCCATAACGTCAGCAAGACGCCTGCCTGCAACCCAACGGAGACACAACGAATCTTAAAAATAATTGAAAAATTCGAATAATAATAATCACCGAACTCATCACAAAACATCAAGCTTCTAAAGCACTGAAGATACTTCCAAGCGCAGATAATACTTTCATAGAGAACATTCTCAAAGGATGAACGTCCTGATCCCAGAAGGGAGGTCACAAATTCAACGTAGCAGTCAAAGAAAAGCAGCGCCAATTTCACCAAAACTACAAACGAATGCCTACTACAGAGCACCACCCACATTAGCCACAGAACTCAATTGCAAAAGCCAGGCGCACAGAGATCCTCCTCACTCCTACTCCACGTCGAAAATTGTAACACGCCGCAACCTCTTCTTCATGAAAAAAACTACAAGGACGGTCGGAAATTAACAAACCAGACCCCACCCTCCACTTCACACCTAAACCTAAAAACCACGTCTCTCGCTCTCTCCCTCTCTCCCTTCTCTACTCGACCGACCTCCCAAATGAATCAATCTCCAACACACAACACACGAAATCAAACAAGCTCAATTCCACCCCCCGACCATCCTTCCTCTCCGTCGTTCTCCTCCGAATCTCCGCCACCTGCAGAATTCCCCACCCACCCCCAAACCCTAACTCCGGGTGGGGTTTCTCTCTACCCCATGATCTCCCACCCGCACCCCCATCATCACATCCTCCACATCCAAAGACTGAGTGCATGACAAGTCCAAGTCGGACAAAGACGAGCAAAGCAAAGGGGAAGCTTACGCGCAGGCTGCGAAGGGAGAAGGCAAGGCAAGGCGAGGTGACGACGACAGACGACGGAGAGGAGATGGCGATGGAGATGGTGCCTGTGCCTGTGCCTGTGTGAGCACTGGCAGAAGTGAAACCAATACGCTTGCGAATGAGCCTAAGAAAGGGATTTATAATAAGAAGGGATTCATTTGGCTTTCCAACTTGCTGAGTGGAGTGGTGGCCACTATGGAAATAGTGGAAATGGAAAAGGAAGGGAAGGGAAGGGCCATTTTCCAAAGGAGAACATGTCAGCCCTTTTTATATGTTCCTTGCAGTGTTTTGTTTTTTGGGGGAGGATTCATTTGGATTTAGGGCGGACTTTCATGCACCTCAAATCAACCAAACCACATATAAAAAGGGAAGGAAAAAAAAAATCGGTCAAGGTGTGTGCAATAGTTGCAAGAGGAGAATCAAAATTGTTGGCTTGCAAAATTTTGGGAGGAAGCTTTGTGAAATGGGAAAGGAAGGGAAGGGAAAGGGAAGGGGAGCTGGTGTGCCCATTTTCCAAAGGAGAACCCACGTCAGCCCTTTTTTATGTTCCTTGCAGTGTTTTGTTTTGGGGGGGGAGGATTCATCCAGATTTAGGGCGGACTTTCATGCATCTCATTTCGACCAAACCACACGTAAAAAGGGAAGGGAAAAAAATCGGTCAAGATGTGTGCAATAGTTGCAAGAGGAGAATCAAAATTGTTGACTTGCAAAATTTTGGGAGGAGGCTTTGTGAAATGGGAAAGGAAGGGAAAGGGAAAGGGACCTGGTGTGCCCATTTTCCAAAGGAGAACCCATGTCAGCCCTTTTTTTATTTTCCTTGCAGTGTTTTGTTTTGGGGGGGAAGATTCTTCTTGATTTAGGGCGGACTTTCATCAACCAAACCACGCGTAAAAAGGGAAGAAAAAAAATCGGTCAAGATGTGTACAATAGTTGCAAGAAGAGAATCAAAATTGTTGGCTTGCAAAATTTTGGGAGGAGGCTTTGTGAAATGGGAAAGGAAGGGAAAGGGAAGGGGACCTGTTGTGCCCATTTTCCAAAGGATAACCCATATCAGCCCTTTTTTTATGTTCCAGCAGTATTTTTTTATTCATTTGGATTTAGGGTTGTCTTAGGGCGGGTTTCCATGCACCTCAAATTGACCAAACCACGCCTAAAAAGAGAGAGAAAAAAATCGGTCAAATGCTGCTTAGATGTGTACAATAGTTGCAAGAGGAGAATTGAGATTGTTGGTTGGCAAAATTTTGGAAGGGATTCATTTGGCTTTCCAACTTGTTGGTGGCCACTATGAAAATGGGAAAGCGAAGGAAGGGAAGGGAAGGAGAGGGGAGCTAGTATGCCCATTTTTCAGAGAGAACCCTGGAGTTGCCATGTCAACCCTTTTTTATGTTCCTACAATATTTCTTTTTTTTTATTCATTCGAATTTAGGATTGTTTTAGGGTGGACTTCTATGCACCTTACATTGACCAAACTACGCATAAAGGGGGGGGGGAAATCGGTCAAATGATACTTAGATGTTTGCAATAGTTGCAAGAGGAGAATCGAGATTGCTTGTCGACAAAATTTTGGAAGGAAGCTTTGTGAAAAGTGTGAGGTAAGTTTTTGATTTCCATGAAACTATTTTTAACCTTGTACCTTAATTTTGTGGTTGCTTTTAGTTTGACAACACACCAAAGCTATTCCAAAAATGTAGTTTCTTTGACTACTCATATAGACATAGAAGTGAAAGGATCACGTAGCAAAAACAATTTTGGCTTTAGATAACTTAGAAAATCATTTTCAATTCTCTAAATAGTGAGGAAATTTGTTCTTGTTGGTGTAGTTTTTGGCCTATAAATTGAACATTTTGTACTTATAACATTATACTTCAATGGTAATATGGAGGCTTTGGAATTTAGGCATTAAAAAGTAAAGAATTCGCTGACTTATAGACAATAATTGATGAAGAAGAGACCATGAGTAACTCATTTCAATAGGTTTTCACCATAAAAACTTATTTGATATACATCTTGACTACATAATGCTAATGTGTTGTAAACCACTTCCGTAAGATGCAGCATTCATTTCTTTGATACATTATTTTACATGATCAATCTTTGTTACGAGGGCAAACAAGCATAAGCATAATTGAGGGTTATGCATTTATCATCTGCCTAACAAATAATCTGTTGAATAAACTTCTCAACTTTGAATTGTTAGTATACATTTTTCGCTTGTATATTGAGGAATCCCAAGCTCAATGGAAATTATGCAAATAAAAACCTTTGTCTTCATGTTCCACCTTCTGTGTTGGATTCTTATTAGCAAAACTCTTTTGCTAGGCATTGCTTAAGACTTCTCCAATTTTTTCGCTTGTTAAGTTTCCAAATTTATCACAATTATAAGGTATTTCTTTTCAATTTTATTTTTTAAAGAAATTTTTTTCCTTGCTAGATAAATATATGTATGAAATAATGTTTTGTATACAAATTATAATGGATTAGAGAAGAAGAAGACAAAATCGATAGATTTTACTCCCATTTGAATGAAGACTCTATTAGAAATTGTTCTACTCTGTACTATTTATGCCACATTACCAAGATGGATAATCTTTGTATACAAAAAAACTAAAATAAAAGCATAATTTCCTTTTTTGCTTTTAACCCTTGAAGGAAAATTGTCCATCAAAGGGACTAATAGAAGTTTAGATGGGCTCCTAAAATTTGGTTATGAATTGATTTTTTTTCTTATTTTGACACAAGATGAAGAAAAATACACTTTGTCAGGAATATATTACTTTCAATCAAGTGCTCAAATCAATAGTTATGTTGAACAAAGGTTTGGAGTTTAGACAAACTTTCACAAACCAATTGGAAAATCTAGCAATTATGTAATTAACATGATATAGTTTGCAAATGTTAAAAGAATCATGCATTGTGCAAAAATCTCACACCATAAAGAATCAAAGTTTATTGGCCTTATTAGCTGGGCTTCTATAATCCAATCATTTTAATTTGTCTTGTAGCCCCCCAAAAGACTAGCCATTAAAGTTTTGAACAAAAGATGAAAACAACTGCATGTTTTAAGCACTAAAAATCTTTCTTTAATCATCCATTTAAATATTTATAGATTCTTGTGATAATTTTTTTACATTTGTATAACATAGATTTTCACAATCTCCTTTTTCAAACCTTCTATATTTTAAAGTGTACAAGTATGTTTGACCTCAAAAACAAAAATTTTAAAAAAATGAACTTGTTAAATAAATAAAATAAAAATCTTAAAAAATCACCATAGCTTATATATGACATCTTGAACTAATTTTTTTTTTGTAAAAATCTTACAAATATTCAATCTGTAGTCAATTTTACAAAGAATTTTTAATTTTTGTTTTTAGTTTTTATTGAAAAATATTGGTTAGTATAGCATTCAAATTAACCAAATGAATACTATCTATAGATTATATTTTCCAAAATTTGTTTGATTGAAGTCTTATTAAGTTATTATTCTAAGTTGCATTTTAAAGATTTTTTTTTGCAACATACAACTTATCTCTTCATACAGATCCATACAATGTTAATTTATTTGTTTCAAATATAATGCATTACAAAATACCAATTGCACTCAAAGAAAGAAATGTAATTTTAGTGTATACAAAATTGTAAGCTTTAGAAAAGATTTGAGGCTTTCTCAGGGTTGTTCCCCTTTCCTATTCCCCTTCTTTGTTCCTTTGTTCTGAACCAGCAGTAATGTTGTCAAAATTTTATTTATTTATTTTTAAATTAAAAAAAATTACCCAAAAGTAAAAATAAATAAAAAATAATTAAAAAAAAATATGACATGGCACTCTCTCGACCACGTCAGATTGCGGATGTGGCAGAGTTTCTAGGTTGGGAACATCCTAGGAACTCACAGTCTTCTAGAGGCCTCAAATCTCTTCTAATGGATTTTATTCAACTAATAATATTGTTGCAACATTATTATATTCTACTCAAGTCTATACTTACATATTATTACAAATACTATTGTAGTGTCATATCTAGCCTTCACTAGCGAGAGATTTTCTACAAGTATAGTATATGATATTTTTCACATTTACTCACTTGCACCAATTGAATAGGGCCTAATTTTAAATATTTTTTTAAGTTTAAACTCTGTAATCTTGTAATCTACATAGTCAAAGTTACTAAGAAAATCGTGAAGAAAATTTCACACATTCTTATTGTACTCTAGTTTACAATTGTATGATTGAATATCAGATCAACTCTTTTTTTCATTTTTCCTCAAATTACTTAAACATCAAGTAGGTTTTGTTAATTCCTATCTGAAAAATGCCTCAACCTTTAAGAAAATTAAGATTTTTTAAATTTGATACCTTGTGTTTATTGAACTTAGAATGTGCGGAATGACCAATCTGCCAATGAAATACATCTTATAGTTTTGAGAAACTTCTAACATTAAATAATTAAAATGTAGCGGTCAATTCTATTGACAAGAAATTATATGCAGCATAGGTATAAAATGAAATAAAATTTAAAATAAAAATATTCATAAATTTTGCAAAAATTGTAAAAGTTTATACATTTTGATTCTAAAATTGCGTGACATGAAACTTATATTGCTTTGTTCAAAGATATATATTATGCCAAAATGCCCTTTGAATTGGATTAATTTGGTTATAAAAAATTCAATGTTGCACATGAAACCAATATAACAAAGAACAAATTAGGATTTGAATGGATAAATAATGTGCTACATATGTACGTATGTACGTATATGTATATATGTCATTGCAAACCAAATAAATATTACTAACACAATTAGAAAATCGAACTATCCATATTAAATACACCAAAAAAGTGCTTAATAAGATTGGTGATAGGGACACATTCTTTGAAGGATAAAGCCATTAGCTATTATTTTTTCTTGACATGCAATATTTTTGTACACTTAGAGCATTCTAAATCCGACCTGCAAAGAGGCACAACAACAGTAAGTTTTGTGTGCGTCCCAAAATAATAATGGAAACTCACTGTCAATGCTAACAACATTTTCCACTTACCTTTCTGAGCACGGCACTTCTTCCTCTTGCACGGCAAGTCCGCAAAGTGCGGCCTTCATATGCAACGTTGCACAGGCTTTCTAAGTCTCATGTGCGCAAGCTTTCTGATATGTTAGGATGCAATTGCTCTTAATAAATCTTAATGGATAGAGTTAATCGTAAAGTGAGCAAACACGGGACCAAGAGCCAGAGTTATGGAAAAATTCAGGACCAAACTCCTTGAAGCACCCAAACTCAGGTCTAATTGACGTGTTTGTTTTGTTCTATTCTTAGTTAAACCTTCCTCTGACATAGGTTCACAAACACAGGACAACTTTGGAATTAACTCTAATATAAATCAAGTCTTTCTTGGTCCCCAAAACACGATTTACTGTTTCCCTAATTTTAGAATGACCCAAAATCATTCAGAGGTCCTATAATTTTGTTTGAGAATGGAACAATAATTCGGATTTCGGATGTTGCAGTTCAATAACGTGGTCATAGGCTCGTCCTCAGTTCCCGGTGAAGGGGTCAAAGTGGTACTGAAAGGACTTGAAACGTGACAATGCTTCGAAATTCCGACCAGTGTGAACGGAGCTATTTACCATCCCCCCGTCGTCCCTTATTCACAGTTCAATAAGTTTTCCCTGTTGTGGTGCGCGACGTCACTTGCCTTGCCTGGGTGGTCGATCGCAAGGTTTTTGCGATCTATTCGCCGGTGAGTTTTTTTGTTTTTTGCTTTTTCAAGCCAACGACGGCATTTTCGCAGCTACATTTGCATTTGTGTGCATTTCCGTCGATTTTCTATACTGAAGTTTCCTGCTTTTCCGGGATCTCGATTGACTCTTGGAGCACTCACAGCTTGCTGTCAAAAGAGTTTGCGCTGTGGTTGTTGACCGTGTCGTGGTTTTTGTTACTTATTATTGCAGTAGTGCTTCGGATTCGATTGCTGCACTAAGCTTAGCGCCTTATTACGCCGGGGGCTGAAGAAGAAGCGTGGTTTGGGGACGAAGGTTGTGTGGATTAGGGCAGGAGTTTATTAGGGCAGGAGAAGCTGAGAAGCGGAATCTGGTTGGAATCGATTGCGCGTCAGTATGGCATCTGAGGACGCGCTGGATCGCGATGTGTTGTTTCGGAAAATGAAGACCAAGTCAGAAAACAAGGTACGCTTTTGGGTTCTTGGTCAGCTGTTGTCTCTCACCTCTTGGAATGATTATTACCTTTTGTCTAAGTCGCCGTTTCGCGACTTGCTTCACCATTTCAGATTTCACGCAATGCGGACCCTGTGCGAGTCTAGACGGAATGCAGTGCATTTTCATCTCTAGGAGGTGCAACTGCATCGCCAGTCGTCGGCTAGTGTGTACTATAACGAATCGGAGGAGGAAACTTAGTATGCAATAGGGTTTCTTCCTCCAGGCCACTGCTTTGAAGATCCCCGATCCTGTTCTCAGGGTGCTCTTTGAAGATTTTCTTAAGTCTCGAACCTTTCTCGGACCTTACTTGTGATAAGGCCGGAACATAGGCCAGGCTGCGCAAGCTGTCCCGCGTAGGGTCTAATGAGGATAGATCTGTTGGGTCGATATTATCGGCCTTTGCTTTTTATGAACAGAGTTGGGTCCTCTACATGTCTGATAGGAATTTGTCGTCTTTGATACCCTATAGAATGACGGGCCTGCATGGTAGGTTCTCTATATTGCTCTTGCCCCGTCCATCTTTGAGAATGAGGTTATAGTCATGCGTCCAACTAAGTATGTCCCATGGGAATAGACTACAGTATTCCAACATTGTTGATGGAATCAATAGTATATTGGACAAGTCCATGTTGATAGAGAGAATCCAAGAGAATTAAGGAAGAAAATCAAGTCAAAAGCAGCATTTGGTGCCAATTCTTTAAGTTGAATGTCTGGTGTTGAATTGATCAATAATGTATAAAGTTTGCAACAGTTTCAGTTGTGAGGTTTCAATGGGTCGATCTTTTTAATGTTGATATGAAAGTTTGGTTATTACTCAGTTTACCTACTGGGGGAAGATGTCCTTGGTTGCAGCAGTCCATGTTGCTTATACTGTATTTGGAAACTCTGGTGCCTTGTCATTCATACTATTCGAATAGGTTGAATTGTGTCTCTCGGCTTCACGGTAGAATTTCCAGACAAGTCCTTAGATTAATAATACCTTATCATCCTGCTTAAATGGTTTTCATTTACACATTGTATGGCATGTGTATCGTGAAACATCCAGCATTCCTGAGACAAGTACGGAGCGATGGTCCTGAATATCACACGTATTCGTCGCAGAGTTTAAGTGTCGAATGTTGAATGGAATTCAGTTACCATGTTTGACAAGAAAATTCGGATGCAGATTTGTTTCGACTGCAACGCCAAGAATCCCACCTGGGCGTCTGTGACATACGGAGTATTTATATGCCTGGACTGTTCAGCTTTGCATCGTAGTCTCGGTGTGCACATCAGCTTTGTCAGGTGATTATCTTAATGCAATTAACTCGTACAAGCAAGCATATTATCAAATACACTATTAATACTGGGCATTCTAGAGGCTTTGGGTTGACTTTCGTTCTAATTGATTTATAGTTGCCGTTGTGAATGTCACCTGCTTGCCCTTTGTCCAACACGTCTCTGACAAGCAAAGGTTGATGTGGGGAAATTGAATCAGGTCCACTAATTTAGACAGCTGGAACCAAGATCAATTGAAGTTAATGAGCTTCGGTGGCAACGGTCGAGCACATGTGTTCTTTAAGCAACATGGATGGACTGAAGGAGGTCGTATTGAGGCCAAATACACCTCAAGAGCAGCAGATCTTTACCGCCAGCTCCTAGCCAAGGAAGTGGCTAAGAGTGTGGCTGCCATGGCAAGCACTGTCTCTCTGAAAGCAGTAAATGATACTCCAACCACGAAGGATTTTTTCTCTGCAGAGCTGGAAGCAAAGGCGCTTGGTGACCCTACGCCTGCGCCCGCGCCCAAGCCTGCAGCGAGGCCTGCCCCTCCCACACCTACTACATCTCTCAGTGGTCGAGCAAGCAGCATTACAAGGAAGCCAACTTCGTCACTTGGGGCAAAGAAAATCGGTGCAAGCAAGTCAGGGGGTCTTGGTGTGAAGAAATTGACTACGAAGGTACGCAAATTGTCTCAAACTTGAACTGTACGAAGTCGATTTTACAACTGAATGAAGCACAAGTTTTGTGTCCATGTGGGTCTCATAAGTATTGTGTGAATGTGCAGCCCAGTGAAGATCTTTATGATCAAAAGCCAGCTGAGCCACAGCCTGAACCAGCTGCCCCGGTCCCTGCAGCTGGGGAGACCATACAATCAGCTCCAAAGTCATCACGCTTTCTGTACATGGATGATATACCATCAAGCAACGCCTCTGATCAGAACTCCAGTTCTATCCATGTCGCTGCCCCGTCTGCAACTAGAGATTTCTTTTCAGAATTTGGAGGAAGTCCAATGAAGTCGTCATTCAACAATGGACGTTCCAAGGCACAGGTAAGCTGCTCATTTTTTACACGGTCAGGCCTAAGACTGTAGACTTGGACTGTTGTGATGCGACTACTCGATTCTGCTACTATAAATCATATAGACCAGATGCTCTTGCTCCTTGTTAGATTAGTACTTTCATGAACTTTGCAGGCACTAGTTTTGTTTAATCTTTTCCATGTACATTTTTCCTGCTCTTTTCATGAAGCGAGTTCCTCATTGCAGCCTGAGGACAGCCATGAGGCACAGAGAAAGTTTGCGAATGCAAAATCTATATCCTCTGCACAATATTTTGGTGACCAGAAGAATAACGATACGGAAAATTCTGGACGTTTGGAAAAATTCGCTGTAAGTTTTCGTTTCTGTGCAGTATAAAGAAGCTTTTAGTAATAGGCAACATTGACGCAGCATTCAGACAATTTTCTCTCATGGATATGGGTGGCATAGTTTGGGATTCAGTAACAAAAAAATTAAATGATAATTGGTGGTTCTGTTTTTGTAGAACTCGTCAGCTATATCAAGTGCTGCATATTTCGACCGTGAAGAATCTGGTTCTCCTGGTGATTCTTCTCTTGATGCGACGGCAAGTGAGCTTATGTCCAAGTTCACTTTCCAGGTAATGCAGGACTTTCTAAAAGTATGGTCATGGGTGTATCTATACTTTGTTATCTTCTGGTGTAATCGGAACTTAAATTCTCCGCTTAGGCCTGTCCGACAGCATTGTTGTTCTAATATTGCTCCTGAAAACTAGAAGTGTGGCTTTCAAGATTTGGTTTTAGAACCTATATGTTCTCAGAAGTAATGCTTAGTAATGTGTACCGACAACACATCACTCCATGGCAGTGGTGATTTTTCTTAAAAATGAACGCTTCCTACACTTGATCCCCTTGGAGCTGATGCCTATCGGGAGGCCGTAGTAATAAACCACCAGTCTCTAGTAGGTCTAAGGTTGTTGAGCTGCAGATCCCACTGCTTCTTACTGTGAGGCTAATTATCTTGCTTTTAGAATGACTTTATTTGTGTTTTCTTGAGCAGAGAGCTGACTGATGTTATGGTTGTCCAGGCCTCGCAGGATATTTCAACGCTAAAAAACATGGCGGGATCAACTGCAACGAAGGTTTCATCCTTCGCTTCAAGTTTTATTGCAGATCTTCAAGACCGCATCGGATGAGTGAGAGTCTCAAATCGTTTGAATTTCTCAATGTAGTGCATTTTTTCCGCCAAGCATGCAATTGCATCCTCATTAAGGCAGTCGGTGAAATGCCAATACTGGCATGTAGTGCATGTTGATTTATGGTACACATAACCTTATTATACCCATTGCCTGTTTTACTTCATTTTGCCGACGATTCTCTGCTGGTTCCAGAAATTCCATACGGATTCTCTACCGGTTTCTCTGTTTCATGTAGTCCCTTCCGGATCAAGGGTCATTGTTTATTGCAAATGCTGGAGGCATATTTATCTCTAGTTCGGGCCTGATTTTTTGAATGAACTGTGCATTTTTTAGCCTGTCTAGCTTGTGGACTACGGAGTGACCTGTATGCGGAACAGTACTTTGTAGACAATTGAGCTGTCAAAATAAAAAAGTCATTGGTTCACTGTGATTGTGCGTGAAAACACATGTTAGTTCGTTGTAGGTATCAAATTTGAATGTACCAGATAGGTCCAGTGGCTAACTGACAGTTTGTTCCCGTCCAGTGCAGTCAAATTAAATTGACCCTGAAAGTATGAGACCTATCACCAACGTACTCTGTTTGATTTTTGGATGAATAGGTGCATTCTTCATTTCTACAGTATAGTATCCAGCTATTTGGGTGGGCAAAATATAATTTAAAAAAAAGATGTTGGAATTTTTGGAAAATTACTTTTTTTTTTAAATTACAAGGGGACAAATATGAAATTTGAGGAAATATTACTATTTTAAGTATATGTTGAATTTGGTTTCTCAACTTTCATTAACCCCTAAGGACCCAAGTGACCATTTTTTGGTTGCTGCCCCTGTTTTTTGAGATGCCTGTTCTCATATTTTGAGTTTTTTGAAAAATAAAATTTATTTCTAGAAAATAGACTTTGTTACAAATCCAATGGTAGTGGTTTCATCAAATTCCAAGTTAAGCTCTGCCTTGTGGAATTTTTCAAAGTTTAGTAATGTACTCTAGTTTACATCTTGTTCTTTTGCATTTGGTTTGGGTATGGACTAATAAGTGAGCCAACTAGTGAGCTTCTTGCCCACCTTGTAAAGGTTAGATCTACCTTGAAAAGGTCAGATCCAAGGAGCTCAAGGAGAAGACAAGTATCCTATTTTTTTTTCTCTTACAAACACTATTCAAATTTCAATGACCACCGTGCATTGCAAGCTTCACCAAGAATTATAAAAATTTTGGAATGTTATGGAATTTTACATGTACATTTTCAACTCTCTTATCTTTCATTGAGCACAAAAAGGCATAATTTTGAAATATTTTCACAAAGATATGCTCCTTCAAAGTGATTTGCCTTGTATTCCATTGACCCAAATAAAACTTCAAAATTAAATATCTCCTAAATCATGTGGACAAATAATCTGAATTTTTTTGAGGTGCTCACTCTCAATGTTAACCCCTAAAGGACCAATTTGCAGTTTTTGGCAACATAGAAATTTTGGGCAGGTATGTGTGATTGGAGATTTGCATATTTTGGACTGAAATTTTTATAGAAGGTGGGGACGAGGAATAACTTTCATATGCACTAAATTTCATGACATTTGGAAATACGAGTCAAAAGTTATGGCCTAATATGTTGTTTGTTTCTCAACTCGGGCAGTCCGGGCAGATAAAAAAATTCACTTTTTTCAAAAATAAAAATTTGAAATTGGTTTATTAGATTTATATATACGTGGAAAGCTTTGAATCATTCCATTCTGATCAATGAGTCAAATGTTATAAGGATTTTTAGTTTGCGGGCAATTATGGATTGTTTACTCTAAAATAAACTTTGAAGTCGTTTATTTCACTCAATTTTTAATATTTTTAAAAAATAAAAAATTGTAAGATGTAGATTGTTTGTTACAACATTGCAACCATTGGGATTGGCATTTTTCAATTCCATAATTAACTTCTTAACAATTTAGTGTTTTGAACCATTCTCTACTTCTTTCTACTTACTATTTTTTTCCTGTATGTTGTACAATTCCAAATAATCTGAAAATTTTCAAGCATGTAGCCAACTTGCCCTAAAGAATGAATCCAAAGAAGCACAACCATTTTGGAAATTTTTTCATAATAATCTAACCTTGTGAAGTGCAGCTGCCCGGTTTTTTGCAAGGCCAAAAAAAGGACTTTTGCCACTTCAAACGCTAATATCTTCCAATCTACACAATGGAAATTTCTGAAATTTTTTCCACATATTCTCAAACCAGTGTACTACAAGATCATACGTTATATGTGTCCAAAAATGATATTTTTCAAAAATTTGGTACTTGTACTAGAAATGGCAATTTTGGAGCATTTTTGGTGAGAACATAGTCAAGGAACTTTAGGGGTTAACTTCAAGATCCTATGGTTACATTATATCCAATCTCCAAAAAAATGGATCAAAAAAATTGCTCAAGTTGTTAGCAATTTTGGCCCATTTTAAAAAAACACCCCCCTTTGGATCTTTAGGGGTTAAACAACTGGCATGAAATGCCAAACCTAATGGTTGGGTATGATACTCTTAAAAGCAATCCATTGGCCAATTGTTGGCCTTAGTGTCTTTCTAAGGTAACTCTTACATTACAAAAAAATTCAGACCCCGAAGGGGCCACAAGTTTTGACCCCCCCGGGTGCAATTGTAGAAAAAGTGAAAATAAAAAATTATTTTTATTCGAGTACTGATGTGGCACTATTGGTGCCACATCAGCTCCACGTCAGACATTTTAATATTTTTTACTTTCTGTAATTGCACCACAGAGGTGCCGAAAATGAATTGTTAGCGGCCCCTTTAAGGGCTGAAACTTTTTGTAATGTAAAACCTCAAAGATTGATATTGTTGAAAATTATTACTTTATTGAATTATGGACTATTTTCTAATAGAAGATGTTTCATGCTTCATAATATTTGAATTTGAGCTCAACTACATTGATTAGTCCTAATAGACCATGTGTCATTAATTTACCAAAGTTATACTATTTGGAATTAGTGCAAGTTGAAATATTAATCAAATGTAACATTTTTGTAAAAATAAAATTTGTGGTATTATTCATTTTTTAAATGGTGCTAATTTTTCCCTTTCACTAATATGACAAATTAATATAATGAAATGAAGTGTAGAGTCTGTCAGGTAGTATTATCCATTTTTGTCTCTTGAAGTGTTTCAAATATGACCTCAAACCTTCTCTACAATTTTATACATGATGCAATATGGTTGCAAAGTAATAGAGCTTGTAATAGAACCTCTAGTGCATGGTTTGGGATCAATTTGAAAACACTTCAAATATGTAGTTGTAGAACATTTTAACCCTCCAAGGATGTTGTAGCCAAAAAGTGGTTGATAGGTGACTTTCCAGATTATTGTAAAAATGAAGAATGCACGTATTGGGCCAATGAAAAAGCAAATCATTTTGGGCAAAGTACCTTGGTAATATGTTAAGATTTCTTCACAGTTTGATTTTGAAAATTCATAAAAAATACATAAATTCTCCCTTCCGCCAAAAAATTTAAAATTTAAAATTTCATTCGTCTATAAAAAACACTAATTGACTATGGGGGAATGAAGGGGTTAATTCACCTTGGTTGTGCTACCCGGCCATGGAGGATTGACCTCCCTTATTGCCCTGTATTTATCCTTGGAAAAAACACTAGAATTTATTATTTGCCACATATGAAAAAATTTGCAAATTTGAATTCATGTTTCCAATCAGATTGCCCTAAATTATATCTTTGCTAACCAGGGGAGAGGGATCCTTCCCTATCAGAGGAGGAATAATCCTCCACGGGATGCCTGGATTGTCAGAGGGAGGGGATTAAGTTTAAATCCCCTCCATCAAACTGGTGGTCCGGCATGGGTTAGTTTTGTTGCTCATTTGCCAGGGTCTATAGAACCATTGATGTGGTCCAATCCCAACATGGGGGGGCCTGCATTGAAAATGATGTTGCATTGAATCTGACACTAGGGGCTCCTACTTTCAGGGGAGGAAAAGGGAACCCCCAAGCAAAGGTTAACAATGTTATGTACCTATGGGAGATGAAAAAATGCAAAATTTACGCAGCGCAGAATAGGGGGGCAATTTTTTTACATTAACCCTTGGATGGGGCAATAAGGGGGTCAATCACTCAATCCTCTCCCTGGCCGTACTTACCACCCGAGTCAAAATCAAAACTTGAATAGAGAAAGCAGCTCTCGTGTCACAACTCACCGTCGCCCTCGACCACGTACATGCCACGTACTCCGAAACGCAATCCCTGAACGAGATAATTCCAGAAGGTGCACCCGCCGACCGGCCCACGAGTCCCGGGACCTCCTCACCGCCACGTGGCACTCCTTGGGCTCCCTGCCATGCAGCCAAGTGTCACCCCTCCCGGACGCCCGTGTCGTCATGGCAGACACTTGGCAGTCACCCTGCGACCCAATACCGCTTCATATAACTCACTTCCTCACCCAAACTCACCTCATCTCAAACTCTCTATTGTAGCTTCAATCTGACAATTACGTTACTCAAGGAAGAAGACGAGATTTAGGTCACAGGACTTTGTGGGAATTTCAAGCTTCGTGAGCTTGCATTTGAAGAATCGTGTGTTTGGAACCCGAGTTTGTGTTTGAGTGAATTTGTGAGCTATGGCGGACCAAGGAAAGACGTGGACTGAGACCGCCACTGACAAGGCGAACCAGGGCAAGGACGCGACGTTGGAGACGATCGGCCAGTATCGTGGCACGGCGCAGGAGCAAGGGAACACCGCGTTGCAGGGCGCGCAGGATCGGTATCAGGCTGCTAAGGGGGTTTCGGCGGAGAAAGGCAACGATGCTGCTGGTGTCGCTCAGCAGAAGAAGAACACCGTTGCGGTAAGTAAATTCATGTCCCTGATTCACTGCTTCTGGTTATCCTCCTTGATGTGAATGAACGGTTAGGGTTTTGGGGGTGGTGGTGAGTGAGGGTCAGTAAGGGGGAAGGGGGTCCCTGTATGTAGGCATTTCGGAGTACTCAGTACATGTGATGTGGTTTAACTGCCAAATTGGTGATGTGAAATTTGGCAGTATTTGAATTGTAATGTCGGTCGAATTTGTGATTTATGGAGTGTGAATTTTGGGCTGATTGTCGACCTGTTTTGGGTTGTTGCAGGACACGATTTCGCAGTATACGCAAGCAACGATGGACAAGCTCATGGGGATGAAGATCGGCGCACAGGAATACGGTCAGCAACAGTTGAGCAAAGCGGCCGGACAAACCGAGAGCACCAAAGCGGGTGCCGCGGATTCATACAATAAGGCGGCGGACAGCACCGCGCAAACTGCGCAGACTGCCAAGGACACCGCCATTCAGAAGAAGGATCAGGCATACAACGCCGCTGCCTCGGCTGCCCAGACGGCTAGCGACACCGCCGTTCAGAAGAAGGACCAAGCGTACGACGCTGCTACCTCGGCGGGGCAGACGGCCAGGGACACTGCCATTCAGAAGAAGGATCAAGCGTACGACGCTGCTACTACGGCGGGGCAGACGACCAGGGACACTGCTATTGATTACAAGAATCAAGCGTACGACACGTCGGCCTCCGCGGCTCAGACTGCCAGGGACACCGCCATTCAGAAGAAGGATCAAGCTTATGATGCTGCCGCGTCCACCTTGGACACCACCAAGCAGAAAGCGGGAGAAACAACAGCAGTCGCGCAGGACAAGGCAGCCGCCGCGCAACAATCCGCTGCCGACACCGCAACCGCAACGAAAGACCGATCTTACAACGCAGCCGGAGATGCGAACGCGAAGGCCCAGGATACGGCTGGAAGTGCGCAAGCCACAGCCGGTTCGTGGTTCGGTGCTGTAAAACAGAAAGCCTCGGGTCTTCTCGGCGTCGCGCAACAGAAAACCGGGGATGTGAGTTCTGCTGCACAAGACCAGGGTGCCGTTGCCAAGGACAAGGCTTCCTCTACATTGGACTCTGCCAACCAGAAAGCTACAGAAACGAAGGATGCCACCGCCCAGAAAGCGGGAGAGACGAGGGATGCCTCCAAGGATCGGGCGACGGAGGCTTCCCAGGGTACTTGGCAAACAGGAGGGGATGTGCAAGGCAAGACAGGGAGTGTTGTGGATAGTGCGAAATCTTACTGGGAAGGGACCAAGGAGCAGGCTGGGAAAGCGGCATCAGATGCTTCGCAGAAGGATTCTGCTTCTGCCACAACTGGTGCTACACCTGCTTTCGAACAGAGTTGAGCTGTGTTGAAGTTGGGGATGTAGGATTTGGGATGCGGTAGTCTTGGAAAGATAGCAATTTTTGTTGATACAGGGGATTTTGATTGTTTGCAATCATGTGGAAGGATTGAGTTGCAGATGTAATAATCCAAGTGCTGTAAATATATTCATAGTTTACTTACTTCGCTGGTTGGTCTATCACAATTGGTTTTGTTTCGTGTACTGTAGTTGGGAATGTTGTTTACCTGACGCCGGCTTTTCTCTCCACTTCATCCAGATGTCTGCTGTTGAGCTTATATCACCGTAGTTATCACTTAAGCTGGATTAATGCATACACTCCCTGTCCAAAGTAGCGCAGATTACGTACAAATCTGCTCATTATCATCTGTGTGACAAATGTTGAAAACCACCGTGAGTGTATACGGCTTTGAATATTCTAGGCAATTTGAAGTGACCACTATTTCAGTAAAAAGGTTTAATTATATTTGTTGCAATCAGGAACTTGGATATGTAGACATTGAAGCTTCGAAATTGAAAATGACTATTATGACTTGTTCCCATGGTCCACTGTACTGTTTCCCCGTTCAATGGAAATTATCCATGTGTTTCAAGCAAAAGAAAAAAAAATGTCTATTACGCACGAATTAGATTGTTAAAGTGAAATGATCATCAGGCGCGCAGAATGGGGTGTAACTGAAGGCAAATATGTTAAAGCAAATCGCACTTATGAACTTAGCATAATTTAATTGCATAGGACGGGTTTAGCCTGGTGTAAATTAGATCACTGCTTCTGTCAAGAACTTACAAAGTTGATAGGTATCGTACAATGTCCTGTCATTTCTTGTGCTTTCAAGCACGACTACAGCGAGCTGATGATATTTCGATTTGGAGAGCTCAATTTATTTACGAAGAACTTCTAGCCCACTCCGCAGCCCCACATCCCTCACTGACAAACAAATACGCAGTTTACATACTCAACCTAGAAATGAACCACTTGTATAATATATGCATCACACAAAATTGCGTTTGCTCCTCAATAATAATGCCCATTGATCCAAAAGGGATAACTTGAAAGTGCGTGGAGTAACCAAAACAGAGTATCCGTATGGAAGTTTTAGAACTCTGCTGGCAGAGATACTGAAAGTGGTTTGCTCATGTGTGTATGGGGCGTGCACTAAGTTATATCCTACATTCCAAAATCTTTGTCAATCCAGAGCTGAAGAACGCGCTCAAGAGAGCACCACCTGGATGTACACCACCAGCACTGCGTTTCTCCAATAATTCGCTACTGTAGCAAATGATGTACACAGAATAGTGAAAGCAGGTTGCCTTAGCCAAAAAAAATTCCTCACAACTCACTGCTTGTCCACATGGAGGCATATGCAACTCTGAGTTTACCCTTGATATTTCTGCATCCACTCACCCGTTCCTACCACTGGGGGGACGACATTCTTTTTGGTAGGGTATTGTACAGTAAGAATAAATGTTTTTATAGTATAAAATGTTGAGAAATTAGTGAGGGGCAACCTAATTTCACATTTTAGTGACAAAATAGTGAAATTAGGTTGCCTTAATTATTAGGTTGCCTTACCCAAAGAAATTTACTTTACAAGCTATGAAAGGCAACAAATACTTCTACAGATATTTCCATTTGTACACATGGAGATTCATGAGTCCCAATTACAACAAAATCTAATTCAAAAGTAAAGCACTCTTGTCTAGTAAGAGTAAATATTTATATAGTATCAAACGTAAAACATTAATATGGGGCAATCTAATTTCACTATTTTGTGTAGTTCAAAAACTTGGAACAAAAGGACTAGCCCCTTCCTAGAACAAAAGGCACCTAGTTCATGCAATAATCATGTGCATGAAAGGTGAATGTAGTAAAGGTTGAAAGGTGGGAGCAACATGTGGATCAAGAAGCAATTAGGTGGCACATGGTTAGTTATTGGGATTGTGAACTACACATTTTGTCAACTTTATTACGTGCATGTTGTGTAATTTGTATGTGGTTTATCCATGAAACCCATAGGGAAGTTGGGTTAGAAAGTGAACTTGTAGTTTATCTATGATTTAACCCCTAAACATTAGAAGGGATTTGGGGCCAAGAAAGGGCCGTTTCAGGCCCGTTCCCCAATCTGTCCCCATGCTGTGAATAGTGGTATGGGTTGTCCGAAAAATATATTTTCAAAAAAAAAAAAAAAAAAAAAAAAATTTTTTTACCAAATTTCATTTTAAGAATTTTTTTTTTTTTTTTTTTTTTTTTTTTTTTTTTTTTTTTTTTTTTTTTTAAATTTTAAATCTGATGTAGCCAAGTCCCGACCACGTCACCCTGCTGTGGAGGCACAGTTTCAGCAGTCTGGAACTATTCAAAACTTGTGGAGAACTCATGGGAACTCACGGCCCTTTTTTTTTTTTTTGAACAAATGGGAGACCCACTGCATTAAAAAGAGACTAAAAACAACAGCCAAGCCAGAAGGCTGGACAAGAGAGCAAAACAAAGTAAGCTCATACAAAGAACCCACAGAAACCCGCTAAATGAAGGAGCACTCCGGAGGGCGCACCTTGTTCCAGAACACCTCCTTATCACCTCTCCTACTAGCTAGGACAGGTGATTGAAGCCAAATACTCTCAAACCTAGTGTGGAACCTATCAGACAGATGAGGGTGCTGACTCGCTCCGTATTGAGCCTTAATCTGCGCCGCTCGACCCGCATCTAAGAGAGCATCCCACAAAGCTTGTTGCCCATTGCCAAGTGGCCATGAAGCATTAGCAAAAACCTTACTATTGCGTGAGATCCATATGATCCAAAGAGCTTGGCCTCGAAGCAGAGTCCAAATGATCCTGAGATCGGTAAATCTTCGTGGAAGCCTAGTGCCAAAGATGCATTGGGTTGCACTAAATTGGGTGTGAGGACCTAACACTGGAGGTTCACCACAAATGTGATGGAGAATCGATTGTGCAAAATCCCAAATCTCCTGAGCTCTGGGGCATTGGTAAAATCTATGAATTGGTGTCTCCTCTTCATTGTCCGTGCAACAATTACATCTGACATCGATAGTTGGGTTGATGCGAGCCCTCCATGAATGTACGGCCACCGCATTGTGCCAGACAGACCACATGAAAGCCGCTTCCTTTTGAGATCTTAGATTTATGCCAAAGATCCCGCTAATCGGGTAGAAAGTTAAGAGGAAGATGGCCCGGCCACTTGGAAGGAATGGACCGTTTGAGTTGACAATTCTTGGTAAGAAGTTGACGGCCCATGGATGTTGTGTAGGATGACAGCTGATGACCATTATCCCACTGCCAACGGCCAGGATCAAACTCCAACGCCTGTATGTCGCCTAAGTAAAAGAGAGAGGGAGTCCCGTGTGGGCGCTGGATTACCCACCCTTGGTAATAGAGCGAACACCGACCAGGTTCTATGCCTTTATCCACATTTTTAATATATCGGGGTGATGTGAGCGCGGTCCACTGTGCCTTCCAAGCAATGGATCTTTTTTGCTAACGTTTCCTAAGTGTCGTGGATGGCAGCGAATAATTAGAATGCATGTAGTAACTCACAAGATAACTGCAATGCTCAGGGGTAATGGTAAAATTCTAACTCCCTAACTATCTATCCTATGTCGAGGGTAGACTGGGTAGTTGGCGTCATTTCTAACGTCCCTAACTACGTAAAAAGGGGAACCCCTATGTTCCTTCCATGAACCCCTAAGACTATCTTGGGTTTCTAAGACTCCACCTAGAAGTTCTACTTTTAAAAGCTACCCCTAAAGTTCCAATTCTTACTCTAACTTTTAACTTCTAAGTATACTCTAGGTTTTTAGCTTCCCAAACTAATCAGAGAATTTAACTTCAAAATTTAATGCTATCGTTTGACTTTGTTTTGACTTTTGACTCCAAGTTTTTACTCCTAGACTAACTCTAAAATTTACCTTCTAAAGTTAACTCTATGTTTTGACTTTAACTTCTAAATTTTTACTTCTAATTTTACTCTAAGATTTACCCTTGAATTTTAACTCTAGGTTTTAACTTTTAACTCTAAGTTTTTACTCCTAAATTAACTCTAAAATTTACCTTCTAAAGTTAACTCTATATTTTGACTTTAACTTCTAAATTTTTACTTCTAATTTTACTCTAAGATTTACCCTTGAATTTTAACTCTAGGTTTTAACTTTTAACTCTAAGTTTTTACTCCTAAATTAACTCTAAGTTTTACCCTCCAAATCTAACTATAACTTTCACTTTTCACTTTAGCTTTCTACTCTAACTTTTTTACTTCCCCACTTGACTCTAGAGTTTAACTTTGAAATTTAATCTTAACTTTTGACTTTTGACTTTTTGACTTTCTACTTCCCAATTTAATCCTATCATTTTAATCCTAAATTAACTCTTAAAGGTTACTTCAAGTTTTACTTCTAAATTTTATTCTAGCTTTTGACCTCTAACATTCACTCTAATTTCGAATTTCTAACTTCAAGATCTAACTCCTATTTCTACTCGTAATTTCTACCTCCTAATTTTAGTCTAAAGTTTTTACTTTTAATTTCTACTTCTTACTCGGGTTTTTTACTCCTAGTTAACCCTAACTTCCTTTTCTAAACTACCCTAAGGTTTCACTGGAATTTTAACCCCCTAAGTTAAACTTCCAAATTAATTCTATTTTTTAACTTCCCAAAGTTAACTCTAGATTTTGACCTTAGAATTTTAACTTTTAAAAAAAAAGTAAAAGTGTAGATTGATTCTAATTCTAACTGCTAATTAATCCCTAATTTTAATCCTAAATTCTCCTTCTAATTTAACCCTAATTTCCGTCCATTGTTCCTTGTAGATCAAATTTAATTAAAATTCCTCCATTCTACCCCCTACCGCTTAACTTAGCCTAACGCGGTCAGTTTACGGTCAAATCTTAATTATAAGATGTTTTTGGAAACCCCTATCACTAATCTATAGACTTTTGAATCTAAACTTCTAATTTGCACTAATCACGGCTTGCTAATCACACTTTTAGGGCTGATTAAGGAAATCAATGCTAATTAGGGAAAATACCAAGGGTTAATTTCAAAAACTCACCTCTTCACTACCGGTTTCGGAAATCGCTTCGTCCACGTCCACGTAGACATCCTCATGCTCCATAGCAATCCTTTGTTTCGTTTGATTTTTTCCGAGCTCACCGCTTAATTTGAGAAAAATATTACACCCTTGCAATCTAACTTCCTTCTTTCCCTTCCTCCTTCTTTTTCTTTCTTCCTCCCTTCTTCTACACTAGTACTATTCCACCTAAGCTTTTATGAGTCTTACACTATGGTCTCCAATTTCAAGGAGGTTTTTAAGATGCCAACTATCCTCTTACACAATTTTGCCTTTGTGTCATCCTAATCCTCCTCTCAACGGTCACCACGAATTCTCAAGATTTCTTTTTCTAATCCTACCTAAGCCTAAGCCTAGGTCACTATTTATCGTCTCTCACCTTCTCCACCTATTTCAACTTCTTCTCCCTAATCTCCTTCCATTCTTGCTTGTGGTGTGTTGGTGGTGAGAGAGTTGGGAGGGCTTGTTTGCAGGTGTGTGCGTGGAGGTGCTACTTCTCTTCCCCCTCTTCCCTTTTTAGACTCTTTTCCCTAGTTCCTACTCCCCTACTCTACCCCTAGCCCATCTAATCCAACACCTCTTTTTGGTTTAGGAAAGGGAAAAAATTCAGAAAAAAAACAAGGAGAAGGTGGAGCCCGGGGCCCTGGACCAAGCCTGCCGAGCCAAGCCGACCTCCTGCTGGCCGGCCTCTTGCTGGCTGGAGGGGGGTCGGGTTTTTTTAATTAATTAATTATAATTTGTTTTTTTTTCTTTGCTACGTTCTGTTTTTTTTTTGGACTGGACTGTGACTGGACTGTTGACTGGCTGTGACTGGACTGTTGACTGGTTGTGAATTGGACTGTGACTGGCTGTGACTGGACTGTTGACTGGCTGTGAATTGGACTGTGACTGGCTGTGAACTGGCTGTGAACTTGGACTGTAACTGGACTGTGAACTTGCTGTGAACTGGACTGTGAACTGGACTGTGAGCTTGGACTGGTTTTTTTCTTGCAAACTTTGGGTAGGCTAGGCTAAAAAAAAACTAATACAAAGGGGAAAAGAACTAGGGGGAAAACTAAACCTTGGGGACGCTTAGACTTAAAAAACTAGGGGGACAACTAAAACTTGGGGAACCCTAGCCTAACTAAAACTTGGAACCATGGGACTTGCCAAACACAAAGAAAACCTACATATCTTGGAAGCTAAACTCTGGACGTTTCCACAAAGGTCTTGAAAACTAGACTTTGGAACTGAACACGGGGGAGGTTCAAAGCTTCGCCGTCAAGTTGGGTTTAACACCAACTTTAGGACTTGATAGCACTCCGGGGGTTCAAAGCTCCGCCGCCTAAACTTTTAACACACACTCTAGGACTTTGACCTTGTCATAAGTTCAAAGCTTCGCCGTTTCCAAGGGAGGACCACACAATGGGAGGGACTTTAGAAGAGGGTAAAGACAAAAAACTTTCAAAAGGAAACGTACATAGGGTCAAAGCTTCGCCATCCCGGAGGGGGGTCCACCCGACAAGAGAGAAGTTAGAAGAAGGTTAGACCAATACTTAAGAGAAACCCACACCACAAAGTCAAAGCTTCGCCGTCCCACAAGGGGAGGGGTCCACTCAACAAGGGAAACGTTAGATCAAAGGTAAGAGCGCACTTAGAGACCCCACAAGTTAGGAACACGTGACAACACAACAATCTCACACGCTAAAGGCCCCCCAAAGCGGCATCGCCAAGGTACGGTGGGGGGTTGCTTTAGGGTTAGTGTAAGACACCACAAGGCCTCTAAACCACACAAGCTAGCTCTCAAGGACACAAACAAAGATACACACGGAAAGAGAGGATTTCTCAACTCAAAACAAGAGCACTAAGATTACACAAAGAGTAAACAAGGCAAGATAGAAGGACCCCCTAAGGACCTTTAAAGCTTGAAATCTAGCAACAACGGAGCAAAAAAGTGCTCCAAAAACACCGTAGAGGTTTTTGGCTTCAAACGCCAAAATATCCAAAGCAACTTGGACCCACGGACCCAAACAAAAGTGAGGGGGTGTTCTAGAGAGAGAAATGGGGCCCTTATATAGGTTTCCCAAGGGCTCACCCCTCTCTCTAAAGCTCTAAGGTAACCTTATCAACGGGGATTTTCATCCTCATCTTCAAAGATTTTCATCCTACATCCTAAATTTCTACTTCTACCATCTATGCTGGACCAACATCCTAACTTTTGGAGATTAGCTCCAATCGTCGAACGGATTGCGCCGTTGGATCCAGAACGCCGTGTTTAGTCCTAAATTCCCCTACCCCCCGTACCGAGGCCAAAAACCCATCGTAGGCTAATTTAGTTTAAAAACCAAATCGTGGTAAAATCCTAGATCTTGGGGGTCTCTTATTTTGAGAAATGTGAATAGCCTAGGGTCTCCGGTAGGTGCGAGAGAGTCGGGAAGGACTTTTGGTTGACTTCGTTTCGCCATCGTATGGTCCCGGAATGCCGGTCAACGTGGCGGGGACCCCGCCACGTGGTTAATTCCCGAGGAATCTCGCCAGTTCGGGTACTTGCCGCTATTGGAATGTCGTGAAACTTCACGGAGCGCATTATTAACATAAAACAAGCTAGTCTAATTTTTAGTGAGATTTTATTGTAACCTGGGTAATTTCCATGAAATTCCCGTTGGAGGTTAGGAGGGTTGACCACCCGGAAAAAGGTTCTTCTGCAAGTCGGAAGATGCCGGGATTTTTCACGTGACCTCTCAGGGAGTCGCATGAAAGACGTGCGGGTGTGTTCCCGTACCTGGCACGATTGGTCAATGGAGATTTAAACTGGACATCTCCTTGAATCAGCGACGGTGCGGGAATCTTCTGCAGGTGGAGGAATTTGGGCGAACCGATTTCGCCGTTGGACTCCTGGCATGGGATTCACCCTAGAACACCATCCTTGGGCTGTAGATTCCTCCACGGGCCCGATCTTGCGTGAGTGGCTCCTACATGCTAACAATCGGGATTTTGGGAATTCGTCGATCTAATGGAGAATTCTAAATCTAACTCTAGGACCCGACCTAGTGGCCTCGCTGTGGATCCCTCGGACCGACCTAGCCATGAATCGCCACATTCATGGTGGGATTTAGCCCTTTTGGGGCTGTGTGACTCGAATCCTCCAAATCTAACCTTTTCGTTATTTCTACACTATTTTAGGCAAGGTTTGGGGGATTCTAAGTAAGAAATACAAATCTAGACCAAATAATTATAATGGGTATGACACAACCCTATTTCGGTTCTACACTCTTTTTAGGGATTTTTCTATACTTTTATCAACTTTAAATTGCAAATTTCCAAAAAAATAATTCTACGAGTCCCAAGTGACAAATTGGGAGCTCACATCCCGCCAATCTTCTTTCGAAATTCAAGAACTCGAACTCTTCGAATGAAGCCCTCATAAACTACACTCCCGGGGGGGAGGTTAAGTAATGAAAGTTGCTTGGAAATTGGGCCAACTATTGCTAGAACTGCATCCGATTGTGGAGAGAGTACTTGTAGTTGAGAGGGACGGATCTGAAAGCCTGGTATGTTTACCTTCCATGTAATGCTGGGAAGGACATCATCTACTTTAGTATAGAGACCTATCCATTGCCCCATTTGAACATGATTGGCTTGACTAGTCAGTAAAAGAATCCATTCTTGGGGTATGTGTGAAATGAGGAACGGCCATTGCTGGAACTCAAGATCTGTTAGAGAGAAAGTAGCCAAGATCTCCGTCCATGGCCGAAAGTCCTGTCTATGTATGTCCCATAGGTCCGCAATTGTTCTAAGGCCCTTTTGAGCAAGCTCTCTTGCCCTCATGATCGTAAACTGGAAGTTGGAACCTATGATACTTTTGGCCCACCACAAGCTAGTAGTTAATACTTCGTCTGCGTTGGTTGGCGGGACAAGGTCAATAAACTTGGCTAAGCGTTTCCAAGCTGTCGTAATCCTATTCCATACTTGGGAACCCCTGGTGACTGAGGGATTCTGTACCATGAGCCAAGCTTGTGAGGGAAACCAATAGCCTTCCTTTGGATGTGGCTTCATCTTATTGATTCTATACCTGAGTAGGATTTTAAGGTTAACATTATATTCATTAAAATGAGGGTTTTCCAGTGAAATGAGAGTTGCGAGAGCTAACTTTTAGAGAAATAATGGACAAATACCGTATCAAAACTATCAGAATAGAAGAGAAGAATACCAACAACAAGGAGTGTTTGCTGAAACATGGATAGGAGAACAACATTCATTATGAAAAGGTCATCTATTTATAGTAAATTTTTGGACCAATATAAAATTGTAGGGCAATTCCTTTCCGATCCTTAAAAGACCAGAGAAACGTATATAATTGTCATGAGTGTGATTCACTCTAGCACTTGAGTTCTACATAATATCTACACAATGCTATCATGCATATACCTATAGACACTCAATCTACAATATGAACAGACCCTACATGTGCGATTTACACTTTTGCATCTGCATCGCTTTCAGAATCTCGGGTCCCCGACTGTACCTAGTATTAGTCCCATTGTACTCCCGCCTGCTCTGAAGCCTCTGCAATTCTAGGAACTTTCGGTCCCACATATCATGCACTGGAGGAATGCATCCACTTGGCTGGACTCTATGAGGTGCTTTGAACTTCTGCACACCTCCAAACAAGACGTTTCGACGAGGAAGTACTCTCCGACGATACGGAGTCCCTCCTTGTAAGGCAGGCGACCTAGCCGGAAATGTGGCCATCAACACCAGCGCGGGTAACGTATCTGCCGCGTCTTGGTAGAGCCTTCTCTGCGTCGCCTTGTCCGAGACAGTCGGCGACAATCGAGAAGCAAGGGGTACCTGGGTCCTAGGCGGAGAAGGGGATCGAGAGGCCCGTTGACGCGAAACTCCGCTTGGCGGGCTGTCGACCACTCCATCTTCTAAGGGCCTGGAGGAGAAGTCCATAGTGGAGTTTGCCGTGGCCGCCGAGCAGAGGAAGTTTCCTCTGCTCAAGATTTTGTATTGCCCGTAGTCCATTATGGAGTCCACGGACGCGGCGCATGGCAGATGAGCATCCTCATCATGCGAAATTGATGTGCGCATAATCTAGAATCAAGTATCTGGTAAAACATATTAACAAAGCACAGGTAACGCCATACATTCTAAGCAGCAACCATCCGTACATGCAGAAATCACGTAGCCAAAAGCAACAAACAAATCAGCTCGATCCGAGCTAAATTGAGGCACAGAGTTCACGACGCAGAACTTTAGAATAATATTTTTATTTTTTGGATTAAGAAGAAAGCAACCCATCAGGCAGTTCCAAATGTGCAAATCAGGTCAATTCGAGCTGAATTACATGAGAATCTAAATACCCGCACATCCGTACGTCCTAAGCTACAAACCCCTCACTCTAGCTCTAGCAAATAAATGGCGACGCTGTGACGATCTCCATCAGCTTGTCGTATTCCCGATGGTTTCTCTCATCGCAGAGCATCCGGCGACCAATTCTAGCAACCGCCGTTCCCCTAAACGCCTTCAGTCCTTCTTCTCGAGCTAGGTGCAGGCCCTGAAACCAAGGCAGCAGGACTTCCAGGAGAAACGTGTCCTTTGGACCATGTCTCCTATTCGTCCACGTTTCAGGCAAAACGACGTTCTCAGAGCTGTTGAGAATGTGTTTATTTGGACTGTCGTCCACGATGATTGTGTTCTCAGCACTGAATCTACCCCGGATGCCAGTGAACAGGTTATTTAGGTTCTTCATAAACAACTCCTTCTCCGTGCCTGGCTCCCTGTACGTCGACGGTCTTCCCGTCCTATCTCTGCACTTAAGCGTCTTACAGGAGTCTTGTCCGAGAATCAGCAAAGGCCTATCCAATCCGTCGAAGAGATACTTCGCCACCTCTTCGGTGGTGGACTTCTTCATTGAGCTCCACACAGAAATGGATGCAATCCTGCCTAATTGACGTAGGAACTCAGAACATCCCGGGCGAACGTAAACTAGCTTGGGTCTCACTACGGCGGGATTGATAGCCGAGTGCGGCTGGACGGCATCGGGGATGCGTTTTGACCAACCCTTAAACTTCAAATCTTCGCAGACACATAATATCCCATTGAGGTCCAGGACGACGTTGATCCACTTCTCCACCACCCTGGACGTCAATGGACGATGGACTGCCTCCGAAGTTCTTCCTACATCACAAGAAGGACCGGATTCCTGCTAGACAATAGACAAATGTGCAGCTAGTTATTACCCTGTACTGGCACATTTGGAACTTCACGCATAATGACGGGGACGCTCATTTTCGAGTTGACTAAATCATTCTTAAAACGAAAATGCACACAGGAAAAAGAGTACTCCAAAAGGTTCCAAATGAGCAGCATGATTCATACCTTCTGCTGCGACGCCTCTCCAGTCTCCACGGAAGCATCTGTCGCCACGACGGCCGGCTCTGGAATGCGAACCTCCAGCAGGTCCGCATCTGAGATGACAACGTCATCTGCGACCGGTGTAAGAGAAGTGGACGGTCCAGGCTCAAGGACGGCCACGAGGACATTGCATTCAATGGGATTAGTCTGATCACTTTCCACCGGACCAAGCATAGGTGGAGCAGTAGTATTCACAGGATCAGGGACGGGAGGAGAAACACATTCTACAGTATTTGCAGTGCCTGCATGCCAAAAATGTACAAGAAAATATTCGTGAGAAATTTGTATATTAGAGACTCATAAAATGAGATATAAATACATGAATGAACTGCAAAATGTGTGAACTCCATGGTTCAGTCCACTGGAAGTTCCGTTTTAGCAAAATGATTGTATTCTCTCCAAAAGGACTACAACTACATACAACTACATACAACCTGTGGCAAAAATCAGCTCGAGTCGAGCTAAACTGTACAAGCGACATCGAGTGATTATTGAGGAGCACCTGCGCCCAAGTCCTGGCTAGGCACCGCGGGACTTTGCAGATCTAACTGCGCTGGCTGTTCCACCGGATGCTGCTCGTCAGCACCTCCCGCGACTGGAAGGATTGGAGCTGCTTGTGCTTCGGCAGGAGCCGCCTCTGCGTCAGCTGATGATGGCGGGGGCGGAGGGGGAATAGGATGTGGGGGCAAAGGAGGTGCCGGAACAGCAAACTCAGGGAGACCCGGAGGTTCCAATGGAGCCACATCGCCTGATGAGGGAGGCAGACCTTCAAGCAGCAGCTGCGGCCTCGGCGTCGGGGGCTCAAATGAGGAGAGCGGTCTGGCACCCCTCAAGTGATTGATGATCGAGTCCAGCTTGTCGGTGTTGTTTGCAGAATCCACCAACATGAACGTCTGCATTTTATCCATCCTCGTGTTCTGCTGGTACTGGAATTGTAGATTCGCCGCGCGATCCTCCAGTTGTCTCCGCTCCAGCTCCGCGAACCTCTGCTCTATGTATTCGTCCCGCTTCGACAACTTCCTTTTCTTTGGCGTGACGGCAGACGAAGGCGTGCTTGAGGGCTGCTCCTCTTGCACGTGACCGCTCGAGGCCGACGACCCCCGATGTTCCGTCGGAGTGGGAGGAACCGGATTGCTGGCGTTCACCACAAGTTGCTCGTCCAGCACCTGCTGGACATAGAAGTCCTGCTCATCGCCTTCGTCGTCGGAGAGGACTTCCGGCTCTGCAGGTAGCGCCTTCTCGCGCCGCCCAGTGGATGGCGAATCCCAGGGCGAGTGTTTCCTCTTGCGCGACGATGATGGAGTCGTTTGAGACACCGGAGGCTTCTTGCGCGAAGACGTCGTCACCTTATATCCCCCCTCCAGGAAGTCGGCCCTGTCTAGTTTCATGGCCGCCAGGGAAATATCATTCCAGAACCCCGTATCGTTGGCAACTCCAACCGCCTAGACGTTTACAGAACTCATCTGTACGTTAAAAAATTATCACAGGACGTCAGTATTGACAATACAGAGTGGCTTCAGCTCGATTTGACGAGTCCAGCTAATTCGTTCCATAACGAATCGGATCATGCAGGAGTCACACTTATCGCAACAAAAGGAAACACAACAAACGGATGTGGTACATCAGCTCGATTTGAGCTGATTGAGCTGTAGGGAACTTACCACTGCTGCACAGGTCACTTTTCCTCCTGCAAAGACAGAGAAGACGCTCATTCTGGGAGAGCAGAACTTCTTTATCACCCACAGGTAAAATTCCATTCGAAGCTCCGTGTTGTAGAGCCGGAACTCCAACTCGTTGTACCCCCGGGGCTTATTAAAAGTCTCAGTGTCCGGAGCCAGAAAAAACTCCGGAATGTCGCCACCCCTCGTACACGACGGACTCGTCAAAAAAGTGAGCAGCACTTTGTCGTGCGACTTCGCCTAGGCGGAGGCCATGTCCCCCATTCGCTCGTACTGTCCCGGTATGTAGTCCGCGAACGTGCACTTGTACGTGCTGAGGACGTTGTTGTTCTCCACGAAGGCGATCACCTGCGTCTGCTCTTGCATGTCCGCGCATATAAAAAGCCAAGCCGGGACGTCCTCAAATTTCGGCTGCTGCTTCCCTCTCAAAGACACGATGACGGTGTTGAAGTACGGTATTGCGATAGTCCCGTCCTTCTTTGAAAGCACCCCCGGAATGTATCGGAAATCAATAACACCCAGCCCGAGATCTGTAGGGCTGTCAACTGTCCACACACCCCTTGGCCACTGAGCGTGGTGGTCTTTTGCGATGTCATAAGGTGCGTAGTGCGCCACTGCCGATGGTGGGACGAAATTCTTCCGTTGACTTAGGAAGACTTTGAAGTACTCGGCTGCCTGGTCCGAAATTTGTTCTGTGGACTTGTTCTTCAATTTCTTCTGCTTCACTTCGGAGAAGAAGGCCTCCCCGGGCCGCTCCAAGAGTACATTCAGCGTCACGGAGGTGACGTTGTACTTCTTCTTGAAGTCCTTCCACTTGTCCTGGACAGGCTCCCCCACCGCGTTCAGCAGACCCAAGGACGGATCAATCTTGTTCAACTCCTTCTTCACGAACGCCTTCCGTTTGCGCCTCTCAATCCAATCCTTCGCAGCGTAACAACTTTCGAGAACTGACGATGACTGCTTGATTGTCACCTTCGGGTGCGGATACATCCTCTTATCACCATCTCTAAATAGAATGTGGTTGGCCAACACAATGAGGTCTTCGTTTGTGAGATTTCCGAAAAACTTGAAGAATTCTTTGTTAAGCATCCCGTTCTCGGTTTTCCAGGACGATTTGACATTGAATTTTTTCAAGGAGTCCGCGTCAATGAGCTCGCCATGCGCAGCACTGGAGATGACCTCGCTCCAGAGATTGAACACCTCTGCAGGAGCGGTGATGAGCCTAATCTCATTCGTGATGGAGGTGTTGCCTTTTGAGTCCTTGGCTTTGGACTTCTGATGCGATTTCGTAACGTCAATCATAGAGAAACGCATCTGCATCGCCTTAGTGAATTCCTACATATAGAACGGGAAACCAACGTTAGGATCCTCGTTAGCTCGATTCGAGCTGATCTGCGACAAGGTAATGACCAAACAGTCAACAACTAATTCACAGAAGCCAGCATAGCGTAGTTCAGCTCGACTCGAGCTGAATCACTTACCGTCCACTTCTTCTTGTTCTCGAAGGCAGCTTTAGTGCGCCTCGCGTTGCTCACAGCTCCGGCTTCTGTGTCCTCTTTTGGGTTGTGCGGTGACCCCATCTCTTCCCAGACATTTCGGGCACCCAGTATGTTAGTGGCCCACGACGGCTGAATCGCTTGGAAACGGTTCACTCTGTTGAAGTAGGCCGAAATAGAACGGAGTGTCTCCTTGTCCTTCATCCATGCAATGTAGCAATTCCAGGTTTTGAAGTCTTGGATCGTGGCCGGGTTGATGTTGAACTTCGGGTCCTCCATCAACTTGCTAGCCCAGACACTGTGCTGACCGTTGATGATGTAGAATTCCCCGTCCTTGATCTCGAACCACGAGTCGTCTCCTTCCCTGGTTGGCTTCTTCGTAGGCATGACGCAGAGCGTTTGCCGGTGACTGTGGTCGGGCATATTGCACAGGTAGTGCATCAAGCCCTCAATGATCGTCTGTTCCTTGCTCCGGATATTTAATGACGCCGGAGCTTGGATCAGCTTGTCGATTGTGAGCTCCTTCTTCTCCATCTTGTAGAGAAACACATCAGTGCAGGTCTTCCAGAAATTCTTATACGCCTCATTGGACTCCTCGTAGTCCGAGTTCCGGTTTGTCTGCAGCGACTCAGGGACGATACTCATGTCCTGGCTTATATTGTCCACAGCAGAGTGCTCTCCAGTTTTCTCAGCTGTTTTTGCCGCTGATGTGCTAGCTAAATTGCTCTTCGCAACTGGAGCGTTTGGAGTCTCCGTCGGCTGCTTGTTGCGCGTGCCCCTTCGAGATGTCTGCCCTTGGGTCTGGTTGTCAATAGACACCTGACTGGGCCCCTGGCTTCCGGAGTTCAGTGAGACGCTCCTAGCCGCCTTGCTCTGACGGTCGAGCTGGATTTTCGTTCTGAGCACCGCAAAGTCCTGGAAGAGACCTCGGATTTTAGCACATAGTCTCCGACTATTGAGAGGCTCTCCATTAGGTTTCTGGAAGTATTTCTCATTCACCTTCTCTTCCAATTCCTTAATCTTATCCTGGAACGACGTCGTCGACAAGGACTCCATGAAATGGGTCACGTGGAAGAAAATCAAACGAGAGTCGAAGTGCAGCGTGAAGTTGTACTGCTTGTCTGCCGGAAGGTCGTTCTGGGTTGTTACACAGTGGACCTTGATGGTGGGGAAGACGTCCTCCACAACGTCTTTTATTCGTTCGTCGTATGAGAGAGGGAGGTAGGTGTCCATCCCCTTGTATTTCACGGCGAAGCAGATTTGCTCAGAGCATGGGATCATCAGGAGAGTCCAGCTATCCACCTTCTCTGGATACACGAACTCCCAGTATTCTCCGTCATTGAGAAAGTCATCTCCTTCCCCTTCGTCATCCACTCGTTGGACCTCGGACTTCTTGTAGTAGTGCGCGAGTTTCTTGACCTGACTCTCCATCCTGCAGCATGACAACCATTGCTTAGCTTTAAAGACGATGCTAGCTCGAATCGAGCTGAATATTCAACCTCACAGTTGCCACACATTGTTACTCATAAATTTCCAGTTCCTTAAATGCCAGACCCCTCGTTCTGCACTGGCTTCTACCCTGCTTACCCGTTAGCTCGAATCGAGCTGACTTCTTTCTAGCTGCCCTATTCCTGTCTACCTTTTGCATTCACCTTGTCATTTAGCTTGTTATGGATTTGACCTTTTTTCTGTATCTTTATTTCTGAGAATATGATGTTTTCAGCTCGATTTGAGCTTCCGTGTTAACTTCTTCTTTTGTTTTCATGTTCTTCCCGTTTCATGTATTTAGCTCGAGTCGAGCTGACAGGGTGGGCTCTTTTGATTTAACCGCTAGTCGAGGTTCATAGCCACCTTCTTACTTCTTGTTTAGTCAGTTCTTCATTCTCTTTAATTGATTTGTTTCTGTTTAACCCTTAACTCGAGTTATTTTCCTCTTCAGCTCGAGTCGAGCTAAATCTCTCCGTGTCTCTCGGCGTGCATTTGTCCGGTTTGCTCTTTTTTTGTTTCGTTTTATGTTTAGCGCTCTGCTGACTTCCTCTCCCCAATTTATTTTTTGTTAATATTTTACATTGTTCTACTCTCAGCTCGATTCGAGCTTACTTATTCTGGTTTTCTTACTGTTTATTATTTATAATCTTTTTTTCTTTTAGCTCGAGTCGAGCTAAATGGGTGGTTTCTTATCTCTTTGCGTCAAATTAGCTCGATTTGAGCTGATTTTCAGGATGTCCTCGCTTTTGTATGGGCGTGTAATGTGTTTTCATGCCAGGTTTTGTTGATTTTAGCTCAAGTCGAGCTAATTTCATAAATTAGGTTACTGAAATTTAGCTCGGCTCGAGCTAAATGTGCTTTGAGCTACACTCTTTGAAGCTGGGGGGGTCCTAGAACAGCGGTATCGACACAAACCCTACACAGACCCTGCACAGACCCTACAGACTTGAAGCACAATTAACCCCAACCCTAACTAGACCCTACAGACATGACAAACCAGAACCCCAGTACAATCCTCACTGTGAATCCTAACCACAACTTTTGTAATCCAAGCACATGCCCAAATCCTTCTGTAGGCGAAAATTTAAAATCATAGCACCACCACTATTACATTCATGTTTTCATTTGGATCTAAAGAACTGAACTAGGCTCAAATTCAAAGATTCAGATACTAATAGAACCCACAATCACACAGATCTATGGCATTATCACACATGAGAACTGAAATGTCTTCGAATGCAGCCTGTACTAAGCCCTCAAGCCCTAATCACCTACATTCCTTATGAAGCCTACTAATTGCAAGCAATTCCAGCAACATGAAACTATGGAAACCCTAAGAGCCGTATACTTTTCAACAACAAACGTAGCCAACTGCAAACTCTGGAACTTGTAAATGCATTTCCAACAGACAATGACAAACAATCTTCAAGAAGCCAATCAAGCAAAGCACAATTCAAGAGCAATTCACAATTGATGAGAACAAACTCACCGTGAACTCGACGATACTTCTTCCCTCGACCCGGCTTCAGGAGACGGCTTCACGAGATCCAAGGTCGGATACAAATCCAGTAGTCGTCACTGCAGGCTACAACACCAAACAGAAAGTTAGTCATCGCAAAATGAAACCAAAATACACCGCTTCTAATGAGGTCGTCAACACGGGAACTCCCACATTCATGAACAGCAAACCTCAGCTAGACGAAGGCTCACTGGAACATGCTGCTGGACTCAATCAGACCCCTCCATTTTACAATTGCAACGACTGAAAAAACAAAATAAAGAAGATCGCACTCAACCCTAGAAACACGTCGCCACTCATAACTTGCTGAATCATGCTCAACCTCCCACCACCACAAGCTTTACCCAAAACAAACTCTAATACAAAATAGCAAGTATTGGATAGAAGAATAACAGAGGAAACAAGCGAAAAAAAGTGAAGATGGGAAGCCCCTCACCAAGCTGTCACCGCGAGGAAGAACCTCCGTCGTCCCACTGCAAATTCGACGCACAAGTCTGTCAACACGAGGAAGAAGCTTCCACGCACCAGGCTGTCAACGCGAGGAAGAAGCTCCGTCGTCAGCAGAGAAGCTTAAATTGCGCCTAAACCTCCGTCGTCGCACTGGTGCTGCAGGTTTCCAAAATCGAACGGAATCCACGCTCCTCAATATCTCAGGCGCGCGCGCAAACAGGGAGAAACGACAAACAAAAATGGAATCTGAATAAACGCTAAGCACAGACTGGAGAAAATTACGCTGAAGAAAGTGAGCGCCAAACCCTAACCACGATTCTACAAAACCCTAGCCCTCTTCCCAATTCACACCAGATATCCGGTTGATACCCGCCCGACCACGATTGATCCCCTACTTGTAACCGGTTCTCAATACCCGCCTTCTCCATAATTGATAACCGGCCCTGAACCACACCAAGCCCAAACGTTGCCCTAAACTCTAGTACCTTCACCCTACTACACAAAATAGTGAAATTAGGTTGCCCATTACAAATTTCTTGACCGTCTACACTATATAAACATTTATTGTTCCTCCACAAGAATAGATTACTTCGGAATTAAGTATTGTTGTAATTGGGACTGATGAACCTCCATATAATATACAAACAAAAAGATTTGTAGAAAGATTTGTTGACTCTAATTTCTTGTAAAATAATTTTCTGGAAGTACGGCAACCTAATGGTCAAGGCAATTTAGTTTCACTATTTTGTGTAGTTCATCCTACACGAGTGAGCTAGTTTTTCTTCTTGAAATTGACATTCCATAAATAGGTCAATATTATTATATATAAGTACTTTTGAATTAAATCTTGATGTAATTATATCATAAACCTGCAGCCACAGAAATTGAAGTATCTACAGTATTCTGTATTCACGTCAATGGCTTGGAAAAGTATATATTTCTTGATATAAGGCACCCTAATTCTCATGACTTATTGAATCTAATTTAACAATGTATTGTATGGAGCACATTCAAATCCCTAGTAAATTTGATAGGGATCCGAATGTCAATCTGTCACCCTTGAACACCTACTTGTTGACCGTGGAAAGTTTGTTTACTGATAATGAGTGACACTATCCACTAATTTCTTGAAAACAACTAATGCTAATTTATTTGATGTAAAAGTACTTTGCACATTAAACACATTTGGGATAGAATTGCAAGAATACACATTGAGTAACAGTAGTGGCCTAAATTTAAAATTGTTTGTCTTCCATAATACATGCAAAAGGAGACCCAATTGGTAATTCCTAGAGTTACTTGTATAGTACCGAGGCGTTCCAATTATAAAACAACCATGAATAACCATTTTTATTATATGTAGTATGTGCATGGTATTAATTTTTTTCATTTATAAGAGGAAGCAAAAATAAATTTAATCTAATGAAAGTGTTGTATTTGAAAGAACTGAAAAACAAATCATTAAGTTTGTAGGCTTCAGTGTTCAAAATAGAATATAGAAGTTGGAAACTATTCATAGATTGAGTGTAGTTGTAAAAGCACACTATAATCATTGGCTACATTTCTTAATTTACAAAAAGAGTTTAATAAACAATTGACCTTCTGTTGTATTTCAAAAAATTTAAGAGCAAGAAGTGATAAATTTGAGAATGATAGGGTTGTGTAAGGAAAAAATATAGAAGCTCAAAATGATATAAACATTCATGTAGGATTCATGAACATAGTAATATATCATGGTCTTTATTTTTTAATTTACAGAAGTTCTAATGATTGGGTAAAATTTCCTTCAAAATAAAAATAAAGCATTCACATAAACGAATCCATTACAACTCATATTCAAGGCGACTAAAATATAAGACACATTTCATTCCTAATTTTTTGTTGCGGCCAGAAGAAGTTCAAATGGATTCAAAAGGAAAATATTATATTTCATAGCATAAAAGTTGTCATATTTCATGTTTAATGGCTCTACAGTTTTTAGTTATTCAACCTACAGCACCGGATGTCTTCTCTTAGCGGTATTTTTTTTTGCTCCTCGTTCTAATTTTTGAAGTGGAGGTCTAAATTCGAGGAGCTCATGGGTTTCAAAAGTTTCCCACATTTGCAACTTCTACATATTTTTATATTTCCTCCTCGTTCCAATTTCTTGACTTTAAACTTTTATTTAATTTAAAGTACAGCAAAAATGACCGGTATTTGTTTTTTGTTTTCCTTTTTAATTTTAGAAGTGGAGGTCCAAATTGGAGGAGCTCATGGGTTTCAAATGTTTCCCACATTTGCAACTTCTACATATTTTTATATTTCCTCCTCGGTCCAATTTCATGACTTTAAAGTTCTATTTAATTTAAAGTACAGCAAAGGCTGACCGGTATTTGTTTTTTGTTTTCCTTTTTAATTTTAGAAGTGGAGGTCCAAATTGGAGGAGCTCATGGGTTTCAAATGTTTCCCACATTTGCAACTTCTACATATTTTTATATTTCCTCCTCGGTCCAATTTCATGACTTTAAAGTTCTATTTAATTTAAAGTATAGCAAAGGATGACCGGTATTTGTTTTTTGTGTTCCTTTTTAATTTTAGAAGTGGAGGTCCAAATTGGAGGAGCTCATGGGTTTCAAATGTTTCCCACATTTGCAACTTCTACATATTTTTATATTTCCTCCTCGGTCCAATTTCATGACTTTAAAGTTCTATTTAATTTAAAGTACAGCAAAGGATGACCGGTATTTGTTTTTTGTTTTCCTTTTTAATTTTAGAAGTGGAGGTCCAAATTGGAGGAGCTCATGGATTTCAAATGTTTCCCACATTTGCAACTTCTACATATTTTTATATTTCCTCCTCGGTCCAACTTCATGACTTTAAAGTTCTATTTAGTTTAAAGTACAGCAAAGGATGACCGGTATTTGTTTTTTGTTTTCCTTTTTAATTTTAGAAGTGGAGGTCCAAATTGGAGGAGCTCATGGGTTTCAAATGTTTCCCACATTTGCAACTTCTACATATTTTTATATTTCCTCCTCGGTCCAATTTCATGACTTTAAAGTTCTATTTAATTTAAAGTACAGCAAAGGATGACCGGTATTTGTTTTTTGTTTTCCTTTTTAATTTTAGAAGTGGAGGTCCAAATTGGAGGAGCTCATGGGTTTCAAATGTTTCCCACATTTGCAACTTCTACATATTTTTATATTTCCTCCTCGTTCCAATTTCATGACTTTAGAGTTCTATTTAGTGTAAAGTACAGCAAAGCCGGATGGGTATTTGTTTTTTATTTCATTTTTCATTTTCATAGTTTTTTTTGTTGAGGATTTAGAATATTGTCTTCAACATTTTCCACATTTCAAATATTCCATATTATTTGTAATTTTTGAAAAATTCATTGCATGCCATGTATAATTATATATTGAATTAATTTTTAACGAATCTGACCCAAACGTAAAGTACAATGCAAAGAAAGTGGGAAGCAATAAAATTCCGGATTTGTAGATGATATGTACCTAACTCAGTAATACTTATATTAATTATCTCAAAAAATATTGAAGCTATTTATTTGTATTTCAATTGTAAGGCTATGTGAACTTCAATTTCTGGACCATGTGCGGATTGTATTGTAGAGGGTATTTTTTGAAAACTGTTTGCAAGGCCTGAGGGGTGCACTAAATTTGTCTCTTGATGTTTGTACGTATGGTGTGAAAGTTATTGAATTTGAAAGTGCTCATTGAAATAATTCTCATGAATTCATATTTCTATTGACTTCGAAAAACAGCACCTCAGGGCATACAGATTGTTTGTTAACATTCCAAATATGTACACACTCAAATTTTTTTATGGCCAGGGCGCACGTCTTGAAAGAGTTTATCCATAGCAGTCCTTAAGTTCAGCTCTTATTTTTTTATATTTGGTTTCAATTGTAAGTTTTGTTTTATTTGTTACATTTAGATCTCCCGAACTGTGCATTCCCGGGGACGTGCTCGGTATTATCGGAAAGCCCTCACCAAGGAGGGATGTACGGGCTTTTTTTTGTAACATCTTGAAGTCTTGTGCATAAATTATGAATATTTGATTTTTTTTTGGTCCTTTTAAATTAATAAAATAATTATTCTAAATTAATTGTCTTTTGTGTGCAAATTTCTCACATAATGAGCACCATTCGAAAGCCCTTGACGAGGAGGGCTGCGTGGGCTTTATTGTGCGGCGATGGACGTATGGTGGGAAAGTCAGACTTTTGAGGTCTTCTTTGGTTTTCAAAATGACTTTAGTTATACAGTGTACAACAAAGGATTTTTTTTTGGGTTTAGGGTCCTCCTTAATGTCGGTAAAAAAGGCCCAAGTTGGAGGACCTCATGGATTTTACATGTTTCCGACAATTGCAACTTCTACGTATTATTTTTATTTCTTCCTCGTTCTAATTTCATGACTTTCAAGTTTTATTTAACTTAAACTACAGCGCATGATGATGGGTATTTATTTTTTGTTGTCCCTCTTAATGTAGGAAAAAAGGTCCAAAATTGGAGGACCTCATAGATTTCAAATGTTGCCAACAATTGCAACTTGTACATATTTCTGTTAATATCCTCCTTGTTCCATTTTTTATTATGGCTTTATAGTTTTTTGAAATTGAAGTACAACAAAGGACAAGGGGGTGTTCATGTGATGTTCTCCTTGTAATTTTACAGGAGAGAGTCCAAATGTGTAACCCATTTGAATTCTATAAGCAATTGGGATGAACATTTAAATTCCGCCTCGTTCGTAAGCTTATAACTTTCGTAGGGTGGTCGACTAGGCTTTGGAAGTCGCATGCATGCACAGCAACACACAGCAGCGGAAATAGAAGCCGATAGTTCACATCATTTTTCACATGAATTTTGAACTTGTTTATCTTTCATTTAAATTGTATATATTTTCTTTTCACAGCGGTAAATTTTTTTAACAATATTGTCAAAGAAGATCAAAGACATCACCTTCAATAGAATATGAGTTATATTATTTTATACACATACCGTATGTTTGGGTCACATTAATAAGGCCGAAGTTAGACAAATTTTTTTTTTTTTCACATAAAGAATACCAGACATTTGAAAGCCCTTGACAAGGAGGGGAGCACGGGCTTGTTTCGTAGTGCGTAGACTTATCATAGTAGGGAAGTTATAGACTTCTGAGGCCTTTTTTGTTTTAAAATTGACTTGTCTCCCTTTATGTGGTTGTGGCGACATCACAGGAGACAATAGTGACTAATGGGATTGGATTTATTTAATGTACATGACAGATTTTTTTTTAACCCTTACATGCCCGAGTCACCAGTTTCTGGTATTTTGAGAACTTTGAAGTCAAGTGAAATCCAATGAAGTTGCTATTTTTAGAAGTTTAAAATTTTAAAATTACTCTTTTTGAAATCTAGTTTTAGGATCAAAGAGCTGATCCTAAAAATTAATGAAGGATTATGATTTTGCTATTCAAGATTTTGTGCAAGCATACCCGTTGCAATATTGACTTCCCGTAGTGTTGAAGGCTCTTTGAAATGAGCCTCAAATACAGTAGATGTTTGAGGAAAAATGACCTTCGAAATTCATTTAAAAAAATTGTAGACTACATTTTAAAAAACCATGAATTGATTGTGGTTGTGCATGCTACGCACTTCAACCTCATATTTTTGGAGTGATGAACTTTTTAGAGTTGACATGCAAAAATAGAATTGAAATTTTTTCCTAGTTTGAACACCCTCATGATCAAACATTATAATCTTTCAATTTGTACGTGATATTGTTATGTTTTTTCCCCCTATGTGATCTGTAACATGTCTAGTTTCAATATGTTAGTAAGGTTACAATTCAGAAGAAATTGGTACAACTTATGAAATGTTGACTTTTTGTTCAATTCAGAGCAAACTTCAAGAAGCTACACAGAGGCCTTGGGCATTTAGGGGATAAAGAAGTACTGTATTTTACAATCCATACCTTTTGTTTGTTTGTTTGTTTGTATTGTTTTGTTTGTATGTCACGTTCAGATCTCTTGGACCGTGCATCCCGCGAGGGTGTGCTTGGTACCCTAAACCCTAAACCCTAAAACCCTAAACCCTAAACCCTAAGACCGTACAAAATCGGAACTGAATGTCATGATTTTCGAACTCCTGTAAATCCAAAATTCATGTTTGAAATATAATCCGAAACCGTTGTTATCACCCTTTCTGAGGAAAAAGCGAGGGGAATGTGTCCAACTAATATTACCCGAAAATGTCAGTGACATAATTACAACCTACGGCATTGGATTCCTTTTTTTTGGCTGTGCAGCTACAAAGTCATCTTTGAATCCGGTGATTTTCTATTTTCTGCCGCCATCGGAATATGAGCGTTCAAAATTAAATTACTCCAATGCAGTTCCCGCCCACGAGTTCCCGCGAGTGAGCCGGTTGTACGCCGTCATCCACTATTCCGAAATTCTTCTTCACTCTTTCTTGTTGTCTGGATCAACTCGTGTGCGCGTCGGCTTCTTCCTTTCTGTGGTCGAGCAGATCAATTTGAGTTGCAGGTGTAGTCCAATTATTGAGTGTATGAGTCATTGATAGATATCGTGGCCGGCGAATTCTGGAAGGAGGATCTCCGATTTGCACAAGCGCTTGCGGTAAACATATGTAGTTATTGTCATCACATTGCGGGCTGCATTTCTGTGTTTGAATTGATTGCAGATTACGTTTGACTCTGCGTACAGTCCTGAGAGAAGATTGCGTTCAAGAAACGGGTCCACTGTGGAGAGAGTGCCATAGAGATTGTAGTTTGTGTTGTACAGTATGGTGTACATTTGAATGAGACATCCTGCATCTCATTTCCCCGTCTCTGGAATTGTTTGTGGAAGTGGAGGTGATGGTTCCTCCGATGTTGGCGCCGGAAATTACGGAATCGTGAACATTAAAATTAATGTCCCGCAATTTACGGGATTAATCAGCTCGAATCGAGCTGATTGATTGACCACTCTAAATTCTTGTACTTGAGGAGGCAGATCGAATCGAGCTGAATGTGTCCTAGTGAAACTACTATAATTTAATGACGATCACATAATCATGAACCTCTGGAAATTTCTGAATATGATTTAGCTCGAGTCGAGCTTAATATACTTCCAATGAATTATTCTGAATTCACAGAATTAAGAGTACATCACGAGCTCACATCTGTGGGTCAGCTCGATTCGAGCTGATTCTAGAAGCTTGCGTAACATGATTTATGAAAAATAGAAATCTATAGTTCTTTCTGTTTTAGCAAAAGTAATGAATTTAGTATATATAAAGACGAAAGGACTGTCAGGTGCAAGGAGCTCGAATTGAGCTCATTATAATACAGAGAAATGTATAAGACTGTATGACTCCTTCAGAGGCTATTGTTTAGCTCGAATCGAGCTGATCTGATCTTGTCAGTTTTAGGGGTTGACCATATTATTCTCATTTCTGCGGTTGTTCAAAATGATTTCACAAAATATTTTCATGTCAACATTTGTGGATCTGACCATTCTACAGTACAAAATACTATTTTCTGTCCTTCACTTTAAGGGTCAATCTATTACCTTTCCCCTGAACGAGTAGTATTTTACGCAGTTGAACAGGGACCCCACCTTAAAAGAGTATGTGAACATTTTATGTTGACTTCTGATATCTATTGGTTATCCCATTCAGCTCGATTCGAGCTGAATAGAGAAATGATGAACGTTATGACGAGCACTTACAAAATGTTGGCTTCCCGGGTACGCAACTCATGTATTATACACAGGGGTCATCGGCATTAAAACGGCTTAGAGGACGGCTTTTGTTAAAATTATATCAAATTAAAAAGACCAAAAAGTTGGGTTAAGACCAAATTAAAAGAGAATTAAATGATGAAAATGTTGAATTGCATACATATGAGGAAAAAACTCACAAATATATATGAAGAATTGAAACACTTGTGCATAGTTTAAAAAATTCTTTATAAGAAGTCCTCTCTAATTAAAATTAAAATTTTATTTAAAAGCCCCAAAAGTTGGGTAGCTTGTCTCATGATACATGTATTAAAAAAATTCATATAATTAATTTTTTAATGCTATTATTGTCTCCAAAGAAATATCATTTCATATATATAATTACGTTTTTGGATTCTTTGTTAAAAGGGCTACAAGAATTTTCTACATTAAAACAAATTGTATCCCTTGAAATTGGACTAAAATGCATTATAAGTGATTATAATCAGGGCCATATAATATGGGAGTTGCGTACCCGGGGTTGGCTTCCTGTTCTGCACATATCTGTCATGAGTTCCTCTGACATTGCAGCTGACCCTATGGAGTATTCAGAGGAGGAAAATCCTGCGGTTGAAAGCGTGAATGTCGAAATTCCGGAATGCGAAGGAATTCCACGTCGTCTCTGGAATACTAGAACCGTGACTGTACAACGATGGCGGTCTACTTGTTGGCGAAGGTACTTGCCATAGCGTCAATTCGGACCTCGTGCTCAGTGCGAATGGTCCTCTCGGGGATACCCACGTCGCTGTGCACATTACGAGGACTCATTTTGAAGTGGACATCCCGGAGGAGAGAATCTACTATTTGATGGCTTGGCCCATTGACAGAGTCCACTGCTCTGGGGCAAGTCTTCGCGACCATGAACTACGGGATAATTTCAGAACTCAGCAGGCCCTTCTTCTGAATCCTCCTACACGAACTTCTGCCCGGCCTTATTCAAGTCTACTTCGAAATCCACCTCGCGTGACGGCCCTCAAGTCTAAAGAGCTCCTCACTCAAGAGTCCATCAACCTCGTTTCCAGCAAAATCTGCTGCAGCAAAAACTGTGTTCAGCCGTTTCCAAGAGAGAAAATTCGAGCCTTCAGAGAACGCATGTACCACAGCTCATCATTTAAGTTCAGGTCCCACATGAAGACTGATGTGCACAGATCAATTCATCTTGATGCACGTGGGAGGAAGATGGTGACCATTGAAAGCATTAGTGTGTGCTTGCGAGCATGGATGCATATTGCTGCTGTCCCGGAGGCAACATTTTATCGTTACCTGAAATACTGGAAGGACGATCGAGAGGCGCGTGCACACGGTAATACGGGCTTGTTGAAGCCAAGGAAGCATACTGAACAAGCCACGGCAACGTTGAAGTGCATCCTTGACAAGGAGGCGGATCACATGCCACATCGTACCCGAACTCTGAAGTCAGGGGACAAAGTTGTCTCCATGTGTCTCCCCGCTACCTTTCAATGGAAGGGTAAAATGAAAGAAATCAACGAAGTGAATGCGGCCTTCGGATTGCCGGACGTTTCAACTTCAAACTTGAGCAAGATTAAGTCCTCAAAGTTCCCGGAGTACGAGGTCAAGAAGCCTGGAGATAACTTTGCTCGTTGTTCGGAGTGTGACAGATTACAAGAGATACGGAAGAGTTGTTTTGTCGGATCTGAAAGCGCTCTGAAATGGACAAGGAGGCTAGATAGACACTTGGCTATTGCTCGGGCGCATAGGGAGCTTTATTATGCAAACCGTTACCAGTCGCACAGTTTTCCACACGAGTGTTTGACAATCATGCATGACAAGATGGACCATTCTAAAACTGCATCCCCGGTCTTCTCTCACAAGACTAAAGAACTGGACGGGCTCACGAAATTGCCTATTGCTGTCACCGGCATGATTGCGCATGGTCATGGTGATGTTCGGTACGCGCATTATGGCTTGGAAATGTTTCCTAAAGATTCGAACTACACCGTTGGCTCCATGGCAAAGTTATTGCGAGATTTGGAATTGCCGCCAAAGTCTTCTTCTCGACAATTGTTTGTGGGGGCAAGGTCGACAAATTTGTTAAAGGCGCTTCTGAAGGGCGCGGAAATGTGTGAAGCCTCACTCCCCCCGCCACCGGAGACCTTAGTTCCAGCAACGCCTTTGCCGCCCATTTTGAATGTGCAAATGGACAATGCCGCTGGGGACAACAAGAACAGATACGTTTTTTGCTACTGGTCTCTACTAGTTGCAAACAAGATTTTTTGTGAAGTGTATGTGAACTTCATGATTGTGGGTCATACTCATGACGACATTGATGCGCTCTTTGGAAGATGGAGCATGTTGTTGAAGAAGGAAAATTTCCTGACAATTCCTGCGCTTATGAAGTCGTTCATGGATGTAGAAACCATTCCTACTATCCCCCATCTTATAGAAGAAGTGCCTGATTTCAAGGCTTTCATTGTAGGCAAATTTTTGGCCGGCAGCCATATCATGATTGGGCACACAAAGCCCCAACAAGTGAAGTTCTACCTTGATTCCATGGGTTGTCCTGTCATGAAGTACAAATTGTTGTGCACTGACCTAGATTGGTTGCCCTCAGGCGCAGGTGGCGGAATTAAATTATGGCATGAGGATTCGGAGGGGCAAAGTTTATGGCCCCGTGGAGTACCACAGGCAGTTCTGCCAGTCCCAATGAAAGCTGAGGCAGACATTGTGAAGGGTATATCCGCGTTTATTAAGTACTGGGAGAACTTGTGCAACCAAGACCGCACCGGGGAATGCTGAAGACGACTGGAGCATATAGTGCACTATTGGCGTGGTGTGAAGGTAGCACTTGAAGAACCACTACCTGACTCTACTGTTTTGAAGGATGGCTTCTGGCCGACTACTCGTATTCAGGCGACTCGGGTTGATCAATTAGACAGCGATGGAGAGGATCGTGAAGAGTTTGGGGAAGATGATGTGTACGTCGGGCCATTGAGTGGTCGCCCACAACCGTCCTTCAGGGTGGCTCGAGATCTCTTCGAAGGCTATTTTGTTGCGATTACTCCCGCGGAAAATGAGTTGCAACCAGTGTGGATTGCAAGGGCGTTGTCTGATCCTTTTGTTGATCCACTACATCCAAATTCTGTGCGCATTCAGTACTTCCGTCCAACAGCTATAGATGACGATATTCAAAAATTCTACACTGGATGGGACAACGGCAGAGGTCTACGTTGGGAGATTGATGCAAAGGAACTACCACTTTGGCAGCACACGGATGCTGTTATGACAGCGTGGAAGTGTAGGACCAAGAAAGATACTGCACACTGCAAGATCAAGATTCCTCCTGCTCAAATTGAAATCATCAAGCAAAGTTTGGCTGCAAATCGTTAGTCTTAAGTACAACGGTTGCAGGAGGGAAGCTCCCTTATTATGTTCTTAGGTCTATATGATAGTGTATTATTTGTCATTTCTATGCCTAGAATATGCTTTTGCGTATACGTAGAAGACATCATTTTGTGTTCTCATGAATGTGGGCATCTGGATTTTGTTTTCTGTAACGGTTTACAGTTCATTTTCATAAAATAGAACTCATAAATATAGATTTCTAGTGGATAATACATGTTTTGGTGACGCATTTCCCGTATTCATATTGGAAGTGCAATTTAAATATCATATTAAAGTATTTGCTATTGTGTTTTATTTTCGATTTGTTTCTTGAACTCGTGGAATATTTGACATGGAACATAACAACATTTGTTGGAAGGCGTTCATTGTTTGCATGACTCTCATTTTAATGGAAATTGCTACTTTAGACCAATTAATTGAGAGATTGCCGAACTAAAGTAGAGCCCATGCAATTCACTAGTTGTGCCTTCAAATACCTAAGACTATTTTGAGAGGGCGGCCACCCTCCATTTTAATGAATATAATGTTGGTTGGATATACCTGGCTCGATGGCAAAGAGGATCCACTTGGCAAGAAGAGCTGTCAGTGAGACCTCGGGGTCTAGCAGCTTCAATCCTCCCATATCCTTGGGCAAGCAGCAATCATCCCAGTTAACCCGGGTGCGTATTGTATGTTCGGTCCCACTCCACAAATAGTTTTGCAGGCTTCCTCGTATGGCTCGAAGAGCTTGCAATGAGCCACTCCAAATAGCAATGAAGTAATAGAGAGTAGAGAGAAGAACCGCATTAACCACCGTGACTCTACCAGCTAAGGAGAGGCGCTGGGTACCCCAATAAGCTAATTTCTTTGCTATCTTTTCTTGTAAAAAACCATCAATATCTGAGGTATCAAGAGAGATCCCGAAGGGTGCACCAAGTAGCTTGGTTAAGGACCCTGGAGGGGCCCATGTTAGGTGAAATTGGTCCGTCCATTGCGGTCTCATATTCTTAGAGAACCAGTACCCAATGCTCTTGGTCCAGTTGATGATGAGACCAGTAGCTGACCCAAAACGCTGGAGAAGAGTGATGGTATTCCTAAGATCAGTTTCTTGTCCCCTAATAGACATACCGGTGTCATCTGCATATTGGGACATTAGCTGTTGTAAATCACTGTGAGGTAGATGAATGCCCTCAATCCTGCCCATCCTCTGCTCTGCCAAAGCGGCCATATTGAGAGCCTCCCCAACTAATAAGAAAAGATATGGTGCCAAGGGGCACCCTTGTCTCACACCTCGAGAAATAGGGAAATGTGTGGTGGCTTTGCCATTAAGCAAGACTGATGCTGAGGCATCATGGAGAAGCATTTTAACTAGGTGTGAGAATGAGCTCGGAATTCCGATTTGATCCATCACACGGAAGAGGAACTCCCAAGAGACTACGTCATAAGCTTTAGTGAAGTCAAGTTTGAGAAATATTAAATCTTGGTCAGATTCTTTTGCCCACTGAACCGTCTCATATTGTAAGAGGATGTTTGTTAAAATATGTCTCGAAGGCAGAAACGCAGATTGTTCCTAGCTAATGACATCTTTAAGGAGGCCCTGTAGTCTGATCTGCAAGGCTTTAGCCACTATTTTATATGTTACGTTGAGTAGCATAATTGGTTGCCAGTTCGATAGGTCTGCCTAATCACCTGCTTTGAAAAGGAGGACAATGGTTCCTGAGGTCATACCCGAGGGAAAGCGGCCGTTGGAGATGGACTGTTGTACCATATTAGTAAATGCATCCCCAAACATGTCCCAGAATCTACAAAAGAATTCAACTATGATTTCGTCCGGTCCGGGACTTCGGCCTTTTACCATTTGAAGCAGAGCCAAGTGTAGTTCTTCACTGGTTAAAGGAGAATCCAATTGCTGGGTCATGGAGTCCGAAAACTTGTTACTAACACAAGCTAATATCTTCTCTCAGTCTTCTAGTTCTAGTGGTGTTGATGCTGGGTGCGAGTATAGGCTAGAATAAAAATCAGTACAGATATTTTCTAATGCACCTCATTCATGTTGGGTCGAGCCCTGTGAATCTTTCAGTTCAGAGATTGATGCTATGTTTGGTGACTCTTTTACCGCCTTGAAGAATTCTGCGGATAGTCGATCGCCCACAATCCTCCATTTGGCTCGAGCCCGGATCTTTTGCCCTTCAATCTTCCTAGCTTCAAAGTTAGAGAGATTAGATCTAATGGCACTAACCTCAGCTTGGAGGTCCGCCGATAGGGGTGAAGATTGAAGTGAGGTCGTTTTTTGTTCTAACTCCTTGTATAACTTACTTTCGATGTCCAGATATTGACGAGCACGTTCAATGCAATATCCCCTATAAAAGCGTGTGACTTTCTTTAATTTGGAGAAGAAAGATGCATGCGGTGGTGCGTTGGACCATACTTCTCGCATAAGGGGCTCTGCATCTTCGAGATATAGTGAAGACATCACCCATCTACTTGGGCGATCTGGGGATTTAGCTAGTTCAATGATCAAAGATACAGGGCTGTGGTCTAATCGCGTGTGATCACCTCTTATCCTATACTCGATAATTTCTCGGGGGCATGTAGTGGAATCTGGGAATATATAGCACCAATCAAGCCTTGCCATGACTCTCTCACTATCTTGTCTACCATTGTCCCATGAGTATGAGAGAAAAGGTTGGGTTAATGGATATTCCTCCACATGAAGTGACTCCTTCAACCAATTAAATAGAAGTCTCTCAGATGAAGATAATGTTCTCCCAGAAGTGCTAGATTTGTCCGAGCGACGTTCTACCATATTAAAATCCCCAATCATAATCCACCTGCACATTTTTGGTAGCTCTCTAGATAATGTTTCCCAAAATATGCGGCGCGGTTGAGGGACATGAGGCGCATAGATGTTCACGAAGCCTAGGTCGCCTCCGGGCATTTGATTCAAGATGAACCATTGCGCCTTGCCTCCAAAGGTCACACCATATTGGGTAATTGATTTGGCCCATTTAGGAGAGATTAATGCCGCAACTCCTCCCTTGCCAGCAATACTACCATCAGAAGTGTACCCTGGCTCTGCATCAGTGCAATATGTTTTGGCTTGCTTCCATAATGATCTACCTAGGTTAGCGGCTCCGCTTCCTCGTAGTTTGTGTTCTTGAATGAAGAAGAAATCAACTGGGTTCCTCCTTATATAGTATCTCAAGCTATCTACTGCACTTGGATCATTTAAACCCCTAACATTTTGCGATAAGATTGTAAATTTCATAATTCTTGCGGATTGGGAGTATACCTAGCGCTCCCTGCGCGATCGTTGCTTTCGGATGCATGCGTATCCTTATACCCCCATGACTCCAAAGCTTGATCACGTCGGGCTGCAGCTGCAGCTGCAGTTTGCTGTCGAGTAACTGGTGCGCTTCTAATACTCCTGGCTGATGCCTTGATGACTTTGAGTGATAAATCTCCACCATTTGTTACTTGGTCAGGCAGTGGGTCAGCGGCCAACCACTGTGGCAGAGATCCAGCAATATGATGGAACCCCCTAATTGCTAATGATGTACCATTGTCAGGGTCAGGGGATGTCGGGCGAGAGTGGTTTTGACTACTAGGTAGGTGGGGTTCGGCATCAACAAACATTTCGTTATCTAAGTTCATACAAAGGGTTCCGGGTAGAAGGTGAGAGCTGCTAGGGTTGAGGTTATTAGTAAACTGAGGCGAATCTTGGTTGGGGTCCTGACTATTGGGTTGGGAAGAATGACTACTGGGTTGTGCAGGAGCTAGGGACTGCACTTGGTTGTAAGAGGATGGAGTCTCAAGGATGGTGTTGTTATGCTCTAGCCAATTCTCAGTGGGTAAATGGAGCTGAGTTTCATTGGTAGGATAAGGTACACTAGTACTAGGGAGGGTAGGTGGGCTTGTTACTGCTTGAGGAGAGGTGGATTGATTGGAAGTGAGGACAGCCTCCTCATTGGGGTGGGGATTGCTAATGTTTGACTGACCTTTCGGACTTGCTAGTAGGTTGCAAAGCCTGATATGAGGAGGAGTAGTGCCTTCAGGAGTAGAGGGCTGTTGATCAGTGCTAAGGTTGGTAGATCTCAAATTACCTTGATCTAGACTCCGAGAAGGCCAAACATCGGAGAAATGAACTGGATGGTCTTTGGATTTCAAAGATGGTGGAGAAGGAAGTTGTACTATGGTGGCTCTACTGGTTCTACAGGCCGAATGGGTATCTAAACTAGGTTGTTGGCCAAGCACTGGAATACCAAATGCAAGTTGATCTGCAAGACTAGAAGTACTTGGATCGACTTGACGAACCACTGGGTCTGAAATGTAATCAAGGTCATATGGCTCTGCTCTTCTCTCAAAAGACACCCGTCTCGCCCGATTTGAACTGGCCGGAGTTGCTGATCTGCGATTCACCCTTCCCTGGCCCCTACGTCGACTGGTGACTTGAATGAACCCATCTTCATCAGGTTTGGGAGGGGAAGTTCGATAAGGCTGAAATTGTCGATTGCCATGTCTATTGTAACGCCTTGGAACGGATGCCCTCGAACTAGTTGGCCTCTCACCACTCCGTTGTTGGTGATGCCAGTCTGCTGCTTGATTGGTAGGTGATCGCCTGAAGCGATTATAGACGTCTTCTGGTTGCCGAGTAGCTAGTAGTGAAGTCTTGTGTGGGCACTCCAAGAACGGATGGGTGGATGATCAGCAGTAATTACAATTGAGTCTCTTATCCTTATAGGTCACATGAATAGCAGCAACTCCGCTCGCACCATCATCCACATGCAGGATTGACGGCCACCCTTGATCTAAGTACATATCAATGCAGTACCTGTGTGGGTGGAGAATAGGGCTAGGAATGTCTTTGGCAAGGACCCTCCCCAGCTGTCGAGCAACAGCTTCTGAAAATGGGATATATTGCAAGGGGAGGTTGTCTAGGGTTAACCAACAAGGGTGGTTAAAACTCGTGGCCCTTTAGAGGGCTCAAATTCTCTCTAATGAGGACCGAGGCCTTTTCTTTGCCAAAAAACATTGAAAACTGCCATTTCTATAGCAAAGAGTAAAAAATTTTGAAAAATGTTTTTTTTTCACATCCAACCGTAGGATCTTACACCTAACTAGTATAAGAATGTGTGGAAAAAATTTCAAAATTTTTGACCGCACAAATTGCAAGATATTTGCATTTAAAGTGAAAAAAACAAGTTTTTCAGCACATTGCGGGGCTAGCTTTTTTGACTTTAAACATTTTTAACTTAAAATTTTTGCACTACAGGAGTTTTGAGGTTTTAATTGTTACAGTGGAGAATTGAGTTGAGAGTCTAGGAAAAAATAAAAAATAAAAAAAAACTTAATTATCATTCTTAAAAAAATTGTTAAATAGATGTAGGTACAAGATAGAAGGAAAATCTTAAAAAATCATATATTTTAGATGGAATTAAAATGCACTAATCCCAATGGTGAGATTGTTCTAGAAAGTAAACTAGACCATGCAAAAAAAAAATTTGAAAAATTTGAAAAATTGCATTCAGAAATGAATCCTAAAGCTATTTTTTTCAAGAAGATGCTTTAACTGCCCGGAAAACAAGAATGTCCATAACTTTCTCATAACATATCCAAATGAAGTGAATCAAAGCTTTCCAGATAGCCAAAAATATAATCTATGAGAAAAAAAGTATTAAAAAAAAAATTCAAATTTTTGTCCATTTTTTTTTTGCTGCCCAAGCTATCCCCCTGTCCCTTGTTTTGAGCTTATATGGTCATAACTTTTTTTCCCGGGCACCAATTGTGAAAAAAATTATATTCTCTTGAAGCTAATCAGCTTTTCTACCTCCAAAAAAAATTTCAAAAAATCAGGAGAAAATTTCAGCCCGTAGGTACCTACTCGAAAACGCATTTGTCCCTCGTAGGAACAATGGTCCTTTAGGGGTTAACAACTACAATTGAAGTAGAAAATTTCAACCACTTAGTTAAATTCTCACTTTAATGCCAAAATCATCCTTTAAACCCTAATTAATTGGTCAATTTAATTTAAAAACACAATTAACAAATAGATAGCTCTCAACAAATGTACCTCCATTCATTTAATTACTATATTCAATTCAATTTATAGAGTACAATTAACAAATACATAACTCACAACAAATGCACCTTCATTCATTTAGATAACTATACATCCACATCCTTAGCATTGGATAGAATCAACAAAGCAAAGATGATATGTACAAACATCCTATCCCTGAAGCATCCAAATGTGATATCTAACAGTAAGGACAACTATCTCCTACAATGTCATTGATCCACTTACAATTCTCTACTCCCTTTTGTGTCTTTTGTTTGTAAAGTGAGTTCTTGATATGGTCCTCTTTGTCTTTTGCTTCAAACAAATTGTTTATCTTTGATTAAAAATTTGCAATTCAAGTCAAAAAGTTTGACTACTTAGTTAAACTTCCACTTCTATGTGAGTGGTTAAATCAATTCACATTATACAACTACTTAACATATATCCCCCAATAAATTACAAAATGCACATACAAATAGTATTGGCCATGAAAATAGATCCAAGTGGAGGAAAAATGGCAACACTAATTCATGGTAAAATCAATTTGAAGAGATGATTTATAATTATATGCTAACAACATTTGTTCATGATAATTTAAGATCTTGCACATTTTGATTTTAAGAATTTATACCACTTGTACAATAAAAGTCTTGTTAGCTTCATATCATCAATTGTAAACTTTGAACCCTTCAAATTTTTGCAAACAATGTCTAAATAATGATCAATAATTGTTATAATGGTAGAAACTATGTAAAGTACCTAAAAGATCACAATTAATTGTGGTTTGTTATAACACCGACTATGAATATTGCTTCTCCTACAAACAATGTGTTAATTCCAATATAACTTAGTACTCTTTACCCCTATCCAAGGACAACATGACAAAGAGTAAGAGTGTATTTTGTAGCCAAATAGAGTTTGAAAGTGTGTTATGAAAGATCTCATTGGACCGAAAAGAGCTTTGATGATGATACCTAGTACTCTCCAAAGGACACCTTCAAGCATTTTGATTCACTCACAGAAAGGCAATATAATATAGGCTAAAATATATATATACAAATCAATTATTAATGCAATTAATTTAGCTAATAGTGGAATCCACATCATATTTTGTATTTGGTGTAATGTTTGTTTGTTAATTTTTTCTAAAGTATCAAGGACATCATCATGAATTAATGCATGAGTCAATACTTGCCTATTTTGTTTAATACTTAATAGTAAAGAACTTATCACAACTATTTTTATACTCCTTAATTGTACAAACTTATGTTTGAAAAAATATAGTTTTTCTTTTCTATTGTTTCTTATATTCAAGATGAGAGAGCCTCTACTTTCTATTTGAAGTGAATAAATTATTGTTTAGCCCCTCCAGGTCCTTGCATTCAAAAAACGGAATCACCTTAGTAAAACTAAAGCCAACTTGACTTGAAGAAAGAATCTAAAGAAGCACCACCATTTTAGAAAATTTTCCATACAAATGTGACCTTGTGAAGTATAAGTGCCCTGTTTTTTGCAAGGCCAAAAAAAATATTTTTGCCAATTCAAACGCTAATATCTTGCAATCCACATAGTGGAAATTTCTGAAAAATTTTCCACATCTTTTCAAACCAATGCATTGCAAGATCCTATGGTTACATGTGTCCAAAAATATTTGTTTTCTAAAATTTGGTACTTGTACTAGAAATGATAGTTTTGGAGCGTTTTTGGTAAAAACATAGTCAAGGAACTTTAGGGACTAATTTCAATCAATTTTATTTTGGAAACCACATTATTTTAATATAATTATATCAAAACTGAAAATAATCATCAAAAATTTCTTTTAGGTATTAAACAAGTAGCTGCACTAGGAGAAGCTCTATCCTTCAAGCATTGGATTGTTTTTTGAGTAAGTTAGTTACAGAAATATTCATGCCAAGATTACATAATTGCATTATATCACTTGAAGCTCTTGCAAGGTTAAAATCTATAATTGCAAACTAAGGGAATAGCCCCATTGTGTATAAGTTTTTTCTTATTCTTGTTTAAATTTGAAACTTGCTCTAATTCAAAGAACGGTGTTTATAGATTTACATTTGTGGAATCATAGAATTGTCAGCTTCTACTAAACTATTAATTTGGTGGCAAACTTTTCTTGGGCAACTACTATTGACCCTCCTATTTTCAATTCTTTATTCTAAACACCCAAATGGTCTACAATTTATCCATTGTGGCTAGACCTTCAACCTCTTTCAGGACAGCTTTTGTTGATCCTCCAAATAATCCTCTAAGAACCAAGGAGCCCATTTTGGGCTTTTTGAAAACTCGGTCAAGGTCTTTTGATTTAATAATTTGAAATTTTTGCATAAAATTTTAGGATAAATGCTATTCATCATAATCTATGTGTGAAGCTTTGTTTCATGTCATTCCAATAAATATTGCAAAAGTCAGAAGGGATTTTTTTTATTTCAATGTCAAACCAGGCAACAAAAGATATACTCTAGAAAATATAAATTATTTTTTGGAGATTGTATAGATTGATGACAACTCAAAATAATCTAAACCATTCAATTCCAAATAACGAGGTAAAAGTTATGAAAAGTTTTATTTTGCAAGGCATTAAAGGTAGAAAAAACACGTAAAGTCTTATTTTGCTCTCAACTTTGAAAATTTTAAATAAAAATAAAAATATAGGATATCACTTGTTTATAAGAACATTCTCATCATTAGGATTAGCAATTCTCAAATTCTTCCAAATGTTATTGGCATATTAGTTTTATCTTTCATTCAATAACACCTTCCACTTCACAATTTTTAAAAAATGAATATGAAAGTTCTTCTGAGTAAAATTTTTTGCATATTTTTTCAATCCATTTTACAACATATTGTCTAAAATGCACAAGTTATAGGATATATATATATATATATATATATATTTTTTTTTTTTTTTTTTCTAAAAATGTTGAAAGATATGTTGAAAGATAGGGGTTATCTATACCTTCAATCAGGTTGCTTGTTTGTTAGTTATGGTGAGATCTCTTAGACCATGTGTCCCTTAGTCGCTTACTTGTTACCATTGGACAGCCCTCAACGAGGAGAGGTACATTGGCTTTGTTTCGTGGCGCTTGGACCTATGGTGAGAAAATTATGGATTTTTGAGTTATTTTCAATTCAAAAAAATTAGAAAATTACTTTTACTTTTACTTTGATTGTGGCAAGGGCACAGGGCATATTAGGGGCAAGTCTATAGTAGTGCAAGGAGCCTCTTGCGGAGGTCTAGCCAAGGGTGAATGTAAAAAAAGAGCCCCCCTATTTTGTGCCGTGTTTATTCAATTGTTAACACCTCTCCAAGCTAATTTGAGGCCTCTAATTGCAATATAAACTCAAAATTTACAAATTTTATCATGCGTTGCAAATAAATAGTTCCTATGTTTCCCCAGGGGAGGTGGGGTTGGGGTTGGGGGTTGGGGGCAAAACGGCCTCCACCAGAGGCTCGTCACACTACTATAGACTCGACCGCACACTAGTCCCACTTGAATACTAATTTCATGTCACTGGGAAACTGGGAAACAATATTACAGGAACACAACTGAGACAAATTTTGCAACCCAAAAACACTTGCAACTTTGCGAAGGAACAGGAGTCTCCTTTCGTAAAAAAAAACAGAAACAAAAAATAGAACGAAACAAAAATCAAAGAAAACATAAAAAACAATGAAGAACTCTAATTTGTCAGATTCGCTTAAAAGTCAACACCCGTCCGTGCGGAAAACACGACACGTACCAAGTCAACGTCGGTCTCAGCTCGTCACTCTCGGGTCAACGCCGAGGGACCCCGTCGGCGAAACGCCGAAATATCGGAAGCACCCCGAATGTCCCGAATCCCCAAGTGGGTCTTCAAAAATCTCTCCCACGCTTCCGAGTCCTCGCTTAGAATTGCTTGTTTCCTTCCCATTTCCGCCATTTTTAAAAGTCTCCCTCCCGCCTCTGCCATGTGCAAACAAACCCCTGTTTCCAAGTCTTGGACTTTGGCCTTCGCAGATTCGAAGCATGTTCTGTAGAATCCTGTGAAGTCATCACAGTACGGAGGAAAAGGGGCTCCGAAGTACCCGTGAAAAAACAATCTTCCCAAAGCATCTGTTTTTGAATCGCTTCTAGTTAGGTCGCGCGTGTTAAAAGACTTCCACGCGTTCTCAGTGGGACTCGCCTGGTGGTTGCAATCTGTCGGTCTTTTGTCTGACGGGTGTCCGGATACTTGCAGGTAGGGTCACAATAAGAGACGCAGTCAGCAAGAACCACCTTTCGTCATGTAGTTAGTCTCGATTCTCGAATATGCTCACGCGGTTAGACGCGGGGACGTTAGGCCGACATTCGTCAGCAATTTGGTATTACATGAGCCAGAGCTTCGAGCAGATTTCTACAGTATTCGATTTGGTGGGCTCTCTGCTGTGACTGCAGATTTCTATTCGATTTCGATTTCGATTTCGATTGGTGTCCTCTGTGCCGTGACTGGATTTGAGATTGCGTGCAACGGGGAGTGAGGCTAGGATTTCGGGTTTCGGGTGAGCGAGTGAGCGAGCTATGGCGGACAGGACGCTTGAGATCTTGTTGAAATCGGCGACGGACTTGAAGAAAGTGAACAAGAGTAAGATGCATGCGTATGCGGTGGCGTGGATCGACCCTATCGTGCGAGTGCCTGGTCCTGTTGATAAGACCAACGGCAGCAACCCAGTGTGGAACAGTACCATCAGGGTGCCGTTGGGAGCTCGGATGGCCGGGATGGCGATGGTGCTCAACATCGAGCTTTTGGGGTTGGGGTTCTTGTCCACCAAGCCCATCGGCAGCGTGGTGGTTGACCTTGCGGAGATTATGCAACAGGGCGCGTCCGGGGCTGAGGTCAAGGAGGAATTCAACGACCAAAAGGTTAGTCTTTGTCCGTGTCTCTTTGTCTGTGTCGATGATGATCGTGATCACTTTAACATTCAAAACACTTGCTTGGTTTTCACAATCCAAATTGATCGTAGCGCTCTGAAATCTCCCTCATGACAATTTTTCATCCCCGCTCTTCGCTTCTTCGGTGACGATCATGTCTGTGCTTTCTTTACATATGGTTCAAAATGCGATCAGAATGCGTTCAAAATTTCCGTCACTATCAGGTTCTTGGTTTTCACACATTCCAATGGTTGAAACTAGGCATGTAGGTCTCTGAAGTCTCCATTGTTTTCAGTCCTTGGCCCTTGTCTGTGTCGATGATGATCGCGATGGTTCGAATATTCAGAATGATTTCACTTCTTGGTTTTTCACAATCCAAATTGAGAAGTTGCCATGTAGCTCTCTGAAATCTCCGTTGTTGCAAATCCTTAACCCTCTCTTCTTCGTCGGTGACGATCATGTCTTTGTCTGTGCTTTCTTTACACAAGGTTCAAAATCCGATCAGAAAGCGTTTTAAGTTTCCAGCACTATCAGGTCCTAGGTTTTCGCACTTTCCAATTCGAAACTAGGCATGTAGCTCTCTGAAATCTCTCTTGTTTCAGTCCTTAACCCTTGTCTGTGGCGGTACGATACGTGCCGATACGCAGTGTCGAAGTTTGAAATCGTTTCCTGAACGCCATTGGTTTTCACAATTTAGATTAATGGTATTAGACATAATACTATTATGTCTAATAGTATTTATAGTATAGATTAGGCCCGAATCTATTATTTCCCCAGATAACAATCCTGAATTCTCTTTCGTCTTTGACGGTGACCGATCATGGTCAGTGATTTCTTTACACATTTTTCAAAATGCGTTCAAAATAATTCCAAAGATGCAATCAGAATTTCAAATAGTTGCAGGTCCTTGGTTTTCATTCAGTCCCTATTGGTAGCACAACGACATAATCATGGCGTGTTGATAAACAAGCGGTACATTAGAAAATTCCGGGCATCACATCAATGGGCTGTTTAAGAGATACCGACACGAAAGGTGTACTACTGTACTTGCATCACGTAAGCTGTACGGGCATTTAGTAATGACATGAATTTTTACACGCTGAGATAGCTGAGATGCTTTCTAAATTGGCTGAGCTTGTTTGCAGTGATGATATTTGATTGTTTTTGGAAGAATTTTGGTCCTGATATTGGTTTCTCGTGGGAATCAGGTGATCATGTCAACTGGGGAGCCTCAGGGAACGATAAGCTTTGAGCTTCGTTTAAAGGAGTCCAAGTCTCTGCTTGCTGCTGCAAAACATGCCCAAGATGCCCAAGAGACACCCGAGATTTTAGAATGAACCCCCAGCGCACATTCAACAATGTCAAGGACGATTCCTTGAATTGTAACAGTCGTACCGCTTTGGTTATGATGAATGGTACGGGAGGGCGGAGTGGGGCTCGACGTACAGGGTAGTTTCCATCCCAAGTCTTGCCCTTTGCTGCACCTCCCATTGTACAATATTACAAGCTCCTGCTGACCACAACACGAAAGTGTGCAGCAAACCTGACTTACTGTATCCCCGATCAGGCTGTGAATTCATTATTCGTATTCTTTAGCTTCATATTCAAGTCCTGCTGGACTATTAATTGTTTGCATAATGTGCGCAATAAAAACTTCGTGAACACCAAAATGTGTGGTGACCTTCTCTGCCAGCTTCGGTTCATTCCTCTGATTCATTCCTAGACAACTTCTGGTTGCATCACAAGTCGCAAACTTATCTTCTAAAACTGCTTCGAAAATGAAGTTACTATTGGCGAGATTCAGCGCATCTATATCATCGTAGGAAAGGGATTTTCCGTAAGTCATTTCTTAGAATGTACCCCTATAACCGCGAAACTGTGATGCTGAGAGTTGTCTACGTAAACCCTAAAAACATGAATTGTACCCATTCACATGTACAGTACCCACCAAGTCTGAACCGTGCAGGCCTTGCTCGAGCTGAAAATGAGCAGTGAACTCATAACTTCAAAATCACACCAAAGACTCAAAAATTTATGAAATTGCAATCTGTAAAATGCGTTTGGAAGATATAGAAGTCTAGTTTTGTATTACATTAATTTTTTACATTGACAAAGTCAAAAAGTACAACAATAGTGCATTTTGTAGCATGGTATCTACCATCTTGTACTCCCACCCCCTGCATTAATTACAGCCTTCATTCGGTGAGGCATGCTAGCAATGAGAATGTGAAGAGTCTCCATTGATATGGCTTCCCATGCCCGCTCAATGCTCTTAACCAATTCATCTTTGTTGTTTGGTCTAGTCTCATTTTGCACGAAGTCTTTTAGATTCATCCACACATTCTCTATAGGATTCAAGTCCGGTGAATTAGCAGGCCATGTGAACTTTTTGATCTTATGCGCTTCTCGCCATTGTTTTGGTAAGGTACTCCGATGCACTGGGGCACCATCCTCCATGAGATGAAGACTTTGAGGATTATCATGCATGAAGTAAAAGCCACTCAATCGACATTGATACACAATGTCCACAAAATCAGCACTTGTTCGTCTATCGGATGGCATGATAACAATGGGGCACTTCTCATAACCTGTAAAAGCACCCCAAATCATGACAGATGTCCGTCCAGATTTGAAGATGGGTGCTAGGCAATCCCATGAATAACGTTCGTACGCTCGCCGCCAGACTTTAACTTGACGAGAATTCTTGCCTATCTCAAATGAAGACTCATCTGTCCATATTACATTCATCCAATCAGAAACTGTCCAACTCTCATATTTTCTAGCAAAGGCCAATCGATCAGCCTTGTGCTTGTCATTGAGAAATGGCTTCTTTGCTGCAACTCGGTTACGAAATCCTAAACGTTTAATCTCCTTCCTTAACGTGCTTGCACAAACTTTCTCACTCATATTTTCTATGATGGATACAAGTGGTATGCGTCTATTTTGTGTAAGAATGCGTCCCAATTCCCTCCTACCTCGATCAGTCAATTTGCAACGTCGACGGACAGCCTTACGAGTGACCACTGTTCCTTCATCGCGGAATTTATTCAAGACATACTCAACAGTAGTATGTGGTATGCCTAACTTTGCTCCAATGCTACGTTGTGACATGCCTGAACGACTCATTCTAACTATTATGCCTTTTTTCTCTGTACTCAAACGACGACCTCCCATTTCTCACAAATCCAGATTACAATCTCACACACTTTTAAATGAAATGCTAACCAACTGAGATGCAATAAGTACTCTGCCACAAGCCCACAACATGACACCAACATATGTAAAACATTAGAATGTCAACAATGATCAATTCATTCAAAGAAGATTCATATAAAAATCAGTATTTCAATAAACAAGAAACATGAAATCAAATCAAATCCATCTCCATCTTCATGAGCTAGCTAACTTATTGCAGAAGGAAAATGGAACTACATCGTCCAAGCAGTAATTGACTGAGCAGCAAAGCAACAATGGATTGAGCAGCAATGGACAGGGCAGTAATGGACTGAGTGAGCAGCAGGGCAAGGCAGCTCAATGGAAGCACAATGTCAATGATTGGAGACAGTGAATCAAAGAGTACACATACCTTCACAAGTCTGTAGCTCAAAATATGCTCAAAATCTTGACAGAAGTTACACAACGAAAATGGATGTCATTCCACACTCAAGCACCATCTTCCAAAATGACATTTGAAGTGCATCTATCCACTCACAAGCTTCATTTATACAAAATTTCAGCTCATTTCAAGCAAATCCGTGAACTCCATGTGCTTTGATATTTTTCAAAGTTGTGTACACGTTCAACCACCACAGTGACACATGTTTGCTTAATTGGATTTATCATAGATCTTTTACTATATCTCATTAAATGCTTAATGACACTTGTAACTAAAGTACTAATCTCACCTAACACCACCAATTTTAGTTCCTACATTGAACAAGTGAAAGAAAAAGAGGCGTTCAAAGTCAAGATCCCTGTAGCTTCACTGTGGCTTTCTCCGGTGCTGCACGGTTCAGACTTGGTGGGTACTGTACACTGCGCTCTCTACGACAATTTTCTCGTTACCACTGACCTGGATTAAAATCACTACGGTAAAAGAAAGTGGCACATTTACAGTTTTCCATACTGACGGATTTCACTTGACAAGCTCTGTCAATCTTTGATCCCTGTGACTTTATCCCAAACCGTGATACTGTACAGTACTAAGATTTCAAAAGCCTCGTCTCTGTCGCGGGAGACAGAAAAAGGTGTTAGTATGTGTAGTAACTACGGTGGTGCATGCCCGCAAATGATCGCCAATCAAGTCCCCGGTGGGATTGATGAAAACGAGATCAATGCTCGTCTGGTGGGTTGAAGGCTGCACTGGCAAGGCGCATTAGTTGAGTGTCCAGGCATTTGCGTTTCCCGAAGGACCCGCATGGGCCCCGCGTCGAACGGACTCGGCGAGAGAGACGACCTATTCTCTGCTGCCAGAGGCAGCGTCCTTGGTTGTGCAGGTCGCTGCCATGGCAGCTGTGCTTCTCTAATAACCAGCTTTAAGCTTTGAACTTCGAGCTTTGGAGTTTTGATCTTTGAGTTTTGAGTTTTGAGCTTCGACGTTTGAGTTTTGAGGTTGAGCTTTTGAGTTTTGCTGGTGGGGGCGACGAAATCATGAGGGGTGCTGCAGCAGTCATTCTGTAATTATATCCATGGCTGTAGTAGTCCTGCGCACGAGATCATTGGGCTTCGTGGTGGGTCGGCATCGTTTCCCCTTCTCGGATTGTCAGAGAGCCTCGCAATCCTTGAGAAGTGTCCTGCGTTCGCTCTCTCGTTGTTGACGCTTGTGGAGCTCGCGGAATGCGGTGATGATGGCTAGAGTTTTTTCTGTGGAGAGTTCGTAGGACGCGAGTTTGGTGCGGAGAACGATCATGGGCAAGGGCGTGGAGAACCGCGTCGGGAATGGTCGCGTTCTGATGGCACGTGGTGAAGAGACGACGCCGACGCCGGCGCCCGCCGTGGGGGTGCCCTTGGTGGTGGCCATTCACTGCTTGGAGGATTGCCATCTTGAGAAGGAGGCCTTGGCCGGCATTGCCGAGTTTCGTCATGTAGGGTTAGCGCACTTGCCCACAGGTCGCGTGGAGGAAGCCGTGGCGGTGGTGGTGCGATCGCTGGCGCACTTACCCGTGGCTGCGCAGCGGCGACTGAAGCCCTGGCAGCTCATTCTGTCGCTCAGCTGCACGGACCAGGCGGCCGATTCTGCTCTCGCGAGGGAGCTCGGCTTGCAGCTCCTCCATGTGGATAAGAAGCGGGTGGAAGAAGTGGCGGACACCACTTTGGCGTTCCTGCTTGGGCTGCTGCGACACACACACGTCCTCGCCAAGAAGAGCTTCCATGCGCCCACGGCAGCAGCAGGATGGCTCGGCCCCGTGCATGCGGTGTGCAAGGGAATGCGGCGATGCAAAGGCCTCGTGGTCGGGATTGTGGGCACGAACGCCACCGCAGTCGCGGTCGCCGTGCGATGCCTCGCGTTTCGAATGCTCGTCGTCTTTTTTGATCCCGAGGTGATGGGGGTGGGCATGTAACTTACTGGCCGGCTAACATAACGCAACAGTCCTAACTGCGGGGGACCGTATAGACTGTTTGGAAACACTTGCAGAGCTTGGAAACTAACTTAGGTTCCTTGCAGAGTTTTGGAAAACTTTGAATGCGTGCAGAGTTTTGAGAACTTAGATTGTTTGCCTGAGTTTGATAACTTTAGGGTTGTTGCAAGAACTTAGATTGCTTGCAGAGCTTTGGAACTGAGATTTCACCTTATGTGGAGATGATGCTGTGAATCAGGAAGATTTTTGCATTTTTACACATCTTTGGGGATAGTGGTGAATGTGCAGAATGGAGTAGGAGGAGCAACATCCGCCAACAGAAGGAAACTACCGGTAGCGGCTAAGGAGGTGGAAACGCTGAGGGAGCTTCTGGCGATCAGTGACGTCGTGTCACTTCATTGTGCAGTCACGAGTGATACGGTGCAGCTCATCAATGAGAAAGCTCTGCACTCCATGAAACGAGGTCCACACTCACCCTTTCTGGCTTCATGCCGCAATACATTGAGGTTGCTTGAAGAGACCAGAATTGGAGAGCTTCTGTTGTCTTGAAGAGGTGGTGAGTCTTGATTCGCTCGATCTGAGGGTTAGTTTGGTTGTGGATAATGCAGGTGCAATTGTTATCAACACCAGCAGCAGCCACCTTATTGATGATTGTGCACTGAAGCAGGCGATCATAGATGGTACAGTTGTTGGGTGTGCATTGGATGGGGTGGAGAGTCCTCATTGGATTGAAGCATGGGTACACAACACTCTCATCCCACGCATGCTGGCTCTTCGTGCTTTTAAATACTTCTCCATTCTACACTCAACCTCTAAGTTCCCAATCTAAGAATAGGAGTTCCCCTTTGGAAGCTCATAGTCCATTATAAATAACGTCGAAAACGTATTCCTATTGTTGAATAATATAGAACATGTTTTCGTCTTTCTACTGACACAATTTTCTACCTTACTTGACGCTTCAGAAATAATTAATTTCAAGCGCCATTTTGGGCCATTTTGTGCACTTATGGGTCCAGTTTCTTAGGGTTTGGAGCTTACCTCTGCTTCGTAATTCACTCAATCGAAACAGTGTGTAACTCTTATGAAAGTACCTTACAGTGACTCCACGAAAGATTCAATATAGGAATACTCAATATAGAAACCTGTAAGTTTCCTTGAGAATCTGTTTTCTGTGGGATGCATCCCAAACAGGTGAGAGAAATGCCAAATGTGCTAATCACGTCCCGGAGTGCCGACTACAGCGAGGAGGCCTGGATGGAGATCCGTTCAAAGGCAGTGGAGATTCTGTGTTCATACCTCGTCACCAATCAGGTCCCCACCGACGTCACATCCGAAGACGACGAGTATTACACAGCGTTTTCAGAGGAGCCCCGGAAGAAGTCCTTTGGAAAGGAGGTTTTCAAGCTGGAAGGAGGGGGCCAATCGCACCACCCGGGTGCGGGTGGGGAAAGCACCAGTGGTTCCGAGTACCGGCAGAAGCAGGTGATCTTTGAGGCCCAGGATTCTCCTGTCCTTGATAGTCCTGTACACCAAGAGCCAAGCGGCAACATGAATGAGCCCCGAAGCTCAGGGAAGAAGGCCAGAAGACGCTCAGGCAGAAGAAAGGCGGCCCTGCAGCAGAGCCTTGACTCGCATGCTCAGAACCCTGCGTCGTCTTTAGATTGGGGGGCAGTATCTCAAAATGGCCAACGAGCTTCGAATTCTGAGCCTCGTTTTGCATCTCCGGATCAAGGGGATGTCCAACCCAAGCCTAGCAACGACCCTGCATCTCTGGGAAGAGGTCAACTGACCACTGGACTTGCCATTGATCAGTTGAAGGAGGGTTATGTCGTGGCGTTGCACTGTATGTCTGGTGGCGGCTTCTATGTGGCCAGGCAAAGGGGGCCTGGACGGGGGTGGGTTCTAGATGTCATGTCTGATGTCACACCTGAGGATCCGGCCTCACAGTTTCTTCTTGTGGTTCGCAACCGGGTGAGTTGCTCGTTACAGTTGGTAATTGTTGCCAGGTTTGTGATCAACAGGTTTTTGCATTATGTGGAGTGTTGTAATGAAAATCTCATCCTATTGTATCCCTGATTGTATCCTTTGTTCAGGATCGCATCGGGTTGAGGTCTTTCGCTGCGGGAGGCAAACTTTTGCAGGTGAGTGACCGTTGTTCAATCGTAGAGACTTATCACACGAGAGGAAGGCAATGAACCGTCCTTGGGTCTATTGGAGCCACCACACTTGAGAGGAGTGACAAGAAAGATTGAGGAGTCCTTTTTTTCTATTTGGGCATCCTTTGTGGCACATGAAAGATGACTTGGCAATGAAGAATATCGTGAATTTCGTTATATATGGGCGCCAAAAATTGTGGCATTCATCTGCACAAAGCTCAAAACCCCGCCTCTGCAGTTGTGCGGCAACGTCCTTAGTAACATTTACTGACAGACGGACCTTGTCACCGCATCCTGAATGTGGGTTTATCCCTTAGGACCAGTGTGATTGTCCTGTCAATGATCTAGCGGAAACAAATTACCTTCTGAGACTGCATTTGCTATGATGTGGCCTATTCTTCTGCACTAACTCAATTGGTTGGGGTTCAGGCGAACAAGAAGCTGGAGTTAGTGTTTGTTAACCATGCATTCGATGTTTGGGAAGGTTGGTTTGTGGAAGGCCGAACCATACAAAACTGCAATTTAACGAACAGTCGATTCCGCTCGGTAAGGCCTCAAACTGTTTATACGAATTCTGTAGTATAGAAATGTGATGTCTCCATTTGAACGGCTTGATTTCTCTTTTATCACCGAGCATGTGGCTAACTAAATCAATGCTGTATCGATGTTCCTTGGCAGGTGAGTTTACATGTATCCATGAGAATTCTTGCTGCCGTGGGGGAAGAAGATGGCATTGCACGCTGGATACATTGAAGCCACAGACTGCGTACAAACACAGAATGCAATTTCGACACCTTGTTTTTTTAGTCCTTGCACAACACTAGATTCGTCACCTGCTTATTGTTCTTCCGTTCTTGTGAAAACTGGATACGCATAGAGCTAATTAAGCTAAGGAACTCGCACTCCATGTAACCTGATGTTTATGTCCAGATATTTATATAATTTCGTTTGTGCCACCTCCCTGTGTTGACGCATTCATGTGTTTCATGGTTGAGATTGTGCCCACAATCCTCTGTCGTGTGTGGCACTGGCATTGTTCTCACCGATGCTGGAAATTGTGACCTCAGCGCTCTATCTCAGTCTAGCATTTCTTGCAAGGGTTGGCCTGATGCAGAATTTTCCCTTTGGAGAAACTCTGGAACTTATTACCGTACCTGGCTACCATATTAGGGTTAGCAAAAACAAAAGTAGAAATTTTTCGGAAATTAATTTGAGAGAGAATTGCTAAACAAATAAGTCAATGTTGTAAATGTTGAACCAACAAAAAATGGGCCACACGCAAATATTAGAAATGGGCCACATGCAAATCTCAAAATAATAAATTTGCCATTCCTTAATGTTCTTATATAATGAAAGTGTTAAATTCTTGAAAAGAAAAAGATAGAAAATTGAAATTTTTACTAATTCAATAAGTGATTGCCGAAGCACTTTTTTCAATTTCAATTAAATATTTGGCATGAAATGCCAACCCTAATAGTTGGATAAAGTATTTTCTGTTGGTGATCTAATTTGAAACGATTTAGAGTGTCTTGATAAAAATTTTACTTATTTTGGTTTAGGTGACAACTTATATTATCATTTATACAAATATTAAGGTTGAAAGCTCCTTATTTTCACTTTTGAAATCCATTTTCAATTTTATTTTTTTTATAATTATGCATGATCACATTTGAAAATTTTGAAAATCGGAATATAGTGCTTTGTATAATTTAAATTTCAAAATCAAAATATTTCAAAATATAAGTATTGAAATTTACCTAGGAATAAGGTATCTTGTATAAATTGAAAGAAACGTAATAGTATGACTGTATCTAAGTCTACATATAAAATTTTGAACAAATAAAAGAACTACTAAAAAAGGACTAAGGACCAAGGGATTTCGTTTGATGCTTGAAGTGCAAAAGTTACTCAATCCTTATTTTGGTTTGATGTTGCAAATGTGACATTTAATCCCTAAAAGTTCACACATCCAAAATTGGATGTATTTTCAAACTTGATTGTAACTTTCCATATATTCGTATCTGATTTTGAATTAAATTTAGAAAATAAAACTTAAGAAGTCATCTTTCAATTCCATTTGCAAACTTTGAAAAACCCTCAAAATTCAATGAGTTATTGCAATTGGAAGCTCCATGTTTTGGAATCCAAATAACCAAAACTTGTATGTATTTCATTTGTATTTTCTTTTTTAAAATTTTTTTTCCTGTTTGAATTACAAAATATTGTTTCTCATTCTAACCTTAATTTTTGGTCAAAATTCCAAATTATTCTAATATGAATTCTAATTGATATAATTTTATGCACATAATACACTTTAAAAAACCACAATAATTTGACTTTTTGCACCAAAAATTTGTTAGAAATCAACATTTGTAAATTTCTTTTATTCATGCATGAAAATGATAAAATTTCAATCAATCAATAATGTAAAGGCTAAATTTAGCTTAATGGTGGTGATTTGAAGGTCATTGCCAATTTGTTTTGGGAGGAAAACAAAGAAAAATTGTTAAAAAAGATTTCACACTATTCTTGTTGGTTAGCCGTTAAAATGAGGATATAAAGAAGGATTGTGAGATATAGTGATTATCAAATTTGATTATGATCAATATTTGCTTTTGTTCAAGAGTCATACCATACTCAAGTATGGATGAAGTTTCTAACTTGAAATTTGAGAGTTTTAGTTTATGATATGTCAAACTGTATGAATACATTTCAATTCAAAAGCAACTCTTGCTAATAAGTAACTTGAACTCAAGGTTGACTATTCCAAAAACTCACTTGTAAAGTTACTTTAGAAATCATTCAATTTTTATTTATTGCAATTTTCTTCAAACCACTACCAAATTCTATGTGAATAGTATTTGAAGATTTTTGATGGAAATGAGGGTATAAAATTTTATTCGTCAATTCATTAGAAATAATCAATATGTTACAATCCCAATTTTTGAAACCACTTTAAATAATTTTAGGGGTTTATAAACTAGTATTAATTCCTAGAACTATAGTTTAGAAAGACCTAAAAACCTTTTAAACTATTCTAGTGAAAACCTTTAGGTTGTAATTGGCTTAGGCTGTTAGGCAGTATTTTATATTTTTTATATTTATTGAATGATTGATTTGTATATTGACAAATATAGGATGCAATAGGCATAAATAGACACAACTAAAGCCATAAAATGAAGCTATATACAATTTTTGCTTCAAATAATTTGTGAGTCCTTTTACATACTACATAAGTTTTTTTTGCCATTTCTTATATTGTTTCTTTGTACAATTTCATTATTTTAATAAGTAATAAAAATAAATATATATAATAATTTAGGGTCGTTTCAAGAAACACTTGCCTTTTTTTCCCTCCCTAGCCAGACCTAAATAAGTGTTTTTTTTGCTCATAACTTTTGCGTCACGTGTTGTTTTTCTATAAAATTTGAAATGAAGGTACATGTAATAGTTACAAATATTGTATAATTTTTTTAATTTAAAAAAAAATTAGTTTATTATTTTTAAATTTTCCCCATATGGATGTCTGGTCCAAATCTCTAATTTTTGGAAAAAGATTTCAAATCACAAATGAACTACACCATTGGATTTAGAAGGCCATCTTTAGTCCAATCACCAATTTTTCCTTTTCTATCGCAAAAAATTCATGAAAAGCTAGCGCCAAGTTTAAACAAAAAAGTAATAAAAATCCAACTATTAGAGATTACCTTTTCTAGAAAAACTGACTAGTCTAGGTTGTTTGGAAGGTATGTGGGAGTTAAAAAAGATCCCTCTTTGGCCTTGTTTTAATTTTGTATGCTCTTGGAATGCTAATCAACTCCTTGAATAATCCTCGATTTTGTTGGAATTGGAGAATCTCACCAATTCGGGTATTTTGGTATATCAAAACGCCTTGAAACTTGTCAAGGCACATTATTAACATAGAAAAGCTATTCTAATTTTTATTGAGATTTTATTGCAATGTAGGTAATTTCTAGGAATTTTCCATCATTGATTTAAGTAGATGACTGTCTAGAAGAGGATCCTCTAAAAGTCAAAAGATTTTGAGAATTTTTATAGAAATTCTCATGGAATTTCATAAAATATCTGGAAGCTCATATTTTTAGTCTGCACATTTGAAGAAGGAGATTAAAATCTTGCTATTTCCTTTAATTATCGATGATTAAAAAATCTTTTGACAAAAAACAAGAATCTTGGCATACCAATTTTGCCGATGGAACTATGGCATGATTCAATCCTAGAATACCTTATTTCCACCCTAGATACCCTTCTCTAAACTGTTTTGAGTTTATGAAACTTGCAAGCTAGCAATTAAGATATCTACTATTTTTTAGAACTTACAACTAAGAAATTGAATCTATCTTTGGGAATTGACTTAGGGATCTCATTGGGGTTCCATTGGACCATTTTAGCCAAGATTTTTCACATGCGGGGTATGTATAGGCATCACATGCAATATTCACAAAGTATTCTAAATTTATACTACTTCTGGATTTCTAACCTTTATACATGAGGATTTGAAGTCATTTTAGGTATTCTATTTCAATTTGGACCAAATGTTATTTGGTATGTAACATATTTATTTTGATTTTACACTTTTGCACAATCAGAGATTGATTCCAAATTGACAACTTCCGTCAAAGCCTACACCCATGACAACAATTTGAAAGATGCTGAAGTAAGTGAATAATGTCTACTATTTCACATTTAAAAAAAATATATCTTAGGGATTGAAATTTTTTCATATTTGTTGATATATAATGTCTTTGTCAATTATAGATATTATAGGTTTATGAGTCATTGGCTATACCTCTTGGTGGCGGTATTCGATTTGGAAATGTACCTACATATGCGTGAGAATTCCACAAAAAAGAGTGGTATAGTTAAGACGTTATTCAAATGGAAGATGTTGGTGAAGAGGAGACAACTTCATATCATCAACTTTGTTTGCTATTTCAATCCAACTTGTTAGATGCAGAGAAAAATAAGGTAACAAAAGATTTGGTGTTTATATAAATATATCAATATATTTGAATCAGTACTATTCTTGAGTGTGCAAATTCAAAGTGGTCACAAACACAAATAGGAGCTTATATAGTAATAGAAACAACTTCTATCCTCAAAGTTGTACAAACAGTTCCTCATTTTGTAAAAGCGGGCTTCTACTTTGTGACTCGCTCATGTAAGTTTTGCATACATAATTGCCAACAATGTTGGTAGCACCAATGGTTGCTACTTTAGAACACTTTGTTTTCCAACTTTACATTAGATTTACATTGTATGACCTTGAATGAAATCCTTCTAAAAGCTAGATTTTTTTTTATCAATGATTTTTATGCAATGACTAGATAATGCTAAATTAGTGAATGCCCAATATCATATCAATGCATGAAGAACATTATATTAATGAATATTAATAGTGTTGAAATAGCATTGAATCAATTAATGAACAACATCATATGATTAATGAATGTTGCTTAAAAAATATAGAATTAGTGCCTAAATAATGTTGAATCAATGTTATGAAAGAAGGATTGGTGATTTAACATAGAAACATAGTTGATGCAATGTTGTTCTTAAATACATGTTTGAAAAGCATTGAAACAATTTGCATAAAACTTAGTGGCTACATTTAGAGTGTCAATGGCCAAATTTTGCTTTGGTAATTGTGATTTCCCAAGACTTCTAGAATTTCTCACTGTTTTACTTTGCTTTTTGAAGTGGTTGTCCAATGTCCAAATTTGGATTTTCTTGCACCTATTCAAAGTGCTTTTCACTACAAGAAAGTGGCAACATTTACAATTGCAAAATATGACGACAAAACAGTCATTCTGGGCACATTTCGACTTCCATACGACTACAGGCCCTGCAGTCATTGTGGACAAGTCGTATTTTTACAACTACAGTTTTTAATATCACCAACGAACATTTCCAATGGATGTAGAAGGGGGTCATGGACGATTTCTGTTCATGGGATAAAGAGGGAGGGGGGTTAAAGAAATGAATCCTAGGCTGACACATGGAAAGTGCCGCATCTTGGGTCCACGTGGCCAGTCATTTTGCAATCATGTTGGAGTTACGGCAGACCCCTTTTACATCTGACGTGGACATCTACGTGGCTAGTCATTTTGTAGTCATGTTAGAGTCATGCCATATTTAACTACTTTTGGACTTTAGGGTCAAATTTGGACTTTTTCAAGGTACAATTCATCAGGATATCTTTGGATGTAGGGATTTTGGAGACCGCCATGTTGTTCAAAGTAGGAAAGGAAACATTTGAGGGGGACCAATTTGAAGTATGTCATGATATAATGTATCGGGAGATCTTCTGGTGTTAGGATTTGGGAGACGACTATGTCGTTCAAAGTAGGAAGAGAAACAATTGAGGGGGACCGATTTGAACTAAGTATGTCATGGTATAGTTTATTGTGCCTTCTTGAGGTGTTAACATTTTGGAGAGCACCATGTTGTTCAAAATAGGAAGGGAAACATTTGAAGGGGACCAATGGGAACTATGTCATGATACAATGTATCGAGAGATCTTCTGGTGCTAGGATTTTGGAAACGATCATATCGTTCAAAGGAGGAGGACAAAGAATTGAAGGGGACCGAATTTGAACTAGTATGTCATGGTTTAGGTTAATTGTGCCTTCTTGAGGTGTTAACATTTTGGAGACCGCTACGTTGTTCCCAGTAGGAAGGGAAACATTTGAGGGGGACTGATTTGAACTAGGTCATGGTACAATTCATCAAGAGATCTTCAGATGTTCACATTTTGGAGAGTGCCATGTTGTTCAAAGTAGGAAGGAAACATTATTTTGTCTAAAGGGGATCAATTTGAACTAGTATGTCATGATACAATGTATTGGAAGATCTTCTGGTGTTAGGATTTGGGAGACGACCATGTCGTTCAAAGTAGGAAGAGAAACAATTGAGGGGGACCAATTTGAACTAAGTATGTCATGGTATAGTTCATTGTGCCTTCTTGAGGTGTTAATATTTTGGAAAGTGCCATGTTATTCAAAATAGGAAGAGAAACATTTGAAGGGGACCAATGGGAACTATGTCATGATACAATGTATCGGGAGATCTTCTGGTGTTAGAATTTTGTAAACGACCATGTCGTTCAAAGGAGGAGGACAAAGAATTGAAGGGGACCGGATTTGAACTAGTATGTCATGGTTTAGGTTAATTGTGCCTTCTTGATGTGTTAACATTTTGGAGACCGCCAGGTTGTTCCCAGTAGGAAGGGAAACATTTGAGGGGGACTGATTTGAACTAGGTCATGGTACAATTCATCAAGAGATCTTTAGATGTTCACATTTTAGAACCCCCCATGCCATTCAAAGTAGCCAATGTCATATTCATATAGGAGAACATGCCAAGTAACATTGTCACTGGAGGATTGCACTCCTATGTTTATTGGGACGTAGTAATTGAAATGAATCATCAGAAGATCTCTTGATGTATTGGAACCCCATGAAATTACGATTCTTTGCTTTGCAATAAACTAATCACTGTGAGATTTATGCAAGCTCAGATGATAGAGCCAAAAACTTTTGGCCCGTCTTGATTTCTATGCAAAATAAGAGACCGGGAGATCTCTTGATGATTGTAATCCCTACTACGTTAGAAGAGCAAATGCAGAATGACAAGGCAAAAGCAATTACCGTACAGGCATTTTGTACAATGCAATCAGTTTCCAGTGAACATTGAACTTGGTTTCATGACATTTTATTGATGTTCATACAAGAAAAACAAAGAAGAGCCTTCAGATTCAATTGAAGGCATTCCTTGCGATATCCAAACTAGTCCACTCGCCGGAAGGGCTTCCCACTAACATTTAACACCTTTTGGACATAGTAGGGACGTTGCAATTCGAGAGAATCTACATCATCCCTCACGCATATTGAGGGTTGTAGTATGCGCGCATGAGGCCACTTGAGGGGATCTACCTTGAGCACTACAAGGGTTCAATTCCAAAGAACACTACGCTGTTCAGGACTACTTAAGAGATGCTTCAGCAATTGACCACGATTTGGATAGGGTTTGCTCTTGTTGGGTTTGTCAACACCGGCAATATAAAGAAACCCATTCAGAATCCCGGGTGGAAGAAGACGTTGAAGAAGCTTTGCCAAAGTCGAAGTATGCATGCACGACCACAAGACACAGTGAGTATGTTCCACGAAATGTTGAAAAAGATCGTAAAAGCCAACCGGTATGACGATGGTCTGAGGGAGATCCGCAACACCGCCATGGACGCATAGATCACCGGTCAGTACAACAAGCAACGCCTTTTGCGTGAACCAACCATCAAGAGTTCTCCCAGTGAATATGAATCACGTCACACTACATATAGCAAAACAGATGACTAACTCATCATGTCTAATTTCTTAAGTGAAGCCACAGAATAAAAGATGTAAGTCACACGCAGTATGAAGTGCCGTGAGATCTCCGAGTGGAAACATAAAGAAGAAATAAAAGCCGCAGACCAGAGTTCACATCCAATTCACAATGGGTGTCACTTTACATACAACTGAAAACTATATAACTATCGAATGTTAATTTACAATCAATTTGTCCGCAAGTACGAGAATACTAGAGCTAAGTATTCAAGACCGCCTGACCTACTCAAAATGTGTCAACTTCACAGAAAACTTTATAGAAAATTGATGACTACGTTAACAGTACGCTATAATGTACATATACATTAATCCTCACTAACTCTCTCAACCGTCAAAACCCCCAAACAAGTATCGTGATATCTCACGGTTACGCCTCACGCCTTTCAGAGCGGGTTGTCCAGGGCCCCCCTCAATATGTTCATGCCCTCAGTGGACACCGCTTCCATTGGGCACTGACTGCCATACAATGGATTGTTCTTCACATAGACCGGAACATGTACATTTGAATTAAACAGGTCATCAAGCCAAGGACGCAGGTGGCCATCCAAGTAGTTGTCACGTCTGTCACCGCACCAGGACTGAGGGAATATAGCATTGTGAGGATCATTGGGAAGGTTTTTAACTGGACTGTCATCAACTAGGAGAACGTCCTGTAGAGACGAAAAACCAGCCATGCGTGCTAATGTACCCAGATCTTTCAGAAAGATCGGTTTCTTCGGTGCATTTGCGGATCTGTAACTCGATAGCGTGCACGCTGCTTGAGTTAAACAAATGACATCTCTAGGACCAAACGAAGCATCGGCAAGTACAATGTCCAATAAATTGTTCATGTTGTTGGAAGTAACACTGCTCCAAAATACAATGTCAGCCTTCTGACAAAGCCAATCCAGGAATTCCGTAATAGATGGATGACGCTGAACATGGAGTTTTGTGCGTGTATACGTCCTGTGAACAAGAACTCCATTCAAGTCAAGGACCACTGTATACTTCCGGCGAGGTACCTCATTTGATGACTCTCGTAGCGTCCTCGGTAGTGTCGCCATAGCCCGGTCAGAATCTGCAGCCCAAAGGATCATCAGCTTGTTAGAAACAAGTTCATTGTATACGGTAGGCCAGGAATCCCATCCGTCAAGAAATGCAGGATGTCACCTCAAGCACCTTTGGCGTCGTCCTCCACGGTCCCTCTCCCTTCAACGAAGTCATCCTGCACGGTCCCTTTCCCTTCAATGACGTCTTCCTCTTGGGTCCCTCTCCCCTTAACGTCGTCGACCACTTCTGCTTGCGAACCCTGGTCCAATGCAATTTCAAAAGTGCTTTTGTAAATAAATTGGTGTGCAAGCCATACATTCTGAATTTCATTCCACATTTTAGTAGTCACGAGGCTACTCGTCCCGACACTCAGACCTGGAAAAGTAGTTAGATTCTTAAACCGATTCCTGATAATGACCCTCCCAGCATCCAGAATTCCAGAGTGTAATACAACTTCTCTAGGAGTCACCTTCGTTGTGTTGGCCTCCGGACTCATTTGGTTCAGATCAATCAAAGTATCGTCCACAATGTCGTCAGACATGTCGACATCCGCATTGGGTTGGGAAACAGGGGACATCATGATATATCCTGATGCATCGTCGCTCGTACCCACATGTCGATTTCCCGTCCCCAAACTGGGGGAGAGACATTCATTACGTTCGACAACCTCCGCAGGCCCGGCATCCTTCTGCGGCACGGGTCCTCGCTGGTACGGTGTCTTTGAAACCTCGGAAGGGCCAACACCCGCTGCAAGAGAGTCTAATATGGCTGCAGCATCTCTAGCATCCGGAATCCGGTCTACCGTGTGGACCAGTTCAGAATTAGGAGGGTTAAGACATGTGCTAGGGGACGCGTCCAAAACATCCACTGCTGTCTCCGTTCTCTCCTCATCCTGAAGGTTTGGCATCGTCCGATCCTGCGCTAATGGTGAACCCCTTTTCTTCATCCATATATTTCTCCTGCTTCTTAGCTGATTTCTCTTTCCCATATTGCTCTACCAAAGCAGGATTGTCACGACGTTTCTCGGTACTGGGATTCTTCAACTTTTTGGGCCGCTTCTGCAGCTCAGGAGCCTTTTTCTGCGACAAATCACAAATGCCACTGAGTTAGAGATGATGCCGTCAAAACGGGGAAGATGTAGCTTTAAAGCAGAACTGGGCAATCCAAGTGGCCCTCGCTAATACCCCTCTAGGAAAATAAAACTAATACATTTCTATTTGAAGATGTGTAAGTAAACAACTAAATCCCCTATTTCCGGTCGACAACTGGGACACTCAAGATAATCATACTTTGTGTGAACATCTCATCCTAGTTGCAAACCTTACAGTGCAGTCCTTCTAAACCCTACAATCCGGGATTAATTAATTCGATAGCAAGCAATCCTTCGTACTTCCTTCGCCAGGTCCTCTACCTTAAATCATAATATAATACTGAGCACAGAATATAATACTGCCAGTATAATACTCAGCACCTGATAAAAGTCACGTTCTCATTAACAAATGTTCTGGAGTACTGGACAACTGTGTCACAGGCTTCATAAAAAGCCATTGAAAGAAGCAGGAGGACAACATATTCCCCCAGTCTCAAACGTACTTAGCCTCGGGCTATTGACATGAGGTACAGAAATTTTCTTGTCAGCAATTGTGTATAGCAGTAGCCCCATATAGTAGGCAAAATATTTTCGCACAGTCAAACAATGGAGGCCCTTCAGAAAGCACGTCTTCTCTGTACTGCCTAGCTGAATCGTGATATCTCAGGATGTCACTACAAGTTAACCAACCTTCTTCACGACGGGGGGTTTCACTGCTTCTCCTTCGCTGTGCGAGGAGTACTACTGATCCGCATCATCCTTGGTCTCTTCCGAAGTTGCGCTATAGTTGTCGATGTCGTCGTCAAGGGATTCATCGTCTACGATACCAGCGGGTCGGGGTGCCGGATGATACGTATCCCACATCGATCTTGCCACCAGAAGAGCTGACTCCTTGGCATCCAGAGAATCCACTAATTCCAGTGTTCGCACCGGCCCACTGATCAACCAAAAAAAAAGCACAAATGAGAATGGCCAATAGAGGTTGCACTCTGAATCCTCGTAATTCAATAACAGAAGAACGATAAAACAACTTACCACTCCTAGGAACGTGAACTCTGGACCACCATTAACATTTACGACCACCATGTTATCAACCATGTGATCACTGAATACCACTAGCGCAGTGGAGATCCTCAGCCAAGGCATTGGACGTCGCCTATAAAAAGCATTATCATCGTCCCAATCTTTGGCTCTGTAAACTGCTTCCATGGGTGCTGTTTGGCCCGTGAAGAAACTGGTGAAGCAGCTCTATGCATCCTGGCCCTCGTTGTACCCAAATAAGAAGATGAGGAACACGTTGTATGCATTTCCGGTAGCAGAGGCGGGGAATCCATCGCCAGGTTCCGGAACGTAGTTTATGACGTGCCAGTCCCACACCCGGGCCTTGCTGTCTTCCACCCGCCTCTGCAAATGACAGAGAATTTCGTGGAATCCTTGAGCGTCGGTGACAAGCACTGCTGGAGATCGGGCCCGCAAGATATTCCGAGTTGTGTCCTTGTATTCGATAGTATCGAATAGTCTCTTCAGCTTATAATTCTCCAGCAATTTTGCCCGAGGCCCTACAGTCATGACCTCAAACAAAAACCAGAAATAAATATGCGCTTTGTCCTTGCCCCGCCATGTTTTGACGGCAGGGTCAGCAAGAATAGTACTGATATTCCAGCTCCTCTTGTCCATAACCGCATAGAAGTAATTGTCAGAAAATTCTTGGTCAATTTTTTCCTCCACAGTTGCTTCGTCATGGGCATCAAAGAAGGCCGTCCACATTGCCTTCACCGCCGGTGGGCACTGGTCTGGGTTGTTTGACTTATTTAGATTTTGTGTGCGTAGAGCTAACCAGTCCCTTTCCAGTTCCGTGGCCAAGCTTTTGTCCACCCACAATTCTAGTTGCGCTCTGGTGATCTTCTTCTCCTCCGCAAACGCATCCCATTCCGCTGATGTATAAGGGACGTACTCTTTTGCCTTGCAAGGCAGCGGATGCTGCCAATAGAAGAACATGAGCTCGTTCTGCATGGCCCTGACCCGTCTCACTCTAACACCTGCAACGACGAGGCTGGTCATGTTCAATCCTGCCTTCGCCTTGGAATTCTTCATGTACACCTTCTTCTTATCCACCAGGTCCACCAGATAGTTAATATCCTCCGTCCAGAGCCCATACAGCGGCTTGAAATCATTTTGCGCGAGGGATTTCTTTTTCTTTTTCGAATCAAACGGTGTATCGTCGGGTAGGACATAATCGAGGAATTTTTTCTCGATTTTTACCCATTTGTCCACATCGAAATCATTCTCCATGAAGACAAGCGGAATTCTCAAGTCAGGAGAGTCATTGCCCTTGACGCTAGTGAAGATAGTTGCCATCACTGGAATATACTCCTGTTCATCAACACTGAATCTGTCAGTTGCAATCGTCTGATAGGGACTGATTTTCCTGCTGCCTCATTTGAGCATCGTAAGATATCACGGTCTTAGTTATGGTGTATGTGCTCTTAGGACAATCGTGATATGTCACGGTCTCACTCGCGGCCAACAAAAATTGAAGTGAAAGTACAAAGTGAACCAATTGAGAGGAATACTTACAAGATACTCTTTGGAGTGGGCTCTTCCCATAAGGGATGGCTGCGGGCTACCCATATCCCTCTATTTTAGCCGAGCGTGCACAAGTTGCGTTAGGAAGGTCTGTTCCTTCTGCTCGCCAGCAATGTTCTGGTTCAATGCCTTGGAGAGGTGCATAATGTCTAGGGACCTTTCTTCGGGTGACCACATCGGAATGACGTTGAAGGTGGAAGCCAAGCTCTTGTTACAGTCTGGAATCTTGCCGTTCTCCACGAGTTTCTTGTGTGCTGCCACGGTGTGTTGACCACCAATTATCCAATAGTGCGTTGTACTTGTAAGGAGTTCTCTTTTGGGGCAGGCGTCAAAGTAGTCCACCACTTTCTTCTCCCCATAAGGACCACGCTTTAGGGGAAGAACGGTAATGAATCTATTTGCAGACTCATAGTCTGCATCGATGCGGATTCGGTTCTCTATTCCAGCTTGCCGATCCAAATTAACTCCCCTGTAGACAAATCTTCCAGCCGGAGCTTCGTGCAGGTACTTGTAGTGCACGCGTATCGGATCACCCGAAGAATCCACCAGTGGCTTCTTCCCCCACGCGTACATTGGCTTGAACACTGACTTGTACAGCGCATTCATTGCCTTCATTTGAGCCGGCGTAAGTCTGTTGACTTCATTTTCTGTCATGTTCACGCATTTGCTAATACTGAGGTTAGGTCCTCTTGCCTTCTTGGCTTTCCCAGGAACTTCAACTACCACATCGTCCCCTGGTGCTCCGACGATTGATTTTCGCTTCTGCGCTCTTTTCTTTGGGGATGGAGCTGGAGGCGTGACCGCAACAATTGCTTTAGATGGATTGGATTCGTGGTGGTCCTCATCGACAATATTCCATTCCGTCTTCAATTCAGCAAGAGTAAAAAAAATGCAAATCATCTTTCGAGTTGAACATGCCCCTCTGAGTGACGGTCTCGCACATTTCCAGAGAAAGCTTCTCGTAATCCAGAATGAGCCCATACGTCTTCGACTCGTCGGACTTTGGTACCTTCTCAACAATCACAAGGAGAGCAGTGCTGTTATCAAGTCCCTGCATCTCTATGACGTCCAATCCCGCAGTAGGGTGAACCTTGTCGTTGTACTTCAGTTTTGGAAGGATCGAAGTTAATCCATCCTGCTCCACTTTTCATTCAATACCCCAAGCTGTAACTTTACGGTTGCATCGGAATACTGCTCCTGGGTGATGATTTCCAATGTAGCGGAACGTATGTACCTAGCTGTCGATGAAAATTGCAAGTTTTTTAGGCGCATGTGAGCTCCCAATTTGTCACTTGGGACTCGTAGAATTATTTTTTTGGAAATTTGCAATTTAAAGTTGATAAAAGTATAGAAAAATCCATAAAAAGAGTGTAGAACCGAAATAGGGTTGTGTCATACCCATTATAGTATTTGGTCTAGATTTGTGTTTTTTTACTTAGAATCGCCCAAACCTTGCCTAAAAATAGTATAGAAATAACGAAAAGGTTAGATTTGGAGGATTCGAGTCACACAGCCCCAAAAGGGCTAAATCCCACCATGAATGTGGCGATTCATGGCTAGGTCGGTCCGAGGGATCCACAACGAGGCCACTAGGTCGGGTCCTAGAGTTAGATTTAGAGTTCCCCATTAAATTGACGAATTCCCAGAATCCCGATTGTTAGCATGCAGGAGCCACTCACGCAAGACCGGGCCCGTGGAGGAATCTGCAGCCCAAAGATGGTGTTCTAGGGTGAATCCCATGCCAGGAGTCCAACGGCGAAATCGGTTCGCCAAGATTCTTCCACCTGCAGAAGATTCCCGCACCGTCGCTAATTCTAGGAGATGTCCAGTTTAAATCTCCATTGACCAATCGTGCCAGGTACGGAAACACACCCGCATGTCTTTCATGCGACTCCCTGAGAGGTCACGTGAAAAATCCCGACATCTTCCAACTTGCAGAAGAACCTTTTTCCGGGTGGTCAACCCTCCTAACCTCCAACGGGAATTTCATGGAAATTACCCAGGTTACAATAAAATCTCACTAAAAATTAGACTAGCTTGTTTTATGTTAATAATGCGCTCCGTGAAGTTTCACGACATTCCAATAGCGGCAAGTACCCGAACTGGCGAGATTCCTCGGGAATTAACCACGTGGCGGGGTCCCCGCCACGTTGACCGGCATTCCGGGACCATACGATGGCGAAACGAAGTCAACCAAAAGTCCTTCCCGACTCTCTCGCACCTACCGGAGACCCTAGGCTATTCACATTTCTCAAAATAAGAGACCCCCAAGATCTAGGATTTTACCACGATTTGGTTTTTAAACTAAATTAGCCTACGATGGGTTTTTGGCCTCGGTACGGGGGGTAGGAGAGTCTAGGACTAAACACGGCGTTCTGGATCCAACGGCGCAGTCCGTTCGGCGATTGGAGCTAATCTCCAAAAGTTAGGATGTTGGTCCAGCATAGATGGTAGAAGTAGAAATTTAGGATGTAGGATGAAAATCTTTGAGGATGAGGATGAAAATCCCCGTTGATAAGGTTACCTTAGAACTCTAGAGGGAAAGGTGAGCCCTTGGAAACCTATATAAGGGCCCCATTTCTCTCTCTAGAACACCCCCTCACTTTTGTTTGGGTCCGTGGGTCCAAGTTGCTTTGGATATTTTGGCGTTTGAAGCCAAAAACCTCTACGGTGTTTTCGGAGCACTTTTGGTTCTATTGTTGCTTATTTTCAAGCTTTGAAGGTCCTTGGGGGTCCTTCTACCTTGCTTTGTGTACTCTTTTGTGAAGTTTTTGGTACCTTGTTGTAAGTGGAGAGCCTCTCTCTCCCTCTTGTACGTGTTGTGATCTAACTTGTGAAGTTTAAGAGTCTTTTTGTATCTTGCACTAATCCTAAAGTCACCCCCCACCGTACCTTGGCAATGCCGCTTTGGGGGGCCTTTAGCGTGTGAGCTTTGTGTTGCCACGTGGTCTAACTTGTGTGTTTTCCTCTTTGTATTTTTTTTTCTTACACCCTCTTCTAACCTTCTCCTTGTTGAGTGGACCCCCCTCCGGGATGGCGAAGCTTTGAACCTCCTTGTACATGTTTTTGCTAAGTTTCTTCCCAACCCTCTTCTAATCTTCTCCTTGTTGAGTGGACCTCCCTCCGGGACGGCGAATCTTTGAACCTCCTTGTACATGTTTTTTGCTAAGTTCTTCCAAATCCTCTTCTAATCTTCTCCTTGTTGAGTAGACCCCCCTCCGGAACGGCGAAGCTTTGAACCCATGTGTGGTTTTCTTTAAGAGTTTAGTTTTTCCCTCTTCTAAAGTCTCTCTCATTGTGTGGACCCCCCTTGGAAACGACGAAGCTTTGAACTAGTGACAAAGTAGAAGTCCTAAAGCGTGTGTTAAAAGTGTAGACGGCGGAGCTTTGAACCCCCGAGGAGTCAAGAAGTCCTAAAGTTGGTGTTAAAACCAATTTCATGGCGAAGCTTTGCACCTTCTCCGTGTTTAGATCCAAAGTCTAGTTTCCAAGACCTTTGTGGAAACCTCCAGAGTTTAGCTTTCAAGATATGTAGGTTCCTTTGTACTTAGTGAAGTTTAGTTGTTCCCCAAAGTTTATTTAGTTGGTTGTATCCCAAAAAAATCTTAGTGTATCTAGCACCCCCCAAAGTCCATCCCCCCCTAGGTTAGCAAGAATCTAGTCTTTTTAATTTAGCCTTAGCCAAATTTCCAGTCCCTTTAGCCTTAGTCAAGCATACCGCCTTTTATTTAGCCTTAGCCCAAAAAATCCAATCTTTTAGCCTTAGTCAAGAATATAGTCTTTTTATTTAGCCTTAGCCAAAATTCTAGTCTTTTAGCCTTAGTCAAAAATCGAGTTTCCAGAACCAGCATACAGCCAGCCAACATCAAAACCAGCATACGAGCCAGCCAACATCAGAACCAGCATAACGAGCCAGCCAACATCAGACCAGCATAACGAGCCAGCCAACAGGCAGAACCAGCATAACAGGAAAAAAATTAATTAATTAATTAATTTTTTTTTTATTAATTGGCCGCCCCCCCCAGCCAGCCAGCCAGCCGGGAAGGCCAGCAGCTCTCGGTACAGCAGGAGGGCTGGGGCCATTCGGGCTCCTTCCCAAAATCTGATTCTTTTTTTTATTTTTTTATTTTGGTTTTTACAAACCAGAACACAAATAAAGACAAACCAAACCAAAAGCATGTTGGACTAATTTTGTGCTAAGTGGGGTTGAAGTAGGATTAGGGCAAAAAATACAAAAGGGAGGAGGGAGAAATAGAGGTTGCCATTCCACGCGCCACCTGTACAAAACATCCGATCCAACCTGCATCACCACTCACACCTACACACAATGGAAGGAAATTAGGGAGAAGGATGTGTTATAGGAATGGAAAGGAGAGAGACGATGAATAGTGCCTAGTTAGGAGATTAGGTAAGAAATCTAGAAGAACTCCTTGCAACCGTTGGGAGGAAGATTAGGATGACACAAAGCAAGGTTGCGTAAGAGGGTAGGAAGAACATTTAAACCCTTCTCGTAGTTTGAAACCATAGTGTAAGACTCATAAAAGCTTAGGTGGAATAGTGCTAGTGTAGAAGAAAGTGGAAGAAAGAAAAGAAAGGAGGAAGGGAAAGAGGGAGTTTAGATCATCAAAAATTGTAATATTTTCTCAATAAGCGGTGAGCTTGGAAAAAATTCAAAACAAAGCCAAAGACTACCATGGAGCGTGAGGATGTACACGTGGACGTGGACGAAGTCATTTCCGACACCGGTAGTGAAGAGGTGAGTTTTTTATTTAATCTTTGATGTTTCTCCCTAATTAGCATTTATTTTCCTAATGTGCCCTTAGAGCATGATTAGCATCCGAGATTAGTGTAGATTAGAAGTTTAGATTCAAAAGTTGATAGATTAGGAATAGAGGTTTCCAAAAACAGCTTATAATTAAGATTTGACCGTAAACTGACCGCGTTAGGCTAAGTTAAGCAATAGGGGGTAGGACGGAGGAATTTTGAATAAAATTTCATCCAAAAAGAACCATGGACGGAAATTAGGTTTAAATTAGAAGGAGAATTTAGGATTAAAATTAGGGATTAATTAGCAGTTAGAATTAGAATCAATTTACACTTTTACTTTTTAAAGTTGAACTTCTAAGGTAAAAATCTAGAGTTAACTTTAGGGAGTCAAAAATTAGAGTAGAAAGTAGAGGTCAACAGTAGAATTGAAAATCAACTTAGGAAGTAGATTTTTGAGTTAGGAATAGAATAAAGGGTAGAAGTCAAAACTTGGAATAACATTTAGAGTTAATCCAGGATTAAAACGATAGGATTAAATTTGGAAGTAGAAGTCAAAAGTCAAAAGTCAAAAGTTTAGATTAAATTTAAAGGTTAAATTTTAGAGTCAATTGGGGAGTAAGAGGCTAGAGTGAAAAGCTAAAAGTAGAAGTTAAAAGTTAGAGGTAGAAGTTAAAATTAGAGTTAGTTGTTGGAAGTAGAAAAACTCTAGAGTAAAAGTAAAAATGTAGAGTAAAACCTTAGAGCTAAAAGTTAAAACATAGAATTAAAATTCAAGGGTAAATCTTAGAGTTAACTTAGGAGTAAAAACCTAGGGTTAAAAGTTAAAACATAGAGTTAAAATTCAAGGGTAAATCTTAGAGTTAATTTAGGAGTAAAAACTTAGAGTTAGAAGTTAAAACATAGAGTTAAAATTCAAGGGTAAATCTTAGAGTTAATTTAGAAATAGAAACCTAAAGTCAAAAGTCAAAACATCAAGCGCAAGTCGGTAGTTAAAATTTAAGAATCAAGTTAAAGAAGTAAAATCTAGAGTTACATTCCGAAGTTGGAACTTTAGGGGTAGCTTTTAAAAGTAGAATTTCTAGGTGGAGTCTTAGAAACCCAAGATAGTCTTAGGGGTTCATGGAAGGAACATAGGGGTTCCCCTTTTTACGTAGTTAGGGACGTTAGAAATGACGCCAACTACCCAGTCAACCCTTGACATAGGATAGATAGTTAGGAAGTTAGAAGTTTACCATTACCCCTGAGCTTGCAATTACCTTGTGAGTTATTACATGCATTCTAATTATTCGCTGCCATCCACGACACTTAGGAAACGTTAGCAAAAAAGATCCATTGCTTGGAAGGCACAGTGGACTGCGCTCACATCACCCTCATATATTAAAAATTGTGGATAAAGGCATAGAACCTGTTTGGTGTTTGCTTTATTACCAAGGGTGGGTAATCTAGCGCCCATAGCGCATAGTCGTCCGGCCATTCACGTAAGACGTTCTCTCTGCAGCATGTTGAAGGAATCTGTTAGCACTACTGCAATGGAGTACCATTCTAAAAATGTATTCATCAGAAGATGTGATAACAGTTATTGACGGTGATTCACAGGGTAAGGTGACTGCAACAATGACGAACTGTGAGAAATCACGGTCCTCTCACTACTAGAAAAGGGGGCCCTAATTAACAGAAAATCAATGCACTTACGTTGATTACAGCAAAAAAAAATTGAGCTCTGTTGATTTGGCTGTCCTCCAAACATCAATCAACATGATTTGGTTGATTTGAACAAAAAAAAAATTTGCTCAGTTGATTCGGCAATCCTCTCAACATCATTTTCATTTTTCCACATATTGTAATAGTAAGATAGGGCCGGCCAAAAAAATTTATTTAAAAGTATGCCAAAAAATAAATAAAATGAATAAGAAAAAATGTCAAATTCAACAAAAAATTAAATAATCAAAATTTTGTAAAAAATAAAAATGTCCAATATTAGCGGAAAAGTCCAAAATAAAGTCCAATGACCATCTAAAATCAAGATATTCTATATGGCAAGGTGATGGACTTATGGTGACTTCCAAAAATAATTGGCTATTATATAAATTGTTTTAATAAACTAAAAAATTGAAAATATTAAGAGAAATTTTGACATGTTGTATAAAAGGGATTCTACCTTTATATACAATTTCACTTAGAATGGATTATATTTAGACTTATTATTATTTGAATGAAATTTTTATGGAAAAATAATTTTTTTGTGAAAAGTCAAAATGTCTCATTTCTTTTTATAGGAAGAATGTGCATCTTGACTAGAATCACATACTACAAGATCCACGAATATTGGATTTTTATTGATTGATATCTTATTGATTAAAATTTGACTTTTTAATTTTTCACTCCATAAATTGCAAATATGTTTTTGATATACATAGTTATTTGAAGTTATTTTGAATTTTTATTGTACTTTTTTGCAATCTATGGAATGAAAAATAAAAAAGTAAAAATTTTGAGGTCAAATTCTAATCAATAAGATTTCAATCCATAAAATTCAATCAATAAAAATTTAAAATTCCTAGAACTTATAATATGTAATTCTAGTCAAGATGTATATTCATCCTATAAAAAGAAATGAGACATTTTGACTTTTCACAAAAAAATTATTTTTACATAAAAATTTCATTCAAATAATAATAGGTCTAAATATAGTCCATTCTAAGTGAAATTGTAGAATCCCTTTTGTACAACAATATTCCCAATTTTCACTTCACAATTTTAGTTTCTCAATTTATGAGAGCAATTTATATAGTGGCCCCAACTACTACTAGGAGTCACCATTTTTCATTAACATTTAGGAAAAATGATAGTCGAGAGGTTGTATTTACAATGAAATCCATTGTTCATCATGAATTATCAAAGAATATGGGATAATTTGAAGATGAGAGCTTGACCGCTCATTGTCAAAATGTAGGAATTGTGTACAAAGTAGAATTTCAAACCTCATTTTGGCATAGTAGAATATCTTTTTCAAAGCACTTTGAACTAAAAAAAGTTGTGAAATCAAGTCAAATTTCATCTCCAAAAAACCGTTTGATGTTTCAAGCCTCCAATCAAAAGTTATGGACAAATTTCAAAGTGGGTGTTTGAAATTGTCAAAAAAAATGTCCCTTCCAACCCCTCTCTCAAATTTGTCCATAACTTTTAATTGGAGGCTTGAAATCTCAAACGGATTTTTGGAGATGAAATTTAGATTCATTTTCTACAATAACTTAGTCCAAAGTTTTTTGAAAAAAATAATTCTACAATGCCTAAATGAGGTCTGAAATTCTACTAAAACTACAATTCCTACTTTTGACTTAAGTATGAGCGGTTGAGCTTCAACTATTCCTCACTCTTTACAAATCCCATATGGGTTGTCCTACCTTCTACCACCTCACTTGTATAAAGGCCTTGTCTTCCCCTCTCTTCAAACACCAAGGTAAGCTACATTCAAAGTTATATTGGAATATATTTTGAATTATTGGAAATGCAGTGGTGAATTTTGGCATTCAAAGCTCTACAGTAGTATATACTTATTTAATTATTTTGAATATAATGTTGGATTTTTTAAAGTTAAATTTTAAATTTAAGAATTTAATTTGGAAACTTTAATTAATTATTTAATATCAATTTGTTGATTGCTGACGTGGCAATTTAATCCGTTTGGCCGTTTCTACTGACGTGGCAGTCTTGCCTGCGTGGCAAGTTCAACCTATGTGGCAGCTTACGTGGCAAATTATTCAATAATAATAATAATTTTTTCACTGTGACCGAATCAAGATATAAAATCAACATAGAAGTGTTGATTTTTGTCCGAATCAAAATGTCCTAATCCACTGTCCAAAATAACATGTATTTTTTGATTTTCTTGTTGAATCGGATACTAAATTTTCTAGACAGATCTGTTACACTGAAAGGTTCTTTGCGCGAAAATGGGTAGGACAATTATATGAGGGACCGTGATATATCACGGTCCTTTGTTCCAACGGAACGTACTGTGCGAGAAGGTTCGTAGGACGATTATAAGAGGGACCGTGACATATCACGATACTCTGTGAGAAGGTTGGTAGAATTATATGAGGGACCATGAGTTGTCACGGTCCTCTGTGAAAGGAAAACGTACTGTATGACAAGGTTTCTAGGGAACTTTATTAAGCGACCATGAGATATCACGGTCCTTTGTTACAGTGACAGGTACTCTCTGAGAAGGTTGGTACCATTATATATAAGGGACCGTGAGATATCACGGTCCTCTATGAAAGGGAAACGTACTCTATGACAAGGTTGCCAAGGCACTTTTGTAAGCAACCGTTAGATATCGTCGTCCTTTGTTACAGTGAAAGGTACTCTCTGAGAAGGTTGATAGCACTATGTAAGGGACCGTGAGATATCACGATCGACTATTACTGTGAAAGGTACTTTGTGACAAGGTTGCCTGGACACTTTTATTAGGGACCGTGACATATCACGGTCCTCCCTTACAGTTTAAGGTACTGTGTCACGAGGTTAGTCTGACACTTCTTAAAGCGACCGTGAGATGTCACGGTTATAATTGGAAGGTGCAGGTACTACGTGCTGCGATTTGTTGGAAATTGATATTAGCGGCTGTGAGATCTCACGGTCTTATCTTGCGACGGCAGTCAATGTGACGGCTGAATTTGTTTGTTGGTACAAGCGACCGTGGGACCTCGACATTCTATTTCAGAGCTCAAGCTAATACGTGTCGAAGGTGGGACTACACTTTCACCGTGACATCTGACAGAGCTCGTTTCTAACTAGGGACTACTAAGCGTGCTTGGCGTTGTATAATGATATCAACCATTCTGATTAATCATGATACTCGCTTACAGTTGAAGCTACTATGCGTCCATGCAAGTCATATAACACTACGGGACATCGTGAGATTTCGTGATTCTCTTCCAAAACTGCCAATTTTCCGCGGCTGCAGTGGTTCTATAATCGTACTTGGTATCGTCAGATATTAGAATATTCTTCTGCAGTATTCTGACTCTATGTCCTTGGGTGGAACTATACCAATATAAGCCACCGTCAAATTTGTTATTCAAGTCTACTATGAAACTCTACGTCATAAGTACCGGGGGATCTCCTGATGTACTGAATTCGGGCATCCATAGAAGGATTTACGTATGTGCGTGCGAATACGACATATAGCATTGCGACTCAAATGTCCTCATGCGCGTGGTTATAGGACATCAGGAGATTTCCACAATGCACGAAATAATACAGCATTCTAAGGAAAATCTCAGATGTGCAAGGTAATATGCCATCGAGAAAATGTCCCGTGGAGTTAGCTTCTACTACGCTGCCTACAAAGTTTTCCTCCTACACGATTTTAGGTTATACTAACTACCATTGTCATTGAAACGTACATTTATTTGCATTTGCCCTGATAAGAATTGAGAGCCATTCAAACAAATGAAATTTCTGGAATTACAAGTACGAATACGGAGTCAGTGGAACTTACGGGTCATTCCACAGCTGGAGTAGTTCTGCCTGCCCCGAGGATGATGCCATTGTCCTCAATTTACAACATCGATGTACGCCTTGGAGCAACGGTTTACGGTCGGCTGCTTCGGTCCTGCCAAATTTACCAATCACTGACATGGTCAGTGTTTGACTGCAGTACGGTGTGCCTATATTGGCGGTTTTAGGGTTGCTCAAGTGAATGAGGCGATTGAACGTGCATAGTGATCAATTGAAGACATCAATTACACACTTTGAAGTATACAAAAGCAACTGTGTACAAACGTGAACGGTTGACCCTACTTCAATGGTAGTAGACGTAGTTCAATGTAGAACTATCGTCACACCAATTGCTTCATTGAGTCCCTTACAAGGAGAAGCTTCCAATTTGAACAGCCTAACAACTAAAAAAAATTCTTACTGAGTTACTGTAATATACTCTGTCCCCTATGGTGGACCGAGTATCGTCAACCAGCTATTGGAACTTACCGGAACTCAGTTGGGGCGTACAGCCGTTCAATCTGTGCTCACTTATTTGCGCTATCTAACTGCAAACCCATACTAGAACAGGTAGTATGCCCTCCTGCCTAGTGCAAAATGCATATTACTTGCATTTAACATAAGACAGTACTGAAGTTCGTGAAAATGACCTCAAACATTGTGAACACACTCTCACGAGGATTTAACACATTCAAACGTAAGTTGAACTCATTGATCGGATTGGCAGGAGAAAGAACTGCTGAAGAAACTTTGCCATTGATTGAATACCCTAAACTACAATGCCACTGAATAAGTCTAAAGAATATGACGACGATCTATGCAATTTCTGCGGTTTGGGTTGCCACTAACAACCAGCGCTACTCAATCCATTTTCACTTCCGTTCACTATAACAAAAATTGCAATGGAAAATTTGTAAAAGAAGCTGACTACACGCGAAGTGGGTCAGCACAAAAACGTGGCAAAAAGAACCGCACTCGATTTTGAGTGCAGTTTTTTTTACCATGTTTTGTTATAGTGGTTAGGTTCTCATTCTAAATCGATTGTGATCCACCTTAAAAGTAAGAAGTTGCGCAACCATGCTCCTTGAAGACTGAGGACCATGCCAGCATGCATTAGGAATTGAAGACTGAGGACTTGTGGAGACACTACCGACTGTTAGACAGTGGAACTTACAGGAACTTTGAGAAATACCCAGAAGCGCCTTGATCCTCCTACCTGGCTAAGCCACTGTCGTCTTCATCATGTTGCAGCAGTGAGTCAAAGTAGCATCCACCGAGCTCACCGTGAATGTCTGCCAAGAGCTCTCGCACAGTGATAGGAGGTCCTCCTCGTGTCGCAACAACAAAGCGCTTCCGCCTCCGCGTGCCTCACGCTTCGGATGTGAACTCGGGCCAGAGGTTTTCTTAATTGCGCCTCCCACTCCAAGTCTCCCTCTTCAACGTGCGGTTCTTCTTCTCCGAGGTGACTCTACGGATGTACGACGGTGGTGCGCCGACGAAACTCATGCGCCCGAAGCTCTAATCAGAAACGAAATGTTCAAACTAATCGGAACTCTAAGCAACACTCTTCCAAGAACTGCAGCAGTACTCAAAAGATGTAAAAAATCGAGGTCAACAACTCTTGTGGTAGCGGAGCGGCGAAACAGGAAGCGCAGCAGCGAAGCAGGAAGAGTGAGAAGAGAACATCAAAACAGCCGGCGAAAACTAGTCGAGAGCCATCCGGGGGAAACGGGCGAAGAAACTGGGTTTGAGTTTGCCAGGTAGAGCGTGGAACCACTCAGTGCTGTGCCGCTTCACCAATGAGGTAATGAATGCTACTGTCATTTCCTGTTGATGAGACTAGTAGGGGGTAGAGTCCATGATTAAGTAGCCCAAGTGTAAGTTTAAAGGTAAGTTAAGTGTAAGTTAAAGTGAAAGTTAGGGAAAGTTAAGTAGAAGTTTTGTGAATGACCATCGTAGGTGGCACCTTGGCCTTTTTTTTTAATTTATTTTTTTATTTTTATGCATTTTGTTGGGCATTTGTTTAGGAAAAAAAAAGGGGTAAACAAACAAAAACATGAGAACGATAAAAGAGAACAACAAAGATAGGCAAATTTGAAAAAAATTAAAAAAAATTAAAAATATAAAAGTAGACTAAGGGGAAAAAAATTACAAAAAATTAAAATTTGAATGGATTTTCTAGTCGAACCCTTGGAATTCCGAAATTAAAGGAAATTCAGAATTTTGAAAAGTAAAAGAAGTAAAATTAAAAAATTAATTTATAATTATGGAAAGAAACGAAAAATAAAAAAAAAGAGGACGAAAACCAAAGAAGATGTAATCCCAAGACTTTATTATAAAAAAAAAGGGTTTCATAAGCATGTAATCCTAAAATGACTTCCAAATCTTGAATGTAAATAGAAATTAAAGTCACTTCCGGCAAAAGGGATTTGTCATTTGTGATTACTGGCACTAGAAAAATACGTGAAACAAAGAGGAAAAAAATGGGGAGGAAAAAAAGAATGCGAATGTCTGAAGCTAATGAAATTATAATTTCCAGAAAGTAAGAACTCATATATATAAGTCCTTTACACTTAGGGGATCATAAACACACTAACTAAGGGGGTTACACTTAGCTCACACTGAGTGAATTAATTTGTTTAGTTTAAACATATTAATTTGTTTAAAGTGAAAATGGTATTGATGGTCATGTGTCAACTCAAAGCATTGCATGTAATCAATTGTACATCATATACAATCATGTGGGCCTCAAATCATGATGCCGTATCCTATCAAATGAATACGTGATCTACTTTGTATAAAATTTATTACAATTTGGACAAAAAGAAGCAAAAATATTAGAAAAAAAAATAGGAAAATTGTGAAAATTAAAGAAATTCCAGAAAAAATAAAATAAAATAAATTAAAATAAAATTGAAATAATTTGAAAAGAAAATAAATATTAAAAAGAAATTAAAAGAAATTAAAAGATTATATGATCGAGTGACCATATTAAGTTTATATTAGGGTTTAGGGTAACGTGTACCCCCAACGTGACTTCCTTCACCTTCACATTAAATTTGGTCAGTGAATGCAGAATGCCTTCATCGTTTACGATTAGCGGAACCCAAAAAAATTGTAAAAAGAATAGAAACATAATGGGGAGGAAAAAAATTGAATGTGTCAAGTGAATAAAATTATAATTTTTAAAAAGTGAACTCATATGTAAGTCCGGTACACTTAGGGGTTTTAGAAGCAGCCTATGAGTCAGGGGTTAAAAAATATTCTTAGGGATTTACACTTTGTTCACACATAGGGTTTCAAAATTTTAATTTAAACATATAAATTTGTCTAAAGCAGTAATTATTCATGGTCCAATCATGTTTTAAATTAAACATTGTTTGTAATCATTTGGGCATCATATATCATCATGTAGGTCTAAAATAATAATGCAGTATATTATCAAATGAATACATGATCTATATTGTATATTAAATAATATTATTTAACATTGATTTCATTTGACAATTATATCTTTTTGGATCCTTACTATGAAATCTTAAAAGTGTATTGAACTTAAATGTAATATTAAATCACTCCACATTTAAAAGTTGTCAACCACATTTAACAACTTCTACACTTTTGAATAGGACATAATTCATAATGGTCAACGGGGAAAGAAAAATGGTCATTAGGAGATAATCCAAAACATCAAGAGATCTATGCAAAACATCGAGAGATCTATACTTAGAAACACAAGGAACATTTTTGAAAATATCTATGGGCATTGTACTCAAAATCCCTTCCAAAAAGACATAGAATTGTAGGAAATTCAATATTGTCAAGGAATGGCTTCATCAGAAGGAAATCTGAGACAAGAAATTTTATTATTTTTGTTAAAGATTTGGAGAATGATGCATCTTTTAGTGTTATTAGAAAATGACCCCACCTCCAAATCAACTCAATTTCTGAAATTCAATATTCTAAAATGTAGATTTATGCCTCTAAATCTAACTTTAATATGGATATTGCACAAAATCAATAGTATTCCTAGATTGTGGACTTCATATAGGGATTAAAATGAAGATTTTAAATTCCAATCTCATTGATTTGTATATTTCAAAATTTTGTATCAAGATCCTTGCTAGATTTAAAAGTTCAAAATACTAGTAATATATAGATTTCATTTGCTTAAACATTTTTAAATTTCATATATTAGATAGTTCCTTAGTTAGATTATTTTTTGAAGTATACAAACTTATAAATACTAGATTTTTGTGACCAAATAGAATTCATTGTTTTAAGAATTGAAAACTTACAAGTCTAACTTATGTGTCCTCCCTCATGGAACTCTTGGCAATCCATATGGGACAATTGCATCTTGTAAAATTTACTAAATACAAGGTGCTTGGAAAGAACTATGAAATGTGAAATGTGCAAAATTGAAGTCTACCAGTTTGGATTGCAAAAGAGGGATTTGTAGAAAATTGATCAATATTTCTTCAAAGAAAACACACAAGTTAGTCTTTCTTGTACGTGAATTCTCTGAAGATCCCTTCTTCATGACATTACAACATTGTGAAACAAATACATGACATTAGAACATTGGGAACACATAAACTGGCAAAAATTAGTACCAAAAAACTAGAAAAGCTCCAAATCAGTCACCGGAAAATTAATTCTAGAAAAAATCTATTGTAAAATATTCAGAAATCTATACAAATATAGGGAGATCTCTTCAAGTCATTATCAAAAGATCTTTGGATGTTCAATCCATAATTCATTGAACATTGGAATTACTTAGATGTGACACTATAAAATTGATTATAATTGACTATACAGTTATCTTTTATTCATTCATGTATAGACTTTGAATATGTTTTAGCAAAACATCAGGAGATATCTAGATAACATTAGAAGATTTTAAAAAAAATCAATGAAGTTCTTTTCCTAGATTCATTCGCTAATTGTGAAAGGCCAATTTAAGGAGCACTTCATGTTAGTATGACTCAATTATTTATTAGTACACATATATATATGGTAAAATAGGGTCATTTCTGGATAAATCTAGTTTTGGGACAGAAGGATCTCAAAACAATAAGGACAAATACCATATTTCTTTCACAAAAGTTTGGAGGGATCAGGAAACTTTTGGGGACCACTAGTACATTTTTTTCCCAAAAGTTTGGAGGGATCTCCAAACTTTCGGGACCACTAGCACATTTTTTTCACAAAAGTTTGGAGGGATCTCCAAACTTTCGGGACCACTAGCACATTTTTTTCACAAAAGTTTGGAGGGTTCTCCAAACTTTTGGGGACCAATAGCATATTTTTTTCACAAAAGTTTGGAGGGATCTCCAAATTTTCGGGACCACTAGCACATTTTTTTCACAAAAGTTTGGAGGGTTCTCCAAACTTTTGGGGACCACTAGCACATTTTTTTCACAAAAGTTTGGAGGGATCTCTAAACTTTCGGGACCACTAGCACATTTTTTCACAAAAGTTTGGAGGGTTCTCCAAACTTTTGGGGACCAATAGCACATTTTTTTGACTAGAATTTGAATGGAAAGTTAAACGTTTGGATCAACAATTCTGAAAGATATGCTATACACTAACTTACTACTAACTAGGGATCAATGTTTGTTGTAGTCTGAAAATCATGAGAACTATATGCTTATGGGTGGCATCGGAATTACTCAATTTCTTTGCATACAATAATCGATGACCACTACACTAATGCGTAACACTAAACATGATTCAATACTTGGGTTGTTACCATGAACCTGGACCCTATTGCCGTAAACCCTAAACCCTAAACCCTAAAAACCCTAAGTAGTCTTAACCTAATGTCTTTAGCCTAAGCCCTGAATAGTAATAGCATAAGCATTCTTACCCTAATACCGTGAACCCTATACCGTAGAACCCCATAATCCTAGCCCTGAAACATTAACCCTTTATCCTAAACCCTTCGGTTGTACACCCTATCCCTGTCAACTCTGCACACTACGACCCTGAAACCCAAAACCGTAACCCCACAGACTGTACACTCGATTACCCTAGAAAAAAATCCAAGCTCTAGTAACCAAGAACCCCGATCCCTGGGACACCGTTGCCAATGGCCAACCGTAACTAGAAATATACTTACTTAATCGTAAAACCGAAATGCAGTATCGTAAGCAAAAATAATTAAATGACGTGAACATCGAAAATGAATCGTTGAAATTCCGCTTCAGCATGGCATTAAGTGATTATTCCGATCTCCACGAACCATAAAGTGGGTGCCAGGTGACGGTGCAATGATGCAATGAGTTAATGCAACGAATTTCTTGAGTCCACAGAAGATTCTGAATAAATTACCGCATGCATTGCCTTCACCTTCGCAGTGGTGCACCGATTTCTAGAATGTAGTCAACATTCGGAATGAAGTACCACACGCATGACCTCCCAGTTGTCAGTGCGGTTCGATTCTGTAAGATGCACTGCGTACTCTGACTGCAAGACCGCATCTTTAGATCCTTTTGGTGGTCAAAGAAGCGCACGCTTGAAGAATGCGCCGGGAATTTGAAAACCAAGACCGCACGTCCCTCTCAAAATCCTGGCGGGAAACCAGAGCTCCTGGATCCCAACTAACTTGTGTCATAATCCCAGAGCTAGGTCGAGCTTTCTCTTTTGCACACGTGAAGACGCTGTGATGGATTCAGAGTATTGAGTCTGTGCATTCTGGTGTTTCCAACGCTTTGAGGTGGAGTGACAAGACGTTGAGTGTCCATGACTTCATTCTAGGTATGATCTCATCACTTTGCATTGCATGTCAGTTGTAAAGTTTTAGTTTCCATTAGTCGTCTTCCCGAAGTTGCATATCGTGATGGAATGCCAGTAAGCAAAATTGAGAGTGCAGCATCTTACATCTGCCACAAGAGTCTGCTGTGACGCAAGTGTAACTGAGAACTCACAGCCCAAGAGAAGTCCATAAACTTCTAGCGCTACTATATGTCGTGTCGTGCATGTGTTCCACCTCTCGAATTAGGAACCATAGACAGCAGTCTGTCATGATTCACGAATTTGAAGGGAACCACAGGCTTCTGCATATACAACTACATGCAATTTGTTCTTCCACACGCTGTCGTGTTGCAAATGCAGACATTATGTAGAATATGTATATACATACGATTTAGATAGATTTAAATATTTATAATATTATATAGAGGATGACGTCATTTGAGATGGCTTCAAGGTGACGCCTTTGCTTTTCGACTATATAGAGAAGGATTCACTTGAAAGCTTCATCTCATTTGATATTCTTCTTTTTCGTGTTTATTTAGATTACTATGTCGAACTGGAGGGTTTTTTCTGAGTCTCAAGATGAAGAATCTCAACCGGAGCGTGAATTTGAATTTTCTTTATCGCAACTGTCGGATCAGCCACAACAGCCACTAGATCTTTTATTGCAACATGGGCGACCAGAAGATGAAGCTGGGCCGTCTCGACCACCGAAACAACCTTGCGTGGAGAAACGATGGCACGATAACCTTCAACGTGACGCTCGAGCATTGGTGATTTTGTTGCAGGTTGGATGTGTTGAGTCCGGCAGCCGTGAAGTCACATTTGAAGGATGTTTTGAAGGCTTAAACGACGAGCAATACTATTGCATGGTGAGGCCTATCGAAGGGAGTCGTGGTCACCAACGGTGGTTGGAAGGGCCAGTCAATTCCTTAACAAAGGCAAATCGTGCTGATTATGTTGCCGCTACCGTCAAACGCATCCTCAAATTCTTGCAGATGGAGTGACATTTCGATTGGAATTCTAGTTTTTTTACCTCTACTAGATATATGTTGGATTTTAGTTGTTCATTTCATAGTTGGAGTGATTTCTTAGAATAAATTTGTGCTTGTGAAGTAGTATGAGGGAAATATTCAATTAATTTGCCTTTCAGGTGAACTTGTAGTGAATTTTCTTCAAAGATAAAGATAAGAAAATAGTTGTGGGGCCAAATAAGTGTTCAATTATTGTTGTGATAGCTTTGGGAGTGAGTTAGGGGCTGACCCTACTTGTTTGTATGGTTAGAATGAAGATAAGGTGGAGGAAAAGGTGAATACTATTCATCTTCTTCCCTGTTGTGAGTTTAGGAAGGACCCGAATGTTTGGAGGGTCATTGTGTGTTGAATTTTTGGAGTTTGATAATGAAAATTGGAAGAGTTGTTTATCATATTGTTAGCTTTCCAAATTGTCCTCTCTTGCTCTGTTTGAAGTTGTGAGTTGAGATTTGTGCTTGTTTGAGTGGAGGTGAGTCTGCTGCCTCCTATGAAGAGGGGCTGAGACTTCGACGGATCATAGTAGACGGACAAGTATTTAGTTTGTATTGAATTTTGGAGAGGTTGTGGAGGATTTTGTTAGCTTTCTAAGTAGCTATCACTTGTTTTGTTTGAAGCATTTATGAATGAGTGGTGAGTGTGGGAGTGAAGGAGGGTCTGCTGCCCTTACATTTAGAGGCCGAAACTTTGAACGGCCATAGATATTGGACAAAAGGTTGAAATGAGTTGAAACTTGGAGGAATTGTAGAAAATTGTGTTAGTTTTTCAGAAAGCTATCATTTCTATCATTTGGAGTAGTAGAGCGACAGTGGCGTTAGTTCAAAGTTCGACTTTGAAATTGGAGTTGCGGTTTTGGAGTTTGGAGTGAAGTTTTGGAGTGAAATTTTGGAGTTTGGAGTTGAAGATTTGAAGATTTTTTGTGTGTTGTGGCTTGTGGTCCGTTGTTTTGTTATTCCTAGCCGGATTTGGAGGCTCGTTGTTCTTTTATTGTTATTCCTAGCCGGTTTTGGAGGCTTGTTGTTTTCAATTTTGCATCGTAATCCTGTTGCGGGCTATGCGATAACTCAGGATTAGCCCCATTTTGTGTTTGTTGATAACGAAGTGGGATTGATCATCTACATGGTCACTTTTATGTCGTTCCCATTGGTGAGGCACGATTGCTGGTCACCGTGGGTTTGAAGTTTAGGAGCCATCCTTTCGGACGGCCAGCTCGTGGTTTGGTCGTCCCGTTTTACCCGTCCGAGGCCTTGTTTCTTATCACCTACCTTTATCCTGGCCCTTATAGAGCCACTACAGGATAGGCCAACGAGGTGAAGATTGAAGACTGAAGATTGAAGATTGAAGATCGAAGACTGAAGACTGAAGATTGAAGATTGAAGACTGAAGATAGTATAAAAGATCCTAAGCGATTTCTTTGGCTCATAAGCCATCTCCAGTTAGTTTGGTGAATTTGCGGGTGACAAGATCACTTGCCTTCATCATTCTTACTTCATTTTGATAGTTGGATGCTTTTGTGAGTGACAAGCTCACTTGCCCTCATCCTTCTTGTCCTTAAGCCATTTCTGGTTGCAGCCAGAATCCTTGCGATTTCCCAAAGCAAACTCTCTCTACACGACAACGCCAGATGAGTGACTCGTACCAGGGTTCATCTATTTAGTGGAGGTCGGTCCAGGCGTTGATACTATAAGAAGTCTGTAAAGATCGGTGCTGAAATCAATCGTTCCAATAGGGTGCCCTAAACCAGTATAATACGCATATGGAAAATTTGTACGTATAGAAGAAGATGTACAACGGCACGTGTGGATCCTATACGGCCATCGTGATATATCATGATCTTCTAATGGTGACAGCTCCGGAAACCTGCATAAACAAAAGTGACGGTGGCGACACCATGAGATCTCACGGTCTCAGCATCATGATATCCCATTATGTCTTTAGGAAAGGTTGTGCAATGGCTAGACCGTGAGATGTCACGGTCCTTGGTCCGTGTGCTCGTACACTGTACCCTCTGGAGGAACTTGTCTTCACGACATCATGATATCTCACAGTCGCTTTATTATCAGATTCGAGGATTACCTTCTATGGACAGTGTCGGCGTCACTGGCGGTTGGATTCCTTTCATATAGTTGGGGTGCGCCTGAATGAACGATGACCGTTTGTTACTGAGATGTTCGTTAGTATTGTTGCCCTTAGTAGAGTTTGCTTTAACCGAGTTACTCCGTGCATCTGAGAATTAGACTGTTGTCTTGTCTGAAGTTATTTTAGCATACAACTATCTAATTGCGGGACAGAGGCTGTGGTAGTTTTTGATTAATCCTTGGATTCGTGAAGCTGCATTCTCTCGGGAAGGGTGTTCATAGCAGAACTGTCCTAACTGTATGTTGCCCACTGTTGTTTGCAGAGGATCTGAGGACCGTGATATATCACGATATCGATTGAGTAGAAACGTGGACGGACGTAATGGATTCAAGCACACATTCTGTCGATGATGCGGTTATCCCATACATAAATGTATCAGGAACTGACAATGATTCACAAGAATCCACTGCTACATCATCTGCATTTGAGAAGGGCGATTTAGTGAAGCTCTTTGTTCCTGGATTCGGAGATGTAGGAGAAGGTTCTATTGTAGAGGTTCGTCCGGAGGGGCAGTGGCTCGGTGTGGCCATTCCGGTTGAGCCATGGATTTTTGTTCTGTTAAGGCCTCGTTCTCTCACTGAAGAAGCTCGTGGTCTGCAACTAAATCCATGTCAAAGGGGTTTCCAAACACTATCGGATGTGCTCGACCGGACAATACTATGGAGAGCCGCAGACGTTGTAAAGTTGGTGGATGATCATGTGCCCTTGAATACATCTTGTTTTATTCGTCAGGAATCGTGGTGTGGGCTTGAGGTGCATCGGAGAGACTCTTCAGGTGTGCTTCTCTCGTCGGGGCGCATAAACTGCTGGAGGCCGGACGATCATTTCCAAAATGGAACACTTGGTGATGAGTGCGTTGATGTTACTATCTTGGACGTTTTCGTGGGAAATTCTGAAGACATATTGACTCATGCTCGGTGGCCTCTTTCGGACTACTGGTTCCCAAATGGCCAATCGTTGAATGAAACTCTCAAGTATTTCGCAGCTATTCCCGTTGCTGAGGATCCGCTTGCTTATCTTGGTGGGAGAATGAAGGCTCCTTACCGCTTCATTGTTCGTAAGCCCAGTCTTCATGAGAAGGATTCTCAGTACGTCCGAAAAATAGTGGAAGAGGAAATCCGGAAGGTCAGTTCCAAAAAGTGTTGCGGAAGTCGTTGCTGCCAATTCTTTCTCCATGAGAAGACACTACTAGTCAGGCAGAAGTTCTACTTGAAGTCCTTTGATGACCGCCGCGAGTACGGAATTGCTGTCGGTGGTCAATTACATGCCTTGGACGGGACTCGGAAGCGGAAATTTGTCACACTCGAAGGTGCTGAAGTTTGTGGCACGGCTTGGTATATTATTCACGGGATTCCAAAGTCCACATACCATAATTACATAGAAAAGTACAAAGAAGGTAGAGTTTCCGGGACACATGGAAATAAAGGGATCAAGCGCCCTAGGATTGGAACGGTTCAGGCCACTGGGACTATGAGAGCAATCATTGATGAAAATGCTGACCAGATGCCGCACCAAATGCGCGGCATAGGAAACGGGAGACAAGACACTGTCAAGTTTCTGCCTGCTGGAAACAACTGGAAACAGGTTGAACTTGAAACCAGTGAGGTATTACATTACATCCTTCTTGTCGGGTTTAATCTCCTTGACATCTCTTCACTGACTCTATCATCATGATATATCACGATGCTGGCTCCCTTCTGTCATTCTTAAAATTTTCAAATTTTTTAACTCTCCAGAAGTCCTATAGTTTTATTGCCTTGTTTGCTTAATCAATTTCCAATTTGTTTGTGCAGTTGAATGCGGATTACGGGCTCTCCATTGTCAGCCAGTCGACTATTAGTAGACTGAAGAAGGAGCACTTCAATAATGTCTCCATAAAGCCTATTGGAAGTTCCTTTGCGAAATGTACTTTGTGCGACCAATATCAGCAGTTCTTGCTGAAGTCACCGAAAGGAAGCCCAAAGTACGTGGAGTTCATGAAACAACAAACTCGACATCTCAATCATCAAGCATCATGCCGTCGACTATACGCCTCCTGGCGTGAGGAGTCAAAACAAAACCCGAAGGACATTTTATGTATCATTCACGACAAGATGGATACATCGAAAACAGCTCTCCCACAAATGCGGGTGACAACAAAGGCCACGGCAGGACTGGGTCAGCTTCCGATGAGCGTTACTGGAATGGTAGCTCATGGCCATGGTGATTGTGCATATGCCCACTATACTGCGTCTTGCTGGCCTGGAGATTCAAACTTTACAATCTCGTCATTGGCGAGATTGTTTCGCCGATTGGAGGGTCCACCGATTCGAGAGACAGGAGATATTTTCCCTATCCGCCGGCTAACCCAATGTTCGAGGCTCTACTTAGAGGAAAGTCTAGGTGTATGGACATCTTGAAGCTCACTGATCCAGCAGCTCGGAAAGGTTCCATCCCCCTTCCCAAGAATTTGTATCTTCAGCTTGATGTCGCAAGGTAAATTTTTGGTTTTTTGTAAGTTATCTAAATCTTGGATCGGAAACCATGATCTGGGATCCAGATTCAAGCAGGAGGTAACCGATAACCGGAAATTAACTAATGGAACGGAATAGATGACAATCCGGATTTGATCTGAATCTAAACCGGATTAGAGTTGGAGCGGATCTGAATTGGAACGGATTGGGTCAGGAACGGATTTGGTCATGATGACAGATCAGACTATATATGGGCTGACCAATCCAGTGGCCACTCTTTTTCAATCTTCATTTGCGGAAATCTCGCTCCAGCGCGTACTAAGCTTCTCTTCCCAGCGTTTTGCTTTCTTGTTTTGAGTTGGTTTGTGTGTGCGTGTTAGTGTGTTAGGGCGCGCAGCACTTTAGTGTGCGTTGCAGGTTTAGAGGTATTCCGGTTGAGATCGGAAGAGCGAAGGTGAGAAACGGGACATGCGGCTAGGAGAGAGAAAGGTAGCCACAGTCAGGATCCGGTTAGCACAGTTCGTGTCCATGCCTCAGCTCCGCAAGAGTAGAGCAGGGCCGTCCAGTTCCTCCGCAGCAGAAGTGAAACTCCGGAAGGTGTGTCCGGTCATTCCAACAGACGAGAAGGAAAAGGACAACCTGATAGAGGATCTGGCCAAGATGGACTGCGGAGGACTGATCGATAAACCCTGGGGGTTTAGAGAGGAACAAATGATCCGAGAGTTGTTGGGCAGGCTCTCGAATCAATTTGACAAAACCCTCCGCGGAAGTCCGGGCAGCTGGACGGAGGAGATGTGGAAGGCCGTGTATGAATTCCGGTCAGGAGGTCGAGGGATGGCCTCCTCAAAGGAGGGTTACACTCGGGGGAAGTTCCGGTGCAACGTGGACTCCAAGGATGGGCATGCGGTCGCCGATTGTCTGGACGACCGGCATCGAAATCTCCTACAGTTCCTGGTTCCGATCATCCACCCGGACAAGCCAACGAGGGTGACCATCGCCATCGGAAACCTCATTTTCGGAGCCCTGAGCGGGGAACGGAAAGTGGATTGGGCCAGGATTTTGTTCGACCTGGTCAACCGTCTAATTCCGAAGATCGGGGGAAGTAGACCGACTCCGTTGAGTCCCTACCTCGTCCATCTGTACAAGCACAATCAACTCCTCACGGATACGGAGGAGAAGGAGTGGAAGATGCAAGAGTCACTCCTGAAGTATGGGGAATCGGAATCGGAAGAAGAAGAACAGGAAGAAGTATCCGGTTCCGAGGAAGAAGAAGAAGAAGAGGAGGAGATACACCGGCCGCAGCACAAGCGGCAGAAGACGACGCCTCCTCACCGGAGAGGAACCCCAACCCCTCCGGGTGAGACCTCCAACCCTGGGAAGAAACCGGTTTGTGGAGAACCGAGTCCTTCCGGATCGGATCCGACGGATCCGTTCAACCAGCTGATCAATATCCTGAGTGATGTGAGAGCAGACTGGACGGTGAAGAAGCTGATTCTGAATCAGATCAGCGAGCTGGTGGGAGCACCAGCAGACAGCAACCTGGCGGGAGTGGTTGCAGATTTTATCTCCAGCCCGGATGAGATCCGGAAGCAAGAAGCGGAGATCCGACGACTCCAGGAGGAGAACGAGTCGTTGAAGACGGAAATGTTGCTCCTCAAGGAGGACATGGCTACCACCCGGGAGATGGCAGAGGCTACCCGGAAAGTAGCGGAGGACGTGAAGGCCACATTCGGAGCAACCGGAGAGGCCGTCACCAAGTTAAAGTTGTTTGACGAGGGAGTCCTCAAGGAGAATAAGATATCCGGGACCAGGTTGGTCCGGATTTTGACGGACTACTCCGAAAAGGTGGAGTTAGTCATGATGGAAGCGCGAGGGGCTGCAAACCGGATGGAGGAGAGCAGCAGAAAGCTGAACGGAGTGACGCTGTCACGGTCGTTCCATCTGTCCGACCTTTCGATGCCCGGGTCTTTTCCGAACGTGGGCATTCCAACGGAAGGAAAGGATCGGACTCCCCAGTCCAAGAAGAGTGGAAGGAAGCTCGCGCACACCATCAACTTGGATTCGTCACCGGATCTCCCAGAACGTGAAACAGGGGAGCGGAACCGGAACCTGACGGACGTTTTCGAGCAGCTTGGAACGGAACCGCCCAGAAGTCCCACACTGAACCCGGGGAAAGATCAAAGTATGGATCTGACCCCAGATCAGGGTGAGGATCAAGAACAGAGCGTGCACTAAGGCGAAGACGAAGTCATGGACGAAGAAACGGATCAAGGAGTAGATCCGGTTATGATAGGATAGTTAGGATTTTAGTTATAAATATTTGTTAGTTAGGACCGGACCGGATTTGATCCGGATGTGTCTAGTCTGGATCGGATGTTTTCCGGTCTGGCCGGCTCGGCGAGGACCGAAAGTTCCGCGCGGACTTTCCGGGGGCCTTTATGTTGACTTTTTGAGTTTTAAAATGTATATAGTCAGTCTCTGCGAAGGAGACTGGGAGTCTTTTCCCTTGAGTTTTTCATGCATTTTCTATTGATTTCTTGTTGTATGTCTCTCCCGCGCGTGGCAGGGCTATTTTGGTGAGAAGCTAGGAAAATGTGTGCAGATTCTAGAGAGATTTCTCCCCTTGGTGTGTTTGTTTTGCTCTTATGTGCATATGAGTGGGTATTCTAAGTGTTGGGAGCGGATTTCAGTTCCTCAGCGCCTCTACAGTTCACGATTCCGGGCGAGAAAGCCGTTGTTAGGCTAGGCGGATAGGGAAGGAGTCCTTAGTCGCACTAGAACTCCTGGATAGGAAATCCGGTTGAGTGTCCGATCTCCCGTGAGGTCTCGCTGCCCTAGTTGGTAAACGGAAGGACTTTAGTTGATGTTGGAACGGACGAGTTCGCTTGTAACCACCTAACTTTGTACGGGAGGGAACTTGGCATCAAGGTCGTTGTAGTATGAGAGGATCGTATGGGGGGTCTTTGAGTGACCTGCCAACCGGATCGCTGTCCGGGTGGCTGTGAGAGATCAAACCGGATCCGCGCTAGTGTAGGAAATAGTGGATTAGAGAAGTGGGTCTTCAGCCACTATAAGTCACGGAAGGAGTGGCGGGCCTGCCACTCTCAAAAGCAAGCGGCGAACCCTCTGATGGTGAAACAGAGGCTAAACTAAACCGGAGTGGAGTGAGAGTACGTGTGCGAGGACCAGATCGGATCAGTCCAGAGGAGTTCCAGGATCAAAAGTGTTAGGATCCTGGGTTGTGGTAGTTTTACAGGACCGAATAGCTTGACAGACCGGAGGAAATAGAGAGAGGTCTGGTCGTTGTTTTCGGTGTGTTGTTCTTTCCGGTCTTAGATCTAGAACCGGAAAGTAGAAATTGGATACTGGCTGAGCTTAAATTGGGAATAGAGCTAGACACTTCACAAAATCTCATGGGTTCGATCTTTAGAGTCATTTTGTTATGCTTTAAAGTGGTTTTTGGGAGTATAACAGGGAATTCACTTACTCTGTGCTGCGACACTTGACAACTCTGCGAAGGATAACAAGAACAAATATCTAATGGCGTTCCTGTCCTTGCTCACTGCACGAGGTGTCTTTAAGGAAATTCAGGTTGGGTTTCTACTAGTCGGACACACTCATGAGGACATTGATGCATATTTCAGCCACCTGTCTAAGGCACTGAAGACGAAGAACAATTTTGTCATGGCTGATCTCATGAAAGCCTTCATGCAGTCCCAAGAACTGTCATTTATGCTGGAGTTTATACATGAGGTGGGGGATTTCAAGTCGTTCGTGAAGGGTTACCAATGTGATCGCGGGCAGAAATTGATTGGGTTGGGGGAGATGCACCTTTTCAAATTCTACGTGGACAACAACGGGGTCCCTGTTATGAACTTCAAAAGGTCAGCAGTTGATTCGAAGTGGCTGCCGTCAAATAAACCTTCCCAAACCCTATGGAAGACAGACCGCAATGGTCGGCCGACGCTCCCTTCCGGTTGTCCTAAGCCTGTTCCATTCAAGCCCATATGGGGCAGCGAAGTCCCCCAAGCGTCAATGCGAAATCAGGAAAAGACTCTTGAAGTGGCGAGGAAAGCTACCTTGAACAAGGGTTTTATGATGGTAGGACTAGAGAAGTATATTTAGTTTTGGCAAAACGGAATGTCCAAATGCGAGGGATTCGCAACTACATTTGGTCCCTACGTTGATTATTGGAAGCGTGTGCTGGGTGAGCTGAAGGAACCACTCCCGGAGTGTCCTGCTGAATTGCAAGAAGGCTTTTGGCCACAACATGATTGGAGGGTGGTACATAATAATGTATTCGGCCCAGGGGTGAGGGTCAATCCGCTCGACGTCATTCCAGAGGAAGAGGAACCGGAACCTTATTGCGGCCCTGCAAATATGGGCAATTTCGTTAAAATGGCGATATTTTTTTTAAATGGCATGAAAACAGTTTAGAATGGCCGTTCTAAAATCTATACCTGTCCTAGATGGTTTAGAACGGCCATTCAGAAATCTATACCAATCCTAGATGGTGAAAATGGCACACTGCCAAAGTGGCACTTGAAATACCGTCATTTTAACAAAATTGCCCATAAATGAAGCACCATTAGAAAGCTTCAATCCTTGGCTTGACATCCGCCCAGGTACAATACTTCATCAAGGGTCCGCCTCGTCAGACCTGAAGACCCCAATATTTGTGCTGTTTGGCAAGGAAGAGCATTGTCCACCGTATGCGGATTGCCAGGAGATGAGAACGAGGGGAAGTTCTTAATACAATATTGGCAACCGGATAATTCAGAAACTACATTGGCATTGAGGTACCGTAATTGCTGGTACGGAAAATGGGTTGTTGAAGCCCGTCCCCCCCTCTGGCTGGACACTGATGCTGTAGTGTACGCTAATTGGTCTCGAAGAGTGAATCCGAAGTCATGGACTATTACTAAAAAATGTAGAGAGGCTGCCTTAGCAAATTGAATAGGTCCAACGAGGCGGACCCTTGATGAAGTACTGTATCCGGGTCATTGTGATCGTGAGATGTCATGATGCCTTGTCAATCCTCACATTCATTGGCAAAAGTTGGTATCATTGTACATAGTTATGTATACAATTCTTAGTTTAACTATCAGAGTAGGTTGTTGAAGCTGTCGTATATAGAATCTGTGAATTTCTGAAATGAAGTCCGGTATTTGATGTCACTCCTATTCTATCATGACAACCACCGATTTTGATGTCACAGTTGTAGTTCATGCTTAGGCCTGCTTGGCTTCATTCTTGCTTGTGTTGCACTTCATTTCTTCAGGGCTATTTATAAGGGTGCGGGACAGTTCTGTTGAATGTAATATTTTGATTATGACTCTTGATTTCTTTCATCACTCCTTTCCTAACTCCTGTACTTGTGGTCATTTGTGCGAACTATTCTGAAATATGCAACCACTGAAGTACTTTAATATGGACTATTAGGTACTGTTTATCTACAGTTTCTCCAGCCAAGAACTAAATACGGGCATAAGACGCATTGATTTATTGCTGGTACGCAATTCCGTGATCATGCAGATGTCCACACTTGCCTAACGATGTTAGCACCCCATCAAGGGATATCCAGATGTGACTTCATCCTCAATTCCAAGAGGTATGTGAGCTCCCAATTTGTCACTTGAGACTCGTAGAATTATTTTTTTGGAAATTTGCAATTTAAAGTTGATAAAAATATAGAAAAACCTATAAAAAGAGTGTAGAACCGAAATAGGGTTGTGTCATACCCATTATAGTATTTGGTCTAGATTTGTGTTTTTTACTTAGAATCCCCCAAATCTTACCTAAAATAGTATAGAAATAACGGAAAGATTAGATTTGGAGGATTCGAGTCACACAGCCCCGAAAGGGCTAAATCCCACCATGAATGTGGCGATTCATGGCTAGGTCGGTCCGAGGGATCCACAGCGAGGCCACTAGGTCGGGTCCTAGAGTTAGATTTAGAATTCCCCATTAGATCGACGAATTCCCAAAATCCCGATTGTTAGCATGTAGGAGCCACTCACGCAAGATCGGGCCCGTGGAGGAATCTACAGCCCAAGGATGGTGTTCTAGGGTGAATCCCATGCCAGGAGTCCAACGGCAAAATCGGTTTGCCAAGATTCCTCCACCTGTAGAAGATTCCCGCACCGTCGCTAATTCTAGGAGATGTCCAGTTTAAATCTCCATTGACCAATCGTGCCAGGTACAAAAACACACCCGCACGTCTTTCATGCGACTCCCTGAGAGGTCACGTGAAAAATCCCGGCATCTTCCGACTTGCAGAAGAACCTTTTTCCGGGTGGTCAACCCTCCTAACCTCCAACGGGAATTTCATAGAAATTACCCAGGTTACAATAAAATCTCACTAAAAATTAGACTAGCTTGTTTTATGTTAATAATGCGCTCCGTGAAGTTTCACGACATTCCGATAGCGGCAAGTACCCGAACCGGCGAGATTCCTCGGGAATTGACCACGTGGCGGGGTCCCCGCCACGTTGACCGGCATTCCAGGACCATACGATGGCGAAACGAAGTCAACCAAAAGTCCTTCCCGACTCTCTCGCACCTACCGGAGACCCTAGGCTATTCACATTTCTCAAAATAGGAGACCCCCAAGATCTAGGATTTTACCACGATTTGGTTTTTAAACTAAATTAGCCTACGATGGGTTTTTGGCCTTGGTACGGGGGATAAGGGGGTTTAGGACTAAACACGGCGATTTGGATCCAACGGCGCAATCCGTTCGGCGATTGGAGCTAATCTCCAAAAGTTAGGATGTTGGTCCAACATAGATGGTAGAAGTAGAAATTTAGGATGTAGGATGAAAATCTTTGAGGATGAGGATGAAAATCCCCGTTGATAAGGTTACCTTAGAGCTTTAGAGAGAGGGGTGAGCCCTTGGGAAACCTATATAAGGGCCCCATTTCTCTCTCTAAAACACCCCCTCACTTTTGTTTGGGTCCGTGGGTCCAAGTTGCTTTGGATATTTTGGCGTTTGAAGCTAAGAACCTCTACAGTGTTTTTGGAGCACTTTTTGCTCCATTGTTGCTAGATTTCAAGCTTTGAAGGTCCTTGGGGGTCATTCTATCTTGCCTTGTGTACTTCTCGTGCGTTTGTTATACCCTTGTTACGAGTTAAGAGTCCTTGTTCTCTCTTGTTGTACCTTTGTGAGCTAACTTGTGAGTTTAGGAGTCTTTTGGGGTCGTGTCCTAATCCTAAAGTCACCCCCCACCGTACCTTGGCGATGCCGCTTTGGGGGGCCTTTAGCTTGTGAAGTTGTGTGTCTTTACGTGTACTAAAACGTGTGTTTTTCCTTACTTAAGTGTCCTCAACCCCTTCTAATCTTCCCTTGTTGCGTGGACCCCCTCTCGGGACGGCGAAGCTTTGGCTTTGTCACACGTGTTCCTAAGTTTTTTTTTTTTATCTTCTTCTAATATCCCTCTTGTTGCGTGGACCCCCCCTCGGGACGGCGAAGCTTTGGCTTTGTCACACATGTTTCGAAGTTTGTTTTCTATCTTCTTCTAATATCCCCCTTATTGCGTGGACCCTCCCCCGGGACAGCGAAGCTTTGGCTTTGTCACACGTGTTTCTAAGTTTTTTTTTTTTATCTTCTTCTAATATCCCCCTTGTTGCGTGGACCTCTCAAATCAACGGCGAAGCTTTGAACTAGTAACAACGTCAAGTCCTACAGTGTGTATTAAAATACTCTTAGACGGCGGAGCTTTGAACCCATGGAGTGTCACAAGTCCTAAAGTTGGTGTTAAACCCAATTTTACGGCGAAGCTTTGAACCTCCATAGCCTTAGATTCCAAAGTCTAGTTTCCAAGACCTTTGTGGAAACCTCCAGAGTTTAGCTTCCAAGAGATGTAGGTTCCTTTGTACTTATCAAGTGTAGTGTCTTCCAAAGTTTATCTAGTTTAGTTGTTTCCCAAGGTCTTAGTGAGTTTAGTACCCCCGAGGTTTTATTTCCCCCTAGCCTTAAAATAGCCTTAGCAAAATTTCAGTCCTAAAATAGCCTTAGAGAAAAAACCAGCATTCCAACCAGCAATCCCAACCAGCAATCCCAACCAGCATTCCAACTAGCGATCCCAACCAGCATCCCAACCAGCGATCCCAACTAGCATCCCAACCAGCATCCCATCAGAAAAAAAAAGATTTTTATTTAAATCCCGACCCCTCCAGCCAGCCAGCCAGTCGGGAAGGGCCAGGCAGGCTCCAGTTGGGCAGTAGGCTCCGGTGGGCAGCAGGCTCTGGTGGGACAACAGCTCTTAGTGGGACAGCAGCTCTCGGTTGGGACAGTAGGCTCCGGTTGGGACAGCAGGCTCTTGGTGGGGCAACCGGGGCTCCTCCCAAATTTTGATTCCTTTTTTTTTGTTTCACGTTTGGTTCTCTCAAACCAGAACACAAACAAAGATAAAGCAAACTCAAGGAATGTTGGGCTAATTAAGTGCTAAGCAGGGGTGAAGCAGAATTAGGGCCAATAAAAAATACGAAAGGGAGGAGGAAGAAGAGAGCGGAGCACCACCGTACCTGCACACGAAAACGGTCTCTATCACCACTCCCACTTACACACAATGGAAGGAAATTAGGGAGAAGGATGTGTTATAGGAGTGAAAAGGAGAGAGACGATGAATAGTGCCTAGCTAGGAGATTAGGTAGGAAATCTAGAAGAACTCCTTGCAACCGTTGGGAGGAAGATTAGGATGACACAAAGCAAGGTTGCGTAAGAGGGTAGGAAAGAACAATTAAACCCTTCTCGTAGTTTGAAACCATAGTGTAAGACCCATAAAAGCTTAGGTGGAATAGTGCTAGTGTAGAAGAAAGTGGAAGAAAGAAAAGATAGGAGGAAGGGAAAGAGGGAGTTTAGATCATCAAAAATTGTAATATTTTCTCAATAAGCAGTGAGCTTGAAAAAAATTCAAAACAAAGCCAAAGACTACCATGGAGCGTGAGGATGTACACGTGGACGTGGACGAAGTCATTTCCGACACCGGTAGTGAAGAGGTGAGTTTTTTATTTAATCTTTGATGTTTCTCCCTAATTAGCATTTATTTTCCTAATCTGCTTTTAGAGCGTGATTAGCATCCGAGATTAGTGTAGATTAGAAGTTTAGATTCAAAAGTTGATAGATTAGGAATAGAGGTTTCCAAAAACAGCTTATAATTAAGATTTGACCGTAAACTGACCGCGTTAGGCTAAGTTAAGCAATAGGGGGTAGGACGGAGGAATTTTGAATAAAATTTCATCCAAAAAGAACCATGGACGGAAATTAGGTGTAAATTAGAAGGAGAATTTAGGATTAAAATTAGGGATTAATTAGCAGTTAGAATTAGAATCAATCTACGCTTTCACTTTTTAAAGTTAAACTTCTAAGGTCAAAATCTAGAGTTAACTTTGGAGAGTTAAAAAATAGAATTAATTTAGAACTTTAACTTAGGGGTTTAAACTCTCAAGTCAAATCTTAGGGTAGGTTCATGTAAGAGTTTAGAGTTGATTAGGGAGTCAAAAATTAGAGTAGAAAGTAGAGGTCAACAGTAGAATTAAAAATCAACTTAGGAAGTAGATTTTTTTAGTTGGGAATAGAGTAAAAAATAGAAGTCAAAACTTGGAGTAACATTTAGAGTTCATCTAGGATTAAAACAATAGGATTAAAGTTGGAAGTAGAAAGTCAAAAGTCAAAAGTCAAAAGTTAAGATTAAATTTAAAGGTTAAACGTTAGAGTCAAGGGGGGAAGTAAAAAGTTAGAGTAAAAAGCTAAAGTGAAAACGTAGAGTCAAACCTAGAGTTGAAACTCAAGGGTAAATCTTAGAGTTAATTTAGGAGTAAAAATTTAGAGTTAAAAGTTAAAACATAGAGTTAAAATTCAAGGGTAAATCTTAGAGTAAAATTAGAAGTAAAAATTTAGGAGTTGAAGTCAAAACATAGAGTTCACTTTAGAAGGTAAATTTTAGAGTTAGTCTAGGAGTAAAAACTTGGAGTAAAAAGTCAAAACAAAGTCAAACGGTAGCATTAAATTTTGAAGTTAAATTCTCTAATTAGTTTGGGAAGCTAAAAACCTAGAGTATACTTAGAAGTTAAAAGTTAGAGTAAGAGTTGAAACTTTAGGGGTAGCTTTTAAAAGTAGAACTTCTAGGTGGAATCTTAGAAACCCAAGATAGTCTTAGGGGTTCATGGAAGGAACATAGGGGTTCCCCTTCTTACGTAGTTAGGGACGTTAGAAATGACGCCAACTACCCAGTCTACCCTCGACATAGGATAGATAGTTAGGGAGTTAGAAGTATACCATTACCCCTGAGCTTGCAGTTACCTTGTGAGTTATTACATGCATTACTAATTATTCGCTGCCATCCACGAAACTTAGGAAACGTTAGCAAAAAAGATCCATTGCTTGGAAGGCACAGTGGAACGCGCTCACAACACCCCCATATATTAAAAAAGTGGATAAAGGCATAGAACCTGGTCGGTGTTCGCTCTATTACCAAGGGTGGGTAATCTTGCGCCCACAGTTTTGGTGCGTCTGCCGGGATTTCATACACCATATTTGACATGTGTATTACATGACTCCAAAGCCACTTAATATGTGAGTATGTAGTGGTGAAATGACAAGCCTTTTATACAAGTGGGGTAGTAGGAGGCAAGACAAACCATGTGGGATATGTAAAACGCAGGAATTGAGTTACAAGTAATATTTCAGACCTCATTTGGGCCTAGTAGATTTATTTTTTTCAAAAAAATTTGAACTAAAAAAAGTTAGAAAATCAATCACACTTTCATCTCCGAAAATCCGTTTTATATTTTAAGCTTCAAATCAAAAGTTATAGACAAATTTGAGAATGGAATTGAAAGGATCTTTTCATTGACATTTTCTAACATCTTTTTTGAATTTTGTCCATCCTTGTTGAATATGGCGTACATGAAAATGTGTTATAGATGCAAAGGAAGTGTGATGAAAGGTATGTAGAATGTTTGAAAATTGCACAATGCATCAGAATATATAGGGCGTCGAAGCAATAGTAAAGTAGGTGTGCTATGGTCCAAGACATTTTCAACTCATTCTGTAGTCTCAAGAAGTCATTTTGCAGTCTCAAGAAGTCATTCTGCAGTCTCAAGAAGTCATTCTGCAGTCTCAAGAAGTCATTTTGCAGTCTTAGGAAGTCATTTTACAGTTTTTGGAAGTCATTATGCAGTCTTATGAAGTCATTTTGCAATCTCAAGAAGTCATTCTATAGTGGAAAATAAAATTAGAAGTAATGAAGCAGTCTTTTCCAGAAATAAAATAAAACAATATATGAAAGAGAGGATAAATTTTTTTAATAAAAGAGAGTAGAGAAAAGAAGTTTGAAGGCAAAAAAAGGAATAAAAGAAATTAGAAATACTACTCTAGCCATTTTTGGAAACAAAACAAAATAAAATAATGAATAAAAGAGAGGATTAGAAAAAATTGTAAGAGAGAATAGAGAAAAGAAATCCAAAAATAAATTAGGAATAATGAAGCGGTCATAAATTGAAAATACTAGAAGTGTCATTTGCAAAAAAAGAATAATGAATATAATAATAAATGAAGGAGAGATCCAAAAAATATACAAAAGAGAGTAGCGAAAAAAAGTATAAAGCAGAAAAATACAAAAAGAATTGGAAGTACTAAATGGTCATTTTTGAAAAAGAAATAAAATAAAATAAAAAATAAAAGAAGAGATCAATAAGAGAGAGCAGCTAAAGAAGCATAGAGCAAAAAAAAATTCTTAAGAAATTAGAAGTGGTAGAACAGTCATTTCCAAAAAAGAAATAAAACAAAATAATAAATGAAAGAGGAGATTTAAAAAAAAAGATCAAAGGAAGGAAGAATAAATTGTTTTAAAAATGGAAGGTTTAGAAAAAAAGTGAAAGTAATGAAACAGTTAATCTCGTGCTGCAGAAAGATTAGAATTAAAAAAGATAGAAACGATAGAAAAGAAAAAGAATACAAGAAAAGATAAAGAAAACCAAAACCTTTGGAAGTTGGTAGTATTGTAGCAGTCATTTGAAAGTCATGACATAGTCGCCATGGAATGACACATAGTCACAGGGCATGACTGCGGCCTCTACAAAGGATTTTGGTCCATCCACTTTGGAAGATTGGGACTGTTGTGAACGAAATACAATGGATGAAGCTCCAATGTCGTTCACTGCTCATCCCGAAGTCGTGTGAGTGACTGCAACATGACTCGGGGGCTATGTAATCCTAACCCGATGGTGCAATTAGGAAGCCATAGTCACATTCTAGTCATTCCGGACACGTAGTCACATTTCTGCAATCACAAAAGTAGCCATTTTCTTGTAGTGTTTGGATGCGCTTTCACTGATACAACTTCTAATTATACACCATTCAAAAGTTAAAAATACATCGTTAGGGCCAATATATCGTTAAAACTAAAAATGCTCTAATGTAACCAAACCAACAAATGAATGAGTAAGTGCTAATTCTATGGGGATCCAAAATCCAGAGATAGACAAACAACTTTGGTTGTGATGTATTATGAGTGAATTCTCAATGTTTTTGAAATTGAGGTTGATGGTTATTTTCAAGTTTGTCTAATATCTTGACTTTGTTGAGAACATACGGAGAAATCATGCCACATTTAACTACTTTTGGACTATTCAATGAATTCTAGACAAAACATCGTGGGATCTCCCGATGATAACATTGGGGGATCCCACAATATTTATATAGATCTCTAAATATTTGTATAGATCTTCGGATGTTTTGTATTGATCTCTCTATGTTTTGCATTATCTCCTGATGATCATTTTTTTTTCTCTTGATAAGCATTATTAATTCTGGACTTTCAAAAGTCCAGAAGTAGTTTAATGTGGCATAATCTCTCTAGGAATGGTGATTGCAAGGTAGGATTATCCACATCATGTTACATTGCAACATCAATAACTATGTCCATCATTACGTCAACTTTCAACCCTAGCATCTGCCACAATAGAATATTCACTTTCAAGGGGGATAATTTATTACTTTAATTACTGCAATAGACAATTTGGATGAAAATAGTCGCGACTTGGATAGACATAATTGTTTGATAAAGTGGATCAATAGTTCTAAAGACTGAACAACTCAATGAATCTCGCAATATATTTACCATCCAACTTCCGGATTGGCTGTCCAATTGACAAATTGGCTGTCTAGCTTGATGGACTTGCCATCCAATTAACAATACGGCCGTCCATCTTGACAGATACAAAAGGTGGAGCCAACAAACGTCATCAACTCTTTTTACCTTAGGAAAAATCTTAGATTAAAAAAATTTGAAAATTGAAAATTTTATTTAACCATTTGTATCTAATTGCAAAACTTGACAATTGCCACATCAAGACCCATCATGACAAATTGATGCAAATAGTCGACATTATATTGTAATAGAAAACCTTGTTGTATGGAAGGATTTTTCAAAATTTTAGGGCTTAGGATTTAGATTGTGTATGTTAGATTCATGTACCTAATTGACCTTATTTGTGGGGCACTAAGTGCATTTGATTTACCTTATTTGTTTACTCTCCTTTCACCAGAGCAAAGATATAGATCAAAGGACAAAATACGTGAATGTTTGTTTGTTTTTGGTCATTAAGGTATAAGGATTTAAATTGGAGTCTTGAATTCTTCATTTTTCTTTGGGCACAATCCATAGTTGTGTAAATAGAACAATAACCTTCTATATTAGAAAGTTGAGTTTGGTTTAAATTGTACATGTTTAGAATTTGTGGCAAAATCAATTGAATGGATTTATTTTAGGGCATGCCTTGTTTGTCACCATTGAAGTTTTTGATCGAGTGGAAGATGAAGAAAGGTATTGGTGGAAGTTCTTCCAAGTGAAAGCATAAAGATACTCTAAAGAAACAAAATAGTTTTGAGTTTTGTGTAGATTCTAATAGGGGACTTGTCACTAAATTGGATTTTGGTGATGTGCAAAATATTATTACTAATCTTGATGCATATGTAGTCATGCGCTCTCTTGGTAAGAAAATAGAGATGTTTTCTTCACAACAGAATGTTTATCTAGAGCGTGCAATTGAAGAATAAAGCAACATCTAAACAATGTTTAATAAGAGAATGCCCAAGTACTTTGTTCCAATGGAGTTCACCATCTTCATTGTTGAAGACATTATTCCATAAGCATTGTCCTTGGTGAAACTCCCATGAAGTATAATAGGCTTGTCTTTCACATGTAATTTCACAACATACACTTCATTTATACAAAAAGTGGACAATATTGTTTACTATATAATGCACAACATATTATATTTTATACTATATATCTTTGGTATAGTATAAATATTGTATATTGTACAATGTCCTACCAAAAGTTCTTGCATTGTCTTTTAGTTCCCATACAAACACCTCCATTTTCAAATGTTATTTTTCAAAATTTTGGTGCAATTCATGCATCATTGAATTCCTATGTAGTCCCAATCATGCATACCAAATTTCAACTTCAAAAAAGCAGAATTCCATTTTTAGTGAATTTTTTCATTTCATTTTTGTGGTTTTAGGTGATCATTTATTAAAAAACATTGGTAATGAATTTCTTAAATTTGATTGCGGAGACATATAGGGAACATCCATACACACATCTTTCCTTCAACAAGCATCTCCAAAAAAGTTTCACAATTCCTTCTACGAAGAGTTCAATGTAAGGTGTCGTATCACCAAACTTTGTGAAATAGATATCTTTATATTTTAATTAGATTTTGCTATGTGACCTCTACACTATATCTAATTTTGTACATTTGAGCATGATGGTACAATTACCTTGCCAAAATCTAATTATGATAAAAAGATATCTATTTTCCAAAATTAGGACATTGTCACCCCAACATTGAAATCTCTATAGTGAAAATTATGAAACTTTTTTAAGATGCTTGTTGAAGGAAAGATGTGTGTATGGATGTTCCCTATATGTCTCCGCAATCAAATTTAAAAAATTCATTACCAATGTTTTTTAATAAATGATCATCTAAAACCATGAAAATGAAATGAAAAAATTCACCAAAAATGGAGTTCTGCTTTTTTGAAGTTGAAATTTGGTATGCATGATTGGAACTATGTAGGAATGCAATGATGCATGAATTGCACCAAAATTTTGAAAAATAGCATTTGCAAATGGAGATGTTTGTATGGGAACTAAAAGACAGTGCAAGAACTCTTGGTAGGGCACTGTACAATATAAATATTGAACATATATATTGTTGTTTCATTGGTCTAGAATATTAAATATCTACCCTCCCTAAAATAAATGAATTATTGAGAACAAATATTATCAAATAAGGAACAAGGAAAGCAACATGAGAACTCAAGTTCACATGTTTCCGTACACGTTGCAAACGTTGCTAAAAGCAAGTACCAAAATGTCTCTTCACCTGAACAATGTTTTTTGTGAGGCCTAAAATAACATTTGAAGGTCCCCCAAAGTTTGTTTCTCTAGTGTATTGAGCAACGCTATCGATGATGTAAAGGGTACCTAATTTTAGTAGTGTATATTGAATGATATTTGAAAGAGTTTTGCAAGGAGTTTTGTGAGATTTGATCTCTAGATTTTTTAAGATTTGACTTGCAAAGTTTTATAAGATTCAATCATCATCACTAGTTTTGTGAGATTTGAAAAAGTACAATTAATTGTTGTCAAAGGGACAAACGCCTTTGACTACTAGGATTTGGTTGTAACTTTTTTAGCAAACAATGTAGAGTCTTGGGAGGAAACGTTTCAAAATTTTAACTCCTGAAGTTCCTTGTCTAGTATGTTTTCACCAAAAATGCTCCAAAACTGCCATTTCTAGTGCAATTGTACCAAATTTAAGAAAAAATCCATTTTTGGACACATGTAGTTGTAGGATCTTGTAGTACATTGGTTTGAGAATTTGTGAAAAAAGTTTTGGTTGCAAGATATTAGCATTTGAATTGATAGAAATCTTTTTTTGGGACTTGCAAAAAATTGGACAGTTGCACTTCACAAGGTCACATTTGTATGACAATATGTCCAAAATGGTGGTCCTTCTTTGGAGTTTGGATTCATTCTTCAAGGCAAGTTGGCTATATGCTCAAAATATTTTAGATCATTTGGAACTGTACAATATATAGGAAAAAATAAGTAAGTAGAAAGAAGTACAGATTGATTCAAAATACTAAATTGTTAAGATTTTAGTTATATAATTGCAAAGTGCCGATCCCAATGGTTGTAATGCTGTAATAAATAGTCTACATCCTATAATTTTATTTTTTTCAAAAAATATTGAAAATTGAATCAATAAAGGTCTTTAAAGTTTATTTTAGAGTACACAACACAAACAGTCTGCAAACTAAAACTCTTTCTATTTTTTATCTTGTTAATCAAAATAATATGATTCAATGGTTTCTATCTTGGTTTCTATGCGTACGAAAATCTAGAAAACTAATTTCAAATTTTTTTTTTTTATAATAGTGATTTTTTTTAGTTTGCCAAGACTGCTTGGGCAACGCGGTCAGTGAAATAATTATATATCATACAATAACTTTTTAACAATATAGAAGAAAATTATGAAATTATTGGGTCTAAAGAAAAACCTCGTCCCCATGTTGTGTGAAAATTTCAAATAAAAAGAAATAAAAACTCCATTTGCCTAGTGAGCTGCCTAAAATTGCTATATTGCTAAAAAATGCAACTTTAGGGGTTAATTCTTCACTTGGACACATTAAGTTGGTAAGTACATTTCAAATCAAACTATGTCTAAAATTGCCATATCCTCACTTTGTCACTTTGTGTGCCCTTTTTATAAATCAATATATAACTACAATCAAAATTATGTTAAAATGGTGCCATAATGCCATTCCAATATTCCATATGCCATTTTTAGATTGTATGGTCTACATCGTAAAACTGCCATCTAGGATAACTATAGATTTCAAACCGCGTAGTTTAAATTGTAAAAGTGCCAAAGTGGCGGAATAGTGCCATTTTAACAAAATTTCCTATCTATTTATTTGCTGAAGAAGAATTTTTAGTACATCTATCAAAGTACCTTTTACCTTTTATAATTTTTGCATATAATACATAGAATTTTATATATCACTATTTGTGTATTGAAACTTCCTTTCATTTGCCAACCAAAAAATATACATTTGTCAACCAACTGCAAAAAAATTGACCAATCTAATAATAACAACTATTGTTACAGTACAATGGCCTATCCAAAAGATATGTGATTTTGCCCTTAGTTTTGAAAAGAAATATCTCTTTATTGAAATACAATTTTTGCATAGGAATTGTACCACTAGTTTCAAATGTACAAAATTAGTTACAGGAAGAAGGAAAAATGAAAAAATATAATTACAGTAAAGAGATATTTATTTTTAAACAAAGGACAAAATCATGCCAAAATGGAAATCTCTTTTGAGTGAGTTGTAAATTTTTTGGGAGTTTTCTTGTTGAAGGAAAGATGTGTGTATGGTGGTTTTCTACATATCTCCGCAATCAAATTTAAGAAAATCATTACTAATGTTTTTCAATGAATTTTATGTAAAACCATGAAAATGAAATTAAAAAATTCACCAAAAATGGAGTTTTAGTTTTATAAAATTGAAATTTGGTATGGTTGATTGGAATTGCACAAGATATCAATGTTTATCATGCAAAATAAAAAATGTCAACTCTATTTTGATTGTCCTAAGTCCAAATTGCCCTTACTTATCTTTTTGGTAGGCCATTGAACAATAGAAAAATTTACTTTAGGGGGTGTTTGCCTAAGTCCTAACCAAGGTCCTAACCTCAATAGCAATATTGAGCATCAATCATTGGAATCACTTTTTAGTATCATTTGGTAATGCTTTTGGTGTTGTCAAGCGTCAACTAGCCATAGGCTAGGTAGAATTTTAATTGTGTTGCATCTCATTTTGGCAATCAAAAAATAGTAGTTTTTTTTAATTAATTGAACTTAGTACCTTAACTATTTAATTAGTCCTTCCTTCCATCTTGTATTTTCTTGTATTTAATAATTTTCCAAAAAAATAAAAAATAACTTATTTTCTTAGATTTTCAACTCAATTCTCTATGCAAATTTTTTAAACTACAACAATTCAAAGTCTTTAAATTTAGAAGGCTAGTATAATAGCAGTATGGAACTATGGGAATATAACAAGATATAAAAAATACTAATAACCAAAATTTTGTTAAAATGGCGGTATTCCAAAAGTTTGGCACTTTTACAATTAACGGATAGTTTGTTAAAATGGCAATATTCTTCCGCCATTTTTCTATTCATTTTCTAAAACTGGTATAGATTTTAGATTACATGGTCTAAAATCTAGGATTAGTTTACATTTCAGACCATATGGTCTAAACCTAAAAGTGCTATATTTGTGGAATATAATTGCCATTTTATCAAAATATCCGATGTTTAGACCATGCATTCCAAAATCTACATAAATCCTAGACTTTAGAGGTAAAGAAGGAAATGAATGGAAAAATGGAATATGGAATACTACCATTTTAACAAAATTTCCCATTAATATCTTACAATTTACTTTGTCAAAGCTTCCAAATTTTTTCATAAATTCTCATTAAAGTCTAACAAATGCAATATTGTATAGTTGAATGGGCAAAAAAGAACTCCTTCTTTTGTATTATAGTAAATTTTTGAACCAAAAAAAGGAGACGGGTTTAAAGTGGCAGGGTCAAACACAGTCCTGACAGTCCTGTATTTCGTGCAACCACCGATTCTAAACTTATTACTTATGATGCATAACATTTTTAGTGCTTAGAAACATCTTCCTTGAACAACTCCGGACAAAGATGAGTTCGCAAATGAAACTTTCCACAGTTCCATTTGCCATTTGGCCGTCGATACTGCATGTCTGACTCTCCTACATTTTGATGCCACAAGTATAACGTTCCCTTCATACATTACAAAATTTAGAACATCCAGTGGAATTACTTTGCAATCGACTAATCACAAAATATTATCGTCACAGGCACTTCGCAAATATTTTGAGCCCGATTTTGAGCAAGCCGCCCTTCCGTCGACGACAGAAGTCACGATGCATGCAGCGGCTTGATCATTCCATTTACTACACTGCAGACATTCTGCTGCAACAATGCAATCATCTCCCCTTCAAACCGATGTCAAACCTCCTGGGTAAGGAACTAATCACGGGGGGTAATTAGGTAATCTACATTTAATAGATCGTTCTACAACCCGAAAATGTAATTATATACAGTACGTGAAGTGAATGTTTATGAGGACGATAATAGCATTGAAAACCTATTTGTATGAGGTTTTTTCTACTCTAATTTTTTTTAAATGCGAGTTTCTTTCCTACATTTAATTTTTTTTTCATTCCATCTTCACATAATTTCCCAATCATATTAATTTGATATAATTTGTACAAAAGCGGACGACCTCTAAACCGTTTTAATGCCGGTGGCCCTGCATATTATACATCAGTTGCATACCCGGGATGTCAGGTTGCATAACATCATCGATCATTCCAGGAACTGTACGTGCAATTAAGCAGCCGCAGTTCCACTGCAGTCGTCATCGACAAGCTTGCTTGCCATGGCCTCGATGTCGGCGGCGGAGTAGCTGCTGGGCCTGTAATTCGTGACGCACTTCAACTGCTCCACTTCCGGCTGATGCTGGTGCAGGAACAAGAGCGCTTTGTCGTACGCTTGACCCGCCTCCTCCTCCCTTTCGAAATTGCCCAGCATGTACGTATGCTTCATGTCGTCCCCGGACTCCTTGGGCGTCAAGCTGATCTTGGATTCGTAGCCGGGCACCCACTCCTGGCCGCGCTTCACTGATCGTTTCCTCACGGACACCCCTTTCAACCTGCTCTTGCCTGTGCTGAACTTGTTCGACGTGCGCCGGATCTTCCACAGGAAGTCGCGAGCGGTCCAGTCGGCGTGCTCCTTCATGTAGCTGGCGTGAACGGCCACAGGAAAATTCAACGGGTAAGGCTTCCCTCTCGCTCTCCGTTGAATCTGTTGTGAAAATGGGACAGCGTGTTGAACCAGTGAGAATTAATGACACTACATATGTTGCACTCAATTCATGCCCGATTAAAAAAAATTGACAGTCTGTACGTAGGCCTTTTCTTACGTTCAGTTTGATGGAGGCCCTGTCGTGCGCCTGTTTCGCCTCCTGCTCAGTTTCAAAGTTGCCGAGGAAGATCTGCACGCCCTTCTTCTTTCGTCCACGCAGCTGGAGGCCCCTGACCCACAAGTGCCCCTCATGTTGCTCGTTCGTCTCGTGGTAAGTAACCCCGATCTTCTCGCCGGGAGGCAACACAGGTCGCGAGGTGTGTGCATCGATTTCACCATGTGGACGTTCTCCACCGCCCTCCGCAGACTGTGCAAGCTGATACCCATCTCCGGATGCATCCACTTCTCGCGTTTCCGTAGGCTCTCCCGACTGATGGACGGTGGGAGACTGTATTGGTATGGTCTGACTCGCTAGGGAGCACTGGAGCTCCTCCACGAGAACTCCAGGCAGATGCTGTGAAGGGTCCCAATTCAGTTCCTGTGAACTCACCCAATCCAGAGGCTCCACGACTTCATCTCCGTTTAGGAGATCGTTGACATGATCCACCTGAGCACCCTCACTCTGCGGAGGAAACATGTCTTCATCGTGCAACAGCCGCTGATAGTAACCTGAAGGAGCAACGTCACAATCCGCCGCTAACATCATGGTGGAGTTATCCAAGGTGTTAGAAGCGGAAACCCAATTCGTATGGGACTGTGATACTTCCATCTCGCCGAAATCTAAGGAGATCGACAACCGACCGGGCAACTGACTGCCAAAATTCGAAGTGAAGTTAGAGCAGCACGAATGACATACAACTAGTGTGATGGACAGAGAACGAAGACGGTAGCACACACATCCGCGAAATCAAAGGGCCATGAAATGATCTGAAGTGCCGTAAGCTTGGGAAGGCTGAGGATTTTATACTGTGCGCCAAGAGTGGCAGCGAAGTCTCGCAACTCGGGAAGCGTGGGGAAGTCTCGAGGGTCAGAAAAAAGGCTTCTTTGCCGTTCTGGTGCTCCCGCTGGTGCTACTCGGTATCAAGTATCAACCAGTATTCTAAGGCGTGGATTGCCGTGCGGAACCGATATTTCTTTTAAATGGCGGTATTCCCCAAACTTGGCACTTTCTGTTTGTACCGTGCGGTCTTAATTCTATACCTGTCCTAGAATTGGTTGAAATATGGCTTATGGAATACCGCCATTTAAGGCAATTTTCCATGCTGTCAGACAGTGGTATTCATATAATGCTTCAGTCCTCCAATTTGATGCAATCCGGGACTGGAGACTTGCTTGCGGGCATTGACATTGACGGAGAATATACCGGCATCCATTTTGGCAAGCGGTGTCACTGGTTTGCTTAAGCTTGCCTTGCATTCTCATCTTTTTGAGTTTCCGGATCGGCAAAGTCCGGAGACATTCCACAGGCCAAAAATTGTTCACAAAGGTCTATTTCAGACCACTAAATAGGACAGGTATAGATTTTGATTTCACGCTTGACTTGAGCCAAAGTAATGGAATATCGGGCCAATTTAATGTAATTGACGTTACAGACAAATCAGGCGGAAGGTTTTTATTTTTTCCTCTTGTCGTAATGCATCATGTCATCGATGGTGGTGATTCCAAACTTCCAATTGAATGAATTGATAAACTAGAGTTTAATTTTATATACTGATCGAAAAGTACAGTGCAAATTGTAGTGATAACTTCCAACCATACGAAATATGCGTTACTTTGAGTTTTAAGAGTGAGAACTCAGAAGTTCAGAACTGGGTAACTTCAACGTACAACAACAACAAGACTCGTCTCCTGTGGGTATCAACTGGATCTCTTATAATAATTCCACGAGTGTCCCGGATTTTACTTAATAGTTCACCTCGTCACCTCGTCGAACTTCCATTGCGTCCATTTCCTTCACAGCAAAGTGAATGATTTGAATTCACATGTAAGATACAGGATCCTAATTGCATCATATAAAGCATTTAATAAACCAATTTGAAAGAATGGGATTGTTGCATGGGAGATACCTCAGATTACTAGAGCTGTGGCGAGATACAAGAGTCAAATCTTTAGAGCTAGCCCGCTAGCCGTATGGATCGAATTATTGTCATTCGATGCATTCACTATCCTTAACGTATATTTCGTTAAAATGGCAATATTCTTCCGCCATTTTTCCATTCATTTTCTAGGACTGATATAGATTTCAGACCACATGGTCTAAAATTTAGGATAAGTTTACATTTCAGACCACATAGTCTAAACCTAAAAGTGCCAAATTTGTGGAGTATTGCCATTTTAACAAAATATCCGTTCTTTCCTCAAAGTGGCGATTCGTGTGAAAGTTCCACAATCACAATTGGCAAGCTTACCTATGGATGTTCAGTATGTTGATGGAGCCTTGCGTGATTTTCCTGCGAATCCTTCTTGCACTTGGACTGAACCGAGCTCTGCCTTGCTGAACACTAGAAACTGTAGATTGAAAGAAATTGGATTTGGTGTGACTGATTTCCAGGCTTCGTGGGAAAATAGATGCATGATTCTGGACTCCTCCAGCTAGCTATTATCCATCACTCAGTTGCACATTAAGAGTAATTGAAGAATCTCTAGGTCTCGAAGTGGATATGCCATACCTCCTTCATACTAACTGCAATCCTGGCGCCAAAATGACTTAGTTGTGGTCATTAGAAATTCTCTAAAACCGTGACAATAGTTCCTGGGATGAATGGGTCACAGATGGTGGTCTAGAGCCCTTTCCACACTAAGTTATTGAATTTCTTAGTTTCCAATTCATATGCAACGCAATGTGAAAAAACAGACCGAGTGTCATACTACAATGGGGGGACAAAAGTCTTGTTGCCCCCTTTTGTTCCCAAACAAATGCCCCCATTTTAAAACACTATTTTTCACAATTTTTATGCAATTCTTGCATCATTGCATTCCTATGTAGTCCTAACCATGCATACCAAATTTCAACTTCAAAAAAGCAAAATTCCATTTTTGGTGAAATTTTAAAGCCAATTTTCATGGTTTTACACAATATTATATTGAAAACAATTATTGGTGAATTTTTTAATTCAATTGTGGAGATATGTGGGGATTATCCGTACACACATCTTTATTATAACAAGCATCTCCTAAAAAATTTCACAATTCCTTCTATGAAGAATTTAATTCTGGGGTGACAATGTCCTAATTTTGGAAAATATATATCTTTTTATTATGATTAGATTTTGGCAAGGCAAATGTACCATCATGCTCAAATGTACAAAATTTGTTACAATACGAGGGTTAAATAGCAAAATCTACTTAAAATATAAAAATATCTATTTCACAAAGTTTGGTCATATGATACCTCATATTGAACTCTTTATAGGGGGAATTATGAATCTTTTTTGGAGATGCTTGTTGAAGGAAAGATGTGTGCATGGATATTCCCTACATATCTCCACAATTGAATTAAAAAAATTCACCATTAATTGTTTTCAATAAAATACTATATAAATCATGAAAATTAACTTAAAAAATTCACCAGAAATGGAGTTTTGCTTTTTTGAAATTGAAATTTGGTATGCATGGTCAGGATTATATAGGAATGCAATGATACAAGAATTGTATAAAAATTGTGAAAAATAGTGTTTGAAAATGGGGGCGTACGAAAGGGAACAACAAGACTTTTGTTCCCCCATTGTAGAGTATGTGAGCATTTTTAAAGTGGGTGTGGGTGCGTTATTTTTCTAGAGTTTGGTCTGTGAAACAGAGGACATGACATTACAGAAGGCGATGCCGTCAAAGAGGCCAGTCTGGTTTCATATTGTTTTTTCTACACAAGAATCCGTACAAAATTATAACTGAGCGGGTTATTCCAAAAAAACATTTGTACCATTCGACTATTTGTTCTGTTTTCACTTTTGTACTTTGGAAAAAAAAATTGAAAAAAAAAAAGAATTAGTGAAGAAAAATATGGAATATTATTAGAGCATTGACAATAATATACTCCCAAAAGTTTAGTCCTAGGAAAAATTTCTCTAAAAGTTAACCCCTAAAATACCAAGGCATTTTTTGGCTCCGGAACCACTGAAAACTGCCATTTCTGCTGCGAACACTTCCTAAATCCAAAAAAACTTTTTTTTTAGAATCTAACCGTAGGATCTTGTACTTCACTTGTCTCAGATTGTGTGGTAAAAATTTCAAGACATTTGACCGTTCTGATTGGAAGATATTAGCATTCAAAGTTGAAAAAAAAAGTTTTTTTGAACTGTTTCCTGCAATTTCAGATGACTTTGACGGCCATTTGTGAATATTTTTTGCACTACACAACAAAAAGTTGTAATTTTTTATGTTGAACATTTGAGCTGAGAGTCGGGAAATTTTTTTTCAGAATGTCGAACCTTGATTTTCACATATAAAAAAATTGTTAAGTAGAAGTAGGTCCAAAATTGAATGAAACACTAAATTGTTAATAGCTCTTATGTGGAATTAAAATAACATAATCCCAATGGTGGGATTGTTCTTGCAAACATATTTGACCTTGTCAAAAAAAAAAAATTGAAAAAATTTGAAAATTGCATTCAAAAATGAATTCTATAAGAGTTTTTTTGAAGATGCTTAAATTGCCAGAAAAACAAGATTGTCCATAACTTTCTCATTATTAGTCCAAATAGAATGAATCAAAGCTTCAAATGTAGACAAAAACATGATCTTTGAGATAAAAAAAATAAAAAAAAATAAAAAACTTTTTTTTGTGTTTTTTTTTTTCTGCCCACCGAACTGCTTTTTTGCTTTAGGATGGCATAACTTTTGCTCCCGGGCACCGATTGAAAAAAAAATTATATTTTTAGAAAGCTAATGTGATTCCCTATCTTCAATAAAAGTTTCAAAAAATCAGATCAAAATTTGAGGCCACACGGGCCTGCCCGAAATCTGAAGTGTCCCCCGAGGGGACTTTGGTACTGTAGGGGTTAAGCACATAATAGAGATTAGAGAAACTAAAAATTTCAAGATAAAAGATATTTTCAAGTTCTTATTTTTAGAACATAGAAAACAATTCAACCTAAAGGGGCTTTTAATGGCAAATAATTACATCTATACCTTGAATTAGGTTGTTTGTTTGTTTATTTGTTTGTTTGTTTTTATTTATTTGATACGTAGAAATCTTGGAAACCTTAACCCCTAAAGGACCAACCTGCTATTTTAGCATCATAGCGATTTTGGGCAGGTACGTGTGACTAGAGATTTTCATATTTTAAGCTGAAATTTTGATAGAAGGTGGGGACAAGGAATATCTTTCATGTGCACTAAATTTCATGACATTTCAAAATAAGAGTCAAAAGTTATGGCCTAATATGTTATTTTTTTTACCGGGCGGGCAATCCGAGCAAATCTGAAAAAATCACTTTTTTCAAAAATAAAAATTTGAAATTGGTTTTCTAGAGTTCTATATACGTGGAAAGCTTTAAATCATTCCATTTCGACCAATGAGTAAAAAGTTATGAGGTTTTTTAGTTTGCGGGCAGTTACGGATTCTCTACTTTGAAGTTGTTTATTTAACTAATTTTTAATATTTTTTGAAAAAAAATAAATCATAGGATTTAGGTTGTTTATTACAACATTACAACCACTGGGATTGACATTTTTCAATTCCATAATTAAATTCTTAACGATTTAGTATTTTGGATCATTCTCTACTTCTTTCTACTTACTATTTTTTTTGTATATGTTGTACAATTTCAAATGATTTGAAAAATTTCACGCATGTAGGCAACTTGTTTAGGAAAAATAATTCAAAGAAGCACCATCATTTTGGACATTTTTTCATACAAATGTGACCTTGTGAAGTGCAGCTGCCCTGTTTTAGGCAGGGACAAAAACGAGGACAAAAAAAGATTTTTACCAATTCAAATGCTAATATCTTCCAATCCACATGGCGGAAAATTTTGAATTTCTTTCCACATCTTCTAGAACTAGTTTACTGTAAGATCCTATGATTACATGTGTCAAAAAAGTTGTTTTTTTCAAAACTCTGGTACTTGTACTAAAAATGGCAATTTTTGAGTGTTTTTGGTGAAAACATAGTCATGGAACTTTAGGGGTTAAGTCCCTCAGGCGCATTTTGGGTACCGTTGGAAAGCTCTCTATGAGGAGGGGTATACAAACATTATTTTGTGGCGTTTGAACCTACGGTATGAAAGTTACTGAATTTCTAGAAAATTATAAATTAAAACTTGAATTAAATTATCTTTTATTTTGGAAAAAGCATAATATTCACATTACACAACGGTGCTAGTATGTGAGCCCAAGAATGCGAGCTTGTAAGCATTGAGCCTATAATATAGATACCTATAATATAAATACCACACACTATAAAAAGTGTATGTATCATAAACACCTATAATATGGGTATTTGTAACATATATATCCTATAATCATAGACAAATTTTGTAATATATACACCTATAATATAGGTGTATAGTATTCTAGGCTCATGGGCTCATACTCTTATGCTCACATAATAGCAACCCTCGTTGTCTAATATATAGATTTAAAAATGCCAATGCCCTAAAACAAGGTTGACATCAATAAAAGTGTCAATGCTATTTATTGTAAACTGTTGCCAATGCAATATACAAAACTAATCAATGATCACACCAAGCCACATAAACCTAGGGGTAATGAATACTATTTTTGGTGCCTATTTTTGGTGGTACCTTATGATTGTGAACTAAAGACTTCTAACTCAAATATGCAATATTCTTAATAGTTTTAGGCATGCCATCCTTTCACTTTATAGTTGCAACAGGTAGGAATTTTTATGAGATTATAATCTTGATATCATAGTTGATACATAGGTGACTATTTGAATCTTAGTTTGAGTTTCTAAGGAAAACTACTCAATGTATGATAGCAAGTATTTTATGACTTTGTATATTTTTTAGATTGGCAACCCTAAACGTAAAATGACAAGATCACATCAAATAACTTCTCACAAATTTTGATATTTATGTATTCATATAAATCTAGAGTCAATTTTTGTTAAATTTGAGGTATTTGGAACATTTTAGAACACATGTTCCAAACCATATTAATTCTACACTGGTTATAGGTTCTAGACCTTTATATACATACATGGTGCAAGTTTTAATGCCAATTTAACAAAATTGACATTATTTTTTGGGGTGATTGTAAAATACTTGTACTATTATACATTACTTTGCGAAGCAACTTACTTTTTGGCCACAACTTTTGCATTATAGCTCTAAAGGATCCCAAATTTGTATCCAACGTACACAAGACTATTACACACATTATATCAAGATAATTTCTTTATATTTATGAAAATTGATTTATTGTTTTTTAAATACTATAGAGTGGATGTCACGTTAACCATTTGGAGATATTTTTTAGAATACTATTTTGGGCCCAAAATAAATTTTGAAGCTAAAAATTGGGATTTGAGGTCATATGATGAGCAAGTGGTTTTCTAAAATTTAGTATTTCTCTATGACGTACAAATGTTTAAAGGTATCATCTTTGTAACAATGTAGAGATTGTATAATTATTTTTCATCAAGACTAGTATACCTAGTACTGTTGCCACAACCAAAAGAATTGTAAAAGTAATTTTTTTGATTTTTTAATTTATAAAACTTTAAACTTTAGTACTCCAAGGACTATGTTTCATATATAAAGGAGTACAAGGGCTTTGGTGTAGTGTGAGAGGCAACCAAGTTAGTTCAATGTTAACACCAAGAGTCCTAAGGCCTTTTTCCATTAAAAGCCACTCAAAATTGCCATTTCTATTGCAAAGAGCAAAAGAATTTTATTTTTTTATTTTTTTTGTGTACCTAATTATAGGATCTTGTATTACATTAGTTTAACCCTTAAAGAACCAAGCTGCGTTTTTTGGCAACATAGCGATTCTGGGTAGCTCACTATAATCAAATTTTTTATTTTTTTATTTAAAATTTTTAGACAATATTGAGACAAGGTTATTCTTTAAGGACCAACAATTTTCATAACTTTAAATTGTATGGTTAAATAGTTATTGTATGATATATAGTTTTTTTTCTCCATCCTGGTAATCTAGGCAAATTTAAAAAAATCACATTTTGTAGAAATAAAAATACAAAATTGATTTTTTAAATTTATATATACATGGAAGGCTTGAATCATTCCATTTTGATTGATGAGATGAAAGCTATGAGGAATTTTAGTTTGTGGGCAATTATGGATTCTATACTCTAAAATAAACTTTGAAATCCTTTATTTAACTCAATTTTCAATATTTTTGAAAAAAATAATATTATACCTAAGTAGGATGTAAATTGTTTATTACAACATTACAACCATAATTGGGATTGGCATTTTTCAGTTCCATAAATAAATTCTTAACAATTTAGTATTTTGAATCATTCTCTACTTTTTTGTACTTAGTACTATTTTTTCCTCTGCGTTGTACAATTCCAAATGATTTGAACTTTTTTAAGCATGAAGCCAACTTGCCTAGAAGAATGAGTCCAAAGAAGCACCACCATTTTGGACACTTTTCCATACAAATGTGATCTTGTGAACTGCAGGTGCCTTGTTTTTTAACCCCTAAAGGCCCAAGGCTTTTTTTCTGCCAAAAACCCATCAAAACTGCCACTTCTATAGCAAGGAGTAAAAAAAATTGAAAAATGTTTTTTTTTCACATCTAACCGTAGGATCTTACACCTAACTAGTATGAGAATGTGTGGAAAAAATTTCAGAATTTTTGACCGCTCAGATTGCAAGATATCTGCGTTTAAAGTGGAAAAAACAAGTATTTCAGCACATTGCGGGACTAAATTTTTTGACTTTAAACATTTTTTACTTAAAATTTTTGCACTACAGAGTTTTGTGCTTCAAAACTTTATAGTGGAGAATTGAGTTGGGAGTCTAAGGAAAAAAAATATATCCAAAAAAACTTAATTATCATTCCTTAAAAATTTATTAAGTAGAAGTAGGTACGAGATAGAAGGAAAATCTAAAACATTAATATACTTTAGATGGAATTAAAATACACTAATCCCAATGGTGAGATTGTTCTAGCAAGTAAACTAAACCATGAGAATTTTTTTATTTATTTAAATTGAAAAAATAGCATTTAGAAATGCATCCTACAAGTTATTTTTTTCAAGAAGATGCTCTAATTGCCCGAAAAACAAGAATGTCCATAACTTTTTCATAACAAATCCAAATGAAATGAATCAAAGCTTTCCAGATAGAAAAAAATATAATCTACAAGAAAAAAAATATAAAAAAAAAAAATCAAAATTTTGCCAAATTTTTCTTGCTGCCCGGACTGCCCAGTTACGAAAAAAAGTAACATATTTGGCCATAACTTTTGACTCCTATTTCCAAATGTGCTGAAATTTAGTGCATATGAAAGATATTCCTCGCGCCCACCTTCTATTAAAATTTCAGCTTAAAATATGGAAATCTCTAGTCACACGGACCTGCCCAAAATTTCTATACGGCCAAAAAACGCATGCCGGTCCTTTAGGGGTTAAAGGGCCAAAAAAAGGATTTTTGTCAATTCAATGCTAATATCTTACAATCTACAACATAGAAACTTCTGAATTTTTTTTACATCTCCTCAAGACAGTATTACTACAAAATCATATGGTTACATGTGTCTAAAATCAAGTCTAAATTTTTTTTCCCCTAAAATTTGACACTTGTATTAGAAATGGTAGTTTTGGAATGTTTTTGATAAAAACATAGACTATTAAGGAGCTTTAGGGGTTAAAGATGTGTGGAATTTTTTTCAGAAACTTTAATTGCCTAGATTGCAAGATATTTAAATTTAAAGTGAAGAAAATAATTTTTTTTGGCATGTCGTGTGAAATCTATACCTATTCAATATGGTTCAAAACACCCGATCTGAATTCTATACCTATCTAAGATGGTCAAATGGCACACTATCAAAATGGCACTTGGAATACCGCCATTTTAATGAAATTACTTGTAACCACCCATTCTAAACTTATAATGCGTATCATTTATGGTGCACAGAAACATCTTTCTTGTACAACTTCAAAGATCAGTTTTTGAATGAAAGTTTCCACAGTTCCATTTGTCGTTTTTTTTAACAAATGGGAGAACCATTGCATTAATTTAAAAAAATGCAAGACAGCCAAGCCAAAAGCTGGACAGTGAAGAGAATGAGCAAAGAGAATAAAAAAGCCAGATTAAAGTTACAAAAATGAGCTAGGAAAGGGGTGGACTACTCTAGACGATATGATCTCCAATCCTATTTGCAAAAACAAAAGATTGAAGCCAAATACTATCAAAATTCCGCCAAATAGAATTGACTTGTTGGGGACGTTGTTGAGCTACCAGATGTGCCTTTATTTGCATCGCCTGGTTGGAATCCAGATTATCCAGTAAGGCACCCCAGAGAGTTTTTTGAAAAAATTTCAAAGGCCACCTATGTTGATTAAAGACCTTGCAATTCCTAGATGTTCAAATAATCTACAAAGAGGATCCTTAAAGGAGGATCTAGATAGTCTTGGGTCATTGCAAGCCAAAAGACCGGTCCTATTTACTAGTTACAATGCAAGTGACTCTCTTAAAGTTTTGAAGCAAAAATTCAATGAATATGAGATTTTTATTGAAGATGTCCAACTTGATGGTAATTAGATCCCTTATTTTTTAGAAATTAAAAAAATTCATTTTATATTTAAAATCATTTCATATTTAAAATCATTCTATATTTAAAAATCATTCTTGTTAATTTGTCACACTTTAAGGTTTAGGATTTTTTACTATATTAGGAGTCTCCAAATTTAATGATCTGGAGCTAAAATTTTCATGGTCTATTTGTATGGTAGGAAAGCATGATTCTACAAAAGAAAATCTGAAGATGGTTCTAGAAGATCAATCTTTTGGTGAAATCTCATCACTATGAACTTTTTTTCAGATGGCCAATTTAAAAAAAAAATTGCTTTTCCTATTTTTTACAAATTAAAATGTGAAACTATAGTGCAAGTACCTATTTTCTTGAGATTTTGCACTTTTCTTGTTCTCCTACTTAGAAAATATTTCTATGCTTTTTCTTCCTATGGTACCTTTTCCTTCCTAGGGTACCTTTTTTTAAAGGTATATATGCACATTAAACATATTTTTTATATTTTTAAAATATGATTTTTCTAATTTTAAAGTAAGTACTCCCAAAAGAAAAAATGAGTATATGGCGAATTTCATTAAAATGGCGGTATTCCATGTGCCGTTTTCACACCGTGACATCTAGGACAAATGTACATTTCTAACATCTAGGTCAGTTTTAGATTTCAGAAATCTAGGACTAGCATAGATATCAGACCGTGCAGTCTGAAAAATCTAGGATAGGTATAGATTTCAAATATCTAGGACAAGTGTAGATTTCGAAAAACTAGTACTGGTATAGATTTTGGTACAGAAAAAACAGTTCAGACAGTGCGGTCTGAACTGCTAAAAGTGCCAAATTAACGGAATACCGCCATTTTAATGAAATTGGCCATGTATTGTGCAAAACACTACGGTTTTTGAATGGTCTTTTTTGCAACGACCCTCTTAAGTAGTTAAGTCCTTGAAATCATCTAAAGAGCGCAAATCCAAATGCACATTGAATAGAATTGAATCTAACTTGAGGACCTAAAATTGGTGGATCTCTTTGGATGTGGTGAAGTATGGATTAGACATATTCTCTTATCTCTTGAACTCGTGGATAGGAGAAAAATTGATGAAGAGGAGGTTCCACAAGCCCAAGAGAGCAACAATTGCATATGGTGTCAATGCCCGGGTTAATTTGCGCTTTCCAAGAGTAGACAACAACAACATTGTGCCACATAAATCAAATAAAAGCTGCCTCTCTTAGAGATCAAGCCTTGTGCCAAACGTCTTTCCAATTAGGAGAATAGGTAAATAGGAGAGAGTCTAATCATTTAGCCGAGATGGTCCTTTTCAATTACTGAGAAACTTGTGACCTATAGATGTAGTATAAGCCATAAGAATATTGCCATCTCTCCATTGCCACCTACCTAGATTGAAAGTCATTGATTGAATATCCAATCATTTGTAATTTGACTGCTGGTACTGCATGACCGACAATGCAATATATTACAACAAAGAATTGAACTTCCGCCATTTTGAACAAGAAACTCATCCATCAATGAAAATTAATTTCATACAATGAAAATTAATTTTATACAATACCTGAACCATACATGCATTGATGCATGCACCATAATCATGGTGGTCAAGCCTAGATATGCAACTCCTATATCATATGGTCTTGATTATAATCAATTATAATGCATTTTAGTTCAATCTCAAGAAATATAAATTGTTTAATGTAGAAAATTCTTGTAGGCTTATAGCTCTTTTAACAAGGAATCTGAAAATGTAATTACATACATGAAATGAATGTTTCTTGAATGTTTCTTGAGGACAACAACAACAAACCTAATTGTATGAGTTTTTTTCTACTATGTTTTATTCCTACATTTAATTTTTTTTTCATTTGGTTTTCAACTAATTTTTTGGTTTTTAAATTTTTTTTTTTTTTTTTTAATTTGATACGGAGTATAATTTTCTACAAAAGCGGACGACCTCTAAGCCCATTTAATGCCGGTGACCCTGCAGCATATTATTCATGAGAACTTTGCATACCCGGGTGGTCTTTTCATTCCATCATCGATATTTCCAGGAACTGTACGTGCAATTAAGCAACCACAGATCCACTGCAGTCATCATCGACAAGCTTGCTTGCTATGGCCTCGATGTCGGCGGCGGAGTAGCTGCTGGGCCTGTAATTCGTGACGCACTTCAACTGCTCCACTTCCGGCTGATGCTGGTTCAGGAACAAGAGCGCTTTGTCGTACGCTTGGCCCGCCTCCTCCTCCCTTTCGAAATTGCCCAGCATGTACGTATGCTTCATGTCGTCCCCGGACTCCTTGGGCGTCAAGCTGATCTTGGATTCATAGCTGGGCACCCACTCCTGGCCGCGCTTCACTGATCGCTTCCTCACGGACACCCCTTTCAACCTACTCTTGCCTTTGCTGAACTTGTTCGACGTGCGCCGGATCTTCCACAGGAAGTCGCGAGCGGTCCAGTCGGCGTGCTCCTTCATGTAGCTGGCGTGAACGGCCACAGGAAAATTCAACGGGTAAGGCTTCCCTCTCGCTCTCCGTTGAATCTGTTGTGAAAATGAGACAACGTTAATGCGTTCCCAGAAAAGTGTGATTTACAAGCTCGTGTATAAATTCGAGTTCTAATAACTACGTACAGTTGTTGCTGATCTAGAGTTCTAGATAGGTGCCAAGTGAATGCGAACCATGGCGACAGTTCCTGAGTAAAAACTAGGACCAGTGAGAATTAATGACATTATACATGTTGCACTCAATTCCTGCCCGTCTATTAAAAAAAATCACAGTCTATTTGATTAGGCCTTTACTCACGTTCAGTTTGATGGAGACCCTGTCGTGCGCCACTTTGGCCTGCTCCTCAGTTTCAAATTTGCCGAGAAAGATCTGCATGCCCTTCTTCTTTCGTCCGCGCAGCTGGAGGCCCCTGACCCACAAGTGCGCCTCATGTTGCTCGTTCTTCGCGTCGTAAGTAACCCCGATCTTCTCGCCGGGAGGCAACACAGGTCGCGAGGTGTGTGCATCGATTTGACCATGTGGACGTTCTCCACCGCCCTCCGCAGGCTGTGCAAGCTGATACTCCTCTCCGGATGCGTCCACTCCTCGCTTCTCCGTAGGCTCTCCTGACTGGTCGACGGTGGGAGACTGTATTGGTATGGTCTGATTCGCTAGGGGGTATTGGAGCTCCTCCACGAGAATCCCAGGCAGATGCTGTGAAGGGTCCCAATCCAGATCCCCCACAACGTCATCCACGTTTAGGAGAACGTTGACATGATCCACGTGAGCACCGTCACTCTGCGGAGGAAACATGTCTTCGTCACACAACAGACGCTCATAGTAACGTGAAGGAACATCGTCACAATCCGCCGCTAACGTCATGGTGGAGTTATCTAAGGTGTTTGAAGCTGAAACCCAATTCGTATGAGACTGTGATACTTCCATCTTGCTGAAATCGAAGGAGATCGACAACTGACTGCTAAATTTGAAGTTAAGTTAGAGCAGCACGAATGACATACAACTAGTGTGATGGACAGAGAACGAAGACGGTAGCGCACACATCCGCGAAACCAAAGGCCCATGAAATGATCTGAAGTGCTGTAAGTTTGGGAAGGCTGAGGATTTTAAACTGCGCGCCAGGATTGGCAGCGAAGTCTCGCAACTCGGGAAGTGTGGGGAAGTCTCGAGCGTTGGAACAAAAGGCTTCTTTGCCGTTCTGGTGCTCCCGCTGGTGCTACTCGGGTACTCGGATATTTCGTTAAAATGGCGGTATTCCCCAAAGTTGGCACTTTCTGTTTATACCGTGCGGTCTCAAATCTATACTTGTCCTACAAATGAATTGCAAAATGGCGTGTGGAGTACCGCCATTTTAACAAGATTTCCAATGCAGTCAAGTGGTATCACTATAATGCTTCACTCCTCCAGTTTGATGCATTCTAGGACTGCTTGAGGGCTTTGGCATTGACGGAGAATGTACCGGCATCATCTATCCATTTTGGCGAGCGGTGTCACTGGTTTGCTTAAGCCTGCCTTGTGTTCTCATCGCTATGCGTGTCCGCAACGTCAGTTTTCTTAAATTGGCGATTTTCCACTGTAAGCCAAAAATTGTTCACAAAGATCTATTTCAGACCACAAACTAGGACTGGTGTAGATTTTGGTTTCAGGCGTGGCCTGAACCGAGACAAAGTAATACAATATCGTCAATTTAATTTCATGAAATTGACGTTACAGACAAATCAGGCGGAAGGTTTTCGATTTTTCCCTAGTAGTGATGCATTATATCATCGTGATGGTTCTAAACTTCCAATGGAATAAATTGATAATCTAGAGTTTTGAATTCTGATCGAAAAGTACAGTGCAAATTGTAGTGATAACTTCCAACCATATGAAATATGCGTTTGAGTTTTAACAGTCAGAACTCAGAAGTTCAGAACTGGGTAACTTCGACAAGAAGACTCGTCTCCGTGGGTATCAAGTTCTGCATCTCTTATAATAATTCCAGGAGTGTCCCACTTTTTACTTAATAGTTCATTCTTGCTACATACTTCCAAACATATTTTTATCATTCAGGTTTGTAAGCACCGACTTGTAACAGACTTAACTTGCGCTAGCTAGCCAGGTTTGAAATCTCTAAAATGTCACAGGTCTTCGATTTGGGAGTATGTACTATACGTTCTAGTCAGCAAGCTCCAGTGCATGCACACCGGAACCGGAATGTCTGGAAAGAGAGGAAAAATAGTTAGACTGAGAGGAATGAGGGTGCTGAGCTCATCAGCTAAGCTTGCAACGAAACATAATAATCCAAAGGCCACCGGCAGTGTAGATTACCTCAAATAGACTATTGAATCAGCAGTTTGAGTGTTTGCACACTGCAAAGTGACTGATTAAATTCAAATGATCTTGGCAATGCAACTTCTTGTGTATGCAACCCTCATATTATATGCAAGGGTCATCGACTTTAGTACGGTTTAGAGGATGGTTTTTGTAGAAATTGTATCAAATTATAAGGACCAAAAAGTTAGATGGTCAATTTCATTAAAATGGCAATATTGCCTATGCCATTTTTTTGAGACTGCCTGCTCTGAACATTTAGAACAATTATAGATTTCAGGCATCTAAGACTAATGTAGATTTCAAACATCTAGAATATACATAGATTTCAAACTTGTCGTTTTACAAAATCTAGGAATGATATAGATTTTAGATATCTAGGATAGGTATAGATTTCAAAAATGTAGGACAAATGTAGATCATTTCAGACCAACCGTTTTGAATTGTGAAAGTGCCAATAGTCAAGGAATATTGCTATTTTAATGAAATTGGCCATTTAGGTGAAGACCAAATTTTATAAAATGAAATGTAAAAAAAGTTGGGTTGCATATTTACTATTAAAAAACCTTCACAATATAATGAAACACCTACAGTGACTTCCAAAAGTAGTTGGCCACTATATAAATCACTCTCATAAATTGAAAAATTAGAATTATGAAGTGAAATTTGGACATGTTGTACAAAATGGACTCTACCTTAATGTGAAGTTTCACTTCAAATGGACTATATTTAGACCTATTATTATTTGAATGAAATTTTTATCCAAAAAAAAACTTTTTGTGAGAAGTCAAAATGCCTCATTTTTTTTATAGGAAGAATGTACATCTTGACTAGAATCACATGTAACAAATTTCATGAATTTTGGATTTTTATTGATTGAAATTTGACCTCAAAATTTTGACTTTTTTATTTTTCACTCCATAAATTGCAAAAAAATATAATAAAAATCAAAATAACATCAAATAACTATATATATCAAAAACATATTTCTTTTGCAATTTATGGAGTGAAAAATAAAAAAGTCAAAATTTTGAGGCCAAATTTCAATTAATAAGATTTCAATCAATAAAAATCCAAAATTCATGAAACTTGTTATATGTGATTCTAGTCAAGATGTACATTCTTCCTATAAAAAGAAATGAGACATTTTGACTTTTCACAAAAAGTTTTTTTTGCATAGAAATTTCATTCAAATAATAATAGGTTTAAATATAGTCCATTCAAAGTGAAATTTCACATTGAGGTAGAGTCCCTTTTGTACAACAACATGTCCAAATTTCACTTCATAATTCCAATTTCTCAATTTATGAGAGCGATTTATATGGTAGCCAACTACTTTTGGGAGTCACTATATGCATAAATTTTTAAATTTATACAAGAATTTCACTCCAATTAAAATTAAAGCTCATTTACACTATTTTATTTATAATAAAAATTCTTAAATTTTTATTTTGAAAAAAAAGGTGTGTAGCTTGGCCTAAGATACATGCATTAAAAAAAATCCATATGATTAATTTTTTTAATGCTATTATTGTCTTGAAAGAATATCATTTCATAGACGGAGTAGGTGATTACATTTTGGGATTCTTAGTTGAAAGGGCTACAAAAAACGTTGCATTACGCCCTGATTGCAAGCACAAAACTTGTACTAAAAATGAACGGGACATTTTCTTTGTCGTCAGATATGGTCAAGTTGAATTTAACCGTGAGTGAAAGCTTTAACCCTATAACCCCGGCACAGCCATTTTGTGGCTTTTGGATGAATGTGCGGTCATTTGTACATTGTTTGGAAACATTTGTTTCATTTGTTTCTTTTTTGTTGACCTTCCATGGTGGATTATGAAGAGTGTGTAGTTGAGTTTGTAGTCATGCAAATGTCTATCTTCACATAAATGAGAAGTTATTGAAAAAAACGGATCACAAAATATGCTATTTTAGTGTATTTTGGGAAGTTGTTGTTCCTTGCTCTAAATCTGAAATTTCTCCACAAAAATGATATTTTTTGAGTTTGAGCCCAACTAACACAATGAAGGTCATCTACTCTAGTTTCTTCTCCAATTTGAATTTTGAAAAAATTCCTAATATTGAATATTTTATTGCAATTTGAACTTTGGGTGTATTTTTAATGTCTATTATTTTCTAATTATAGAATTACACGGAAATCGACACCATGATGTTTGTCATTGTAATATACACATGGTGAAATTTTCAGGTTTTTTGAAATAATTTTCTATTTGATGTGATTTTTCTTCATTTTTTCTTCAAAAATTCTCAAAAAAATCAATTTTCCACCAAAAAAATTTAGATTTTTTGAGAAGTAAAGAAGACATGTAATTTTATCTTTGAAAAATAAATATAAATTTTTTCATACATATCTAGTTGCAAAATGGCAGCAAATTGAGTGATAGGCACTGAGGCTTGAAATCAGTGGTTATAGGTTTGTCATCTAGGGGTTAACCCTTGAACGACGCGGCGGACGTTTTGAGGCCGATGAATGACAAGAGAATCTCCTGTGTAGGACAGAAGGGCAACTATTCATCCTCCAAATTTTGTGGGGAAAGGGAAGATAACCTACAATAGTTTGACTTCCAATGAGTGCTTTTGCATTATTTTAATCCAACAATCCACACGGTGACAAAATAGATGATTTCCACGGTTATGAGCCTGTCGTTTAAGGATTAATCCTTAAACGCCGAAGGGGTGACCCTCAAATCATCATTTTCTATTACCGTGTGAATCAATAGGCTCCAAAATTGCAAAAATACTCATTGCAAGTCAAACTACTATAGAAGATCTTTCCTTTCCACAACAAATTTTGAAGATGAATAGTTGCACTTCTGTCCTATATAGTTTGATTCCCTATCGTCCATCGGACACAAAACGTTCGCTTCGACGTTCAAGGGTTAAACTGGAATTCAGGTGAAACTTGTTAGAATGTGGACATTTGGGGCAATTCGATGTGGTCACGACCCACGCGGTGTGTGAAGTGAGGTCCAAATTGCACAATACCGACTCCAGAGTCATCCCCTGATGCATCTGAATAAGTGAAATCCTAAAAGCCCTGAACCCTAATTTCAGCTTGGCGTGGCACTGATCGACTCCTTCCATTCCCACAAATTTTAGAACTCCTCGCACATTGGAAACGAAGCGCCAGGCTTCCGAAATGTCCGACGCGCCTTCAGGCTCCTTCGGCATGCATGCATGCAACCCCTGAAGATCTTTCTACTCACACTTCGAAGTAACTAACTACGCCTAGGGTTTTAGGGTTTCGGGTTTACTGGAGGAATATTCATCAGGCAGAGAAAGGATCGCATCCCCATCCCCCTGGGACTGCTCGATCACTATAAGTGCTTTCGCCATCCGTCCCCGAGCGGCGACTACCACAGACAGTACGTAATGAACCCCCAATTAAGTGGACATTTCGAGCACTTTCACAGCGGCATCCATCTAAAAAGAATGTCTATTATGAATGTCGAGATCCTTGTTCTCACCATATATATCAGATCGGGCGCTTGTACTTTCTGAAAAAACTCAGCGAGAACTTGCAACCGTTCTCGGTGATCCTCGTCAATGTCGGAGAGGAGCTCAATACACTTTTGATCTGCACTTACTTGTTCGCACCCATCCACAACGGGTTGATCCTTCTGATTGCCAATGGACATTGTGACTTCGGCATGAGAAGATCCTGCATCTTTCACTTCTCTGACCCTGTTCTCGTATTTGTCCCTAATAAGAGATTCACAGAGCTCCCTGACGTAAAGGTATACCAGTGTTAGCAAACGACGAATATTTGAAATAGGGTCACATGCAAAATAACTGCAAAGCCGATATTGCTTTCGAGGATGATATGTATTGTGTAAGTAATTATTCTTAGATTTAGAAACTGTGACTTCTCAGGAAAATTCAAGATGTAAGACGCACTTCAATGCAGACGAATTGCAGCCCCTTGTTCCCACTCTGTATTACCGAGTCTTGGCTAGCTCTTGCAAAATCTCCTCTACCATGTAGTTACCCGGAATTCCTCCTCTTCCAAGATCCAGTGCCTGTAGACGCCTGCAAATTCTATGACTTCTTGCATTTACCTCTATGTAGCCGTCTTGAGGAAAGAGATAAAAGGCTTACTACTCCTAACTCTAGCGCACCAAAAATGGAGTCGGATGAAAGTATCTTGACCATCCGAGGAAATGCACACATAGAAATACTCTACATTCCATTGTCAATACGGCTGCTGCTATTTAGAAGAATATAGCAGAACTACCCTGAGCTGTTTTGTGAAACCAACCTCAATAGTTGATGCATCACATTACCCAAATATTGGAAAAGATCTACGTAAGCACTCCTTCTCAAGTTGCTTCACAGCGTTCGCACACTCCTCCCTTCGCAACAGCGCCAATCCCAACATATAGTGTGCCTACAATTCAATGACAAGAATTCAGGTCCCATAAACTTCTGTATATCAAATCCCAGCCAGAATCCTCAGCACCCAGTAGCAATGTCCAATTGGCCGGTATTGAAGTACTCAGATGCAGATGTTAAGCTGTAGAACTGTTCCTCTATTTCCTACAAATTAACCCTTTTTCCATGACATTGCACGATTGTGAAAGAGTCTAATTATATGATACTGCACAAGCCAAATCATTGAATTGCTTCGACCGTCAAGGGTAACTTTCTTTGCTACCTTGACAGACGTGTTGTCCGGCTCCAGAGCTTTCTTACAATCCTCTTCAATATTTCATTGCCCACTCGCTGTCAAACACAAGCACCCTACACACACAAGAGCTTAGTCCATAATTCTTGTTCCTTCCAAACATAGTTTTATCATTCAAGTTTGTAAGGTATGATTTCTTCTTAAATTCAATGTCGTTAAAGTGGCTTGATTCTGGCGCCAATAGTATATGTACATAGAGGTCTAAAATCTACAAGAGGTCTGCATTCATGTTTCAGAAACTGCTTTCCGAAAGGTGCCGAAATGATAATTGGAATTCCGCAAATTTAATGAAATTGATGTTTCTTTCAATTGGTGCATTTTTTACAGTCCTCGATGCTTCCAATGTGATTTGTTTCCTCTCCTTAGATATGGAAATGACCACTTTGGGCCAATTGCCCATCGGGTTTACAATAATGAACCATTCTCCGCTGTAGTATGACCATACTGCTGAGAAATTCTTTAGTAAACCTTTGCGGCTGGAGGCAACTGCTGTTAGCAAAGATTCCAAATCTGGTCCTCTCTTTGGTTGCGCTTGAATGTTCACACCAACAGGAATAATTGCTGAATCCATTTCGTTTATATTTGTTACCATCTTACTTCTCATGCTCATGTGTCTCAGGTATCATCACCTCCTCAAACGTCCATGGTGTCCCTTTCCTTCACAGCAAAGTGAATGACCTGAATCCAGATGTAACGGATACAGGATCCTAATTGCATCATTTAATGCATTTAATTAAACCAATATGAAGGAATGGGATTGTTGCATGGGAAATCCCTCTTACTAGAGCTGTGGAGAGATACAGGAGCCAAATCTGCAGAGCAAGCCCGCTAAACGTAGGGATCAAATTTTTATCATTCTATACATTTTTATCCTATTTCAAAGTGGCTGAAAGTGACAAATTAAGTTCCGTAATCACAATTGGCAAGCTTACCTATTAATGGATATACAGTACATATGTTGATGCTGCTATTCGTGATTTTCGTGCGAGTCACTATCGTGCTCGGACTGAACCGAGCTCTGCCTTGCTGGACACTACAATTTAATGTAGATTGAAAGTAATTTGATATGGTGTGATTGATTTCCAGGCTTTATATGCATTCTGGACTGTCTCCTCCAGCTGACTGTTATCCATCACTCAGTTGCACATTAAGAGTAATTGAAGAATGATCTCTCGGTCTCAAAGACTTATATATGCCATACCTCTTTAATAGAATGACTTATTTGTGGTTATTAGAAATTCTCTAAAACTGTGACAATACAGTTCCTGGGATCAATGGGTCACAGATGGTGGTCTAGAGCCCTTTCCACTCCAACTTATTGAATTTCTTAGTTTCCAATTCATGTGCAACGCAATGTGAAAAAACAGACCGAGTGTTATACTAGTTTGTGGCAGGCAGTTACTGCCTCTTTTGTGGGGATAGTACAGTACGTGGTCGTTCAAAGTGAGTTTTACAGTGGGTGTGGGTGTGTCCTTTTTCTAGAGTTTGCTCTGTGAAACAGAGGACATGATACGTAGTATTAGAGAAGGCGATATCAAAGAGGCCAGTCTGTTTTCATATTGTTTTCTCTACATAAGAATCCATACGAAATTATAAGTGGGTGATTGCAAGAAACATTTGTACCATTTGACTATTTCTTCTGTTTGCACTTTAGAAAAAAAAAATGAAAAAAATGAATTATTCAAGAAAACTATGGAATATTATTTGGACATTGAAAATAATGTACTCCCAAAAATTTAGCCCTATAAAAATTTCTCTATAAGTTAGGCATAAAATAGAGAAACTAAATATTTCAAGATGATAGATATTTTCATGTTGTTTTTTAGAACATAGAAAAAAAATTCTACCCAAAAGGGCTTCTAATGGCAACTAATTACATCTATACCTTGAATTAGGTTGTCTGTTTGTTTTGTTTTGTTTTATTTCATACGTTAGGATCTAAGAAACCTTAAGTCCTCTAGTCGCGTTTTTCGTACCTTTAGAAAGCGGCACAAGGAGTAGTGCACGGACTTTGTTATGTGACGTTTGGACTTACAACGTGAAAGTTATTGAATTTCAAAAAAAATAAAAATTGAAAATTGAAAAAAATTATCTTTTATTTTGGAAAAAATATAACTTTCACATCACAAATCCAAACGCCACAAAACAAAGCCCTTGCACTCCTTTGTGCATAAAGCTTTCTATTTGTATCAAGAATGCAACTTCTCACAACGCAACAAAGCCCTTGTACTACTTTGTACTTAAAAGGTAGTCCTTGAAGTGTTGAATTTAAAAGTTTTATAAATTTAAAAATTTTAAAAACATTTTTACTATTATTTTGGTTGTGGCAATGGTACAAGGCACAGTAGTATTGATAAAAAAATAATTATATAATCCCTACATTGATACAAAGATAGCACCTTTGAACATATGTGCATTATGGAAAAATATTATTTTAGAAAACCATTTGGTCCAACATATGTACCCGTATATGTAATCCTTGCAGGTGACCTTAGATTTCAATTTTTAGCTTCAAATTTTCTTTAGGGCCCAAAATAGTTCTAAAAAAGATCCTCAAATGGTTAGGGTGATATCCAATCTATAGTACTCAATAAATGATAAATCAATTTTGATAAATATGAAGAAATTATCTTGATACAATGTACGTGTATGGCGAATTTCATTAAAATGGCGGCATTCCATGTGCCATTTTCACACCGTGACATCTAGGACAAGTGTACATTTCTAACATCTAGGTCAGTTTTAGATTTCAAAAATCTAGGATTGACATAGATATCAGACCGTGCAGTCTGAAAAATCTAGGATTAATATAGATTTCAAATATCTAGGACAGGTGTAGATTCAAAAATCTAGTACTGGTATAGATTTTGGTACAGAAAAAATAGTTCAGACTGTGCGGTTTGAACTACTAAAAGTGCCAAATTAACGGAATACCGCCATTTTAATGAAATTGGCCATGTGTATAATAGTCTTGTATTTGTTGGATACAAATTTAAGATCCTTTAAAGGTATAATGCAGAAATTATGGCCAAAAAATATGTTGTCTTACAAAGTGATGCAAGATGGTACAAGTATTTTGCAATCACCCAAGAAGGTAATGTCAATTTTTTTTAAGTAGCACAATTATAGCACTAAAAATAGCAACATATAAAGGTCTAAAATCTGTGACAAGCATAGATTTATGTTTCAAAATATGTGTTCAAAAATGTGCCAAAGTATTGAAATACCTCCAATTTAACAAAAATTGACTCTAGATTCATATGGTTACCAAAATATCAAAAGTTGTGAGAAGTTAGCTGATGTAATCTTGTCATTGTAAATTTAAGGTCATCAACCAATCTGCCAGTCTAAAAAATTTACAGTCATAAAATACTTGCTAGCATATATTGAAGAGTTTCCTAAATTAGGAACTCAAACTAAGAATCACACCCCTATATATCAACTAAGATATCAATGATTATAATCTCATAAAATAATCCATATGTTGCAACTTTGAATTGAAAGGATGGCATGCCTAAAACTATTAAGAATATTGCATATGTGAGTTAGTAGTCTTTAATTCACAATTATAAGGTTACCACCAATAAAAAGCACCAAGAATAGTATTCATTATTCTTAGGTTTGTGTGGCTTGGTGTGACCATTAATTAGTTTTGTACATTGTATTGGCAACATTTTATAAAAAATATCATTGAAACTTTTCTTGATGACAACCTTGTTTCAAGACATAATTGACACTTTTTAATCTATATACTAAACAACCAAATTAGTTCAATGTTAACCCCTAGAGTCCTACGGCCTTTTTCCATTAAAAGCCATTCAAAATTGCCATTTCTATTGCAAAGAGCAAAAAAAATTAATTTTAAAATTTAAAATTTAAAAAAAAAAATTTGAGTACCTAACCATATGATCTTGTACTAGAATTGTTTTAAAATGTGTGTAAAAAAAATTTAGAAACTCTAATTGCGTAGATTGCAAGATATTTACATTTAAAGTGAAGAAAATAATTTTCTTTGCACCTTGCTTGACTAGAGTTTTTTGGCTTTGAATCTTCTTAATTAAAGGTTTTTTTACTAATGATTTTGAATTATTTTCTAAATTTTTTATATTGAATAATTGAGTTGTGAGTTTAGGAATTTTTTTTAAGAAAACTCTTAATTTTCACTTATTAAAAAATTATTAAGTAGAAGTAGGTTCAAGATTGAAGGAAAAACTAAACCGTTAATAGCTCTAAGATGGAATTGAAACATACTAATCTCAACAATGAGATTGTTATAGCAAGAGATCTTAATTGTTTTTTGAAAAATTGTAAAAATTGAATTCAAGAATGAAATCCTACAAGTTGTTTTTTCAAGAAGATGCTTTGATTGCCCAAAAAATAAGATTGTCTATAACTTTCACATAACAAATCCAAATGGAATGAATCAAAGCTTCCTATTTAAGTTTTTGTGGATCTTTTTTTCTGCTAGCTAAACTAAAATTTGGACTTATTGTACCATAAATTTTGATCCCAGGCATTGATTGAAATAATAATTATACTTTAAAAAAACTCATGTATTCTTCTATCTTTACAAAACGTTTCAAAAAATTACAGCAAATATTGAGACCGTAAGGGCTTGCCCATAATCCATTTTATCATCCAAGGGAACAATGATCCGGATTTTAGAGGTTAAGTGCATATATTTTGCAATCTATGTGGTCAAACTTTTTGAAATTTCTTTCACATATATTTATAATGATCTACTGCAAGGTAGTATTATTAAATATGGAAAAAATATTTAATAATTCTTCTTGCTCTTTACAATAGAAATGGCAGTTTTGAGTATTTTTTGATAAATAATATTTTTGTCTATTAATATGGAAAGGTTTGTTTTGTTTCATCTAAATAACTACTGTAATGAAAAATTATGAAGCATCTTGTTTTGCGGGCAATCAGAGTATGATTTATTTTTTATCTCAATTTTACACTTTTCAAAGAGAAAAAGTTTGACAAAGTTATATTTGATTATTAGAACAATCTCAGCATTGGGAATTATAGTGTGTTTTGACTCCATCTTAGAGCTATTGCTGTTGATTCTATTTTTTTCTCTATTGTGTACCTACTTCTACTTAATAATTTTTTAAAGAATAAAATTCCCCTTTTTTTCTTTTGCTAGACTCTCAACTCAATTCTTCATGGTAATTTTCTTAAAATTCAAACTCTATAGTGCAAGAAATTAAAATTAAGAAGATTTAAAATCTTATAATCTAATCATAGAAGGTATAAAAAAACTTGTATTCTTCCGTGAGTCTAAACTTTCTAAACTTTCTTCCGCACATTCTTCCACTCAATAGAAAAAAATCAAGGCCTCCGGAGGGCCATTCAACAACCCTCCAAGAACCCCGCTCATTACATTTTTTTTTACTTATACATTAGTTTTTTCCCTACATCCACTCATCTTATGTCGCAATGTCAAATGCTTGGCAGTCGCTCAAAATCCAAATAAAAAGTGTTAAAAAAATCAAGGTTAAGGTACTCTAATGCACCTTAACTTTGATTATTTAACACTTTGTATTTGGAGGCACCTTGCACTCAAACCAAATTGTGCCAAAAAAAATAAATGTTCAAAAATAAACCATTAATAATCTACCACCCCAATTTTTTTTGATGACAATGTGAATGTACTACTTTCATTGACATTTGGTGAGTATGAAAGGTGAAAAGGTTGCTTTTATAAAAGAATGAATTGTCCACCATGAATCCACAAGGCTATGGAATAATTTGAAGATAGTTCACTCATTGTCAAATGAGTGAAGATACATATTCCACATGAATTGTTAACCCTACCAATACCCCACTTGCATAAAGAGATCCTCTACTCATCTTCTAATTCACAAAATTAAGTATGTGGCTATTGAATTTGTCATTGGCTACTAGCTTCAAAAGCCACTTAATTTGGCTTAATTGGACTTAATTGGACTTAATTGGACTTATTTTGTTTCAATTAAGTCAAATTCAATCCAATTAAGCCACTTAATTTGGTTTAATTGAATTGAATTTGACTAAATTCAATCAATTGTCAATTAAACACTGGCTATACCATTAAACACTTCAGATATATATTATAGTCGCAAAAATAGTCATGGCATAACTATTTTTGCAAAAGTCAGACTAGTTGACAATGCACTTTGGACACTTTTCATAGCCTCCCTACCCAATATTTAATAGTTTGGTTTGTCACTCCAAAGCGGCCTCTGGAGGCCTGAGATTTTTTCTACTGAGTAGTCTAGTGCAAGATCCTAGAATATCTAGATCTTAGATTTTTAATTCAAAGATTTATGCCCCTAGTCCCTCAAGCCACTTCTTTATTGGCGGTCGTTAGGTACTCTTCCACGGCTCTTCCCTCCAGCATCTTCAAAGAATTCATCTGACTACAGTAGAACCTCTCTTAGTACATAAAGTTGGGACTATGCACTAAGAGCAAGCCTAATACGAATACGGAAAAACATACGGTATTGAGTTTTTGAAGCACAGGGAGGCGGACCTCATTCCATTCCTCCAACTTTTAGAAAAAATTGGCCCCAATGCAAAGCCTGCAAGCCAAACTTCAAATGGACTTTCCGCAATATAAAAAGAAGAAGAATAAAAGATTCTACATTAAAAAAAGACATTTCATGCAAAAAAAGGGAGCTTCAATCAATCGGGGAACACATTACAAGGCTTGAAAAGGGGAGACATTTATGACTTTTGTTATTGTGTGCCACCTTGCGGGCTCTTCAAATTCTCTACAATTGCCGAGCAGTGGATGAAATTTGGCGGGTCTCGTATTAAAGAGAGACCACTACTAGAAAAGGGGGCCCTAATCAATAGAAAATCAATGCACTTACGTTGATTACAACAAAATAAAATTGAGCTCTGTTGATTTGGCTGTCCTCCAAACATCAATCAATATGATTTGGTTGATTTGAACAAAAAAAAAATTTGCTCAATTGATTCGGCAATCTTCTCAACATCATTTTCATTTTTCCACATATTGTAATAGTAAGATAGGGTCGGCCAAAAATAATTATTTAAAAGTATGCCAAAAAATAAATAAAATGAAAAAAAAAATGTCAAATTCAACAAAAAATTTAAATGATCAAAATTTTGTAACAAATAAAAATGTCCAATATTAGCGGAAAAGTCCAAAATAAAGTCCAATGACCATCTAAAATCAAGATATTCTATATGGCAAGGTGATGGACTTATGGTGACTTCCAAAAATAATTGGCTATTATATAAATTGTTTTAATAAACTAAAAAATTGAAAATATTAAGAGAAATTTTGACATGTTGTATAAAAGGGATTCTACCTTTATATACAATTTCACTTAGAATGGATTATATTTAGACTTATTATTATTTGAATGAAATTTTTATGGAAAAATAATTTTTTTGTGAAAAGTCAAAATGTCTCATTTCTTTGTATAGGAAGAATGTGCATCTTGACTAGAATCACATACTACAAGATCCACAAATATTGGATTTTTATTGATTGATATCTTATTGATTAAAATTTGACTTTTTAATTTTTCACTCCATAAATTGCAAATATGTTTTTGATATATATAGTTATTTGATGTTATTTTGAATTTTTATTGTATTTTTTTGCAATCTATGGAATGAAAAATAAAAAAGTGAAAATTTTGAGGTCAAATTTTAATCAATAAGATTTCAATCCATAAAATTCAATCAATAAAAATTTAAAATTCATGGAACTTATAATATGTAATTCTAGTCAAGATGTATATTCATCCTATAAAAAGAAATGAGACATTTTGACTTTTCACAAAAAAATTATTTTTACATAAAAATTTCATTCAAATAATAATAGGTCTAAGTATAGTCCATTCTAAGTGAAATTGTAGAATCCCTTTTGTGCAACAATATGCCCAATTTTCACTTCACAATTGTAGTTTCTCAATTTATGAGAGCAATTTATATGGTGGCCCCAACTACTACTAGGAGTCACCAATTTTCATTGACATTTAGAAAAAATGATAATAGAGAGGTTGTTTTTACAATGAAATCCATTGTTCATCATAAATTATCAAAGAATATGGGATAATTTGAAGATGAGAGCTTGACCGCTCATTGTCAAAATGTAGGAATTGTGTACAAAGTAGAATTTCAAACCTCATTTTGTCATAATAGAATAGTTTTTTTCAAAGCACTTTGAACTAAAAAAAGTTGTGAAATCAAGCCAAATTTCATCTCCAAAAAATCGTTTGATGTTTCAAGCCTCCAATCAAAAGTTATGGACAAATTTCAAAGTGGGTGTTTGAAATTGTCAAAAAAAATGTCCCTTCCAACCCCTCTCTCAAATTTGTCCATAACTTTTAATTGGAGGCTTGAAATCTGAAACGGATTTTTGGAGATGAAATTTAGATTCATTTTCTACAATAACTTAGTTCAAAGTTTTTTGAAAAAATTAATTCTACAATGCCTAAATGAGGTCTGAAATTCTACTAAAACTACAATTCCTACTTTTGACTTGAGTATGAGCGGTTGAGCTCCAACTATTCCTCACTCTTTACAAATCCCATATGGGTTGTCCTACCTCCTACCACCTCACTTGTATAAAGGCCTTGTCTTCCCCTCTCTTCAAACACCAAGGTAAGTTACATTGAAAGTCGAATTGGAATATATGTTGAATTATTTGGAATGTAGTGGTGATTTTGGCATTCAAAGCTCCACAGTAGTATATATTTATTTAATTATTTTGAATATGATGTTGGATTTTTTAAAGTTAAATTTTAAATTTAAGAATTTAATTTGGAAACTTTAATTAATTATTTAATATCAATTTGTTGATTGCTGACGTGGCAATTTAATCCGTTTGGCCGTTCTAATGACGTGGCAGTCTTGCCTGCGTGGCAAGTTCAACCTATGTGGCAGCTTACGTGGCAAATTATTCAATAATAATAATAATTTTTTCATTGTGACCGAATCAAGATATAAAATCAACATAAAAGTGTTGATTTTTGTCCGAATCAAAATGTCCTAATCCACTGTCCAAAATAACATATATTTTTTGATTTTCTTGTTGAATCGGATACTAAATTTTCTAGTAGTGGACCCATGCCATGTACATTGGGGCCGTGTTTATTTTTTTGGCACGGCATTTTGCAATTCTATGCTTCTTCTAGTACAGCATTGGAGCTGCTCTAAGAGAAGTTTATGCATTTGGAGAGGTTATGTTTGTTCAAGCCCAATAGAAAACTATATTTCTGCGAGTTTGGAGCAATATTGTAAGACAACTCAATTGAAATTGGTTCCACCCACAATAAAGTTTGACGGCAAAAATAAGTCGTAGCACATGAAGAAAGTAATTGCCCATCTAGGCAGTCAAGCTCAAGATGAAGACACCTGTTCTACTAGGAACTCACACAATAGTTACATGCTTTCTAAATCTTGTTAGTGCTGTAGAACATTCCGTCTCGAGATTGTAAAAGTCTTCTGATTGGTGGGCCTCAATAATAACTTCGAAGTTGGGAGAGAGAGTTAGAGAAAACAAATAAATTTTTCAAAGATCCTGACAACTCGCAACCAGAAGGTACTAAAAACACCTTCCTGCTCCCCGGCCACCTCGCCTGCCAGCTCAAGGGCATGGGCCTAGGTCATTGAAGTCAACTTTCAAATTTCAAGCTTTAATTTACTGAACCTTCATTTTACATCGGCCCCACCCATGAACCTCTTTTAGTGCATATTATGCACCAAAACAGTATGCAATAAGAAAGGTTCTGCTGCAGTAGCTAGAAGAATTTGTGACGCTCTACAATGCTCATAGGTATTCCTTAACAATTTCCATAGAAGTGAGGGGGCTAAAAATCTTGCAACCAAATTGAGCAAGCTGTCTTTAATGAATAGTATGATTGTAGATATGACCGCAGATTTTCTATCTCTAAATTAAATTTTTGTTCATTATTTTCTCCCTATGACGGCAAGAAAGACAAGAACATTCACTACTTGTATCTAGTTAAATCCCAAAATCTTCTTCTACAAAACAATGCAATCATCTTGATCTGCCATGCTAGATAGTTTCCACCACCTTGTAGCTTGTTCGACTCCCTTACAAAAATGTTGCTATTGTTTGTTATTTTCTCTTAAGAAAGTCATACCCATAGGTATGAGAATCTCTTCCTCATACTCTAATACTATGTAAGAAACTGTTATGCAAGTTTATGCTTGTATCTCTCATCCAGAAGAATTGTCTTTTTTCCATGAATAGAATAGTATTAATAGCTACCAAGAAGAAGGCATGTACTTCCAAAAATTGATTGTATTACTATCTAACTCGAGAAAAACTAGAAGTATGCCTAATTAACTAATAGTATAACTAAAGTTGTTCATAGATAAGATAAGATGACATATCACTTTCTATGAGGTGCAAGATTTGCTTCTACAAGTCCGACCCAAAGTGATGTTTAAGTCCGTCCATCACGTTTCTCCAATTTGCCAAAAAATTAAATCAATTTGGCATCATTTGCTTTGCTAGATTTTGGATTCTAGATGAAATAAAATGAAAATTGGCTCAACCAATGAATAGGGAGATTTGGTGGCTTTTAGAAAATCAGTCAAATGAAATCAATAAATTATCATTGTCACAATGTTTTGCTAGTAGGTTTAGATTAGCACATGTATTTTTTTGTGAAAATGATTTCCAAATGATCTGTTGTACTTTCAAATACTTCTAATATCCCTAAACTTGTTCCCAAATTTTCTTTCCTATAATTCCCACAATGCCTTAGAAACTGCCATATTTAGGTTTGATCTAGCATAAATGATAGACAATAGCTTCAAATGAATTCAAACTTCACCACAGTATAGATCAACTACTCAAATATTAAAGTAACAGTTTTTATCTCATTCTAAGATATTGTCCAATTTTAGTGGCCATTTTCATACTATTGACATTTAGTTGTTTCTGAGATATCCTAAACTATCACAGCTAATTTTGACCTAGAATATCATATTGATAGTCTTTCCAAATATTTTGAAATTTTCTATAAGGTAGATCAAATTATCAATTCCTTGCATGCCAAAATTTACCTCAATTTGACTAGTACTGTAACATTTCTTTACTACTAAGTTTTGCTTCGTCACAATTTCTACACCCGATTGTTGTTTTTTGCAATGCTCATAGGTCCAAATCCATAGAATCCAAGATTTTGAAATAAGATAGAAGATAAGTGAAAAAAGTTAACTTCAAAGTTTTATAAGCAGTCACAAAAACTCAAGAGTGTTGAGGCTTCCAAATACTCCCCTCTTGACTACCTTGGATTTGTATCACCTTTACTTTGTTGTCTCTTATCTCTATCACCATAAGAGATATAGATCCAAAATTTAGAATCACAAAAGATCATTTTGCCAAAAAAACTAGATCCAAAAGTTTGTTTTAAACCAACACTTTTGTAAAGACAACACAAATCCTTTACAGCAATGCTTCTTCCAGAATATAAATCACCAACAATATGTAACTTTGCATATAAGTATATTCCACACCTTTAAAACACTAAGAAAAAGAGAGAGATAAGGTTCAATCTTTGTCTTTAAGTATCCATTACAATCAAAGGCCGCTAATTTTAACCCTAATTCTTCTAATTGTAGTATCAACTATTAACCAATTGGTTATCAACTAGTAACTAACAAGAGCAACTAACAACAAAGCAAACAACACAAAACAACTTTTGATACTAAACACTTTTTTTTAACAAATGAAGATGCCAATCAACTAGTAGAAAGCGCACATCATGACACTATCTTAATTTCAGCATTTTAGGTTGCATAACCAAATGAAAAACTAGGAATATAGGAAATGAACCGCTTATAAAAAAAATGATAGTTTTTCATCCCTTCTCCATCAAGAACAAGTGGATTTTAACTGACCCACACAAGCTTCCACCCATTCCTAGCTAATTAAGTAGCCCAAATGTAAAGCTAGCATAAAATTTGAAAAAATAAAAAATGTCTAGCAATTATCTCACTCAGCTTCAAAAGCCATTAATTGTGAGTATTTAGAGAAGAAAAACAAGCTCTTTATACAAATAAAGTAGTACTACCTTTGTCCCAAAATGATTTTTTTGTTGGACAAAATGTTCTAGATTAAGGCTAAAAATAACATTTTTAAAACCAATTTTGCGCTATAAATAGAGTTTGGTGCACTCCTAGCATTCTAGAAGAATTTGAGTTTCAATTACCTTTTTAAAGTGTAGTTTTAAAATATTTAAAAATAGAATTTTTTGAGCATTTTCAAAGACCACCACTAGTCAATTAATTGTTGAGTGTGAGGTCTTCATTTAATAGGCATTTAGTATATGCCTAAAACCATGTGTGGCCCTTTGTTTTGCCTCCCAGAGCTTCATCTCCTTCAATCAAGCAATATTCAAAGAGATGCAAAAAATAAGAATGAACAGTATTGATTGACCCCTCTAGTCATTTCATTTGTCTTTTGATTGATGCCATCAAGGCTTGCATGGATAAAGGGGAAACTACGGCTTGGAGTTGTTTAGTTGGTTTCAAACAACAATCAAAAACAAAATTTGACAAATTTGCACATCACAAAGTGCAACAAGAAGATCATTTTGGGACAAAGGGAGTAATAGGTAAAAGAACCCATGTGGAATATGTAAAGAGTCATTGCAAGAAACAATAGTCCTATTCTCCGTCACAATTGAAGTGTCATTATCATCTACTATAACTTTTGAAGCACAAGTCCAATGAGTATGAAATTTCTATTAGAGATGTCTAGCTTGATGGTAATCAAATCCTTTCTTTTTTAGAAATTAGAAAAAATCATTTTATATTTAAAAATCAATTTTATTAATTTGTCACATTTTGAGATTTAGGGGGCTTTACTATATTTGGAGTACCCAAATTGAATGATCTAGAGTTGAGATTTTGGTGGTCTATTTCCACACTAGGTGGGCATATGTCTATCAAGGGGAGTCTAAAAATATATTATTTTATGTCCTCCATGTTCATGCAAATAGAGCTCCTTTGCACAAGTTTAATTTTTAACATTGAAGAAGGTTTGAACTTCATTTTTTTGGTGAATCTCATCACCATCAAGTCCTCACATTCAAATGACCAATTTGCAAGGCTTTTTTGTTCATGATTTTTTATTTATTATTAATGATCCTAAATTAGGATTAATAGAAGCTCAATCACTCATATTTAAGTGAAAAGCAAAAATTGTATTCAAAGTAGAATTTAGACTTCATTTAGGCATAGTAGAATAACTTTAAGTTCAAAAACTTTTGGACTAGATTAATATAAAAAATCAATCTCATTTTCATCTCCAAAAAATTATTTGAGATTTCAAGCCTCCAATCAAAATTTATGGACAAAATTCAGAAAGGGGTTAGAAGGGACATTTTCTTTGACATTTTCAATTACTCTCTCTGAATTTTACAAGTGGATTTCTTCAAATGAAACTTATTTTAATTTTCCAACTTTTCTTAGTTCAAATGTTTTTGGAAAAAAGTTATTCTGCTATCTCCAAATGAGATCTAAACTCGGGGGGGGGGCATTCCTTACTACATTTTGCATACACGTGCAATAACGACATATTTAATAGGGGGCTATTTACCTCCTGAAAAAGATTATAAGGCATGCTATTTTTTTAAATAAAGGTAAATGTTGGTGATTAAGTGCACCCTATTGGTACTTATAATTTTTCGAAGGGGCATTTAAAGGGACCGTATATTACTTATACCCCATTTTTTTTTCTCACACCCCATTTCTTTTCTACACCCCATTTTTTCTTAAACCCCAGTTTCTTCCTAACACCCCGGGTTTTTTATTGTATCACATCCTATTTGTGAATTCTATGCTGTCCTGGAAGTGTCTAATACTAGGAGTTATGCTCGTATGACATGCAAAGACGAACAAAACAAGAGAGCAAGGGCAAAGAAATGCCAACATAAGCATTAGTACAAAACAAAAAATTAACCAAACACCACAATCTAGGATGGTAACATGGCATCGTTTGTATTGAAGAAGACAGTCCAAGATGGTGACATGCATCCTGCATTGCTCTACATTTGGTCAAATCAAATTATATTTAGAAGTCCTCAGATAATTTCTAAAATCACTACAGTAGACAAATTGGCAAAGAACTTGCAGTTATCTAGCACCCCCAACATCCAAAAAACACAGAGTGCACAAGCAGCCTCTGAAAAAATTGGCATCTTCGATGCTGTGAGTTGCCAAAGGCCAAATCAAATACTTCACGTCCTCAAAATCTGGCACAAGACACAGTCCTTTAAGTCAATCATAGACAAAACAAGGTAAACAAGCATTTTAGGTCTATTCATATCTACACAACATACAAAAGCCACTAATACAAAAGACTAGGTGAGAACTATGGACTCCTATAATTGCAAGACGATAGAAAATGAAACCATCACGGCTGAGGTTTGGTAATGTAATAGCCTCCACAAATTGCACAACCTACGACACTCGACACTAAATTCATAAACTAGAAAGGAAAGACCAATGTACTAGAAATCTGAGACTGGAACCGCATTTAGGTGAGTTTGGGGTGGAGGCCACTTGGGGGGTGCATTCAATGTAATTTTCATGACCACGTGCGAACAAAACCTTCAACCTTACCTTATATTGTAAAAAATCAATCAAATAGTTTCAAAAATTATAGAATGTTTTTCTATGTTGAAAGTTTAAATTGTGAATTTTTGAAGAAAAAAAATTCTAAATAATTACTTATAAATTTTGTAAAAAAATGAATATACTGTATTGCTAGAAAAAAAATTCAACCCCCTACTTTGTATGGTAAAAAATGTTTTAAAAAACATTTTTAAATTGCCAATAAATGAAGGCTTGGATATAGTTTAATAGTTTATGTATACCAAAGTTAAATACAATTATCACTCAAATGCAATCTTGATAAATATTTGAAGTGAAAATACAACCATTTTAGTGCAATCTTCAGTTGTGCGTTTGGATATCTTGTTGAATTCAATTGAATCCAAATTTTTTTCACATAAAAGATATAATGATTATGTGACAACATCCAAAAATTTGGAACTAAATCAAAATTTATTAAAAAGTAAATAGGGGTTGTAGATTCACTTGTTCGTACGTGATTAACAAAGAATCCATTGAGTGCATCCCCCGAGGGAGGCCAAGTCACACAAATTGGATCAGCTTGATCTCCTTGTGAATCTCATATGCACAACGTAGCAGCAGTTCACATGAAGGTAGTCGTGACACACATACAACATTGATAGGAAATCAACAACAACAAATATTAATGCATTAACAAGACTGATCCTGCAAAAACGGAGCTCAGGAACTCACCACTGTTTGCAACAATGGTTGGATATAACCCTAAATAGCAAGAAAGTCTTCAAGTGTCCAAACTCAAAGACCTGGAGCACAGGAATTACTTACCGCAAAATGAAGCGTGAACAATCTTGAAGTCAATGCTGCCCACCACTAGCTCAATCCTTGAAGCCGCTAAACCATTAATCTAGCAGCAACAACGCACATACCAATGACCTCCAAAAATTGGCAAACACAACAACAACCCTAAATCCGCAACACCCTACAGAAATTTGCAAAAACAACGGAACCCCAAAGCGTAGCGTACGTAGCAGACAGGTGGTTGAGAATTTGAAATCCGTGTTCACTTCCCATCCCTGGTCCGCGGCAATGACAGCTCATTAGAAACCATGATCTGAAAATAAAACCTCAACATTGGATACATATCCTTCTTCTTCTGTCAAAGCCGTTGTGATAGACATCCATCCTTAGAATTTGGAGTGGAAGTATACTTTCCATTCGTGTTGGATGAACCTTGAAGGACAAACCCTATACCCTAACTAGTCACCCTAAATCTTTTTTCACCATGCTACTTTACATTTACTACTTAAATAATTTTATGATTTTAAGCCTATCCTATATTATAAATAATCATGTTTTCCACTATCAGAGTATCCTATATTATATGTAATTTTCTTACAAATTCTACTAAAAATTAATATAATGGACCCTACATTTTATTGCACGTAGTTTCTATGTTTTCCTCATCACCATCAAGTCTTTACAAATGGCAAATTTTTAGTTTAAAAAAAAATAGTGTTCCTATTTTTTACAAATTAGTTTCTAAATTCTTCAAAAATGTAATAATTTTATTTTGTGAATAACTTTTGACCTACATTTATCTTAGGTCTCAAATTTTGGTGACATATTTTTTTTAGTGTTATACTAATTATCATTATTTTATTTTACTTTTACATATTTTTCTCCAAAAGGTTCTTATAGAGCGAGTACTACAACAAACACTGCAAAAACTACACAGTGTTTCTTGCAATGACCCTTGAACCCGCTATCCAAGTATGGTAATGTGCAAATAAATTGCCTTGAATTGATGAATTGCCTTCAACTTAGTATTTGAACTAATTTAAATTTTATTTGTTGATTTTTTAACCAATTGCTTTTACAAACTTAAGGAAAATGATTGTAATGCCCCCCCAAATTAGGTGTTTACCAAATTAAATGACTAAGCTTAGGAAACAACCAAATGACCATGGAGAACCACTAAAAAGAATAGCAAAAAGCTGAGTCACCCTATAAACTCCTTGTTCACTTCAGAGTGTGCAAATTAGAAGAAGTTTTTAATTCTTATGCACTCATTTGTTTAGCTTTGTGACTCTAGAAGACAAAAAATTTTACTGTTCCACATAGATCCGATATGTCATTCTCAAGATGCAATCAAATAATGCTCAATGACATGTATGCAATTAAATATTTAAATATGTTTACTTCTTGTTATCAGGAAACAGTTTTTGGATCAGTAAATTACTTGTGCGGGTGCTTTTGATAATTTGATTTTCATGACTATTTTGAAGATTGAGAAGAGAATTAACCCCTAAAGGACCAGAATGCATTTTTTGGCAACATAGAAATTTTGGGCGCGTACATGTGATTAGAGATTTGCATATTTTAAGCTGAAATTTTAATAGAAGTTGGGGATGAGAATTTCATATGCACTAAATTTCATGAAATTTGAAAATATGAGTCAAAAGTTATGGCCAAATATGTTTTTTTTTTTTGTAACTGGGCAATTGGGCCAGTTGGGGCAGTTAAGGTAGATAAAAAAATATCACTTTTTTCAAAAACTAAAATTTGAAATTGGTCTTCTAAAGATATATATATATGTACGTAGAAAGCTTTGAATCATTCCATTTTGATCAATGAGTCAAAAGTTATGAAGAGTGCATAATTCTTAATTGTAGAGCATGATTTCACAGTTTTGATAAACAACGGAATAAGATAGGAGGCTCAAAAATGGAGCACCTAAGGGCTGGTCCGCCTTTTTCATGTATTTCCTTGGATGGGAATATTTTTAGCTCATTTTTCAGACAAAGAGAAATTGATGAGGAATCTAACCCAAGTGATTTTTGTATTTTTTCGAGCATTTTTGAATTATTTATAAATTTTCAGCCATCTATAGGAGCTATTCTTAATGCCCGCTCTGTTTTATAGCCTCCTACCTTAAAGGTCCATGGCATGGGTTGGGATTCCTCAAAGAGTGTTGATCTTTTCTTGCATTTGAGGTGCAGATTCAAGTTTACAAGGTCTATTGAAGAGCTGGTTAGCTATAGGTCATAGGAAAAAAATAGTGTGACCATGACTGAGGCTCTCTCCTAGATAAACAACAATATTAGTTTGTTGATAGTGGATAGTGGAAAAATTAAACAAAGAAAATATTGAATCAATAATATGTAAGCAAAATTTAAAATTTTAATTTTTTTATAATTGGACCTACCCACTAACTAGTTGGACCTCTTCCTACCAAACCCAAATTGAGTTGTGCACCGTAAATGTAGTTGTAGATAGGATTTTGAAATTTAAATTCAAGAACCATAGTGGATAAAGAGTCAATGCCATAGTTTGTGTTTGGAGGACAAAGCCAATAAACCATCTATATAGTAGCCATGAGCACACTTTATGAACATTCATTGTCCATTACGTGCTTAACCCCTAAAGTTCCTTGACTATATTTTTACCAAAAACGTTCCAAAACTGCCATTTCTAATATAAATACCAAATTTTAGGAAAAAAAAAATTTAGTGGATCTAATTGTAGGATCTTGTAGTATGCTGGTTTGAAAAATGTGGAAACAATTTCAAAAGTTTCCACCTTGTGGATTGCAAGATATTAGCGTTTGAGTTGACAAAAATCCTTTTTTTGGCCCTGCGAAAAATATAGCAGTTGCAATTTACAAGGTCACATTTTTATGAAAAAATGTCCAAAATGGTGTTGCTACTTTGTATTCATTTTTCAAGACAAGTTGGCTACATGATTAAAAAAATTAGATCATTTTAAATTGTACAATATATAGGAAAAAATAGTAAGTAGGAAGAAATAGAGGATGATTTAAAATGCTAAATTGTTAAAAATTTAGTTATGGAATTAAAAAAAAGCCAATCCCAGTGGTTGTAATGTTGTTATGAACAATCTACATCCTATGATTTTTTATTTTTTTTTAAATATTGAAAATTGAGTTAAATAAAGGACTTCAAAGTTTGTTTTAGAGTAGGGAATCTATACCTACTTGCAAACTAAAAATCCTCTTAACTTTCATCTCATTGATCAAAATGGAATGATTTAAAGCTTTTCAAGTATATATAAATCTAAAAAAATAATTTTAAATAATATTTATTTCTGAAGAAAGTTTTTTTTTATCTGCTTGGACTACCTGGTCAAGGAAAAAAATTACATATCATACAATAACTTTTGATTATGCAGTCAAAATTTATAAAAATTGTTGGGCTTTAAAGAAAAACCTTGTCCCCATGTTGTTGTCTCAAATTTCAAAGAAAATAAATTTCCATTTGTAATAAGCTACCCAAAATTGCTATGTAGCCAAAAAAATGCAACTTGGTCCTTTAGGGGTTAAAGAATACAAGTCAAAATAATATACTATTGTGTTGTGAGGATCGACACAAAACTCGACGCAAAAAGATAAGAACATGTAAGCTCTAGATGGAGTATGGCAAGAAGATGGAAGGCTACTAGGGTGAACGTCACAAAAAGCTGGGAAGTTGCTCAAGCTAAATATAAACGGAGTGCAACCTTTGTCCACTCAACGATGAAGCCAAGATGAGGCGGGGCCCAGGCTGTGTGAATTGCTCGGTGGATGGTACATATGGACTCGTTCTAAAAAATTGGAGGTGTGCACTACTAATTCCATTTGATAAGGGAATTCGGCTTCGCACTTATTTTGTGCAGAATTAAGCTTGATTTTGATAACACCCTTTGCAACAAATTTTGTTCCATTTGGAGGTACCATAACCCTCACATGGCATTAGAAGAAGAAAGAGGCCAAAGGAGGGTTGCAAGTTTTCAGACCACAAGGAAGGCTAGTGTAGTTGAAAAAAAAAATTAGTGTATTGCAAGGCTTGAATTGTGTGGGACAATTTAATGAAATAAATGAAAAAACCCATTAATTTTAAAAAAATGCAAAAAAAACACTATGGGTGATTGCAAAAAACATTTGTCCTTTTTTTTTGTCACCTTGCAATGACCTCATATAGGTGGTTTTTCGCTCATAAATTTTGCATCGATGGCGAATTTCATTAAAATGGCGGTATTCTATGTGCCATTTTCACACCGTGACATCTAAGACAAGTATACATTGCTAACATCTAGGTCAGTTTTAGATTTCAAAAATCTAGGACTGACATAGATATCGAATTGCGCAATCTTAAAAATCTAGGATTGTTGTAGATTTCAAATATCTAGGATAAATGTAGATTTCAAAAATCTAGTACTAGTATAGATTTTGTTATAGAAAAAGCAATTCAAATTGTACAGTCTGAATTGCTAAAATGTACCAAATTAACGGAATATTGCCATTTTAATGACATTGGCCATATCGTTTGTCCATTTTCTATGAAACTTGAAGTTTCATAGGTACATGTGGTAGTTGCAGATGCTGAGTATTTTTTTGGATTTTCTTAAAATTATTTTATTATTTTTAAACAACCTCCAATTGGATGTCTACCTGGGTGATTGCAAGAAATACTTGTATTGTCTGGTTGCTTTTTTTTTGGACCACTATAACTTTGCTATAACTTTTGATTCATAGGTTCAATGCCAAAACCAAAGAAACGCTTTTTAGATGTCCTTATTGTAATTGTATCCCTTATTTTTCAAAAATAAAAAAAATCGATCTATATTTAAAATTCAATTTTGTTAATTTGTCACACTTTGATGTTTAGGGGGTTTTAGTACTATAGAGCAATTTAAATTAATGATTTTCTGTTGAAATTTCTATGGTTTATTGCCCTAGTAGGTAGACATATTCCTACCAAAGATCTTTTAAAAACACATCATTTTATATCCTCCACAGTTGTGCAAATAGGCCTCCCTTGTGTGCGCACTTCTAAACATTAGAGATGGTCTTGGCTTCATTTTTTTGGTCAAATTCATCACCAAGAAGTCCTCCCAAATGGACTTTTTTAGTTTTGTTCAAAATTATTTTTCCCTTTTTTTCTACAAATTAAAATGTCGAAGGATGTATTTTCTTCTTCCCTAGAATAGTCTTCAAAATTGTCCCAAAAAATACATCCTTTGACATTTTAATTTGTAGAAAATAGAAAAATAATTTTGAACAAAACTAAAAATTGGACATTTGGGAGGACTTCTTGGTGATGAAATTTGACCAAAAAAATAAATCCAAGACCATCTCTAATATTTAGAAGTGCGCACGCAAGGGAGGCCTATTTACACAACTGTGGAAGATATAAAATAATGTATTTTTAAAAGATATTTGGTAGGAATATATCTACCTACTAGGAAAATATACCATAGAAATTTCAACTGAAAATCATTAATTTAAACCGCTCAATAGTACTAAAAATCTATAAACGTCAAAGTGTGACAAATTAACAAAAATAAAAAATCGAATTTTAAATATAAATTATTTTTTTTTTAATTTTTGAAAAATAAGGACAATGAGGACATCTAGGAAGCATTTTTTTGTTTTTGGCATTGAACCTATAAATCAAAAGTTATAGTAGTCCAAAAAAAAACGCAACCAGACAATACAGATGTTTCTTGCAATCACCCACGTTAGTCATTTTTGACCCAAAAATGAAAATTTGAAGCTCAAAATTGGGATACCAGGACTTATACTAAAGTTACAATAGCCTATGAAGGATTTCTAAAAATAGTACCACCTTCCACCTTCCACATGTGCATTTTTCAACACTCTTTGACTGTGCATAACTTTTAGAGATAAATTTTTCTAGTCATGAATCTTTATATATATACTTTTTTGAATGCTTAACAAATTATCCATGTTTTATTATATTTAGAAAAAAAATTATTCTAGAAATCACAGTACTTGAGTACTATGGCCGTTTTAAACCAAAACCGGCAAATGTTTCTTGCAACAATTCCTATATGTTCAAATGAATGCAAACTTTAAAAAGTTAGAAATCTAATATGGCATGAAGACTATTGCATCAAATAATATTATTTATTATTTATTAAATATTATTTATTCTATAATTATTTTTATTATATAATATTTTGGCCAACGCAGTTGGTTCATAATCTAGGAAACATCCTAGAAACAGCTCTCCCATGGCCTTGATTTCCTTCTAATGTTCATGATTTAACCCCTAAAAGACATTGAAGACATTTAGTGTCTGATGTATGACAAAGCATCTTTCTATGTGGATAAGGACAATCTTTCATCCTCGGAATTTGTGTCTCGAAAGAAAATGGTCTTCTACGGTAGATTGACCTCTAGTGAGTGATTCTAATTCATCTTTTGTTCATGATGCACGGTGACAAAACCTCTCATTTCCTCGGAGACCAGCCCCGCTACAGCCATGGACCATCGCTCCTGTTATCCACACGGCCAAGAGTACCGCGTGACAGGATTAACGATTATCTGTAGCGTGTGGAGCTTATGACATGAGCACTACGTGTTTGTGTGCTCAGCAAAACTGGCTTGACTGATCTTTTGAAATTGACTTTAATTTTAAGTCATACCTTGTTGCAGGATTCAGCTGATCCATAGAATAGTATCGCCGGGACAGTTCTATTGAACCTTAGTGTTCTATGGGCCCATTCGAGAGTTTGCATCTGTACTGAGCACCATGCAACAACAGCAACAAAAGCTGGCATTGACCTGCATATAACGTAACCTTTACAAAAGTTGATAGGAGCATATAAAGTATATTTGATTCGTGCGAGTGGGGGTGGAATCACACGGAGTGCACTGGATGCTATTTCATTTGTAAGCATATGATGTTGAATACTTAGGCCACACTCTAACATGTTTCGACAAAGACAAGGTCGTGATCCGTTCTAGGAGTTAATGGATACCTTGAGTGGGTGCAGCCGATGACATCAGCACTACGTCTCTGTGTTCTCAGCAAAACTGTATGATCGAGTGATTGCAAGTCCCGATAGCTGGGGCTGGTTGCTAAGAAAAGTGCCGTAACGATGGTGTTCAAGGTAGCATGTCCAGATTCTGCCCACGCTCCAAGAACTGCTCCTAGATTATACCATGAAGTGTTACGTACTATAGGAATGAAGAACTGTCCAATGATGAATTGGTGCCAATTCGGATTAGTATTGTTTCCAAATTTGTGCTTCAGAAATTCCAACCTTGCGGTTAAGTCATGGAGCTTGCAATCGTGATCGCTTTGCGTTCATCGTTTTCGTCAGCCGTTTGTCCTTCTAGTTTCTGTCCCAAGCGGTTGAAGAATCTCTCGAGCACCCGACCAGGAAATCGTGACATCAAGGTAGAATCTGCTGACGCTACATGAATGACAGAAATGAAGTTGTGAAGTTAAAATTTATTTGTGAAAATCTTCCCGTAATCGTTGTCCAAGAATCTTGGTACAGAAGAGTAAAAATGAACCAGAAATGACATGAAATAATCGACATGAGTCACATTTCCAGAGCACCGAGGCAGAGACTTGCCGGCATCTCAGCTGCTACCCCTGCAACGTACCATGTCTGTAAATTTTCATTTTTTACTGTTTCTGACTTCAGCACTTTTGCAACCGAAAATTCCACCTCATGTTGATAGTTGAGCACTCCCTCATTATAACAAATCAGGAGTAGCTTACCTTACACCATATTATACATTGACTGCCGCTAAACTTGTCTACAAAACAACGGAAAAAAGTTCAGATGAAAATCATCGCTACTCTATGAGTTACAGAGGCTTTCTCTTCTGTCTGTCGTCCACACCATGAATGTCTGACGCGCTTAGGGATTAACTGTAAGCCACACTCTACCCTGTTTTGACGAAGAAATGATCGTAGCACATCCATATTCTGGCCATGCTTCAAGAATTGCTCCTAGATTACACCATGAATTGTTACTATAGGAATGAAACTCTATTCAATGATGAATTGGTGCCAATTTGGGAACATGGGCAATTTTGTTAAAATGGCGATATTTTTTTAAATGGCATGAAAACAGTTTAGAACATCCATCCTGAAATCTATACCTGTCCTAGATGGTTTAGAACGGCACACCGTCAAAGTGGCACTTGGAATACCGCCATTTTAACGAAATTGCCCATGAACACTATTGCACAATTTTATTAGTGGTTGGAGGCTGAGTTTGATTTGGAAGTACACAAAATTTAAGTGTAAATAATGTGGAGTTATGAATAGCGGGACCCTTTGTGCCATCCTAGGCAATTATATGTACCATATTGTTCCAGTTTAAGGTTTGTATGCTTTCATTTTTGAACTCCATTTGCACCATTGATGAACAACGTCTATTTAACATTTAACGGCAATACCTATGGACTTCAATAGCACCCTCTTGCTACGAGAAAATCATATCTAATTCAATTGAAGTTTGAAAATTACAAATCAAATTGTGATGCATGTATCTCCCACTCTTCTTTCCTTTGAAAATTTGTTAGAAACTACTTTGATCCATAATTCCACATAGTCTAAGAGATCCTAAGCCAACTTATTTTTAAATGGGTGGTTTCTAGCTACACCTCCTACGGTAAGAATTAATAGACACCTTCAGTACGTGCAAACCAATGACATCAGCACCACATGTTTGTCTACTCATCAAATTGGCTTGAGAGATAATTATAAGTCCAAGTGGCTCAGACTAGTTGACAAAAAAGTGATGATACCATAGTGTTTAATAGACAACATTCTACCATGTTTCGATGAAGAAAAGGTCATGATCCTTTAAGGTAGCATGTCCATATTCTTCATATGCTCCAAGATTCTACCATGAATGTTACTATAGATTGAAACAAAAAACTGCCCAAATGAGTGAATGATGAATTGGTGCCAAGTTGGGATTCCTGTTGCACAGTTTTATGAGTGGTTTGAAAGGAGCATGCAAGTGTGTATTTCGTAGGAGTGGGGGTGGAATCTCTCGGAGTGCATTTGATGCTATTTCATTTGTAAGCATCTGGTGTTGAATACTTAGGCCACACTCTACGTACCTTGTTTCGACGAAGACAAGGTCGTGATGCTTTTTAGGAGGTTAGTGGATTCCTTGAGTGGGTGCAGTGAATGACATCAGCCACGTCTCTGTGTGCTCAGCAAAACTGTGTGATCGAGAGATTGCAAGTCCCAAGGGCTCGGGCTAGTTGCTAGACAAGTGCCGAATTTGGCCACTGCCAAGCTGTTTAGTTCGTCGGTGCCACTTGGATGGCCAGTAAAGTACAGTCCCAAAGTTACGGTAGTTGTAGTCCAAGTACTGTATAGTTCCATCCAAGTGGCAAAACAGTGATTAGTTCTGACTAAGTTTTTTTAACAGACAATAAGCATGAGTGGTCAGTGGAATGGGTAAGGAAAACCAGCTTATGATACGACTGGTTTTATTGACATTATTGAAAATTAATTAATTTTTTTTCCATATAAAAGACAAATGTGAGAAATAGAGAGAGCAAATGAATTTTTTTTTTTTGACAAAGTATGAACTTGTTATGAATATTTGAAGTTTGCTGCCCAATTTGTCCAAAAGTGGTTGTCTTTAGACTACTCCAAAACCACCCAAGTTATGTAGTACCCATAATGGTTGTCTTAGCACCTATTTAAAGCAATTGCAATATTTCCTAAAATGGCCACGACATGAAGGAATAAAAAACTATTACTCCTTGTCATAAATTTACACTAAAAAGGTGAAAGTTCCTGTTGCAATCACTAATAATCCCTTCACCATCACTTAAGACATTGATTGTGGAAACTAACTCAACCTAATTAGCTCAAATCTCTTTTATTGCAAATTTTTTGTCATGGGTTGATGTAAGATTGTAATTCATGGGTCATAAGCTAGGTGTCTGCATTGGACAGTTTGCTTGTTGTAGGTTGGTTTACCTTATTTCAAAGTTTGCTATTGTTTACACCATCTTAATAATTAAAGGTCTAGGACATTGTGGCAAAATAGTGCCAAATTGCACCCAAAATAAAAAATTTGGTTAAAAGATCATGACAAATTGTGAAATTTTTCACCATAAGACATCAAATTTTTAAAAATCTTGGATGAAATAGCTAGACTGTGGATGAAAACGCAATTATGAATATATGTGCTATGTGCTAATGTGTTGTTTTCTATCCAATATGTGGATCAGAATGTTGAAATTTGGAGCACCACTATAAAATTTTACATCGCACTTTGGCACTTCATAAAAAATGGAAAAAAGGCCCTGGTGTGGCCTATAAAACAGACTCACTTCGTTCATTTTCATAAGCCAGTCGATCCGTTAGTGCGAGTGCTCACTTCGTTCATTTTCATGAGCCAGTTGATCCGTTAGCAGGAGTGCACACAGTGAAGGGTGAGTTTACGGCACCTTCAGTTGGTTGATCATGGCGCCAGCATTGTCTTTCTTCTCCCGTGCTGGAGATGCCTCTGCTGTCGAAGTCCCTGTGAAGGATCATTGCGTTGGTGTGCACGATTCGAATGGTAAGCCTCCAACCCCTTCAGCCGGCCCTTCTTTCAATTCGATTCTTGGGCAAAAGTTCAGTATGACGGGAACATGCCAAAGGGCATCTTCTCAGTGCATCCTGCAGTTTGATTTGCCATAGGCAGTGCATGTTGTTGTGCATCCGGAGAGCTGTACAGTGCAATGCTCTCCCAATAGACTGCTGAAAGGGAGTCAGAGGGGGAAGCCCTCATTTTAGGAGGGCACTGTACAGTACAGTACAGAGCGTTTCCTGTACTGGGATTTTCACGGGTGTTTTTCCGATTCTTCACTTGTGTGTGGTGTCTGCAAATAATTTCAGGCTTTGTGCAATAGCTTCAAATAGTTTCTACTTCACCAGCCTTTGAAATTTGCTGTACACTGCTGAATAGATTGTGTCTCCAACAGTTCCAGTCCAGGCTCACATAGCAACTTACTGTTTCCGACATGTATGTATGCTTACAACGCAGAGCCAATGATAGGGAGAGTCAGCAGTATAACTGTTAGTGTATTGTGAATTCATGAAATGAAACATGAAAAGTACTAGTATTCAATCTATAATTAAATTTTAAAAAAATGATCAATTTTGGTATATAATCTGACAATTGAATATGGTAAGTGTATTAGTAGTAAAACCAAGTGAACCTTATAGATAATTATGTTCTATGAATCATGTTTTGTAACTTAACCCCCCCACACCAAAAGTAGTTATTCCTCTTAGTTGCATTCTATAATACATTTTCACAATACTGGATATTTGAATTACCTCTTGGTGCTTAATAGGTTAAGCAACTATGACCATTTCTAAATACTTTTGTACGTAGCCATTTTCTTTCATTGCCAATTTCTTTCATTGTTGAAAAAGTGCCAACTAAAGTCATCAAGCTTCAATTGAATATGATAAATCCCTTTGAAGTCATATTCAAGGTCATTTTCATCCAAAATTCAACCAATTTTCTTGAGTTTTGAAAAAAAATTGCAAAAAAAAGATGTAGTTCTTGATCACCAATGGCGCAGTTTGGCCCCCATTGTGCTTGGCTGGTTGCATCTTAAATTTTCTCTTCTCTTGTTAATAATCTTTCTTAAAATACACAAGTGACAATAAAATATGGAAACATTAATCCTTCACTAATGAACATGGATTTAATAATTTGTCTTGTTTTGATTCTGAAGATCCAAATATTGAATTTGTCTTTGTTTAGGGACCAAGACTATGGAGCTCGTGGATCCAATTTCACCTACCAAACTTGTGTCCATAGTTGATGATCAAGTTCCACCCTTACTCTCAATGATCATTGATGGCTTCCCGCCTTTGCAACAATCCAAGTACTTACCTGAGGCTGAAAAAATCTTGCACCAGTATATTGAGCGCTATCCGAATGTCATTACCTGGGATGAATATTGTCGTGTAGGCCTTTCTTCAGCAAGCTGGGTGCACTCTGGAGTAACTAGCATCGATCGTCTCATGATGGTTTCCATTAATTATTTATTACAATTCTTGTTGGATGATCTCTTTTTTGATAGCCCAGACGAGTTTATTCAAGAGCAATACGGCATTACCAGCAGTGTATGTGAGAGCCAAAAAAATTCAAGAATATTTTGCCCACTTGGATGAGGTTTACAGTCAACAAGCACAGCCAGGCACTCATGTGATGGAGACAATAATATGGGAGGCAGGACAGGACACTTTGGCGTTGTCCAACCTTGAATGGTTTAGGAATTATTGCGCATGTGTTGTGGAACACCACCATGTAACTATTGCTACCCATGCTGATCTTGTCCAAGGCCATAATTTATGCTTCGAGGACTTGGACTCGTATACTGGTATACGTGGTGGAAATTTTGGCGGGAAACTTGTTCAAATGCTGATAGAGTTTGCCAGTGAAAACTACATTCCAGATGTACTAAGGGTGAATCCATACTTGGTAAATGTAACCACGGCAACTTCCATCCATCTTGGATTTTCAAACGACGTCTTCTCATACCACAAGGAGAGCACAATAGAACAAAACCCTTGCAATTTGATCACCTTGCTGATGAAACGTGAAGGGAAGCCTTTTGTCAAGACCATGCATATGGCAATAGACTTGGTGAACTCATATGCTTGTGCAATTATGGATTTGGATGCTCAAGCTTGGACCCCTACTTTGCAGGAGCACATGCATAATATCAAAGCTCTCATAGCTGGGAATGTTTACTTTGGTTGCTTTGATGACCGCTATCGGCATCTTGATTCAGTTTATCCAGAACATAGAGACACAATTCTTGGTAGTTGGAAACTCCTTCCACATGCCAAAGAGCCAGGGCTCTAATTTTTTTGTCTTGTTGTGTTGTTGATGGGACAATTTCGTCTAGAAAGTTTATCCTTACATTACCTTTATTTCCTAGAGGGGATAGGATACTATCTCTAAAAAATAGAGTAGTAGTGAGTGATGAACTACTATTATAATTGATCTTTGGAGTTTGGAGTATGCTTTGAATTTCTTTTTCAGTTATTCTTCACTTTGAAAGCATTACTTGAATTGCTATCATTGATTGGAGAGAAAATGTATAGTGTCACCAGCACGAGCAATGGCTCTAGTTGACATGTTGTTGGAGGCTACCTTTTGCATTAGAATAAAATTGTCCCATTTGTTCATATGAACAATGTCAGCGTTCAGGAATCGTTCAGGAATCGTCAATCACTTCTATGGTTTGGAGTTATTTGTTGTTTGTTGGTGTGTCTGTGCTGGCCTTCGATTGTGGCGACTACAATTTCAAGAGAATTGTTAAGCTCTGCATGATGAGGAGTGTGTTTTTATGACCTGCCTTGAAACTCAAGCTTGCTGATTTGGAATCAAAATTACAGAGGTGATCTACTATCAAAATCTGAATTGCTTTCTTGGTTTTCTCTTATTAAACTCAATTTTTTCTTAAAGTTCTTCCCAATTGACAGATGATCTTGTGGACCACGTTTCGTTTAAAACTAGTCATTCCCCGGCGGCAGACTTCAAGACGAGACAGACACTGTAAATGCTCGGGTTAAAGCTGAGCACAACATTGCAGACATTCAAGCTTGTAAGGGAGCGGAACTTGCAGCTAGAGGTCCTCAGCTTGCAGATCGCAGCAAAACCAGGTATAACAGGTTGTAACACTTTTTGTTTTGTCGATGACTCTTCCTTTAATTGGTTGCCAATCTTTGCACCATCTCGTAACGTACAGATATTCATCTAATACACTTTCATAGTGGTACGTTAGTTAAAACTCTATTGCATATTATTTCTGATGCGACTGCAGAAAGAGGGAAACCTCAGAAACGACATAAACATGTAGCATCAAAGACACAAAACGTTGAAAGAGTAGGACGGTGAGCACTGAAAATAGCACAAGCAGAAGGTACTGTGTGACATCTTCTACTTTGGAAAAAATAAAAGTTCTCATTGGAGGTCAAACTACTGTGCATTTCTCCCCTTTTTGCACAAAATTCAAAGGATGAACAATTGCACTTGTGTCTTACATAGAAAGATTATTTGTAGTTCATCTGCCAAAAAACAGCTTCATTTTAAGGGTTAAGAAATAGGGTAAGAGTAAATCAGTAGACTCCAACATGAGGACAATCAGAAGAACCGTCGCTCAAATTCACATCTGAATACTAGAGACCTATTGAATCCATGACGGCTTCTGAGAATTTTGAACGCAGACCAGAACGTAATCAATTCTTTTGAAATAAAAGATGACGCTTACACCACTCTCGGATCCAATTGCTGGAAATTCGTAATCAGCGAAGACACCGAATGGAATCAAAAGCGCGTCAAAGCTGTCAAGGAGTTGACGGAAGCTAGATCGTCAAACCTGGGTTTTGAAGATGGAATTAATTCTTGAATTAACAGTTAGATCTATGATTTCAGGGTGATTGCAAGAAACACTTGTACTATTTGTTGCGTTTTGCATTTTTGGACTTTTGGTACTTTTGGTACTATGAGTCACCTTTTGTACTATTGAAGGCATGGATCATAAAATTTGAATGGTCAATTGGATTTCAAATTTACTATTCTCACAACAAGTGATGTTCATCATTGGATGACAAAAATGAATGAAAATACTTAATTTGTAATTAAAAAACAATTTACATTGGCAAATAAAAGGTATTACAAGCCCCAACAGTACTATTGAGTCTTTTTGTGTACCTTGAAGTACTATTTTGAGCCACATGTTACAATTTATCCTAGAAAATGAGACTTTCACGTTTCTATTTTTGAAAATTAGGAAATGAGTTATTTTAAAAATGGACATTGTTGTCGACTAAGAGCAAAGTAGGAAGATCAAAGTTAGAACTAAAAAAACATTTTTAATTCAACATAAATTCAAACTGAATATAGCACACTTTAGACCAATATAAAACACACTTGGAAAATGTTTTTGGAAATCCCTCCCTTGAAAAGGTGTATTTCTATTAGAAGAGCTAGCTTACCAAATTTGATGATGGTACTCTTCAAAAAGTACTCAATAATACTAAAAACCACCCAAACCGCATCTGTGACATATATTCAAAATTCAGTTTCACCTATTAAATTAGTTTTGAAAAAATTGAAATAATTTAAGTGCATTTTCTATTGCTATAGGAAGTTAGCTTTTGAATTTCATGTTCATTCAATCATTTTTGCAATACTTATGGCACAAAACAACTTCTGCATTGAACGTGTGACAAAAAATAGTATAGGTGTTTCTTGCAATCACCCTTCAATCACTTAATTTTTGTATAAAATTAGAATGAAATTTTTTGAATGAAATGAAATTGTAGTTAATTGTAAATCATATTATGCTAATATTAAATAAACATGGATGCATTTGTCTATTCTCATTTTAAATACACCATAATAAATTATAATAAGTGATACTACGTAATAAATTGAACCATAATAAATCTTATGTGACCAACTTCACTACTATTTCTAAGAATTTATTAAGGCATTTCATTTCAAATTCAACATCACAGATTTGCAATTTATATGAAAAATATTTTTCTGAAGACCATATATTTTCTATATTTTGAATATCCTCACACTTAGACAAATTCTATATAGTTTCTATTGCATTCTTGAATGTTGTTTTCTTCTAATGATCCACTTTTGAGGTGAAGTAGTCCTACGTACATCAATCTCATAAAATTACTAGGATATTTCTTTGTCAAGCCTACCTCAAACTTATAACCGTATACAAAATATATACTTTGTAGATCAAAAATCAAAAAGTAAAAGGATCTACCTCAAACCCACCTCAACCGCTTATAATTTTTTATGGATTCTAGTGTAGAGAAAACAATATGAAACCAGACTGGCCTCTTTGATATATTGCCTTCTCTAATATCATGTCCTCTGTTCACTAACCAAACTTACTCTAGAAGAATGACATACCCACACCCAGTTTAAAACTCACCCTGAACACTAGCGTATTATGACACTCAGTCTGTCAATTCACGTCACTTTGCATATGAATTGGAAACTAAGAAATTCAAATAAGATTTAATGTGGAAAGGACTCTAGACCACCAGGAACTATATTGTCATAGTTTTATAGAATTTCTAATAACTACAAGTCATTTTGGCGCCTGGATTAGTATTAAAGAGGTATGGCACAAATAATGGATAACAGTCAGAATAACTCCATTCTTCAATTACTCTTAATGTCCAAGTAATGGATAACAGTCAGCTGGAGGAGTCCAGATTGCATATATTTTCCCACAAAGCCTGGAAACCAATCACACCAAATCAAATTTCTTTCAATCTACATTTTCTAGTGTCCTGCAAGAGTGCAAGGCAAAGCTCGGTTCAGTCCAAGCGCAAGGAGGATTCGCAGGAAAATCACGCAAGGCAGCATCAACATGTATCCATTAATAGGTAAGCTTGCCAATTTTGACATATTGCGGAACTTAATTTCTCACGATCAGCCACTTTGAGGTAGAATGAAAAAAATTTGATCCATACGGCTAGCGGGCTAGCTCTACAGATTTGGCCTTGTATCTCGCCACAGCTCTTCATGGCCTAGAGGGATCTTCCATCCAACAATCACATTCCTTCATATTTGTTAAATGCTTAAATGATCAATTACGATCCTGTATCTTACTTCTGGATTCAAGTCATTCATTTTGTTGTGAAGGAAATAACGGATATTTTGTTAAAATGGCAATATTCCACAAATTTGGCACTTTTAGGTTTATACCATGTGGTCTGAAATGTAAACTAATCCTAGATTTTAGACCATGTGGTCTGAAATCTATACCAGTCCTAAAATCTATGCCAGTCCTAAAAAATGAATGGAACAATGGCGGAAGAATATTGCCATTTTAACGAAATATCCGTTAAATGGACACGATGGAAGTTCGAGGATGACGGAGATTGTACTTGTGACAAGTGATCGAGCATGATTTTTAAAATGGTAACAAATATGAACGAAATGGATCAGCAACTAATAAAGTTGGGAGGAACAGGGTTGTGAGGGCAAGCGCAACCAGAGAGAGAACCAGATTCGGAATCGTTGCTAACAGTTGTTGCCTCCAGCCACAAAGTTTTGCTTAAGAATTTCCGAGGAACATGGTTGTGCTGCAGTAGAGAATCATTTATTATTGTAAAACCAATTGGCCAATTGGTCAAAAGTGGCCATTCCCATATCTAAGCCTGAGAGGAAACAAATCTCATCGAAGCACCAAGAACTGTAATAAAATGCAACAATTGAAAGAAGCATTGATCAATTTCATTAAATTGGCGGAATTCCGCACCTTTCAGAAAGCACTAGGTTCTGGAAAATGAAGCCATAGATTTTGGACCTTTACGTATACAATCATGGATGTCACAACTTCTGGCGCCATCTGGAATGAAGTCACTCTAACGACATTAAAGCTAAGAAGAGATCATGATACTTTACTGTACGAACTTGAATGATAAAAATATGTTTGGAAGTAACAAGAATGCACTATTAAGTAAAATGTGTCCGAACACTACTGGGATTATTATAAGAGATCCAGTTGATACCCAGGGGAGACAAGTCTTCTTGTTGTTGAAGTTAACCAGTTCTGAACTTCTTAGTTCTGACTGTTAAAACTCAAACGCATATTTTGTATGGCTGGAAGTTATCACTACAATTTGCAATGTACTTTTTGATCAGAATTCAAAAGTCTAGATTATCAATTCATTTCAATTGGAAGTTTGGAACCACCACCATCAATGATATGCATCACGACTAAAGAAAAATCAGAAACCTTCAGCCTGATTTGTCCGTAACGCCAATTTCGTTAAATTGGCGATACATATTCCAGTTACTTTGGCGCGGTTCAGGCCGCGCGGCCTGATACCAAAATCTGTACCTGTCCTAGTTTGTGGTCTGCAATTGAATGATCTTTGTGAACAAGTTTTGGCTTGTGGAATATCGCCAATTTAGCGATGAGAATGCAAGGCAAGGATACTGTAAGAGCCAAATCTGCAGAGCTTGCCCGCTAGCCGCATGGATCAAATTTTTATCAATCTATGCATTTAGTACGGAGTACCATCCAACCTCAAAGTGTCTGATCGTGAGAAAGTTCCGCAATCACAATTGGCAAGCTTACCTATGGACATATGTTGATGCTGCGTTGCGTAATTTTTCCTGCGAATAATTATTGCGCTTGGACTGAACCGAGCTCTGCCTTGCTGGACACTAGAAACTGTAGATTGAAAGAAATTTGATTTGGTGTGATTAATTTCCAGGCTTCGTGGGAAAATATATAACTGACTGTTATCCATCATTTGCACATTAAGAGTAATTGAAGAATCTCTAGGTCTCGAAGTATACAGTATGTGCCATGCATGCCTCTTTATTACTAACTGCAATCCAGGCGCTAAAATGACTTAGTTGTGGTTATTAGAAATTCTATAAAACTGTGCCAATATAGGGTATTATCTGATCTCTAATATGAAGTAAGTTTCTAATTCTATCTCTTGTCTTTAATTTCCAAATTCTGGCATGGCTCTTGGACTTGCTCTTGTACTGGATTTTTTTGTTTCTCGTTGTTCCTTTAACATTCCTGTAGGTTCTTTGCGCTTCCTTGGCTTAGGTACAACAACTTCAAGTGATGAAGGTACAGTTGCCTTGTATTTCGTCTATTCTGCACACTTCTTTTTGGCTGGGGGTTGCACAACTTCAACTGCAGATATGGCCAATTTCATTAAAATGGTGGTATTCCATGTGCCATTTTCACACCCTGACATCTATGACCTATATACATTGCTAACATCTAGGTCAGTTTTAGATTTCAGACATCTAGGACTGGCATAGATATCAGATCACGCAGTCTGAAAAATCTAGGATTCTTATAGATTTTACATATCTAGGACAATCATAGATTTCAAAAATCTAGTACTGGTGTAAATTTTGGTGTAGAAAAAATAGTTCAGACTGTGCGGTCTGAACTGCTAAAAGTGCCAAATTAACGGAATACCGCCATTTTAATGAAATTGACAAATAGATGGCTCACTGATCTTCTCAAGTGCTCCTCTGTTGATAAAGAAGCCTGAATGTTTTGTCTTGACCTTTTCCTTCACAAAATACTTATCTAATTCCTCATCATCAATGAAAGAATCATCACTGTCATACCAATCTTCAGCAGGACCATCATCCACATTGTCATTTTCATCGTCACTGCCTTCTCCCTGGAACAAACGCTCGATCCTCTCAATCACAGCGGTCAGTCGATTGGGAGCTTGATGTATTGGATCCATGACAGTAGCTGCAGGGGCCAATGCAATTTGGGCGTCTAATGTAGAGGTAGAGTTTGCTGAAACATTTGAAGGCACCCCCAACTCCAGCTCTCTTTTGGCATTCGACACCAACTTCTTCCACGAAACGACTGCAGTTTTGCCCTCCGTTAATTCCACATAGAATCACTGCCGTGATGCCATGGCTTCAAAAGAGTTTCTCTTTCTACACTGATGGTACTCTGTTTACTATCGTTGTCTAATGGGAACCTTGGAAGAGGGAAACGATAATAAAAAAGTTCTAAGTTCTAAGTTCTAATGACCTAATGTTCTATAGTTGTCGTAACTCTAATTCTTAGTAGGAGAAGACAATAGAAAATACAATGACCCTACAATGTTCCTTAGTCTTCTTAAAACTCTACCTAGAACCTATTTGTTGCCAAAGATGAGAATTTGCAAGTCTCTTTAGTACAATTAACTAGCATGTGCACTATTTTGATTGTCACCTAAAAAGGGTAAAACCAAAGTTAATAGTTTATGTTAACACATGTCAACACCACAAGACCAAATGAACAATTGAACATTTAGGTGAAATCAAGTGTCTTATATAGTTTTTGATAAAAGTCTCGTTAGATGGGTGAATTCACTTGGACCCTCAAATAATAAATATTGTGTGTCTCAACAGTGAGGTAGGATTTGTTAAGTGGGTGAATCCACTTGGACCCTCAAATAATAAATATTGTGTGTCTCGGTAGTGAGGTAGGATCTATTGGATGTAAATGTTCACCTCGGTAGTTGGGAATTTGATTTTGCAAACATCTTATCAGCCTCATGATGTGCCTCAAATGATTCTTGATGCAAACAACTTTTTTCAAAAGCCTTCCTTATTAATAAGTAGTTCAATTGATTGAACAATAAGGCTATAAGTGAATGATCAATGATTCAATTAAATTATGTAGATTCTTAGTCGGATCAATGGATCATAGAAAGTGTCAGAAGGAGGTCTAAAGCTCTTTCAAATTTCTTAGTTTTCAAATCATATGCAACACGATGTGAAATAATAGAGTGTCACAGTATATAAGCATTTGGAGTGAGTTTTAAATTGGGTATGAGTGTGTCAATTTTTTAGAATTTGGTTAGTAAATAGAGGACATAATATTAGAGAAATTTAAAGTAGACACACCTATTCCCGTCTCTATATTCCATTCCTCATCATGTACCAATGGTGCACATTTTCTTTGCAGAATGTATTCCATTGGTACATGATGACATAATAGGGTATAGGGACAAGAATGGATGCATCTATGTTATATCAAAGAAGTCAATTTGGTTTCATGAATATTATTACTTCTATACAAAATCTATAAGGAATTATAAGCACGTGATTGCAGAAAATACTAGTACTATTTGTTGTATTTTCACTTTTGTACTTGGGAATTTTTTTTGAAATATGGAATATCTTCAAATAACACTAAAAATAATGTACTTTCCAAAATTTAAATTTAGAAAACCTATTCTCTAAACATTATGTACAAAATAGAGAAACTAAAATTTCAAGATAATAGATATTTTATGTTATGTTAGAAAATAGGAAAAAACTTCAAAAAAATAAATATATAAATGACCATTTTTTTCAACCTATAGGGGCTTCTAATCAACTAGAAATTTATTCTTGATTGAACTTCTAGTTACATCATGATGAAAAATAATTATACAATCATAAAATTATTATGTTGATACCAAAAGTTTTCATTATTAGTTTCAGATTTTTTTTAAAAGACCAAATTAGTACTAAAAAAACACAAATGATTAGAATGATTGACATCCAATCGGGGGTATTTAAAAAATAACAAATCATTTTTTATAAGTATAAAGAGATTAATTATTATGTGTAATGTTCTTGTGTACCTAGATAAGAATTTGGGATCCTTTAGAGGTATAATGAAATGTTATGACCAAAAAACATATCGCCCTTCAAAGTGCTACATAATTGTACAAGTGTTTCTTGCAATCACCCAAGAAGGTATTGTCAATTTTGTTAAAGTGGTGAAATTATGAAACCAAAAATTGTGACATATATGTATATAAAAGGTATAAAATCTAAGACAAATATAGATTTATGTTTCAGAAGAGTTGATCTAAAAAGTGCCTAGGTATAATTGAAATACCTCTAATTTAATAAAGTGGATTGTCTCTAAATTTTTATGTATATCAAAATATCACAAGTTGTGAGAAGTTGTTAGATGTAATCTTGTCATCATGGATTTGTGGTCATCAACCAATCTACCAATCCAAGAAATTTACAAAGTTATAAAATATTTGTTTTGTATCGAGTAGTTCCAATTAGGAACTCAAAGGATCAAACTCTATATCAACCAAGATATCACTGACTATGTTCACTGTGAATCATACAAAAACCTACATGTCGCAACTATGAATTGAAAGGATGGCATGTCCAAAACTATCAAGAACATTGCATATGTAAGTTTATAGTCTTCAATTCACAATTATAAGGTTAGCTCTAAGAGAGGCGCCAAGAATAGCATTCATTACCTAGGTCTATATGGCTTAGAGGACCTATCATTTATTAGTTTTGTATGTTATATTGACAACATTTTACAATGCACATCATTAATACTTGTACATGACACCCCATGTTTCACAACATTGACATTTTCTAATCTATACACTAAACAACCAAGTTTATTCAAAATTAATTAAATTAATACACTTTCCAATAATAATTCACACTAGTTTGGAAATTATGCAAATTTGCAGATATTAATATGGAAGTTCACAATTAGTATTTTAAGAAAAATCAATTATAAATAATACATGTAGTTGATAACATTATTTATGCTATCTCATACAGTGTGAGTGTCATCCAGATACCATTGGCACCAATCTTATTTCCATCCACTTTTAATCAACATCCATCCAATTTCATCTAAAATGAATACATCCTAAATCTTCAAACTATTTAGACTACATTTGGGTGAAAGTAAGAAACACTTGTAGTTTAACCCCTAAAGGACCGAGGCCTTTTTTCTGCCAGAAAACATTCAAAACTGCCATTTCTATAGTAAAGAGTTTAAAAAAAGTTAAATTGTTTTTTTTTCACATGTAACCATAGGATCTTACACCTAAATAGAATGAAAAGGTGTGGGAAAAATTTCAGAATTTTTGACAGCACAAATTGCAAGATTTTTGTGTTTAAAGTGGAAAATACAAGTTTTTCAGTACATTGCGGGACTAGATTTTTTGACTTTCAACATTTTTAACTTTAAATTTTTGCACTACAGAGTTTTGAGCTTTAAATCTATATAGTGGAGAATTGGGTTGAGAGTCTAGGGAAAAGAAAAAAAATTCAAAAAAACTTAATTATCATTCTTAAAAAAATTGTTAAGTAGAAGTAGGTACAAGATAGAAGGAAAATCTAAAATATTCATAAATTCAAGATGGAATTAAAATGCAATAATACCAGTGGTGAGATTGTTCTAGCAAGTAAACTAAACCATGGAAAAAAAAAATTGAAAAATTTGAAAATTTTCATTCAGAAATGAATCCTACAAGTTATTTTTTTCAAGAAGATGCTTTAACTGCCCAAAAAACAAGAATGTCCATAACTTTTTCATAACCAATCCAATTGAAATGAGTCAAAGCTTTCTAGATAGAAAAAAATATAATCTATGAGAAAAAAATATTTTAAGAATTTTTTTTTGAATTTTTGCAATTCTTTTTGGCTGCCCGGGCTGCCCCCCGTCCCATGTTTTAAGCTTATTTGGTCATAACTATTGTTCCCGGGCATTGATTGTGAAAAAAATTATATTCCTATAAAGCTAATCAGATTTTCTACCTCCTAAAAAAGTTTAAAAAAATCAGGAGAAAATTTTAGCCTGTAGGTACTTGCCCAAAACCGCATTTGTCCCCCGAAGGAACAACAGTCCTTTAGGGGTTAATGCACATCCATCTCAAATGCAATCATAACTTTTGGAAAATAAAGTCAAGGTACTTCAAATTCATATTGAAAGTGTATTATACAATCTAAATTATAGTCAATATTTTTTGAAATTTAACAAAAACCATATACTGTTATTTAGAAGTTGTTGTTTTTTGGAAAAATTTGTTGCTTTGACAATTTTTAGTATGGTTATGAAGTATCCCAAAAAATGAAGGGTGATTGCAAAAACTACTTGTACAAAAAATGAAGGGTGATTGCAAAAAATACTTGTACTATGTATGTGATGTATCTTGTAGCATAATTTAGAGGTATTGATCCAATAAATCCAATTTTTTTTATGGAAGGTAAATACTATCCTTTTGATTATAATTCTTAATTTTTTTAATTTAAAAATCAATTTCTATTTAAAATTATAAATTTGCAAATTTATTATTCTTGCAATTTTTATGGTTCTAAGACCTTTGAGTACCCCAAAAGCTAATCTTGAAAGTCATCTTTTGAAATTATATTCTTATTATAGGCATGTCTTTGTGGGGCAAAAGAAAATTAAAAATAGAATATTTCATATGCTTCTCATAAGTGCAAATACGGTTCTATTACGCTTGCATTTCTAAAAATTAGAAAATTTTCTATCATTTTTTGGCTTAAATTTTTTCTCAAAAAGTTCATTAAAATGTCCAATTTTGGTTTTATTTTTTTGAACGTTCTTATAATTTTCTATAATTTAAACATTGAATGTTTTGTTTTTTGAAATTTTTTATTGACCTATTTTGTAAAGAAATTTTAAAGAATTTTTTTTTAATCTATTTTTTTGGAAATTTATTATTTTTAGTGTTGTACTAATTTCCATACTTTATTTTATTTTTAAATATCTTTCCAAAAGCTCATGGTTTTTTCAATCCTACTTCAAATGTCAAATTTTCTTTTAAAGAAAAAATTCTAATAATTTAAACATTGAAGTATCTAGTTTCTTGAAATTTTTTATTGACCTATTTTGTCAATAACTTTTAGAGAATTTTTTCTTAAATCTAATTTTTTGAGAATTTATTATTTATACTCTTGTATTGATTTTTCATATTTTATTTTCTTTTTAAATATTTTTTCAAAAGCCCGTAGTTTTCCCAATCCTACTCCAAATGCAAGAAAATCAAGTGTTTCTTGCAAATGAATCATTTTGAAGCTCACTTGAGAATTAGGAAAGATCTTCAATCCACGAGAGTTACAACCATAGATTTCAAGATTTCTAAAAATATGGAATGCCATCTTCTATATGCTTCCTTATTTGTTTTTCATTCTATACCAAATTCAAATTCAAATTGCATTTTTCTCAGAAGAATAACAAGAAAGCATGATTGTACACAATCTAATCACATTTAATTGTTATCTTCCAAAATTGAAGTTTAGGTCCCACACTCACAACTTTGAGCCATAAAATGAAAGTAAAAAACAAATTTGCTCAAGTCATACAAAAAATCTATTGATCGCTTCTTTGTGCAAAGGTAATACCTAAACCTAGACCTAAACATCTAAATCAAAGACATCCGCTCAATGTCATTAGATTGAATACAATCATGCCTTATTATTATTCCCAAAAAATACAATATGGATAAGAATTCATGTGCAATTTAGAATAAGAAGGTAAGCAGGGGCAAAATAGAAGGTGATATTTCATATTACATGAGATAACTCTATTCCCTTCAAAGTTCACTTGCATAGAGTACCAATAACTAATTGTAGGATCACCATAAATTAGGCACAACACATTAAAAGCATTATAATGTTAGATTCAAATAATGACACATTTTCAATGGATTCCTTCCATTGAAAATGAAAGTAGTGTCCTTCTAGTGGATTCATGTATGTTTATTGCACCGTCCTTAAGACATTCCTAGTCTTTTTGAGGTGTTTTTAACCCCTAACACAAGGTGGCTTCTACAACACGGATTTTTCACTTCCGATCCTTTAGAAATTTAATCGTTTAGGGATTAAAGGAGTTGAAGCACTGCAATAGGAAAGATCTCATCTACATAATAACAAGATGTAAGCATAATATAACATGACCATACCGTATATGCTGGCACAAAATAATGTAATTGATAATAAGACATTGACCATATTGTATATGCTCGCACAAAGTAATCCATACCTTAAGTTTGGCTGTTTGTTTTGTTTTGTTTTGTTTCTTTGTCACATTGAGATCTCCTGGACCGTGCGTCTCCCGATAGCGGGCTTGGTATTGTCGGAAAGCCCTCAGCAGAGAAGGGTGCACGGGCTTGGTTTCCTAGCATTTGGACTTGCGATAGAAAAGTTATGTATTTTTGAGTTATTTTGGGTTCTTAAAAATTAGTAAATTATCCTAAATTATGTATCTTTTGAATTGTGTGTCAATTTCTCACGGTCTTGGTACCATTGGGAAGCTCTTTGCCACGAGGGATGCATGGGCTTTGTTTCGTGACGTTTGGACCTATGGTGGAAAAGTTATGGATTCTTGAGTTATTTTTTAATTTAAAAATGACTTTTACTTTTGTTTTGGTTGTGGCAATGGCATAGGGCTTCTTGGTTTCCTTGCGTTTGGAGTTATGTTGCAGAAGTTACTAAATTTTGAAATATTTATGGATCAAAAAATTAGGAAATTACTTTTACTTTGATTTTTACTTTGATTTTGGTCACGTTCTTAGTACCATCGGAAAGCTCTCTGCAAAAATTAGGAAATTACTTTTACTTTGATTTTACTTTGATTTTGCTCACGTTCTTGGTAATATTGGGAAGCTCTCTGCAAAAATTAGGAAATTACTTTTACTTTGATTTTACTTTGATTATGGTCACATTCTTGGTACCATCGGAAAGCTCTCCGCAAAAATTAGGAAATTACTTTTACTTTGATTTTACTTTGATTATGGTCACGTTCTTGGTACCATCGGAAAGCTCTCAGCAAAAATTAGGAAATTACTTTGATTTTGATTTTACTTTGATTTTGGTCACGTTCTTGGTACCATCGGAAAGCTCTCCACAAGGAGGGGTATACGGGCTTGGTTTTTTTTGACAAAGTTTGGTGAAGTCCAAACTTGTGGATAATTCATTTCATATTTTTTTTGACAAAGTTTGGTGGCATTTGGACCTACAGTGGGAAATTTGTTGAATTTTAAATTATTTTCTATTCTCCTAAATTATTAAAATATGCTAAAGTATGTATCTTTTGAGCCATGTGTCAATTTGTTGCATTATTGGTAACGTTGGAAAGCCCTTGGCCAAGAAGGGTGTACAGAATTTGTTTCATGGCAATTGGACCTACAATGGGAAAGTTATGAATTTTTGAGGTATTTTTTGTTCTAAAAATGACTTATACTTTTGGCAACAACACAAGGCTACACTAGTGTAAGTGATAATAAGACATTAACTCTAAAGCACTCCAACATCCATATTCCAACATCCATATTTTGGAGGGCTTCAAGGCATTTTGTAGACCAACAAACTTCTCATTCATCCAATACTTGCATCTAGAAAAGACAACCTTCCTTAACAACCACATTCATTAGATTTCGGTAAATGATATTTCTGTACAAAGATATAAGCAAAAACGTGCAAAAATTCATAAAAGGATTGAGGCGTTTAGGGGTTAATCTTCAGTTCCAAATTCCTCAAGAAAGCAAGGCTGCCTCACTACGGTATTACGAGTGCTAAATTCGTAACTGAGGAACAATAGTACCAACAAACTGTAGCAGTAAGAATGCATAATACAACTCGTAACAGAAAGACATATATGGTTATAATGTCCGCAGTCATCACTCACAAATGACTGCGTCAAAGATTAAATAGGAAAGGTTTGAACGATTCTCGAAAGGAGAAATCCAGAAATTCAAGACCCAAGATAAAAGGAGAAAGAACAATTAATTAATTATAATAAACAAATACTAGCTGCAAAAAAAGAAAAGTATGTTGATCATGGTATTTTCCCTACAGCTTGAACACGGACGCAACGTACTTACAAAAATAAAACAAAACACACCGTAAACCTAACTGGTTATGACTATGTTAAAATTGATTGCACACAAAGTATGCCCTAGAGCAATCATTAATGTGTTCCACCTCAATAGGATTTCCTCAGATGAAGGTCGACACTTATCAACGAATTTCCTTATACTTTATCGTCATGGAACCACCAACGTGTTTCCTTGGGAGATCTACCATTTCGACAATTCCTGACGTAACGATCATCATCGGGTGGTCTAGCCTGTTGCAACATCAGCAAGAATTGTCTCAATCAAATGTGAAAATCTGAATTGCTTTGAGTGAATGAACTTGAGAATTATGGGAACTAAGAACCATAAAAAGTAAGCAAGGATGTACACAAATAACTCCAAATTCAACATGCAACATCCAAAATTCAGTAAAATTAAGACTCGCTACTGAGGTTGTGATAATACCTTCACTGTTGAACTGGACAACATAGAGAGGATGCTGATGCAGATGGAACTCACAGTCATTGCTGGTGACCAAGAGTCATAAAGAATATCTGTAGCAAAGGTCACAAGGATAAGCACTAATCTCTTTATCATAAAGTACAACAAAATACATCGGCTTCTACTGTACAAATAGAATTTTCACTCAGAATTAATGAACTCTTCGGATTAGACCCAAAAGTGAACCCAAAGTGTACAAACGTACAAACCAACTACAGTCAACAGACGCCATGAACTAGAGCAGAGCCATCTGTGAAGCGCTAGTAACAACTAGTTAACCACCAGAGTACTCTAACTAGGGAGCAGAAACCTCTAAAAGGATGCTAGAAGCCAGAAACAATTTCTCTATGCTCGTAAGGAATATCCTCACTTGACGATGCATGAAGTGCGAAGCACATATAGAGCAATATACTGAAGTACTCCTCATTTTGTGATGAGGATATTTCTTCAGACTCCAGTTTCAAGAGTTTCATTGAAATCTCAGATTGTTAGAGCAAAAGTTCCTGATTAGAAGATAAAGGACACAATTCAGAAGAGCAGAACTTACCGAGGCAAATGTGGCCGTTGCTGTAGATGTGAGGATGCAACGGAGGTATTTGCATGAATATGACCTGCAAATAGAGGTATGAGAAAAAAGAGCATGCAGAGTGAAAAGATACAGACAATACAAGCTGGGAAAAAAATTCACATATTACTCAAAAAGGGCATTAATACCTGAGGCGCCTCCATAGGATAGTGTTCCGGAAAATCGACTTGCAAATTAAATTTTTCGCCTTCGTACAACGTATTCGCAGCTCCATGGACCTCAATTATCCATCTGAAGACACATATTTATGCCAAATTTTAATCGCTGAGAGCGACTGCTTCCACATCTATAGAAGTTCAAATAAAGCATTTAAGACGCTCCAAGGAAGGTAACAAAAAGCACCAATAGAGCAAAGAAATCATAGCGTACAATTTTCAACGACAGAAATCAAATTTTAGTGAGTTACTATAACCGAATATCAGCTTTTAAATTGGAATTCTTATTATAAGCTTGAGCACCTATAAATTACCGCCAAATCCCGTCAAGACCGAGACAAGACAGGATACCCTGACCCTAAACCCTAAACTGCTTCCCACCCATCAATCCCAGCGAATCATATTACCTTTGCAGACTGTCGGTAACTTTATGCTTGAATCCACACGGAGCGTTCACTTGCCACTCGGTGAGCTCTTTCTGCAACCGATTTGCAGCAATCCGACTCAGGATCTGCACACACACAATCCATCAATCCACCACCATAAACACGAAGGAAGGCAACCAAAATTCCGAATTCATTACGAAAGCCACAAAACCCACGTCAATAAACACTCTGACAACCCTGCAGCGACATCACAATCCGGAAAAAACAACACGAAACCCTAGCGATAAACTCCTCCCCCCCCCCAAATGAGCAACACAGCGAGAGAGAGTGAATTCCACCCCCGCACCTTCTCCTTTTGGCCATATCCCGATGAACTCATGATGAATGGAACCTCAGGGTGGTCCGAAACTCCGCAAGCGGCTGAGAGATCGCTGAACAATTCCACACCGAGGCTGAGAGCTCCAAACCAAACAGATTTTCACCAGGAATCGTAAGAAATGAAAGGCGAAGCGACGGAAACTGAAGAGGCTGGTCAATTGGCAGCGAGGAGGACGTCCATGGCATGTCAAAACACCATCAAACGAGGCATGGAAGCGATCATATTGCGAGAGCGAAGAGTACGATCGAAACCCTAGTCATGTCTTGTCTGCAGAAATAAATGAGGAAAGGGTCAAGCTCTGCCTTTCTCTTTTGTTTTGTTGGTTTGAGGGGTTGTGATATGTACAGCGTTTGTTCATGTGGCACTTGGGCTCATCACGGCAGGGCTCCACCAGTGTTGTGAACGGATCTGAAATCTACATTTTTTGAAGATTTGAGATATTCTTGGTTAATCTGTGGATGTTTCAATCTTGGAGGGGTCGACATTTGAGATATCTGTCCTTGGTACTGGATTGGGCTATTGGTGCTTCAGCTTTCAGGAAAAGTATACGGAAGAGAATCCGCTTTCCCTACCTAAACTTGTCCCGCTATTGGACCTGGTACAAATTTAAAAAAAATAATGCTCTTTACACCACCTCTTTGGGAGCCGACCCATTTCCGACCACTTAAGCAATTTAGCATATCTGCAGGGTGGGTTTCTTCAAGGGAGGAATTTTCCCGTGTGTATAAATAGAGTTTGGAAGGTTCCCATAATTTTTCAGATTTTTATTTTTTGGGAAGATTCTATTCAACCTATACTCGTTATATAGACTTCCTTATTTCCGACCAAGGGCTGGTTGCAAATCCACTAAGGATTGGTTGCATTATAGAGAGTTTGTAGCTAATCATAATGTGTCACAGCTAGCTGTGTTGGGAACCGTGCCGTAATTAATGATTGGTCGTCTCCTGCTGAGCGGAAAGACAACAGCCTACATAGCAAAAATAGGTGCCTAGTTGGAAAGGGGTCGGCCCCCTTATTGGATCCTACACTACACTCATTGCACCCCTTTTAACAACTCTAACAAATTATCCAACTTTCAATCTAAAATAAACCTCCCAATTGGTGTATAAATCCCAAAAAATGCCACAACAACAATTGTCATTTAATCCCTAAAGGTTAGAGACTATGTTTTCACCAAAACTACTCCAAAATTGCCAATTCTAATACAAGTACCAAATTTTTGAAAAAACGTAACCGTTGGATCTTATAGTACACTAGTTTGAAAAGTTGATGAAAATATTTTAGAAATTTCCACCGTGTGGATTGCAAGATAATAGTGTTTGAATTGATAAAAATATTTTTTTTGTCCCTGCAAAAATCTAGACAGTTGTACTTCACAAGGTCATATTTGTATGAAAAAAATGTCCAAAATGGTGGTTATCCTTTAGATTCATTCTTCGAGACAAGTTGGCTACATGCTTGAAAAATTTCAAATCATTTGGAATTGTACAACATATAGGAAAAAAATAGTAAGTAGAAAGCGGTAGAAAATGATTCAAAACACTAAATTGTTAAGAATTTAGATATGGAATTGAAAAAAGCTAATTCCAATGGTTGTAATGTTGTATTAAACAATCTAAACCAATATTTTTATTTTTTCCCAAAAATATTGAAAATTGAATTAAATAAAGGACATCAAAGTTTATTTTAGTGAGTAGAGATTCCATAACTTCCTTCAAACTAAGATTCCTCATAACTTTTGACTCATTGATTGGAATGGACTGATTCAAAGCTCCCCGCGTATATATAAATCTAAAGAACCAATTTCAAATTTTTATTTTTCTTAAAAGTGATTTTTAAAGAAGTTTTTTTTGGTGCCCGGGCTATCCGTCAACCAATGAAAATGACATATCATGGAATAACTTTTTAACCATGTGCTAAAAAGTTATGAAAATTATTGGGCCTTAAAGCTACTCCTTAGGCACATCTTGTGTGAAATTTTCAAAGAAAAAAAATAAAAATTCCATACGTAGTGAGCTGCCCAAAATCACTATGTTGTCAAAAAATGGTGTTTGGTCATTTAGGGGTTAAGGTAGGAGCACACAATGGCGTCAGTGTACCTAATGGTAAAGCATTGATTTCAGAACTTAAATGTAGATAGACTATAGATAGCTTATCATTTAGGTCAACAAATAAGCTATCTATGGTCTATTGACATTTGAGTTTTGAAATTTTCATCATTTGTAGAACCTGATGCCATTGGATATACTGGTGCCATTGGGTATACTAATGCCATTGGATGCTCCTACCTTATCGCACAATAACCGCACTATTCAACTACCAATCCAATTGCCATGGGAATAAAATTTTGTATCACCACCCAATGACCGCACACTGTGAAGTAAAGGGTTGTATGGAATTTTTAACTAGATTTCAGCTTCATCACATTTAAATTGCAATAAAAATTTTAGGAAAAAATCTTTTTGCATTCTATTTTTTGAAAGTAAATCTTAACATGACATTTAATAATCACGTTAAATTTCAAAACATGCAAGTCTTATATTTATGTGGAGAAGGATTTGAGTTTTATTTGTGTGGTGATTGGCAAGTTTAGTATACTCCCCCCTCACTTCTCAAATTAAATTAGTTACTAAGGTAGTTTGTTCTAAAAGTGACCGTGTTCTTAATGCGATCCCCATCTAGGAATGACATGTTGCTTGAAATATTTATTACTGTCAATGATGAGTTAGGTAGGTTTAAAAAGTCATTTTAAGAATAAACTATCTTATCTCCGTTTGAAAATAGTGTATCCATTTTACAAAGCAATTATAGTGAGAATGGATATATTATTTTCAAACGGAGGTAATAGTATAGAGTCTTGCTTCTTCCAAAAGTGGTATGTAGTCTAAGGTAGTCTGTTCTTAAAGCAATAGGAGACGCATTTAGAGCATGGGCGCTTTAAGAGCATACTACCTTAGGTGTCACCACATCCTAACAAACAAACTCTTCATGTGCACCAACTACTTAGAATGGTTGGAGTTATTTCTTTCACTTATATCCGATTAATAAAAAATATTTATAAAAATAGATGCTAGAATTTTTGAGATATTATTTTCTTAAATAAAAATTGTATGGAAAAAATATTTTTTTCTGTTTTTAGACATTTGTCAAACCACATTTGCCAACTTAAATAAATTATTCAGCAGAGAATATTGATTGGGATGGGTAGTTCTAAAAATTTGGACTAAAATGTTATATTAGCATAGATAGTGGGTGTGATTTGAGGTGTGATTCAAAAAGATATGCTCCTAAGTATATTTATTGTATATTTGTCATGTGTGGAGTATATTTATAATTGTGATTTAAAGATGTTGAAGGTAGCATCTCCTAGGATTATTAGAGAATGTTAAGGTGGTAATAGAGTTATTTATCTCTACCCTATCATTTATGTTTGGACTTTGAATAGTAACCTAAGCCACTAAGAGCCACCACAAGTTTTTAAGAGCAGACAATGAAAGTTGAAGAATTTAAATTTGTATATAATAAATTTATTTATTAAAATTTTAAAATAAAAAAATTATTATTATCAATTTTTTTCTAAAGTGATTTATTTCAATTTAAAATTTTAGTTGTGAATTTATTACAATTCAAACATTTATAATTATTATAAATTAAAAATAAATAAAATATAAAAGATTAAAATTTAACATCTTGCAAAAAACCAATTTAAAAAAATTTAATTAATAACATTAGCTCCAAATTGATTTTTATTCACTTATTATTTTTCCTGCTCGATCAAATTATTATTAATTTTAATTTTAATTTTAATTTGGTCAAATTGAAGCCACACGAACCTATCTAAAATCTTAAGACTCCTTCAAAAGACTTTGTAACCTTAGGGGTTAGAAAAACTAAATGCCCTTGGAAGTGATGTTTGATAAACTTGCTACAAATTGATTAAATAGATTAGGGCTAAAAAGACATAAACATTGATAAATCCAATGACAAAATGAAATGTTGAAGAATGGAGTTCAATTCCTATATTTTCTTTTGCATCTTTTAGAATTGATTTTTGAAGTTAGAAGTAAAAAATAAGAAAACTTCAAATTTTTTTAAGTTAAACCCAAAATGCCCAAGGCTTTTTCCGAGCTTCTTGAACTTTGCTCTATATTGAAGAAAAAGTCAACATTTTGATAAATTTTATTAATTTTTTTTTAATTGTAACTGTACAAATTCAACCTAGACATGTTAGAGATCATATGGGAAAAGAAAATACAATAATACCACTTATTCCTTGAAAGGCCCTTAGGGTCCCTCTATACGACCCATATTTCAATAGGCATATAACTCTTCAATTGTGGTTTAATATATGAATTGTGATACATTGTTATTTACATATTATCATGCTCATTAATTTACTTTGTGCTCAAAAATATTTGGTCAATGTTTTTCCTATCAGATACCACCAAATTCATAATATATTATAGGGTATGAATATATTATACAATTGCAAAGGGCTATTAGGCCCTTCAAGGAATATGGATTGAAAGAGTATAATGCTTGATTACAAGGGTGTTAAAATTGTGATAGTGCTTTGAAGTCTTTTCATTTTCTTTTCATGTGCTAAATCTAAAAATTGTTCACCAAAAAAATATGAGGTTAAAGGGCACAACATGCATAATGCCAAATAATTCACGACTTCTCAAAATCTACTCTTCAATTTTTAAATGAATTTCTATTGTGATTTTTTTTCCAAGATCTTACAAGTGTAATTGAGGCTCATTTTCAAGAACCCTCAACACTAGAAATCAAAATTTGCAATGGATACCCTTGCACAAAATCTAGAATAGAAAAATCATAATCATTCATTTTCAAAATTAGATTTTTGATGCTAAAACTAGACTTCAAAAAGAATTTTTCAAAAATTCAAACTTCTAAAATAATAACTTGGTTAGGTTTTATTTAACTTCAAAGTATTGTCAACACCAAAATTTGGTGTCTTGGGCATTTAGGAGTTAAACAAAACTCAACAAGTGTTTATATACCTAAAACAATGCTCAATGCAACATTCAATCAAATGTAGAGATACTTATTTTTCAAAATTCAGGACATTGTCACCCAAACATTAAACTCTTCATAGATCATATTGATTTTTGTTACTTAAGGGTGTGGGTTTTAACATGAAAGCCATGTGTGTATGGATGTTTCCTACATACATATGTAATCAAATGAAAAAAGTCATTACCAATGTTTTCCAATCAATTTCCATGTAAAACCACAAATATTAAATGAACCAATTCACCAAAAATGGAGTTTTGATTTTTTGAAATTGAAATATTGGTATGCTTGATTGTGAATGCGTGAGAATCGGATGTTAATTAAAATTTTTGCACTACAGCGTTTTGAGCTTTAAATCTTTATAGTGGAGAATTGAGTTGAGAGTCTAGGAAAGAAAAAGAAACTCAAAAAAACTTAATTTTCATCCTTAAAAAAATTGTTAAGTAGAAGTAGGTACGAGATAGAAGGAAAATCTAAAATATTAATATCTCTTAGATGGAATTAAAATGCACTAATTCCAATGGTGAGATTGTTCTAGCAAGTAAACTAAACCATTCAAAAAAAAAAAATTTGAAAAATTTGAAAAATTTCATTCAGAAATGAGTCCTACAAGTTATTTTTTTCAAGAAGATGCTCAAACTGCCCGAAAAACAAGAATGTCCATAACTTTCTCATAACATATCCAAATGAAATGAATCAAAGCTTTCCAGATAGACAAAAATATAATCTATGAGAAAAAAAATATTAAAAAAAAAATTCAAATTTTTGTCCCTTTTTTTTTTTGCTGCCCGGGCTGCCCCCCATCCCCTGTTTTGAGCTTATTTGGTCATAACTTTTTTTCCTGGGCACCGATTGAGAAAAAAATTATATTACCACAAAGCTTATCAGTTTTTCTATCTTAAAAAAAAATTCAAAAAATCAGAACACAATTTCAACCCGTAGGTACCTGCCCGAAAACGCATTTGTCTCCCGAAGGGACAACGGGCTTTTAGGGGTTAAAGTAACCTTTTAAGAGCTCATTGCATTTTGGGGGAAGCCTAAATTCCTTGAAACAATTTTCAGTAAATTTTTTTAGGAAGAAAAATGGAGTCTCATTGGTTTATATATTTTGGACCTTAGTTTGTGGAATTAGTTATGAAGAATTGAAGTTGGAACAAAGTTGTCATTGAAAGCAACCACCACCTCAAATGTACACTATTGGTACATTGAAGAAAGCAAAATGTATCTCTAAGTTAGTAGTTGCTTCTAGAGCAGAGGCACTTCTAGAGCATCCTACTTTACAATACAAGGCTCACTTGTAGGCCTAGAGGGTATAAGGTAGTATGCTCTAAAAGCAACCGACCTCTAAAACCGATCATGGTATACATTTTGCTTTCTTCAATGTACTAGCGGTGTATACATTTCAAGAGGTCGTCGCTTCAATTTTGTGACCATAGCATTTCAACTTCTAAAACTTGTAACTAATTCCATGAAGGTCCAAAAAATATGAAACGACTTGGGTTAGATGCCAATTCCATTTCTCTTCCCAAGAAAATTTACTAAAAATTGTTTCAAGGAGTGTAGCTTCCTCGAAAAGGCAAATAACTCTTAAATGCTCGCTTTAAGAGTGGACGACCAAGGCCACCGAAAGCGGGCCCGATGCTTATCTTCAAAGCCTTTTCAGACATCCTCTAGCAAAGCTTTTTTGACCATAACATTCAGTAGCTCTACAATGATGGTGTGATGTATTCCTCACCCCAACAGTGCTTCATGAGTAGCTACTGATAAATTAAACAGGTGGAGGATGTAGAGGCACACCATCACTGTAGAACCAAGGCAACATCAACACATGCTGACATGCATACTGAATGTTATGTGACTCTTCAACTCATCCTTGCCTGGCAGACTCTGATGAGTAACGTACTGTACTGTACAGTACTGTAGTGTTTTATCGAATGTGTCATTCTGATCTGGATCCCCAAGCATATGCAAGTTCAAGTTTTGTTTTTGTTTTTTGAAACAAATGAAACAGAATTTCATTGCCGAGAGAAATGATACATGCAAGTTCAAGTTTAAATGGGACAGAAGAGGAGATGGGAGTGTTGCGCTTACGCAATTCTAGGATGAGGATGATGAGGAAGATTTTGTTGCAGCTGACTCCCACTCGGAGCACATGGAAGAACAACACATGGGCCAGTGTGAGCATATTCCTCTTCTTTGTGGGTTGCGCGGGGACGATTTGGTGTTCAGGAAGGAGCGGGTTTTCCAAGTTTGGACATCCGTTTGTAGTCCAGAACGATGTCAGCGTCGACAATGGGGTGAATGGTGCCTTCGGGCCCGAGATTGCCCGATCGTCATATCATTTCCAGCCTGCCAAGAATTGGATGAATGGTAAGCAATTCTGGTTTGAAGTGGATCGATTCGGCTTGACACATGACGGTTTTCGTTTAGGGAGCCACCGATTTTACGAATTTTGGGCAACCATTCACGTGATTAACGTCTGTGTAATCGATTATTCTTCTTGCGCGCATTAGGTCATTTCCTTTCACTTCCCTTCGACACTGCTGTGACCCGCTAACCCTAGTTTTTCGTTGGTTTGTGACATGGATTCTGGGATTCGACCTTCCATTCTACAGACCCCAATGGTGCGTCGTTTTCCGTTCTACCTGAACTTCCTGTTTGGATGTCGCGAGCAAATTCTATTCGGATTGTATGGCTCTAGGGTTGCGCATTTGATCGAGCTGAATTCGATTTTTTAAATTTTTTGCGGAGCAGGGCCTATGTTCTACAAGGGATTCTATCACTTATTCTACCAGTACAATCCGGGGGGGCCTGTGTGGGGCAACCTCACATGGGGTCATGCAGTCTCGAAGGATCTCCTACACTGGCTGGATCTTGAACCTGCTCTGATTTCCGACCATTGGTACGATGCCGGAGGGGTATGGTCTGGTTCTGCTACTATTCGACCTGATCGCATACCTATGATTCTTTACACAGGCAAGTCATCTGTGATCCCCAATCCTTTGGGTATGTAATTCAGAATAAATATTTGGTGCAATCGGTTTCACTGCTGATACCTTGATGATATGGCAAACACACAGGCGTGGCTGCTGACCTTGAACAGACGCAAAACATTGCCGTGCCAGCGAATTCTAGTGATCCATACCTTCGCAAATGGGTTAAGATCCCTGAAAATCCAGTTCTCAGGCATCCCGATTGGGTTTTCGAACAGGACTTCAGAGACCCTACAACTGCTTGGCGAGTAGAGGATGGCTCGTGGAGAATTGCAGTGGGAGCCAAAGTAAGACAAAATGGAATGGCGTTGGTCTATAAGAGTGATGATCTTGTGCACTGGGAACTAAAGAAGAACAGGCTCCGCGCAATCCCCCAGACAGGAATGTGGGAATGTTTGGACTTCTTTCCTGTAGATTCGAAGGGGCAAATGGGGCTTGACACATCTACTCGGGGAGCTTCAGTCATGCATGTCTTGAAAGTGAGCTCCTTCAATACCCATCGTGACTACTATGCGGTGGGTTTGTACAACGAGGTTACCGATGCTTTCACTCCCATGAACCGAGATTTCGATGTCATCTATGGGCTGCAATACGATCATGGCAAATTCTACGCTTCAAAGTCATTTTATGACCCCGTGAAGCAGCGCCGCATTAATTGGGGATGGTCCAATGAATCCGATACCGAAACTCAGGATATTGCCAAAGGCTGGGCATCTCTGCTGGTAAGCAAATTGTCTTTGTAAACAGAAGCCTGCCCGAATGAGTTTCTAAGATACTTGTCTGACCTTTTGATATGATATCCTCATTGCAGGCAATACCAAGGACAGTGTTGCTGGACAGCAAATTAGGGGATAACCTCATACAGGCTCCAGTTGAAGAGGTGAAATCTTTGAGAGGTAATAAAATATCAAAAACCAAGGTGAAATTGGAGGCAGCCAGTATCGTCAAAATCGAGGGATCCTCTGGAGGCCAGGTGAAAATGTTCGTCCAGCTTTTTATTTTAAGCTCGATTTTAAGGCCGATTGGCATTGCAATGAGCCTTAAACCCTGCTTGCTCGTTTCCAAAGACATCATGTGCACATTTTGATTGATGTGTCAGAATCTATAGACAAGAACTATATGAAGCAGATGGTAGATGCGGAACAATTATGGTGGGGTCGTTGAATACCGCTAGGAGTCTAATATTATAGTGGGAACAAACTTTCGGTTTGGAGCTAGTTGTGGTGGCGAGCTGGATGCACCATACTCCCATATCCCTGAGCTACTCAAAGCCCATTGACATTTGTACGTGCAGCTGGATATAGAGGTTATGTTCGAGTATCCCGATGTGTCCAACGTGAGCATGAATGATGGTAGACACTCCGACAACCCATTTGACTGCAGTAACCGAGGGTCAGCCCAGCGAGGCATATTTGGACCATTTGGGCTTCTGGTCATGGCAGACGATGCCTTGCAAGAGCAGACTGCAGTCTTTTTCTATATATCTCAGTCCAAAGATGGACGATGGGTCACACACTTTTGCAGTGACCAGAGCAGGTTATACTAGCTTCAAACTTGAGAGCTAATTTTGTGTTTTATGGAGCTTTATTGTCGGTGCATCTGCTGGTTCCATGTATAATCATTTCTTCATGCGTATCCGTAGAATAATGGATTTGGAAGGTGGAATTTTTTGCAGATATCAATATAACCGATCCAAGTGCCTTTTGTGCAGATCTTCTTTGTTGGATGGTGTTGACAGCTCCGCATACTGGGGCAATGTCCGTATGTTACCCACAGAAGATTTTTTATCATTGCGCGTGTTGGTGAGTCTCTTTTCCCTGTTTTTTTGTCCCATCGTTGACCTCTTTAGTGATAATTCTATCAATATTTGTGCACCAAGAGTTGCCGATTACATGTGCTCAGTGCCGTTTCCTGGCAGCTCTGTGTGTGCTCGATTGAGACCCCTTGTGGTGCGTGTCATCCTGATTTGGGTGCAAGGCTAGTAGCGTGGTCATAATACCCTAAAACGCTGGATTTTTGTTGAGTTCGAGTTCTGCTGTTTAGGGTTTAGAGTTCAGCTCCTAAAGGCCTGTCTAGAAATTTGATGTGAAAATTGGTGATTTTCAACACAGATTGTTGGGATGGATACGAAGCATAAAGTTCAAAAAATGGCATTTTCTCAAATTTTCATATTACTAACAAGGTGTTATGGTTCATGAAAACTTGCTAACTAGTTTTGGTTCTGCTGGATCAGGTGGACCACTCCATCATTGAGAACTTTGTGCAGGGAGGCCGCATGGCAATCACCTCTCGCGTTTATCCAACCAAGGCAGTGAATGAACAAGCTCATGTTTTCCTCTTCAACAATGGCACTAATCACATCACTGTGAGGAGAATTGATATTTGGCAAATGAAAGGTGTTGTGATGCAGAAAATGCCGAGAAATACAAGGGCAATGAGACACCCCTTCTTGGATATTTCTTGGTGCATTCACAGCGGAATTCAGAAATGGATTTGGTTCTTCACCAATCACTAATTTCCAATATCCTTCTCTTTTTAAAAGGAAGGACATTTGAAGGCTCCAAGCATGGAAGTTCTCACCACCAAACATATCCAATACGTGTATTCTTCATTTCCACATTGATCTGAAAAATCATCCATTGTTCACTTTTTGGTTGCGGGTGTCCTTACAGGATGAGGTTCAACCTAAAAAGTACAAAACTTCTTCATATACTTGAATTATTGCATGTGTTGCCAAAGATTTTACAGTATCCGTGAATTTTTACTTAAAAGGATTCGAGAAATTGCATTAGATAATTTTAGGGCCAATTCAAGCCCGTTCTCCATGCTCTGAACTAGCCATTGCTAACCAAAATAATAAATAATAAAAAATAATTTTACAAATAAAACAAATTATTCAAAACTATTAAAATAATCATTTTAGCAAAGATTAAAAAATATATATAAATTAATTAAATATTGTTATCCAACATGGCAGTCTGTGGATCACGTTAGTCTACTCATGTGGCGCAGTTCCCACATTCCCAACAGTTTGGAAACTCACGACCCTTTAAACCCTCAAAATCTCATCTAATGGCCAAAAGTGGCTTTGAATTTGTAACATGGTAATTCATAAGTGTTAAGTGGGTACAATTGAATCAAATGTAAAAGTGCAAGTGTGAAAATTGTGGTAACTGATGTTTACCCAATCCAACAAAACTTTGAAGGACAATATAGATTATCCTCAAGTCTAATTCAAAATTGAACCTACAGTAGTGTCGCAAATAGTTTGGAATGGTAGGATTATTTGTACAAATAGGAATTCAATAAAAAACACAACATAAATCTTTGCATTAGACTAAAAGGATTTTTTTTTTGCTTTGAAAACTGCAACAAAAATCTTTGAATTAAACTTAGTAGAAATCTCTAACGCAATTACAAGTTGGAAGAAATCAACTTCAAATTATTGAAATGTTTATTAAGTCTATAATAGGCTCTCATGTTTAGACACTGCACATATTATGCAAGAATCTACATTAGTCACTTTAGTAATATGGTTAAAATTAGATGTACTTACCATGTCTTTACCAAGATTTGGATTGTAACTTTCTATACTACACTAACAATAATATCTAGTGTTATCTATACTAATTGATTTTGAAATGTTATAAGTTTTTATATGTGATGAATATTTTTACCAAAAATATAGATATCAATTCTATTCAAAGAAGGAAAATCTCTAATAACATAGTTGGTAAAAATATTTGTCATGCATAAAAATTTATAACATTTTGAAATCAATTAGTGTGGGTAATACTAAATATCATTATTAGTATGTTGTACTGGAGTAAAATAGCAAAAGATGTCATTGGTGGTTATAATAGGTTTGGTTATTTTCATCAACCGACAACTTGTACTACATTGGTTTATCCTTCTAGTGAAGGGGCAAAATTAATTTCACTACCCAAAAAATTGTAGAAATTTGTACAATCATTAGGAAAAAAATGAGCCCTGCAAGGGGGTGCGAGTTCCAGACAGCAAGGAAACGGCTAGGAACGCAAGCCGAAAAAAAAAAAGCAATTTTTTTTTCCCCTTCTTTCTGTTCGGCCAACTAATTGTAGCGCAAGACAACGCTGAAATAGCGCAGGACTGTTCAAATAAATTATTAAAAAATTATTTAAAAAATATAAAATTACAGAATTTTCAAATTTGATGTGGCATGAATGGTGCCATGTCAGATTGCTATTTTTTAAATTTTATTATTTAATTATTTTAATTTTAATTTTTTTTTTTAAATTTAAAAAAAAAATTATTTTTTATTTTATTTTTTATTGTGGCCAGTATTCATCAATGATGATGAATAGTGGCCATTGTTCCTCAAAGGGGCTGTGAGTTCCATTGAAGGGAACTCTTCAAAGGGAAGCAGCCCCTTCGAGGGCTCATTTTTTTCCTAATGATAGTAATATTTCAACTTGCGCTAATTCAAAGTATTATGGTCTTATACAAGGGAATTTCTTGGCATAAACCATTGTCAAAACTTCAATGAAAAAAGAAGAACTTGGATGAAAATGTATAACATCCAAAAATTAAAATGCTTATATAATTTTGAGCGGTATTTCTAAAAAAATTGATTGTATTAAGGGACATGTGAGGCACATTATGATATTGATGAAAGATTGGCATACAATTGGTCACAATCACCCATTACCGAGGTGAGTATTTTCCACTTTGCTACCGAGGCACACAATATTTGTTAGTTTGATGGTCCAAGCAAGTTCATCCACCTATCGAGGCATTTCATCAAGGACTATATAAGGCACTTGGCTTCACCACCATGTACACTTATTCATTTCGACTTGTGGTGTTGTTAAGTGTTAACATAATTTGTACACATTCATTTGGTTTTCATTTTTAGGTGACAAGATAAATAGTGTACATGCTAGGGAATAGCACTTAAGATACTTGTAAATCCATATTTCTAGTGCCAAGTAGGTTCTAATTAGAGTGTTAACACAACTAGGAAACATTGCAAGGTCATTGTATACTTCATTGTCTTCCCTTTTTAAGATCCACATCAAACAACAATAGTGAACAGAGTTCCATAAGTATAGAATAGATTAGTATAGAAAGGAGAACTTTTTTGAAGCCATGGCATCACGGCAACGATTCTATGTGGAATTGAAGGAGGGTGAAACCACAATTGTTTCATGGAAGAAGTTGGTGTCAAGTGCCAAAAGAGAGTTGGAGTTGGAAATGCCTTCAAATGTTGTACGAGATGTTGTAGCAGAAAAGATTGGATATTTATTTAAGGGAGGAAACAATGGAGATGACAATGCAAATGACAGTCTTAATGAGAATCGGTATAATGAAGAAGTAGATAAGTTTTTTGTGAAGGGAAAGATGTGTACAAAGCATTTGGGTTTCTTTAATCAGCAGAGGAAGCGTGTGAAGTCCAAGAAAAACAAGGCATGTGTACCTTTGCCACTTGAAGTTGTGGTACCTAAGTAAAAGAAGCGCAAAGATCTTGTAATGCAGAAGAAAAGTAGACCAACGGAAAGCAAGATCCTTTACAATAGTGAAATGTTTGTTTAAAACCATGAATGCAACTTTTCAAAGCATTTAAATAACTCCTAGGGTTTCTTAGTGACTCCTAGGTTTCTTTGAATCAACTTCAAGACATTGTGAAAGTAAATATTGTTGCCTTTGTTGGTAAGATGAAAAGAAGCTCAATCTTGCCAACACAAATCTTGGAGCCTTATTGTTAAGCTTGTTTTTTGTACTTTTTTATACAATACACTGGCTTTTTATGAAACTCTTACAAAAAATTTGGTCTTGCTACTTAATTTAGCTTTGAACCTTCTTTGATTGAACATCAATTCCTTTTCCTTGACATTAATCTTTAAAAAATGTATGAAGTAGAAGGTTGTATTGAATGAAAGAAAAGCCTAATACATTAATAACTTTTATTAGAAATTGAGAATTGTTAATTCCAATGGTTAAAGTGTTCTAGTAAACAATTGGTATCTTTTGTTTGTATTTTCATTTGAAAATTTTCAAAATTGAATTCAAAAGATAACTTTATATTTTTTTTGTACAAAATAAAACTTTTCATAACTTTCACGTCATTATTCAAAATTAAATGGTTCAAATGTTTTTGAGCAAGTATCAATCTATAAAATCCAATATAATTAATTAATGTTTTTTAAATATGTTTTGACATTGAAATTGAAAAAACCCTTCTAACTTTTGCAATAATTACTGGAATGAAGAAAAAAAAAGCTTCTATTCTAAAAAATTTATGGAAAATCCCAGAGTATGAAATCAATAGAACATGCCTAAATTCTCAAAGAATCCAAATTAGGCCCCTTAGTCCTTTAGAATTTAAAAAGCATACTAAAAATCCAATTTCTTTATATGAAGATCAATACTTAGAAGAGCATTTTATGAACACCTTATCTTAGTTATAGACTTTCAACTTTCTTAATGTACATTGAATGTTAGTTGATATTTGATTGAAGAATTTTTATTGCACATGTAATAATTTGTTGTTAGGTTCCCCTTGGATTATGGTAAGGTAGGAATGTAGGATGAACTATTTCTAAGAAAATTTCATTTATTTACAAGAACTACTGCTAGAGTCATTGTATTGATCCAATTGACAATTATTGTTGAATTAGTGTGACTTGATTCATCGATCAATATTTACCATCAAAACATCTATTTGTCACAAAATTATTAGTATCATTATCCCTCACAAGACATAATTTTAATTTGGCTAGACCCTTAACTAATAGAAAATCTTATATCTACATAAGCTATAGTTATAAAAAGACATTTGAAAAAAACAATACTACAAAGATTTAGTGATTCTATAATCCCCTTTCAAAAAGAATCCAAAATAGCATCTAGTAAAATTTGAATATGCATTAAATCATAAACAAATAGAAAAAATGTATATTGGATGAATTTTTTTCCATCTAGCCCTTGTCTTTCTAAAGTACTTTTAGATCTAACAGATTTTAAAAACTAAATATAGATTTAAAGTACAAAAACATTGATTGAAAAAATTATAGTTTAAATTATATTTTAAATGATAAAAATAATAGTTTGAAATTTAAACTTCAAATATTATTATTATTTTATTCAAATGTAAATGAATAAATATTTGGCCCTTGATTATAAAAATAAAGTATATTTTCTTAATGCACTTATACTTTTCAATGCACTTTGGCAATTTGTTTGAACTTTGTTTGTATAATAAGTTCCAAAATTTTAAGAATTACAAGGCTTTGGGGTTGAATAGGATTCCAATCAAAATAAAGAATGGAATAGAAATTAGTATTTTATTAAGCCCATATAATATATCAAAGTTTCAAAATTGCAAAGTCGTTAGTTTTCTGACTGTGAATCATTTCTTTTGTCTATTTCTCTTAATGTAGCAGAATTAAATTTAAACCCCAACTCTAATTTGTATGTGAAATGAGCATAGGCATTAGTAAAAAATGTTTCCACAAACAAAATACAACCTTTCCAATAGTCAAACTCAAAGTTTCCAGTAAATGTTGGGATGCCATTAGTTGTTACAACATGGAGATCAATTTGAGACAAAGAATATATGGAAAAACGAAGATCTTTTTGGGATGGAGAGAGTATGTAAAGTAGTATATTCAATAGCATAATTGATAAAGGAAATACATTGGAATTGAAAATCTCTACCAATATCTCTCTTCTATCGTTTAGTCGCAAGCTACACTCACATCTTTTGTCTGTTTTTTTTACTCCAATATGGCTCCAATGCAAGGTTGATGCATGTGAAAAATTGCAAGTGATAAAAATCTATTTGAGATCACAAATTCACAATTAACCCCTAAACGTCACAACGGACGTTTTTCAGACGTAGAGTATTGAAAAAACATTCGAAGAAGAATTGGCACCAGATTTCAATTGAACAATGTATCCGGGCCTCAAATAGCAGTTCAACAATATGAAAGAAGCATATATGTACCTTGGATTGCGCTTATTGGATCATAATTGTCTTGTGCGACTTGCACTATGTGCGTAATTGACGAGGATGAGTCCAAGCTAGCACACAAGTTGAACCTTGAATTGTGCAACTTTCGGATGGCACAAAATTTGGGATTTCATGACTTTTGATGAACTTTTTTCCGCTTGGCTTGTTATCTCTACATTCTACGTCATGCTTGAAGCTTGCAAGCATCTGATTCATGCTCTGCCCTCAGAAAGTTTCCAAAGATTCATCATGCTCAAAAAGACCAAGATTCCTAAAAGACCTTGTTCATCAAACGTTATAATCTTTGCATCCATACGGTGGATTCTCTAAAAAAACTGCAGATCTGCACTCATCAAGAAGTTGGCTTGAAATATTTACGGTAACAACCTTAAAAACCAAGTATACTTCAAGTTATTGCGTTTTTTCTAGAACTTGTCTCCAAGTCCCTCACTTCCGATGTTCTGTCTGTGATGCTTAGGGGTTAAGATTGAGTAAGGTCATAATCATTTTATTTGATTGTAAGCAAACCCATAGTTTTGATTCTTTTCCTCAAATCTCAAGGTATTTGATTGCATCTCGTTGCAAATCAAATTATTGATTATTGCATTTATTTTTATGATGGCTAGTCCTCAGTCTAGGCTTACAATAATATTATCTACAATCCTGTAAAGATTCATTAGATATAGTATATACATACTAGTGGTATAGACTTTTGGAGTTACACCTATATGTATCCTACAGTTCAGTAGCTGGTGCTACTATTTCTATCTATATAATTCTATAGTTCTTCAACCTCCTCAAAGTCTATAGACTTTACGTTAATTAAATTACTATAGAATAATTTCCTCTGGGGGTGCACTCCCATTTATTTAGCTGGAGACGTGCAATCAAATGAAAGGTTATTTTAATTAGGATGGTCCTAAATTTTAGACAAGGCTTCGAAATAAATTAGCATCATCATAATTGATCTAGGATCTTTATAAATAATGAAGGGTAGGGAATTTGAATTTTTTGTAGAGCTCTAGTATTAGGGATTATAAACTTTGTGACAAGTATCCCATGTTGGGGATCCAATGTTTGGTGCACTATAAGCTTAAGTTAGTCTTCTTATTGTAATTACGGAGTAAATCATTGAAGGCTTTGTAGATGACGAAGTAACTTAGTGGATGAGAATAACTTGACTAGACTTTCGTCATCTTTGATGCAACAGGAGCAATTTAAGGTGATTGGGAGGGTGGGTGGGACATCTTTGTTGTGAGCAGTTCCTTCCAAAGCAACTATGCAACTTCATTGGAGTGCTACAAGGCTTTTATTCTCCACCAAGCTCAATTAGATGACTTAGGACTAATCAGATGAGTTGGCACGTAAAATATTGATGTGGTCAGTCCAAGGTCAATTTGATAGGCCCTTGTATTTTGTAGAACAGGCACCCGGGTGTTCTTGACCCAATTAAATGAACCACTAAACTGAAGTTAAGATGAGTTTACCACCATATTAGTTGTTAAGGTGAATTGCTTTTAATTATGTTTGCTTAACCAAACTGATTAGTGCACAGTAAGTACTAGTGAGAAAGGTAGGACAATTAATCAAAAAATTAAAAGTGTTAAGACACAACATTTAGTAGTTTAATGAAAAAAATGTATTGTATATATAAAAAGAAGAAAATAGTATTTGAAATAATAGTACTAATAATTAAATATAATCTATTAGTACTTAAGCTCATAGTATTGATAAAGATATTTGTAAGGGGTCTCAGAATTCCATGTTATTTTCCCATTTTTTTTCCTTTTTGATGATCTTGTTGTATAAGCCAAAGATTTTACCATATATTTTCCATTAATAATAGCGCTAATTTATGTAAGTATATCAATAAAGAGCTTTTACTTCTCTTATTATGTATCATATTTTTTCTTTTAAAAGCCAAAGAATAAACTATTCCTTAGTATATAACGTCACTTTGTGAAGCATGACTTATGAGTTTGGAGTTAGGATTTAGGGATTTAGGGTTTTCGAAACCGGTCAATGATTACTGCAAGAAATTTCAATACCTTCTTGTTTGATTTCATGTTTGAATTTCATTTCCTTCTCCTCTTCATTTCTTTCATTTCTTGCTTGAATTTCATTTCCTTCTTCTTGTTGTGGAATGTGAAGGAAAGCGTGGCATGTAAATCCAAATTGCAACATCTAGGATGCAACCGTTTTTGAGAATGTTTTTGAGTTTTACTTTGTAAAGTTAGGTTCAATTCAAGTTTTTCTTATTTTCATGTTGGATTTTGAACTTATGAACCAAAAGCCTCTAGTATTGCACAACCTTCAACTTTTCGAACATTGCAAATGCATACAACTGTGTTTGATAACACATGCACTTGTGTCTACAAATGTCATTTTTACACAAATTTGAGGTTGTACTTTAACTCGAGATTCACCATCCTAACCCCTTTGTGTATGATTCAGAGCTATGTCTATGTCTCAATAATTTGTGCTTTCCCCCACTTTCTCTTTCATAGTACTTTACAATTGCCTTTGAATGTATGAAAATATTTAGGCTTTGACAATAGTTTGTGTTTGTTTTAGTTTCACTTTCCAAAAAATTTGTCATTGAATCTGCTTTGCACTTCAAAGTACTGTATGCTTGCAAATAGTCTATGAACTTCACTTGTTTTGTATGTTTGCAAATAGTTTATGAACTTCACTTGCTCAAAGTTTTGTATGCTTGCAAATTGCTTTGTTGAACATCACTTGTTTTATATGTTTGATTCTAGTTTATGAACTTCACTTGTTTTGTGTACATCGTTTTTTGTTTGCAATACTTTATAAAGTTCACTTTTCTTTTTTCTTTCTTTCAAAGATGAAGTTCACTTGTTCTGTACACTGTCAGTGACGGATGTCAATATGAATTGATGAATTGTTTAAATTTTTTTTATCAATGTCTAGTATTTATAATGAATATAGGATACACATAAATAGCTAGCAAAAAAATTTAAACTCAAATATAGGGTACATAAAATGGCCTAAATTTTGAAATTTAAAAAATTTATCTCCATAGCCCCTATGTAATCGGGGCTTGAACACACAGTACCAACAAAGAACCTATATAGTGCACCTCCCAAGATAATCTCATTCTAATAAGATAATTTACATGAAAGTTCTTTTTTCCCTTACAAAATCCAACATCTCGAGCAACATCTACTGGAAACTTTGAGTTTGACTATTGGAAAGGTTGTATTTTGTTTGTGGAAACATTTTTTACTAATGCCTATGCTCATTTCACATACAAATTAGAGTTGGGGTTTAAATTTAATTCTGCTACATTAAGAGAAATAGACAAAAGAAATGATTCACAGTCAGAAAACTAACGACTTTGCAATTTTGAAACTTTGATATATTATATGGGCTTAATAAAATACTAATTTCTATTCCATTCTTTATTTTGATTGGAATCCTATTCAACCCCAAAGCCTTGTAATTCTTAAAATTTTGGAACTTATTATACAAACAAAGTTCAAACAAATTGCCAAAGTGCATTGAAAAGTATAAGTGCATTAAGAAAATATACTTTATTTTTATAATCAAGGGCCAAATATTTATTCATTTACATTTGAATAAAATAATAATAATATTTGAAGTTTAAATTTCAAACTATTATTTTTATCATTTAAAATATAATTTAAACTATAATTTTTTCAATCAATGTTTTTGTACTTTAAATCTATATTTAGTTTTTAAAATCTGTTAGATCTAAAAGTACTTTAGAAAGACAAGGGCTAGATGGAAAAAAATTCATCCAATATACATTTTTTCTATTTGTTTATGATTTAATGCATATTCAAATTTTACTAGATGCTATTTTGGATTCTTTTTGAAAGGGGATTATAGAATCACTAAATCTTTGTAGTATTGTTTTTTTCAAATGTCTTTTTATAACTATAGCTTATGTAGATATAAGATTTTCTATTAGTTAAGGGTCTAGCCAAATTAAAATTATGTCTTGTGAGGGATAATGATACTAATAATTTTGTGACAAATAGATGTTTTGATGGTAAATATTGATCGATGAATCAAGTCACACTAATTCAACAATAATTGTCAATTGGATCAATACAATGACTCTAGCAGTAGTTCTTGTAAATAAATGAAATTTTCTTAGAAATAGTTCATCCTACATTCCTACCTTACCATAATCCAAGGGGAACCTAACAACAAATTATTACATGTGCAATAAAAATTCTTCAATCAAATATCAACTAACATTCAATGTACATTAAGAAAGTTGAAAGTCTATAACTAAGATAAGGTGTTCATAAAATGCTCTTCTAAGTATTGATCTTCATATAAAGAAATTGGATTTTTAGTATGCTTTTTAAATTCTAAAGGACTAAGGGGCCTAATTTGGATTCTTTGAGAATTTAGGCATGTTCTATTGATTTCATACTCTGGGATTTTCCATAAATTTTTTAGAATAGAAGCTTTTTTTTTCTTCATTCCAGTAATTATTGCAAAAGTTAGAAGGGTTTTTTCAATTTCAATGTCAAAACATATTTAAAAAACATTAATTAATTATATTGGATTTTATAGATTGATACTTGCTCAAAAACATTTGAACCATTTAATTTTGAATAATGACGTGAAAGTTATGAAAAGTTTTATTTTGTACAAAAAAAATATAAAGTTATCTTTTGAATTCAATTTTGAAAATTTTCAAATGAAAATACAAACAAAAGATACCAATTGTTTACTAGAACACTTTAACCATTGGAATTAACAATTCTCAATTTCTAATAAAAGTTATTAATGTATTAGGCTTTTCTTTCATTCAATACAACCTTCTACTTCATACATTTTTTAAAGATTAATGTCAAGGAAAAGGAATTGATGTTCAATCAAAGAAGGTTCAAAGCTAAATTAAGTAGCAAGACCAAATTTTTTGTAAGAGTTTCATAAAAAGCCAGTGTATTGTATAAAAAAGTACAAAAAACAAGCTTAACAATAAGGCTCCAAGATTTGTGTTGGCAAGATTGAGCTTCTTTTCATCTTACCAACAAAGGCAACAATATTTACTTTCACAATGTCTTGAAGTTGATTCAAAGAAACCTAGGAGTCACTAAGAAACCCTAGGAGTTATTTAAATGCTTTGAAAAGTTGCATTCATGGTTTTAAACAAACATTTCACTATTGTAAAGGATCTTGCTTTCCGTTGGTCTACTTTTCTTCTGCATTACAAGATCTTTGCGCTTCTTTTACTTAGGTACCACAACTTCAAGTGGCAAAGGTACACATGCCTTGTTTTTCTTGGACTTCACACGCTTCCTCTGCTGATTAAAGAAACCCAAATGCTTTGTACACATCTTTCCCTTCACAAAAAACTTATCTACTTCTTCATTATACCGATTCTCATTAAGACTGTCATTTGCATTGTCATCTCCATTGTTTCCTCCCTTAAATAAATATCCAATCTTTTCTGCTACAACATCTCGTACAACATTTGAAGGCATTTCCAACTCCAACTCTCTTTTGGCACTTGACACCAACTTCTTCCATGAAACAATTGTGGTTTCACCCTCCTTCAATTCCACATAGAATCGTTGCCGTGATGCCATGGCTTCAAAAAAGTTCTCCTTTCTATACTAATCTATTCTATACTTATGGAACTCTGTTCACTATTGTTGTTTGATGTGGATCTTAAAAAGGGAAGACAATGAAGTATACAATGACCTTGCAATGTTTCCTAGTTGTGTTAACACTCTAATTAGAACCTACTTGGCACTAGAAATATGGATTTACAAGTATCTTAAGTGCTATTCCCTAGCATGTACACTATTTATCTTGTCACCTAAAAATGAAAACCAAATGAATGTGTACAAATTATGTTAACACTTAACAACACCACAAGTCGAAATGAATAAGTGTACATGGTGGTGAAGCCAAGTGCCTTATATAGTCCTTGATGAAATGCCTCGATAGGTGGATGAACTTGCTTGGACCATCAAACTAACAAATATTGTGTGCCTCGGTAGCAAAGTGGAAAATACTCACCTCGGTAATGGGTGATTGTGACCAATTGTATGCCAATCTTTCATCAATATCATAATGTGCCTCACATGTCCCTTAATACAATCAATTTTTTTAGAAATACCGCTCAAAATTATATAAGCATTTTAATTTTTGGATGTTATACATTTTCATCCAAGTTCTTCTTTTTTCATTGAAGTTTTGACAATGGTTTATGCCAAGAAATTCCCTTGTATAAGACCATAATACTTTGAATTAGCGCAAGTTGAAATATTACTATCATTAGGAAAAAAATGAGCCCTCGAAGGGGCTGCTTCCCTTTGAAGAGTTCCCTTCAATGGAACTCACAGCCCCTTTGAGGAACAATGGCCACTATTCATCATCATTGATGAATACTGGCCACAATAAAAAATAAAATAAAAAATAATTTTTTTTTTAAATTTAAAAAAAAAAATTAAAATTAAAATAATTAAATAATAAAATTTAAAAAATAGCAATCTGACATGGCACCATTCATGCCACATCAAATTTGAAAATTCTGTAATTTTATATTTTTTAAATAATTTTTTAATAATTTATTTGAACAGTCCTGCGCTATTTCAGCGTTGTCTTGCGCTACAATTAGTTGGCCGAACAGAAAGAAGGGGAAAAAAAAATTGCTTTTTTTTTTTCGGCTTGCGTTCCTAGCCGTTTCCTTGCTGTCTGGAACTCGCACCCCCTTGCAGGGCTCATTTTTTTCCTAATGATTGTACAAATTTCTACAATTTTTTGGGTAGTGAAATTAATTTTGCCCCTTCACTAGAAGGATAAACCAATGTAGTACAAGTTGTCGGTTGATGAAAATAACCAAACCTATTATAACCACCAATGACATCTTTTGCTATTTTACTCCAGTACAACATACTAATAATGATATTTAGTATTACCCACACTAATTGATTTCAAAATGTTATAAATTTTTATGCATGACAAATATTTTTACCAACTATGTTATTAGAGATTTTCCTTCTTTGAATAGAATTGATATCTATATTTTTGGTAAAAATATTCATCACATATAAAAACTTATAACATTTCAAAATCAATTAGTATAGATAACACTAGATATTATTGTTAGTGTAGTATAGAAAGTTACAATCCAAATCTTGGTAAAGACATGGTAAGTACATCTAATTTTAACCATATTACTAAAGTGACTAATGTAGATTCTTGCATAATATGTGCAGTGTCTAAACATGAGAGCCTATTATAGACTTAATAAACATTTCAATAATTTGAAGTTGATTTCTTCCAACTTGTAATTGCGTTAGAGATTTCTACTAAGTTTAATTCAAAGATTTTTGTTGCAGTTTTCAAAGCAAAAAAAAAATCCTTCTAGTCTAATGCAAAGATTTATGTTGTGTTTTTTATTGAATTCCTATTTGTACGAATAATCCTACCATTCCAAACTATTTGCGACACTACTGTAGGTTCAATTTTGAATTAGACTTGAGGATAATCTATATTGTCCTTCAAAGTTTTGTTGGATTGGGTAAACATCAGTTACCACAATTTTCACACTTGCACTTTTACATTTGATTCAATTGTACCCACTTAACACTTATGAATTACCATGTTACAAATTCAAAGCCACTTTTGGCCATTAGATGAGATTTTGAGGGTTTAAAGGGTCGTGAGTTTCCAAACTGTTGGGAATGTGGGAACTGCGCCACATGAGTAGACTAACATGATCCACAGACTGCCATGTTGGATAATAATATTTAATGAATGAATTAATTTTTTTTTTGATCTTTGCCTGAATGATCTAAATTTTTTTTTCTAATCAGTGCCAAAGTGAAGAATGCACCTATTGTCTTCAAATCCATTCTTCTAATTATGATTTATAAGTTTAAGTCTATTTGATAAAGTTTAATTTGGATCATATCAACTTCAATCAAGTTTCATTAATGAATTCTAGGAGTGCTATGGTATAGATATTTTGGTTAGCCTAGCAGTAATTGTTGATTGCCCCCAGTAACTTCTTCAATACAGTCCAACTTTTGAATTGATAATTTTTCAAGTGTGTAGGATTCTTTATAGTTGCATGGGTCAAATACTAGTTCAGCTCATATGACAAAGCTGATTTAGAGCTAGAATGGCAGATGGAATACTTATTACAAACAATAAATTTTCAAAGATTTTTTGCATGGCTTTGACATCTTTACAATTGATATGACAAATATGATTTGATACAAATATAGCATTAAGGATTTTCTTACATACAAGACGTGAGGGAAATAAGTACTCCAATGACAAGGTATGATCACTTCTTAGAACCCATTGCCATTGGGCAATTGAAGGACCAACTCCGGACCCTCCAGGCAAGTTCCATTATAAAACGTGCATTGCTTGTTTGTCTAGCTGGCCCTTTAAGCTCCGGTTTGTGAAAATTGGAAATACAGAGCTGGAGGGGCTTGAGGGTCAATTGGACCTTCCTATTTCTGAGAAGAGAACAAGAAAGAGATGCTACAAGTCTGCACGCTACACAATAATGAGCCATTTAGTTCAAGAAGTACCAATATAGCATATAATAAAGGAAGTCAACATGGCTTCAAATCCAGGAAGCACATCCAACTTGGCCTTCGGTTCTACAATGGATCTTCTTCTTTACGTCCGATGCACCATACCGTCCCCCTCTAGGCTCTAAAGGTCCAATAGGATAATGGCAACAAGCTCTTATGCTTAAGGTCTAAGTTTGAATTCCACTATCTACAACAATTATGGCTTGACTCTAGGGTCTTGTATATGTTCATCTCATGTGTATACCAACTAGTCTAATACATACCAACACAAGTTGAGACTTAATTCTAACATTTGTTTTGCAAAAAAAATTAAATCATTTTTTGTATGAATGTAAAATTGATGCCATAAAGGTTCAATGAACTTCAAATTTATACAAAAAATACTTTTGGCATGTGACGAACTTGATTGAGGAGCCGACCTCGGTCTTAAGCCAAGTCTTGAATAACTTGTGTGTTGTGTAGTCATTTGGCTAGTCTACCAATCCCATGATTCTAGTAGTGTAGAGACAATTAAATCATTCCAATCGTTGTTTCCACACGTACACAACCAACAACATTAAGCTAGCGGATACAGATGACACGAGCAGTCAACTGAAAAAATGGAAAAAATGGAATAGATGCATCACCCCGACACTTCGCTTCGAGAGTTGGCAGGCACTTTCTAAATTGATCTGATAAAAGGGAGAGAGGCTCTGTAGCCTGTACATGCTCTATGATTAACAAAATAACTCAAATTAAATGCTATTCTTGCCTCACAACCAGAGGCAGAGGCTGTGTACTTAAATTCGTTGTGACACATGATACAACCATTTAGCTTAATCTGATGATGTTGAATTGGCAGCATTGATCTCCCCAACCCAGTAAGTCTTGACACAGATCATCACCTTCTCCTTCACGTATGGGCCATCCTCGTGGTCTGCCAATCGGCATTCCCAACGCATTCCTTGAGTGATGGTCATCACCTTCGTCAAAACATCAACTTCATCGCGGACCAGCACTGCACCCTCGGGACGCAGAATCCGGTCCATCTCCAGAAGGACGTTGGTGATATCACACCTGCAAGAATCCCATGTTCAACAATTTACATTCAATTGACAATATCCAGGACAACCACTTCTAGAGTATACCTACGACACCAAAATTCATCTTCACGCATAAATACCACAAGGCGGATCATCCTGAGAGTGCCAGGGACAATCAACGACGACGTCATCAACATTGTTCACGATGCCAAGCACAAGAGAAAACTGAAAAATTTGAATAGCATACCTGTCCTGGTACATGCTGAACACGCTGTCGGCATGAATGAGGTCGTAGGTTCGTGGGTACGTAGAGAATGCCTCGCACCTAAAGCCAATTCCACTCAGTTCGTCAGTCCAGTAATGTTTGCTTCCGCCACCACAAACAGCATGTCTCGCACAGAACTGAGACAACGCTTCCAAAAAGAGGATTGAAGGGTCAAGTGTGAAATAACACCACAAGCGTAAAGTACTACAATGAGAAGGAAACATCATGCACTGAACCAAAACAAAGTCGATGGGGCTTGGCTTCTTCCACGCTGGACAACTAAACTAGAACACCAGTAAAATGCGTAAAAACCCTGACAGTCGTCAAACCCCTAGCAACTCAATGACTGCATGAAAAATGTAAAGCCCTCCAGGAGAAGACAGTGAACAGTGCAAGAAGCTCTGCATCAAAAGAGAAAGGAAGCGTACCAGTTTTGATAGGTTCCAATAAAACCACGCTCATATATGACACCCAAAGTGTCCACTTTAGCTTCAGGGGGCATGGCGTTCATGACCCACACAGGTTCCTTAACAAGGGCAGCAGCAAAGCCTCCAAGACCTGCATTCATATCCATAATGTTCCTGTACCGACCTTTAGTAAGTGGAGGAATGAGATGAGTTTTGTAGTATGTAACCCGCTTCTCCCACAGCTTTGTGTCCTCCTTAAACTTCTGAGCCGTCATAAGGGGAACACTCCCACTCGCGATTCTTGGGGGAATGGCCTTCACGCGGGCTGGGAATTTGGCCAATTCACCGCCTGCTACCTCGTTTTTACTCTTAACTTCAGGAAGTGGAGTGATACAAGACTCCATCTTGCGATACCTGCACAGAAATGGGAGGAATGAGAATCACCAGCCATCTCAGACTTGCTACAATGAGACTCTATATCTTTCTGTGTTGTCAGTGCAAGATCATAACACAAACATTCCTCACTTAATGATCATTTCATCTCGTTAATGGCCTACGAATCCACGGGTAGAGAGCTGCTCGGGAGACCCAAGCCCTGAAATGAACACACCCCGTGTATGTTCCATAGAGAGCATGTACAATGGGGGTAAATTTCAAGGGGTGGGTATTCCTGAGCAGCACTTGTCTAAAATCCCTTGAGATGTATTCGTCTCAGTACTCTATCAACATGACGGAGGAACGAGAATTCAACTCACCAAGCATGATCAGGGTGCTCCAAACTGCTGCAGATGCGAGGAAGGACTTCCGTATTCTTCTTATGAAGAGCTATGCAGTCCAAATGATTCAGAGGCTTCTGCCAGATGGCCAGATTATCTTTCTCGACCAGCTTTTTCCAGCACAGACGACGAGCAGCGTCCTCGATTTCGTCCTGCTCCGCCTCCAAATCCTCCTGGGTTCGCTCCCAACCCCTGTAGTATTTCTTCCAGTTAATGGGAGGACCGGACAGAATCCAATAACCACCAGGTCTCAGAACACGGTCCACCTCAATTAGGTACATGTTATCTGCACACATACCCCATCACGTTCAGAGAGGCGTCATAGCACTATACTTCAGAAGGAAATTCAGAAGGCGGACTAAACAGTTGACAACATCATACCAATTAGCTACTCCATGAGAAAAGCACAAGTCTACCAAGCATTAACATTGAAATACTGAAAGCATAAAGAGTTTCGCCCACGGATGCTTTATAGAATCCAACTCCAACTAGCATAACGAACATTTGAGCTAAGGACACCAGCAGGCTGCCTAACGTCAACAATGTTATCATACAAGAGCTCTGGGAAGGAACACGAACGTACTTCCGAATGTACAGGAACATGACACAGGAAATAAGTTTGAAAATGAAATCTAGGGTAAGAATGTAGCAACCAGACCTCCTGTGAACAGCACACGGGCACCCCACGTGGAGTACACGAGGACCACTGCGGACGTCTTCGTTCCTACATTTGTTCGAAATCCAGGAGAAATACTACACTTCAGAATTACATCTATTCTACAGTCAGTGGGTGCCGTTGTCGCTTACCCCCTTTGCCCCAAGGAATAAGGCAGCGAGAGCAATGTGCCATGTCGAATGACCGCGCCGGGTAGGGCATCCGAATCGTGGCCATGATCCCAAGAATGGCAGGTACTCCTCTTTCCAGAGCGAATTGAATTTGAGAGACATGAGTATCTCGTGGTGCGAACGACATGGCCAGGATGTTCTTCTTCAGCAAATACGCTCCCCAACTGGCCACCTGTTGCAGAGAGTGAATGAGAAAACGTATTTGCTCAAGGTTCCCAATATAAACAAACCGTCACAGAATATGGGCTCGACAGCTGTCGAAAGAAGGGAGAGAGTGAAAGAACAACAATGCTAGAAGCAGACTAAGTACTTACCCCGCAGCCAGTATCAATGGCTGTGCGAATGGATCCATCATCCAAGGGAATGAGAGCAGCAATGTCCGAAATGTACTTGTCCGCGCCACCCGCAGAGAACGTTCCACCGCCAGGGAAGTAGAGCTTTTCACCACGAAACTGCACCCACTTCTGAATGGCCTTCTCCACTGTGAGTTCCTTGTGAGGAGTGTTGGCGAACCATGCAAAGTCGCGGCTTTCAGGCCACCGGAAGGGATTCTTGTACCCTGGAGGAGCTGGAACCAGGCATCTCAGAAGCTCATCCTTTGGAGGGCAATGACGCTCACGATACTCCAACTTGGCTCTTGGGAACTTGATAGCACGATGCGGGTCTTCACAAGGCGTGACCTCACTGTACTTCATGGCGCAAGCAGGAAATTGCTCAATTTTGAGACCATCGTTAGTCTTGCTTGATAACCCGTGATGAGCCCCAAAATCAAGCACCGAACTCGGACAGGGTTCTCCAGACTTGCCGCTCACTGCCACGAGAGCACCCCTACTTTGCCACGAACCCAAAGTGTAGAAAAAGCAACAAAGCCCGGCTACAACGAACAACCAAGTTACACGACGCCTCCTTCCATTGTCGAAGTTCGCGATCTTTGGAGACCCCATCGTGAATCCTGCCACAAGCAAGTCGAAGTGTGTGATATTAGCGAGACAAAAGCAGATCGACATAGCCGACCAACATCTGATATTGAAAGATCCATTTCACCGTGAAGAATCCAGCAATCCTGATCGAGCTGGTTTCGGCATAAATCCAGCCAACACAGCCCTTGCTGCAACAAAATGGTGAACGCCCACACATACCTGCTCACAATTCTAAACTAAGATGGAAAGTGATCATGTCCGTAGGGCGAAGATTGTGCCCTAAACAACCACGGTTCTCATACTAGTTGAGAACCGTGAAAAATCTGCGTCACGGTTCTCATACTAGTTGAATTCTCTACCAGAACGCGATCTCGTTTCAAAACAACCAGTGAATCTGAACGAGAAATGTATGTAGGAAGCATGATGCTCTACGGCGACCCCTCTCAAAAACTTGAGCGACCAGAAATCCTTTCTGCATCTCATTCGAGATGAGAGTTCGATACAGAACAGATCTAGCTTCCGCAAGAGCATTCAAGGCACATCCAACTCCCATCTCTCAAACAAGCTTCGAAAATCCATTTGCAACTCGTAAATAACGCCTGAATCCCACGAAAAAACCAACAACAACACGGCGCTCATGAATCAAGCTCCAAGAAACAAAAACAAACCGACCTTCGCAAGGAACAATATCGTCGAGCCCGGGTAGATCTCTACCTGTAAGGCTCGGAAATGGCAACCCCAAATCTCTCTCGATAAATCAGGGTGGTGAAGTTCCCGGAGGAATTATGAATCGCATCAAGACATCCAAGACGGGGGAATACGCCAACCAATTTCAGCTGCCTTCGCTTGGAGAAACCCCCATGAATCGCCCCAGGGGCACCAAGCGAACACAGAGGCGAAGGGAATGACAGAGATCCAAGGGCCCGGAATGCCGGCAACAGGGGAAGAGCAGCATTGCAACAAGGATTTTTACTCTAAAATAATGAGACACGACACTGTAGCACACGCAGGCGCTAGAAATAGGAATGAGCGAAAGCACAGAGCAGAGTGAACACCAACACTTCGGAGTGGAACCGCCAGAGAGAGCAAGAGCGCTTGCAAAAGCTCGACGCTAAAGTAAGCTGACGGGAGACGAGGAGGCAACAAGACTCACCAGAGAGGCAGACGATGGCTGCTAGCAAAGCGCCCCGTGATCACACATGAAGGCCCTGGCGCAGGGATCGCAAGCGTGCACCGGCGCAGCTGAAGCAGGCGAAGCACAAGCATAAGCTTAGAGAAAGAGAAGAGGAGGACTGGCCAAGGAACAACGCAACGCGGAAACAGAGCGAAAGTAGCGCGCTTCGTCGTCGTCGTCGTCGACTCTCATTCGTTGTCGTCAGCTTTCGCTCGTCGTCTTTGGGGCGTTGACGCCTGACGGTGTCGCCGCGGACGCTTTCCTCTGTTCGTCCGTCCGTACTGTACCGACGGAGGTTCGAGATTCCGGCTTTTGCCAGGTGGTCCATCTACAGTCAGTGCCTCTATTCATCCACTTTGGGTTTCCTGTTCCAACATTCATCTGTTTTCGTTGCTTTCATCCCAATTTGGCCAGTTATCATTTCAGGCGGACTTCAGATGGGATGGCGCAAGTGCAGCGACGTCTTTTTGCTCCAAGCATACCGGTATCATAACGTGAACGGTGCTGAGATGAGATGACAGTCACTTATTGGATAAGGAGAGGCATGTTGTTTTCCACAACATGAAAGGGGGCTTTAGGCATAATCATGGTGCTATTCTCTTGAGCATTATTGAACAAGATTCAATTACGAAGGTTGTATCCGGTGACATGAAAGTTCAACCTCACCGTAAGAGCAGCTCCACCGCACACTGAAACACAAACGTGACTGGGATTGTTGCGAAAGGAGGCACTTTTAAGCTCCACTGCGTCACCGCTAAAGGCTTTCCAATTTTCTTGGGCAAAGCTTACAAGGCTCCGCCCACACTATTCTGGAGGTCTTTTGCGCCCACGAAAGAACTCACGCAACAACTTATCCTTTGTCTATGGAGGAATCATTCTCTTTCATGACGCCATTGATGATGTAAAACAAGTTGGATAAGGCATTGCCGAGGAGTGAAGTGTGGATTGCACTGTAGCTATTCCGAAAGAAAGAGAGACAGAACAACAACTTACTTGCGATATCACTCTATGAAAACCATTTGACGTTCCTTTCTGCATTGATGCAGAGGAGCTGCTCTAAAGAGGCCCTATGTTTGTGTCAACTAATTCACTTTGTCTTGTTGTTAAATATGTAAAATTCATGGTTTTTGTACCCGTGGTATGACAACTTATGAAAATTCTAGTTTTGTGAACAACAAGGGAAGGCCTATTTGTTTACTTGTGATGGCAATATTAGAAGGAATTTGAACCTACTAAGAGGCTTTGAGTTTTCTTATTAATTTTTTCACAAATTGAATGAGTGTGAGGGTGGCCATATCCTCATTACAACCATCGCGTGGCGTGTGTTCCATCCTTCATGATGGAACCGTCATGAGATTTATGACATTGTGGAGATGGATTGGATAATGATGACAAATTTTTGAGTTCAATATGCAATTCTCGGCCCAATTAGTGAATTGAGAAGGTTCTTCCCATTCAACTTTTTGTATTACAAAGCGACTTCTTTTGAGGTTCAATTTTCTCATAACGTGTTGGACCGCTCCTGAATATTGGCTTATATGTATTTCAATGAAGTGTCTACTAGAAAAGATCAATTCCCTGGTGGTAAGGCTTTGAAGGATTTTAAACAAGAGACTATGTAACTTGCAATTGCTAAGAACAGCTTGTAGAATTGTAGAATTTAATTATGAGGCAATTTTTAACCCTTAATCTCTAAATGCCTCAATCCTCTCTCAAATAATTGCACATTTTCATTTATATCTTTGTACAAAAATGTAATTTATCAAATTTTCATGAATTTGGTCATTAACGGAGATTGTCTTTTTTAAATTCAAGTATTACATTGGATTAATGAAAAGTTAGTTAGACTAAATAATGCTTTAAAGTCCTATGTTCATCGTTCAGAATATGGACGTTGGAGTGCTTTAGAGTTAAAAGATGCCACCACCATTTTTTGGACGATGAATGACAAAGAATCCTTCTATGTAGGACAAAAGTGCAACTATTCATCCTCAAAAGTATGTGTGAAAAGGGAACATCTTCTACACTAGTTTGACTTCCAATGAGTGCTTTTGGATTTATTTTTTAAAACAATGATTTACATGGTATCAAAAAAGGTGATTTCCACAGTCACTAACCCAACCTTCAAAGGTTAATGAACTTAATAGTTATTGTAGCTATTGTTTGTAGTATTAGGATTAGTTTCATTGTATATCATTGCATTGTGCTTGGTATTATATTTTTTAATATGATGTATCTTATTTATTTATTTATTTTTAAATAATGTGAATTTGATAAATTAGAATCAAACACCCTAGATGTGAATTGAAGTAGTTCAACTTTCTTTTAGAGTTTTTAAGAATTTTAACCCCTAAAAGCCCGTTGTCCCTTCGGGGGACAAATGCGTTTTCGGGCAGGTACCTACGGGCTGAAATTGTGTTCTGATTTTTTGAAATTTTTTTTGGAGATAGAAAAACTGATAAGCTTTGTGAGAATATAATTTTTTTCTCAATCGGTGCCCGGGAAAAAAAGTTATGACCAAATAAGCTCAAAACAGGGGACGGCGGGCAGCTCGGGCAGCAGAAAAAAAATGGACAAAAATTTGAATTTTTTTTTTTAATATTTTGTTTCTGATAGATTATATTTTTGCCTATCTAGAAAGCTTTGATTCATTTCATTTGGATATGTTATGAGAAAGTTATGGACATTCTTGTTTTTCGGGCAATTTGAGCATCTTCTTGAAAAAAATAACTTGTAGGATGCATTTCGGAATGCAATTTTTCAAATTTTTCAAATTTTTTTTTTTGGCATGGTTTAGTTTACTTGCTAGAACAATCTCACCATTGGGATTAGTGCATTTTAATTCCATCTAAGAGATATTAATATTTTAGATTTTCCTTCTATCTCATACCTACTTCTACTTAACAATTTTTTTAAGGATGAAAATTAAGTTTTTTTGAGTTTCTTTTTTTTTCCTAGACTCTCAACTCAATTCTCCACTATAAAGATTTAAAGCTCAAAACGCTGTAGTGCAAAAATTTTAAGTTAAAAATGTTTAAAGACAAAAAATCTGGTCCCGCAATGTGCTGAAAAACTTGTTTTTTCCACTTTAAACGCAGATATCTTGCAATCTGTGCGGTCAAAAATTCTGAAATTTTTTCCACACATTCTCATACCAATTAGGTGTAAGTACCTACGGTTAGATTTGAAAAAAAACAATTTTAATTTTTTTATACTTTTTGCTATAGAAATGGCAGTTTTCAGTGTTTTTTGGCAGAAAAAAGACCTTGGACCTTTAGGGGTTAAATTGTCACTTCACAAGTTGATTCAATTAGTGCAAGAGTTTGAATAGTGCACAATCCCCTCACAAAAACTTAGATGAATTGTGTGCTTTAGTTAGTGTGAACATTTGGTACATGGTAAGGTACTAATTAAGGTGTCTACTTGAGACCCCAAGTATGAGGGTGAAGCTTAAAGGAGAAGGCACCTCTTATTTTCAAAACGGAGCCTTGGGAACACTACGCTTTATACTGTGTAAGGCCCGTCGCTGAGGAAATTTTTTTAAGGTGACATTTTCATTGTAAGGTATTTGCAAAAGCTATTACAATCAAGGCCATTAGAATTTACAATGAATCAAAATGAAATTGGGTGACTCAAAATAAAAATGAGCAAAGTTGAATGAATTTAGATGAAATTTGGTTGACAATCACACTTCCTATTCAAAATAGTATGAAAATAAAGTAGATCACATGACAATTTCTCATAATTTCCAAATTAGTGTGATTTGTTGTTATTATTACAAAGGACACAACTCAAATTACCTTTTGTAATTCATCACAATTGTAGGAATAGATTTTAGATACCGTACGTGCAAGTCAATTTCAGAAATAAGTAGGGAAAAATGTGGATCAAGTCTAAAATTTTAAAAATTTGTACAACTATTTCTAAAAATCTGAAAAAATTTCAATGTTGCTAATTTTGAATATCCAAAAATTATTCTTGAGAAAATTTAGAAAAAGGAGCACATTTCAGCATGAATCATAGAAAAAATCAATCCAAAATTAGGAGTGTCTAAAAATTAAAAAAAGCAAAGTGCCGAAAGTCAAGGAATTCAAATCAAGTTGCCAAACAGAAAAAAGTAAACTCTATTTCGGCACCAATGTGCCGAAAGTGACCTATGCGTCCGGTATACCATATTCAAATAAACTTCCAGAGCCTGGAAAAATTCATCATGTAAGTTCATATTATTCTGACTAGCTACTGTAGCAGGATCAATCTCTTCAGATAGAAAGTCAGAGGATGGCAGTGAGGTCTCGTGGGGGTGGCGGTCCCTGAACAGAGCACTCTGTGAACTTCCTCCAGTACTGTACAGTCGGGTACAACAATCTTACGATTTTTTTTCATCCTGTTGTGATTAGGTAAACTTTGGGAGGCCCGTGTGTGCTCAAAATTGAACGGAATTTCATATTTCGAATTGCGTTGGAATCACAATGAAGTCTACTTTATCATCATTACAAACACAAATATGTAATTGAAAATCATACAAAAAGTTTGATGTTTTCTATACACTATGTACTATCTAGTGTTGCCAACATTTGTGAAAGTTACAACTTGTATTCAATGCTATATATAAGAAATGAACCTTCACAATTGCTTAAGAGATACTTGATCTCATAACACTTGAATTTCTTGAATGTTTTTTTGCTTGTTCTTCACCCCATTGCAAATTTTCTTTGACTATCTTCCAAAGGTTCTCTATGAAATGGTAGATAGTGTATAAAAGACATTTAAATTGTTGTATGATTTGAATTTATTCATTTTTTACTTGTTATAAAGTTGAAGTACACTTTATTGCGGTTCCAACGCAATTTGCGGTTCCAAAATCGGTTCATTTTTTAGCATGCTAGAGCTTCATGAAGTTGATGAACTTTCTACTGAAAACTGACTGGAAAAATCGTAAGATTGTTGTACCCGACTGTACATGTACAAGTAAAAATCTACATGGTTCAGTTTTAGAAACGGGTCACAATGAAGTGTAGTTAGCCTACCATATAGTGATCTCCCAAGTCCCAAATATATTGCACTTCCAACAAATAGGACGCTAAAAGTTGGACGCAAATCGTGGCAGTGCTATGCCACTGAACACATAAAAGATTTGGCCATAATGCTGGCTGGAATAAAATCTTGAAGCACTTCAGAGTTCGTCAAATCCATGGTACAAGCTCAGAGTAAACAACCGGGGTCCACAAAAGCTAAAAATTCCTTGAATCCAAGGAGCAGGACTGTGTCTAAATCTCAAGTGTAAACCACCGAGTCAATGAGGTAATGCCAAAATCCTAAACCGTAACCGTACTCTGAACCAAAGAATACCTTCCCTGTTGGTCTCTTTCAGCTCTTGGAGTTCACAGCCTCCCAGACGAGGCTTTCAGAAAGAGATGATGTCAAGACCCTAAACCCTAAACCCTGCAACTTTGCACCAAAGAATAGCTTCGCCTGTTGGTTTCTCTCAGCCCTTGGAGTTCACAGCTTCCCACAAGAGGCTTTCAGAGAGAGCCGGGGCAGGTTTCGAGAAATCCCGCGCTTGCAAAGCCGCTGTTCTCAGAGTCCGGATGATCATCCGGTTGGCTTCCCAGAAGCTCACCGATTCATATGGCAACCCATACTTCTCACAGAAAGGTCTGACGAACTTCACCACCTTCCGGAGGTTGTGCCGTGGCAAAGTGGGAAACAGATGGTGCTCAATCTGGAACTGCAGACCCCCGTGAAACCAATCCATATACGCTGGCGTGGACAAGTTCAGGGTGCCCCGTGCCTGGGACTGCACCCACGCCTTGCTCTTCGGTTGCCCTTGGTACACCGGGGACGAAAAATGGTTCAAACAGAACTGCACATGCTGCACTCCCGTCACGGCAAAGCTGACAAGCACAAACAAAAGCCTCTCCAGTGGAGACGACAAATACGACAAGAGCGTGAAGAACCAGAGGTAGAAGAAACCTATGGCTCCCAATTCCAGCCACCTGTCCGGAACATGCTTCTTTGATGTCAACACCAGAATTGACTGCACAAAGAGGTTCACTCGCGCCACCGCCATGATGGGATAGAACGTCCAGTGCTGGTAGGCGATGAGATACCGTGCTATACCATCGAATGGCATGATTCTTTCATAGAAGTAGGAGTAGAGGCTTGAGAAGAGTTTTGATGTCACTGCAAACAGAGGGATATACTGCAAATCTGGATCGTACTCTATACTATTGCAGGCAATGTGGTGAGCATTGTGGTTTCGTTTCCACCATCCCATGCTAATCCCTGACAAACAGTCTCCAATTGCAATAGCGAACCATCTGTCGAAGGTAGGGTTTTTCGTCATTCCACAATGACCTGTATCATGCCCCATCCAGCCGGTTTGATTCCACACAATGCCCAACATGGCTGCACTCAGCATATGAACCACGAAGCTATGTGAGTACAAAACGCCCAGCACTGAAAGAAGAAGTAACGGCACTACCCAGCACGCGTACAAAGCGTAAACCTCCAGTGGGTTTTTGTAAAGCCCTGCTTGCTTAAACTCCTTGAGAAGCCGCCTGTGCTCTGCGGCAATAGTGGGGACTTCATAGTCGGAGAGCTTGCCGATAAGGAACTCAGGTAGGATACTCCATGCTGTGCCGGGATGAAATGCTAAAAATGCGTCTGTCACGTCCTGGCCTGCGAGATGGAGTAGCGGAATCTCACCACCTGGATGGTTTTTGAGCCACTTTGTAACATTGTACACTTTGCCCTGAATGGAAACCCAGAGGTCGCCGGCCGTGTTATGTTGAGAAAGCTCTTCACTGCTAATGCTCAGCAGTGAGTCTAGATGTTGTGGAGATACACCAAGCTCATCCGCCCCTAGCGACCCCATGGTGTGAACGCTACCAAGTGGATAGAGAGCATTCACATCACCTCATTGTTGAGTACTACAACTGCAAGAGAGACAGATAAGAAAAAGAATTCAGAATCTTCGCAAGCCAGGTTTCACCGGTAATAGACCTAGGCTATTACATCTAGAATATAATACCCTCCATCGCAATGTATTGCAATTGAAACCACCAGTGACAACCATAATGTTCTAATTCCTAATTCTGTAAGTGAAAGACGGCGAAGAGACCTGGAACGACACAATTCATGAACTAACGTAACTAACTCGCGCAGAAACGAGCTCCAAAAAAAGGGGGCACAAAAATCACTATACATGGAAAACAGGGCGCGCCTCAAACCCTAAACATAAATTCGAGCAAAATCCAGTCGATCGCTTCACAAAAAAGAAATCCATATCATTCTCGCCGCTGTATCCCGAGAATTTACCAATCGGACACAATGATTTAGAAAAAACCATGAGCGTTTCAATGCTAAAATCTTCACAGCTTCAACCCTAAACCCTAATCTCTTCTACAACCTCTTCTTCAATCTCATTTATCGTACCTCTTGTTCGCATCAGCTACATACTCGCTTTGCATGCAAGTGCGTACAATGTGAGTTCCCAAACATGATCATCTGAACCCCTAAATAGACTTCAATTACTTCGTTCGCAATGGGCACGGTACAACGAGACGAAATTTTCAAAAGTACCACTCGCATTAGAGTTACCTCTTCATACGCCATAAACTCTCGCCTTGAAACTGCAAATAATGCAATAATATTGCTACATTCTCACACTGCTACATTCTCAGGAGCCAACCTTAGCTTAGGCACTTTCCGCACAATGCTGTCACTCGAACAAATTCTAAAACATGCCTAAAAACACTAAAGAAACCCTAACTTATTATATCTTCAAGAAAAGAGCATCGAAGTAATAATGACCCTACCACCAGTTTTACTCCTGGCACGACGCAACATCCGAGAACGAAAATACGAAAAATCACAAAAAACCAATGCCACAACCACAGCATGAAGAGGAGGCAAATGGCTCTGAAGACGAGGTTTGTCTAAGTCGAAGGCATCTAACTTAAGTCCGGTTCCCCCATCGAGCGCGGAATCTGTTTACAAATTGAGTATCACAACGAACATGACTCATGCTACATTGCTACTGTACTCAGTTGATGAAAGAGAGTAGACGAACGAATAGAAACGATACTTGTATTGCTGCACCTTAGGTCATGAATCACCTCTGAATAGATAGTGTCAGTCGATATTGGAGCAAGTCATAGCAATGCAGTGCTCGAGGAGAATTTTTCAAATGAATTCTATGAAGTAGTTATGAAATAGATCTATGACCTCAGTCGCTGTGACCTAACAATTCATGAACACCGTGTTGAATTCCATACCTAGGTCGCAGAAGCTCCAGCGCCATCGCTTTCTTCCCGTTCTTCGGATTCCAACAATTAGTGATCCACGGATCGCACTCCTCCTCGACCGCCTCAGTTCAATCCCCGATCAACACCAAGTGGAAGCACGAGAGGAATATAAAAGCTTGAAAAAACAGCTGGATCCTGGCTGTTCCGAAGCGCGGGAAGAGATGCACTGCAGATCTTGACGAGCTCTGAACCAGGGCTTTTTTTTTCATTTTCTATGAAGTGCCAAAGTGCCGATGTAAAATGTTAGAGCATCTCCACTCTTGCTCTGAAAATTAGCCTCGCGAAATGGCTTTTCATGGGCTCAATTCTCCTTCTGGGCTCCACCTTCTAAGTAGTTCCCCACCCTTGCTCTCCATATCCCCACTAACTTTGCATTCTCATTGGTGGGAATTGTTGTAGTGGTCCAACTTTTCTAAAAAGAGACAAAAACATTGTCAGACAAGGAAAATCCAAGCTTCGAGAGAAGGTGAGCAGGCCCGTCAGGATTCTGGGTTGATGTGTGACTTGAGCGGGGCCGGACTTTATCTTTTGGATTCCGGGGCAAGAGTGGGGGCAATTTTAGAGCACGGGCCCTAGATTTGAGCAGCCGAAGGGCAATCCAGGGCAAGAGTGGAGATGCTCTTGTAGTGGTGCCTGGCTGCTCCAAATCTCAACATTCATTCACATATTGGATAGAAAATATCACATTAGCACCAATGGCATATCATCATATATACATGATTCTGTTACATCCACAATTTGGCGATTTCATCTAACTAAGATTTTTTTTTTCTAATGCAAAGTTTTTTGGCAAAAAACTTCACAGTTTGTTGCCATTTTTTAGCCAATTTTTTTGGAGGGGGCAATCTAGCACTGGAAAGCCAAAAAAAATCATGCTCTGGATTCTCATATTCCCTCAACAACCCAGATTAACCCGTAAATGTCCAAGGCCTTTTTTGAACTTCTAAGAATTTGCTCTAAATTAAACAAAAAGTCAACATTTTGATAAGTTGTATCAATTTTTTATGAATTGTAACCATACAAATTCAAACTAGACATGTTAGAGGTTACATAGGAAAAGAAAATACAACAATATCGCTTATGAATTGAAAGATTATAATGTTTGAACATGAGGGTCTTGATTATAATGCAAAAGTGACTTGAAGTCTTTCAATCCTCTTTTCACATGCCAAATCTAAAAAGTTGGTCAACAAAAAAATATGAGGTTAAAGGACCAAACATGCATAACCACAATCAATTTACGACTTCTCAAAATTTACTTTACAATTTTTTTAAATGAATTTCTAATGTGATTTTCCTCCAAGATCTAGTGTATTTGACGCTCATTTCCAAGAGCCCTCAACACTATGGAAAGTCAAGATTGCAATGGGTATACTTGCACAACATCTGGAATAGAAAAATCATAATCAACTAATTTTCAAAATTGGACTTTCGACGCTAAAACTAGACTTCAAAAAGAAATTTTCAAAAATATAAATTACTAAAAATAGCAACTTGGTTAGGTTTTATTTAACTTCAAAGTTTTGTCAACACCAAAATTTGATGCCTCGGGCATTTAGGGATTAAGCGCCGCCTTCATCAACGGTGTATTTCTCCACATCAATGGCGACTAAGAGGGTTTAAAGTTATTTTGTGACCAGATCGACGACCACCAGGAAGGATTCAGATAAGCAAAATTATTTTTCTTAATCAATGGCATAAGGATGGGTTTCAACTTTTTTTTGGAACCAAATCAACGGTGTGAGATTTTTGTGATGTTTTTGAGTGGGGGGAAGTACGAGTAGGGTCTGCTTGCTACTTTGGGGCACATTGTGAGCTCTACATGGGTTCTAAAAATAACTCCAATCAAGATGAAATTCTACCAATCAAATTGCTTCACTGAAAAAACAATCCCTCTCATCCTTGTAGTTATACCCCAAACATAAACAAATTGGATATAGGGATTCAAAAAGAAATCAAGAAAATACCCATCAATTGTCACTTGTAATGTACTAGCTCCATGACTACTAGTTCAATCTTTAAGCAAATTAACCTTGTAACATTGCCAGCGCCATTTTGTGGCATTTGGATGAGAATTTGGCGATGTGAATGGAAAATAACATGGATTTTTCATTCATTTTTTTGGTGAGTATGTAGTTGGTCGGCTTCTTTATTGTTGGGAATTGTGAACGCAGTCATGTAGTTGTATTTAGTGAAGTACCATTGATGACAGCAATAGAAATGTTATGGCGTAGTCATAGCTATTGGTCAACCTACCTGCCTAAATATCCTAAACCTCTAATGTATTAATAGAATAAGACTTTTGAACGTAGCTCCTAAAACTATCAAAGTGCTCCCCCCCCCCCAAAAAAAAAGCACTCTTGAATTGATATGGATGATTATAGTTTGGGTATAAATATTAATAGATGTCATCTATCATGTTTGGAAAAAAGGACTTTTATGTACATTTGAATGACTACAATTTTTGGTGATTGATTTCCTTAAGTTAAATCATTTCTTTTAGTTTTGCTCTTTACTAAAGTATCTTAAAATGGCATAAACTAGGGTGCTTAATCTTTGAAATTTTGAAATTCCATGTTTTAAGCACAACAAAAGACAATTGTAATCTCTTTTTGCCAAAAATGAGCCAGAAAAATACTTTTTTTTGCCTTAAATGAGCCACCATAGTGTGCATTCGCCATGGACTACAGTACAGTCCAACTTTCAATTGTTCCAATCACTTACAACAGCCTCGTAAGTATCGTCTATTGTAAGCTCTCTGCCCAATTCTCGAGGACAAAGCCTGATGAAATAATCTCGTGTAGCAGCTGTGGTTGACAGCGGAACATTGATCCGAGCTGTTGCTGTTGTATGATGAGAACATTTGCATTCTTCCCACCTGCTCGATCCAAAACAAACCAATGTCCTGATCTGTAACATCAATGTACAAACATGCAACCATGGTATATATAAGGCGGGTACCCCCAAACTGCCACTTGTTGCTACTGTGCCTAATATTAGACTGGTTAAATTTTCATACTTTCTTGTTGACAAGGGAAAGGAGGTTTCAATGTACCAAAGAATGCGACACATGGATTTTGTATGCAAAAGTTATGGAGGGTCAAAATTTTTTCAGGGTAGAGATTTTAAAATTGTTTCTTCAGCATGTGTACATATTGATTTTGGAGATGTATGTAGAGTGATGATGGCGGTTTAGGCAGGGTGCAATTTGGGGTGTACCCACCTTATAACAAACAGAAGGTTGAGGCTTCATTACCATACATTAGAGGCTACATTGACCATAAATATAGGTTTGTACATTTGATTTGGACTAATTGTAAAAATACTTTATCTAATGACATTTTATTTTTTTGCAATTGACTTTTAGCTCAGCTCAAAAAATAGATGCAAAATTTTAGATGACCAATGCAAGTTTCTAGATTGTTGTAGAAAAAGGTTCAAAGTTCAATAGTATGGTGAATAGTGGAATCTTAGCGTATGGGGAATGGAGCCTTTAGACAAGGTGCCATTAGAGAACTCTATCATATGATCACCTTCTATACCTGAGCTCTTTTAAAACTAAAAACCAAAACAAAGTACTTTAAGGAGTGTGAAATGTTTTCTAGACCACCTTTTCATTCTGACTTCATTCCTGCAACTCCAACTACGTTAATGAACCTAGGCTGTGACATTAGAGAGGTCACAATGGACTTGAAGTTTTCATACCGGAACTTCGTCGTTAGATGATGAAGGAAGACGAAGATCTCAAGCTGAGCCAGTTCTCTGCCGACACACACATGTGCTCCGTTTCCAAATGGGGTGTATGTAAATGGTTGAGGTATCACCTGAGACAGCAGCAATTTCCAAGCACAAATATAAATTCAAGATTGAAACTGCCGTCCATAAATTGTCTGTGATCTATAGACTCCCGCTAAAATTGTCTGCAACTTGAAATTGTAACAGGTCTACCACACTTAAAATTGTTTGCAACTCAAGGGAGCAATTATGTGTCGAAGTTGCTCATGAAACTCCCCACGTTCATAACTTGTCTGTGATCTACAGACAATTGCTCTCTTGACAGTTTTATTATCACTCTCCTCACATGGACTTCAAGCTTTAGATTCTTGTTAGTTTTACCTCAAATCGAGCTGCATCAAACTCATGAGGATGTCGCCAAAAATGGGGATCAAGATGGAAAGTTTTGTGTACCACCAACACCATCCACCCTTTGGGTATCAGAAACCCTGCTCAACAAATTGCAACAGTGAAAAGTTCATTGCCACAACTTCCAAAGAACTATTCAGGCCAAAAAACGCAGAAAATGAAAGTGAATTAAGACTGAGTTTCTATTGAGTAACAGCTTATTATCGTTAACGGCTAGGCACATTTTCAGGGTTGTCGCATCACATTTTCAGGGATGGTCATATTTGTTACAAGGGAAAATTTCAGATTACCAAAATGTCATGCTCAAGTGCACTAAGCTCTAAAATCTCTGGCGAATATAGATGTAAGGTTCAACTAGCTGATTGGGGACTCAAAATTGCACCAGCTCCTTATCGTAGGCCTTCCCCATGGACGCCAATTTTGTGGAATTTCGGCAATCTAACAAATATGACCATGTAATTCTGTTCCCGAAATGTAGAATCTCAGGAAATTCAGCAGACAACAATGAGAAAGTAATAGAGACCAAAACTTGAAATTATTAGTCGCAAGTTACCAAGTTTTTAACACACCGTCATATGCAGTGTCTCGTACAGCTTCTCTACATGAGAAATCAATTGGACTGGCCATTCGCAAGGTTTCTTTGATTACCTGCTTCTTCAAAAGTAAGCAAGTAGAAGACTCCCACCAAAGCCAATAAAGTTTTCTCAATTGAAGGGAAATGGGCTCCAATAGATTGTAATGGAAAGATGCGTTTCATTAATTGTAATTTTGTTCACGCTATTCTACAAACGATGTGAAAACCAGGTTTCACCTTCTGTGTGACTCGCATGTCCTTTATGTCGTCCCAAGTAAGAGGTAGATCTGCCGTTGCCTTCTGGTTTGCAATCATGTCGTGTTCTCTCTGCTCAATTTCATGTAGTTAATACCCGTATTAATCAGAGACACCAATTTCATTCACATCAAACTGCTAAAAGAAAATGGCCTATTGATTCTAAGCCTTGATATCACAGACTCACTAAACCTTATATTTTGTTAGAATGGCGTATTTCAGTGAAGTTGGCATCGTTACATTTGCCCGACCAGAAGCTCACTGGGTCTCTACCTACTGTACATATCTTAGTTTTAAGAGCCCAAGGCACTCAAAGCATCACAATTTTTTTTGTTTTGAAACTTGCCAATGTTCCTGAAGCCTCACCCGCAAAGTGCTGGTCAAAGTTGGGTCATCGTTCAAGAACTTCATGGCCCAGGTCAGGATAGTTGCAGAAGCATCGTGGGCAGCGAAGAGAAGAGTGAGAATACTCTCTTGCAATTCATGGTCAGTTAATCCTTGGATGGTTCCACTTTCTTCTATCAACACTTCTAGGACACTTGTTGCTTGTGTGCTTTTCTCCACCGAGGATCTCCTCTCTTTGATAATCTGGTTGATGATTCTGGATGCCTTGCGTTGTCCCTACTATCTTCAACAATGCAGTGCTTATCAGTAACTATCAATAGGTAAGTGTAGGTGGAAACCGAAGCAACAACACTAGAAGAAAAGTGGCTCGATCAAAAGGACTGCAATCTCACCTGAGTAAGTAGAAAATAAAAAGGCGTAGACTGTACTTATGCAGAAAACCATATGCAGCAGCAGTAACATCCATGAACTAATATTCATACACAGAGAAACTAAGCAGCCTTCGCCTGGTGGAGTAAATTCATACTTTGCAAGCTTTATAATACTTTGTCCACGGCAAATAAATTCCCCATGCGTCCAGTCCGTGGATGATACTCCCGCACGACTGCGTCAACTCAGTGTTGACTTCACTTGGTAGTATCCCCAGCACATAGAGTATGGATGCTCTCATTGCAAACTGCGAAAAAACCCATTCAAACCGTTCAACACCTTGTAATGTTCAAATTGTACTACAAGCAGATTTCAGAGAAGTTGACACAGTTTCAGACATCCAACATGGGACAGAGTTCTGAGCACTCATTGAAGGTCACAATTCTGGCACTTTCGAACATGCAGTTTCAGTTATTATAGCATGTGGGCTTCTTCCGATTTGTGAGCAATAATGCAGATGTCAAGATTGAATGAAACAAGCAAGTGCAGAGGCTTCAGTCCGTATTTCATCGTGTAGTTACATTATAATTGTAACTGATTTCATGTTAGAGACTAGGAATCCATTTTGGAGCAACTGCAAAGACTATTTGCTTACCTTCTCCATATGTTTGTTCAATGTTCGTTGAAATTTAAATTAACATCGGACATTGGCAGAGTATTTGGGCTCTCCATTTGGTTTGTGGGGAACTTCAAGCCTGCTGAACGATGTTATGACCCTTACGAAAAAAATTCAAATTACCTATCCTTGTAGAACAAAAAGCTTGCACTCAGATTTGACAGTCCCGCCTAGTACATGCGTGCATTGTCTGGCGGGACGTAAAGTAAGGTAGGAGACCCTATTTGTGTCACCAAATTCAAAAGTCAACCTTTTTGTGCCACTGTGTTTTAGTAGTGTACATTCTAAACTTTCAAATGTCCTCCACTGATACATAATGGCCATGAAGTGACGCAACTAGGGTCTCTTACCTGTAGTTACATGATGGTGAAGGGTCTCACAAGCTTGGTCTCCTCCAGAACATGAACTTCGCGACCACCCAGCCATGTCCGCATCAGGCTCAATGCCTGAACCTCAAGGTGGGGGATGATGGTGGGGAGATGAGCAAGGAGGCCGTGCAGCTGCTTTCGCAGCCTCAAGTGGAAGCCATGCTTCTGCGTGTATCCGAAAAAATGGGTCCCCAGCATCCGTTCCACAGATGGAAGGCCTCGTTGTTGGAAGAGTTCAGGATGGTCCACCAGGACAAACTTGGCGGCTTGCCAGCTGGTTGTCACAACGCACGCGTTTCCAAACAGATGTGACTTGAACGTCTCGCCATACCTGCATGTTAACGTCAATTTCGTTAAATTTGCGGAATTCCTCGGTTTTGGCACGCTTCAGGGCGTCTGACTTAAAACTGAAATCTACATCAGTCACAATCTTCAGAGCTTTTTGCAGATGATGAATGTCACAATTTTTGGGACCCATAATCTAGCCAATTTAGCGAAATTGACAAGCATCGTTACCAGTTTGTTGTCAACAAATTAGCACCGTCTACAACAGACACCTTGTAAGGAATTATGGACCCTATTGCATAGTGCAACTATGGAATTTCACAATGTGAGAGTGCAATAGAGCCCAAAATTCCACACTCAAAAGGACTGATATTCCACAGTATGGAATTGATTCTATGGTGAGATTTTTGTTCAAAAAAAGTGTAATTTAATTACATAAATAAAAACTTAACAGTCAGTGCAGCTAGTTTAATTGAGGGTTCTAATAGCAGGCTTGCATTCTGGGCCCTTCTTGTGAGCTGCTGGCTGAGAATCAATTGAAGTGATATAATTATATTTATGAGTTTAAAATTTCGCATTTATGGCATCGGACAGATCTGAAAAGAGAACCTCCTCAACTTGGCTCATGTTGCATCATGTTGCCAACCATTACCGGTCAGCCAAGTTGAGGAGATGGTGAACCCTAAAACCTAAACCTAAAACCTAAATTAACTTATAAGTGCCCAAGCTCAAGCCCTGCTTTAAATTGGAAGCTACGACTCTACTAGTTGAAATCTTCTAGACAAGTGTCTTTCAAAGTCATATTCCTAGTGTTCAATGTGCACGACCATGATGCCAACCATTACCGGTCCCAGTTTTAAAACTATGAGCACTTGAATGTCACATGCAATTCTGGCTCTGAAATATGCCAATCAATTTATCGAATTGAATATGAGGTCTCACAAATCCATGTGCAACTAATTTTATTGACCCAAGAAGAAGGGAACGTACGTTTTCACTCGACACATGCCCTCGTTCGAATTATTTTCATTTATCAAATAAACCTAAGCATTTCAAAGGACCCCAAGACCGGCCACAGTCTAAATTAATTAATCAAAACGAAGGCTGAAATAAATTCATTAGTGAAGCTCACTTCTTCCGCTTCTCCAGATAGAAGGACATTCGCTTGGCTTTCAGCTCCGCAGTCTCCCCAAAGAACGGCCAACCCATGGTCCCAGGCGGCGGGTGCAATCCATGTCGAGAGGGCAACAATAGTGGCCACTTGCTCAATACAGAAATCACTGCCCACGCAGCAAGCGCAAGCAGCGTCAATAATATGATCACACTCACCACCACCGCAACTTCACCCATTCCTACATGATTGTCCAGGTTTGGGAAGCACGCTGCTTTCATACGAGCGATGGTGCGCGTCTTGGAAAGGTTCATTATGGCCTCCAAATACTCGTCCAACAGGAAATGAAGATCGTCCGAGATGAGCTCCGCGAATGGCCAGGTAAGCTGCATCTTGGGAAGCAATGGATGGTTACGAGGCTGACGATCGAGGCTCTTTCAGTACGTAATTACTCGGTTCAAACGAAAGAACGCACTGGATTTATCACTCAATTTTCCAGTCTGTTGTCTGGAACCTCAGATGTACATCGATCAGTATTAGTGTATAGTTGAAGAGCTTTGTGAAGTTACAAGTCGCAATTTTGACTCTCTGCTGAAACGTTACAATGCGTTGAAGTGGCGGAATTCCATGATTTGGGCACTTTTCATAGCATGCTTGAAACCTAAATTGATCTATACCATGCCAGTCGTAATTTTCAGAGCTTTGTGCAGATGATCGGCTCATCATATTTTTTGGTGTATGTTTCAATTCAGTGTCCAGAATTGCACCAATTTAGCGACATTGACGATCCATATGACCCATACATGTACAGCTAAGAGTAAATTTGCCCGCAGCTTTGCAACATCAAAGTCCCGATCAAAGTTCCATTGAATGATGAGCAATGTGTGCGTTGCGTCACGTATAGGGAGCTGCCTAGCAAAATGTTATAAAACCAACTCCATATGCATGGACTGTGATCGGTACCAGGAGACTCTGATTCCCTTAAGCTTACTATCTACGACATGCTCTTTGATTGTCTGACCTCACATATTTCCAGACAAGTGAGAACCATCGTGACAACGGTCGTTCCGTATCCAGAAGGCCGTCAAAGCTATACTGCGAGATACATTGTTGCATGCTTGGAGATCTGAAAAGCCTGTGCGAACCCCATCTTTTCAATAATAAGTGTGAATTCATGTCAGTGCATACTACACTAATTATGATATTTAGTGTTACCTACACTAATTGAACTAAAAAATGCAAATAGATTGCCCCTACATGAAAGAAAATGTGTTGTTTTGTATAAGACTTTGAATCCTCTTAACTCCTAAATTTCTAAGGGATACAAGATAAAATTTGGCTTCTTTGATGTTTACAACAAAAGACAAGTTCAGCATCAAGGTTAGAAATCATTTGTATGGTCAAAATATTTATAAACCTCTTGTCATTCAAATCAATTTTGAAATAAATCTCTTTGGAAATTCACCAAAAACATAACTTTTATTCATAGCATCTAATATTTTATGGTTGTCTAAATTGGAGTTTCAATTGATTTGGGAAAAATGGCAAAAGATTTAAAGATGAAAACATCAATATATTTTTCTAATTGCACATTTTAATACTAAGTTATATTGAATAATTTGAATTATTTTCTAAGCAAAAAGCTTTTGACTATAGCAATTTCAATTTGGAACAAACAAATCCTAAGATAATCCAATCTAATATGTTTCAAAATATTGAAAAATTGAAAAATGATTTTTATTACTCAAAAAAGTTGTTCAAAATTAGATAGTGATATGTAAATAATGGTTGATTGGTCATTTTGGACTTTGGAGAACACAAATTTCTTGCCCTATTTGAGTAAAAAAATTTGCTTTGAAGAATTGAGTTGAGGGTATTAAATCTATTTATTTTTAAACAAACAAACAAAAACTTCATTTCCCTTCTTAAAAAAATTGCCTAGAAAAAGTAGCTAGGTACAAGGAAAACCAAATTGTGAGTAGTTTTAAGATGGAATTGAAACATCCCAATCCTAATGGTGAGATTTAATTCCTTTCATATAATAAAATATATATTTCTATGAGAAGTAATTTATTATAATTTTTTTGTATTTTTCTTGTTGCCTAGGCTTGAGCATTATGAGCTTTACTGTAGTATATTTTTTGCTTTTAAGTACCAATTGGATCAAATTGATTGAGTTAACTTGTTTTTCTATCATATCTCCTAGTCCCAAGGCCATTTTTTAATCAAAACCACTCAAAACTACCATATTTATTGCAAAGAAAAAAATGTTATTTGCAAATTTTAAAATAATGGATCTTGTATGCTAGACTAGAATAAAAATGTGTGGAAGAAATTTCAGAAATTTTGGCCAATAGACCAAGTAGATTGCAAGAGTTTGGCATTTAAAGTGAAAAAATGAATATTTTGCACCTTGCATGACCAATTATAAGACTTCAAATCTTCTTAGTTTTGACGGTTTGCACTACTGATGGATCTTGAATATAATATTTTTATGTTGAAGAATTGAGTTGAAAGTCTAGGAAGGGGGGGAGAAAAAATAAATTGTTAATTATACTGTTAAGATAGAATTAAGACAAACTAATCTCAAAAGTGAGATTGTTCTAACAAGCATATACACTAAACCTCATGGAATTTTTTGGAGGGAGGGGGGGTTTGGAATGTGAGTTCAAAAACAAATTTAATCCAATATTTTCTCAAGAAGATGTTATGATTCCCCACAAAACAAGAAACTCGATAACTTTCACATTACTAATCCAAATGGAATGAATGAAAGATATCTATATAGGAAAAAAATATACTTTAAGAAAAAGACATTTTAAAGAATTTTATTTCAAATTTTTGTGGATTTTTTTGTTATCCAACAAGTTCTATTTTGTGCATAATATGGAATAATTTTTGCTCCCGGGCACCAATTGAAATGAAATTATATATTAGAAAGCTAATGTATTTTTTTATCTTATAAAAAGTTTCAAAAAATGACAACAAAAATTGAGATTGTAGGAGCCTACCTAAAATCCATTTTGTTCCTTATAGAGACATTGGGACTTTAAAGATTAAATAAACTTCAAAAAATCTTGCTAAACATTGAGATTGGAGAAAATGCCATTAAACTTTCTCGGCATCTAAAGAAACAATTGAGAGTTCAAAAGTTAAATCTTCTTGAGATATTTTCAAGGTATTTTTCTTGCAATATTTGATACTACATTACTTAATTTGAATACAAAACTTAAAACATTCACAAGCCAATTATAATAGAACTAAACCCAACCTTTACTTTGCAAATTGATTATTCTATGAATAATTAAAGAATTGACTTTAAACTAACAAAAGTAGTATTAGGAGATAATAAAACTTACATGCTACAACTAAAAATTACCAACTTGACCTAATATACTATGACTAGGTCATAAAATCCTATATTTAATTTTAAATTCTATTTTTAGGAAATTTTAGTTTAATTTTTTTATTTGATGAAATTCATCTTAGGTATTGATTGCAATATTTTATGTGATTGTGATTGTTGAAACGATGTTTTTTCAATGTGTAATATAAATTTCACAAATTATAAAAAATAAAAAAAATAAAAAAACTTGTTGATCTCAATGAATTAGTTCCAATGTGCAAACACGACAATAATATTTCATTATTTTGATTAGTCCTACATATAAAATTGATTGCCAAATTTATTAGGCACAATTTTTAATTAGTATATTATTGGAAAAAAAAATGAATAATGCACATATTTCTTGTTCTATCAAAATGTATTAATCTATCCACATCCTTAGAAAAAGAATTTATTTAGCATTTCAACTTATTTAATATTGCATTATTTAATAAAGCAACAAGAGTTTGTTTAAGGTATGACATCTATATTTAGTATATTAAAAACAAATTATTATAAAGTTTTTTAAATTTAAAAATTATAATGAATGCAATACAAATTCATTTAAACTCTATCTGCATTACATTTTAAATACAAGCACTTCAAGTGATATTCATAAAGATTTTATATATAATTTACATTCAAAAATTTAAGATTTGATATCATTTTAGTCATTCAAATTGTTACTAAGTTGTAAAATTAATTTAATAAATGTTATCAAAAAAATTATAAAAAATTATTTACAAAACCATACCAACAATTTTTTTGCATGTTATAGTTCATATTATTAAATGTTATATTTTGATCTATATTTTTATTATTCAATTATAGAATTAAATATATATTTTTGACATTTTAAGAGTCATTTAAAAAATGTAAAGATGATCTACTATAAACATTTATGTAAATTGCCTTTTGTTTATAGAATGTGTTTTGAATATTCATTTTTGAAGTACTTTGAATATTCTAGTTAAACTTGCAACTAAGTTCCACATCAATAAATGTATTTGGAATAAGAATAATATAATTTAATATTAATTTAATACTATTTTTTAGTTTAAGGATAAGTTACATATTAAGCAAGAAGGCAATTGTAGTATAAGTTGAAATGGGCGAAAAAGAGGAGAAAGAAGAAGAAGATGAAGAATCAGAGCCCGTTGATACTAAACCTGAGTGTGAAGCATCTTGTAAACCTCGTTGTGTAAAACAACTCCTAGCATATGAGGTAAGTAAATGTTTCATCTACCATAAAAAATTGAATGACATTACATAGACAATAAATTTTATTAATCAAATAGATGGAACCTTAAATTAGCTCATATCATTAAGTGCTACAATCTAAACACTCTTCCAAGAACTAACATTTAAATTTTTTGAAAATATACATATTCCTAATTCTAATGAGAGATTTTTATCCTAAATGTTAATAACAAATAGACAACGTTCATATTTTTAAGGTTTTAAGAAAATATCTTAGGCAAATGTTAATATAAGAAATTCAAATGTTTTGATAATGTTAGGCTTGTGGAAAACGTGTTGATGGCCATGAAGGAAAACATTGTACTGGACAATATTTTGATTATTGGGGTTGCATTGATCGATGTGTAAGTTTAATATTGTTTGAATAAATAAAATAATACATGAATTTTTATTCTATTTTTAATCCTGAAATACATGATTTTTATTTTTTAAGGATAATTTGTAGCTCATTACATTTTTGTGTGCAGTCAGCAACAAAATTATTTCGTACGTTGAAATAGAATTCTATTTGGAGAAAAAAAAGGTTATTAACATATTTATTTTTATGTACTTATACATATAAGATTTCATTGTCAAGTACGATTTATGTATTAAAACATATAAAGATTACCAAAATAGCTAATGTCAGTTTAGAATTTTAAAATCTTAGATGTGCTTGAGTGCAATTTTATAATTTACATAAGTTAGTAAATTCAATATAAATCTTTAAATTTTTTATTATATTTTGGTAAAATATTCTTAGTTTATAATATAAGGAAAAATAAAAATAATATTCTTTAAATTTATTTATTTTTAAATTACAAATGATGAAAAATTTACAATTGTTCTTTTAGTTTAGAAATTCTTTGAGTTGAAATTAGTCTATGTATATTTCCATACATCCACTTTGAAATTTTTAAGATTCAAATGAGATAATGTAATTGATATTGAAATAATATTTTAATAAGATCAAGAAAAAAATCCAACAAAATTGACTAATAACCAAAGTTTTATCTATTTTAGCATCTACCTATATCTAATGGTATGACTACAAGCTAATGATCTTAATTTCATTTTTGATATGTAAAAACAAAGATTTTTTTGTATAGCATTGTAAATTATATATAATTTTTTTGAAAAGAATATAAAGTGGAAGTATGCATAAGATTTAAGTCAATCTAAGTTGCTAATAAATCTAGTGCAAACCTATAACAGTTGGAACAATAAGAATGTTGTTCATTTAAAAATTAATCCCTATGAATTTTTATTTTTTTGAAAAATTGTAAGAGTTGAGTAAAAAAAAAGTCTTCAAACTTGCATTACATGCTCACAAAAAATTTTAGACTTGCATTACAAGTAAAATAGGAGCACCAGTTCCCGCATGTATACACATTATTTTATTGTAGACTCTCCTTCAAGTGTCCCCACAAGTATCTCGAAAGTGTGCTAATGCTTAATTGAGGTTTAAGCTTGCTGATTTTTCTAGAATATTGTGTCAGAAACTAGGTAGCTTTAGTAGAGTGCAGTTTGAGGTGCCTTACAAAGTTTTACTTTGAAAATCTACAAAGAGTAGATGCCTTGTCCAAAAATTCTAATTATTTTTTAAAATTCATGATTTTCAATTGCCAATACTGCCAATATATTTTTTCTAGCAAAAAGTGCCTCCAACTATGCTGAATTTCTTAAATGGATAGGAACTGGTGGTTCTATCGTATTGCCTAGACAATTTCATGATCCAAAGTCAATTTTGGCCTTGAGATCAAAATTTTATTCTTTTAAAACTAAAACATGTTTTTTTATGCTTATCTACACCACAGTTCAGATAAAAAACCATCTATTTCTTAAGTGGACAAACCTACAAATTGAAATAACTGTGTATTATAAATCTATATTTGTTGTGTATACTTAAAACAAATGAATTTTATATTGAATGAGATACACAATTGAGCTTATGTGTAATAAAATCTATAAATCTCTAATATTATATTAAAAAAAAATGTATATGTTGCATTGTTGTTTCTTAACCCCTAAAGGATCACAAGTGCAGATTTTGAACAACAAATGAATGAAAACACATCCCAAACTCACAGAAATGCGTTTTTCATTCATCAATTTTTAATGAAGATTTGAGTATTATTTCTTTAATAGTATAAGGTGTAAATTATGAAGATTTTGCTTTGCAAATATTCTATAATTCAAAGGGCATTGGTAGGTCTAGCCTCAAAAAGTTCATTTTCCAATTCAAAAAATGATCCTTCAAAAATGACTTGAATCAAAAAATAAAATAAAAATCTTCAAAAATCATTATGATTAGAACTTAACATTTTGAACTTATAGAAAAAAATTCTTGCAAAAATCGTAAATATTCAATCTACATTCGATTTTAGAAGGAATTTTCAAATTCTAGCTTCAAATTTTATTGTAAAATATTGGTTTGTATATTTTTTGACTCTAATATATGAATGTGATCTATAAATCATATTTTACAACTATTGTTTGAGCGTAATCGTTATAATATTATTCTAAATTGCATTTTATAATAGATCTTCACAATTTTAAAATCTAAATGACTCCCTAGTCCTTTAGGGATTAAAGCATGACTCTAGTATTTTGGCTCTAAAATTAATAATTTGTAAACAAATATAAATTTCAAAATAGCTCAAGATAATTTAATCATATCAATTCATGCAGTTGAACTATTGAATTAAACATTCATGGCTATTGTACAATGAATAGTGATATTGCATCTTCTAGGAGTACAATTATGTTTTTTTATTATGTGCAAGTAAATGATAATTTCTCATTAGAAATAACTCTTTAGATAAAGTTTTGTCAAAATTTTATTATGTGAGCCTTTCAAACCGTCCTTGAATTGGCTTTGGGCTCACTTACTACCTAAAATTATAAATTAGGATTGAATTAAATAATAACAATGGAGATATTAGGAAATTCATAATTTGAAGGCAATAGGGCATTATAAGAATATGTAGCTAAAGTGTTATAATAAATTTAGGAAGAAAGAAAAAATACAAATTTGAATATTAGAATGTGATGAATAGAAGTTAGTGAGGACCTAGGTAGAAGATGAAGACTAAGCGGAAGATGAAAACTAAGAGGAGGTTATAGACTAGGTGAATGAAGATTAGATGGATGAAGTCTAAAGTTTAGGGCTAGGACTTGGGTCTCCTCCCTTGACTCACATACACTCCCTCCCTCCCTTACAATTTGGTGTTAGATTAAATTCTCTCATGGCAAAATCTTTGAGTAGAAAGATAGTTAGGTACCGTAGTGTGACATGGGTTTCGTCTTTGCAATGACGAAATAATTATTTTTTTTAGCCAAAATGTTTCGTTTACACTAATATGAATTAATGATGATTTCGTTTTTGTAGTCTTGTAATTATTTCTCAATTTGTCATTTCTTCATTATGATCGAAATGTCTTGTCCTTTCAAGCAAATGATGAATGCACAAGTAGGCTTTGAAACTGTTCAAGGTATTATAGTGGTTCATTTATTTGTTAACAATATTGTTAACGGTTCAAGGTATTAAATATATATAGAATGTATAGTGAAATATGCAATGTATATGGACTCTTGACATTTTGAGCATGTTGGCCACAAATTCAAAATCCTTTCAACTCTCACTCTTTATAGTAAAGTTTTAGTCAAACCTCTTACTTATTTTTCACAAATTTTGTTATTTGTATCTTAACATTTTATAGAAATTCGTTTTTGACATTAATGAATTAATAAAAAACGAAACCCATGTCACACTACGGTATTCAAATTTTTAAAAATTATAGGTCTAATTGCAAATCTTTTAAAAAGCTAAGCCTTGCCTCAAATGAAGCAAAAATAAAGATGGGGCGGTCATTTTAGTGTGAGAGTGTTGGTTGCTAAGTGTGATCAAGATTGCTAACTTTAAAAGATGAAATTTGAAGAATGGAAAATGATGTGAAGCTAAATTTTTGAGAGTCAGATGGTAGTCTTGAATTTAGCTTCCCAGAACTCTTAGGTGCACTAGAAGGCAACCAAGAACAAAGGCGGGGGAATCATTTTACTATAAGGGGGTGAGTTGCTTTCTTGGTTGTGTGGTGAATCAGTAAATGTGTTGCTCAACTTGGAAAAAAATGGTTTTGTTGGTGCACTAAAGGCTAAGGGCAAATTATTCATCATCCTTAAGTGTCTATTGACATTATTTTGAATTGATTTCTTGAATTATGTGATATATTTGATGTATGTTTGTAAGTTTTCTTGGTTAATGCATTGATTGTGAGATTAGGGCATTAATGATCTTGCTTGCATAGTCTATGGATGATTGCATGAAACGCCTGTACTATGTGTTGCGTTTTGCAACAATACTCATGATTTTTTCTGGAGTACTTTAACCCCTAAAGGACCGGCATGTATTTTTTGGCTGTATAGAAATTTTGGGCAAGTCTGTGTGATTAGAGATTTCTATATTTTAAGATGAAATTTTAATAGAAGGTGGGTGCAAGGAATATCTTTCATATGCACTAAATTTCAGGACATTTGGAAATAGGAGTAAAAAGTTATGGCCAAATATGTTACTTTTTTTCGTAACTGGGCAATCCGGGCAGCAAGAAAAATTTGGCAAAAATTTGATTTTTTTTTTTTTAATATTTTTTTTCTTGTAGATTATATTTTTGTCTATGTGGAAAGCTTTGATTCATTTCATTTGGATTTGTTATGAGAAAGTTATGGACATTCTTGTTTTTTGGGCAATTAGAGCATCTTCTTGAAAAAAATAACTTGTAGGATTCATTTCTAAATGCTATTTTTGCAATTAAAAAAAAAAAAAAATTCTCATGGTTTAGTTTACTTGCTAGAACAATCTCACCATTGGGATTAGTGTATTTTAATTCCATCTAAAATATATTAATGTTTTAGATTTTCCTTCTATCTCGTACCTACTTCTACTTAATAAATTTTTTAGGAATGATAATTAAGTTTTTTTGAATATTTTTTTTTTCCCTAGATTCTCAACTCAATTCTCCACTATAAAGTTTTGAAGCACAAAACTCTATAGTGCAAAAATTTTAAGTGCAAAATGTTTAAAGTCAAAAAATCTAGTCCCGTAATGTGCTGAAATACTTGTTTTTTCCACTTTAAACGCAGATATCTTGCAATCTGAGTGGTCAAAAATTCTGAAATTTTTTCCACACATTCTCATACTAGTTAGGTGTAAGATCCTACGGTTAGATGCACAAAAAAAACATTTTTCATTGTTTTTTACTCCTTGCTATAGAAATGGCAGTTTTGAGTGTTTTTTGGCAGAAAAAAGGCCTTGGGCCTTTAGGGGTTAAAATTAGGAAAACAATTTTTTTGAAATTAATAAATATAGACAATGTATGAACCTTTAAGTTGAAGGTAACCACCAAAGGAAATTCATTAAAAACTTCTCTAAATAGGAGAACTAGAAAAGTGCCAAATCTTAAAAAATAGTTACTTTAATGTTTTAATTAATAAATTTAAAAAAAAACTTAGATAAGAAAATATGAATTGTTTATTTGTAGTAACTCTATAGAGATGATCATTCACTAAGAAAACCACCAAAATAATTTCTTGCATGTTTTGAAATGCAAGTAGAAAGAGGCTCACTTTGTGGAATTTTTACACAGTATATAAACTATTTTTAGAAATCCTTTAAGCAATAGCTAAAAATATAATACACGACCATACTCTTCAAATTTTAGCTCCAAACTCATTCAATTCTTGGAGTACTACTTTATTCAAAAATCCCCAAAATTGGCAAGTGTAACATAAAATTGGGGTCTATTATTAAATAATAAAATATTTTAAAAAGATTCCAAAATATTACAAAAGCTATATAGTAGTTATAAGTACCTTGTCTACGAGTCATTTGAAGTCAAAGCACAAAAGTTACAGCCAAAAAACTAATTAGCACACAACGTGTGATAAAAAAATATACAATTGTTTTGTACAATCATCCTAATAGGGCAACATCTAAAAATAATACTTTGTGGTAAATAATACTTTGTGGTAAATAATACTTTGTTGTGCTCAGAGAAGTACATTTCTAGAAGGCATTAGTTGTTTACATTTGCCTTGGTTAGATTTTGATACAAATCCTCTTGAAGTTTGAAAATCACCACATACTACAAAATCATTTTGAATATCATGTCCAAAAATTAGGATTTGAATAAACCTCAAGGTAAATGATGAATGAATATATAAATGTATAATTCTATCCATTTTTTGTGTAAATATATTAACTATGTGATAAAAAAATAATCACAACTTGTACTATTTCCCCCAATTACAAAATCCCTAGTTTTCACATAGAAGGAGTGGTTTTCTCTACAATTAATTGAGGACAATTGAGATTACTAAATTACCATTGTGTCTCTATCTTCTACACTCACATTTATTGCAAGGGCAAGGTTAGCTCAAAAGTAATCACCTTCAAAAAAAATGTAGGAACTTACAATTTAAAATTAAATGACCAAAGTTGACAAATTTGAATTCATATTTAGATTCAAGATTCCTAATTGGCTACAAGAGATAGAAAAATCTAAAAGCAACCAAATACAAAATTGTAATACATTAGTATATTTTTAATATTTATTAAGCAAGGTGAATTGAAATTGAAATTTAGAATAATTATACATTAGACAAGGTGAAAAATGGGACTTGTAGAGTGCCCTTTCAATAAAGTAATCACACCTAATTATGGCTTATTTCTAAAATTAACACCTACAAATTCTTGCCTACAATGTACAACCTCTAATCATGAGAGTGTAGGAACAATTTTGGATGTACTTATATCAATCCTTGAAAATTTGAAGTTTGTTCATAAGGAGTCCAAAAAATTCTTTATAAGAATTAAATCTTCTATTGACAATCAATAAGATTCAACAAAAACTTTTATAGTCAATAATGTAAATTATGTTCAAAATCTTATTTAGATGATATTAGGTATTATTACCTAAACCTAGAAAGGACATTTTGAGTCATAGAGAGGCTGCCTAAAATTGGATTTCAAAGTCTTTGTGGCATAGGCATTATGAAACTTGCTCAAAAGGCCAATTAATGATGGACATCCACCAGGCTCCTCAAAGGAATGGGCAACCTCAAAGCTTATTCAAAAATTATGAAAAAACTTATACTACCTTATTCAAAAATTATGACAAACTTTCCAGTGCAAGAATCTCACATTCAAATTGTGATTTGAAATCCAAAATTAAACATGATAGATGCAGCTCTTGGAGACAAAGTAAACTATACTAAAAAGTTGGCATGAATTAATTGTCGTGAAAATTTTCTACAAACCAAGACCTTTAGGTTGAATATATAAGGCAAATTTCATTAAAATGGCACCATTCCGCAACTTTGGTACTTTTATAGTTCAGACCACGTGGTCTAAAATTTTTACTCATCCTAGATGGTTCAAATCACGTGGTCTAAAAATGGAGTATAGAATGTCTCCATTTTTATGAAATTCTCCCTATGTCCTTTAAGGATTGAAGACCAAATGTTCAAATTTTGAACAACTGATAAATGCATACATACCTCCAAGATTACAAAATCTTGATTTATCCATCCATCTAACAGTTTGTAGATTTTTGTGTGCATTCTCTTACATTTATACAATACAGATTTAAAAAAAAATTATTTGCAAATAATCTAAAGTTCAAAAGATACAACTATAATTTGATTACAAAAATAGCTTTTTGAATTTAAAATATGACTAGAGCAAAATGACTTGAATAAGTAAATAAAATAAAATCTAAAAAAATTACTATAATTAAAACTTAACTATTTTTTTTTTTTTTTTTTTTTTTTGAACAAATGGAACGAACCATTGCATTAAAAAAAACACCAAGAACAACAACCAAGCTCAAGAGTTGGACAATGAAGAGATAAGAGCAAGAGCCAAAAAGAAACCAAGAGAACTACTGAAACAAACAAAGGGGAGGGCCCTTCTTGTTCCAGATAATGCAAGAGTCAAGCCTACTAGCAAGAACAGGAGAGTGGATCCAAATGTTATCAAATCTATCCCAAATGGTAGAAGCTTGTTGGGGGCGCTGTTGAGCCCCTATTCGTGCCTTTAATTGTGCCGCGCGCCCAGAATCAAGTAGCGCATTCCAAAAACTTAATTATTTGAACTTACAAAAAATATTCTAAAAAAATTCTAAATATTCAATCTACAAGCAATTTTAAGAAGAATTTTTATTTTTAGATTTCAAGTTTTATTGAAAAATATTTCTCGATGCAACAATATATCTAATTATGTGGATATGATTTATGGATCATATTTGATAAATTTTTTTAAGAAATTCATAATTATATTATTATTCTAAGTCATATATTTTATAATACATCTTCACAATTTAGAAATTTGAATTTAAATGCTAGGGATGAAATGTTGGGGTGTTGGATAGTATTAGTAGCTCCTCAAGTTATAAGGTAAAGCAATGCATTACCACCATCCCTCTCAATTTTACCCTCATATACTTGCGTTGTATATTTCTCTTCTAAATGTATCCCATAGGTACATGAGGGCCGAATTGAGAAGGGTGGTGGTAATAGGTTGGTTTACCTTAGATGCAAATACAAGAGAAAGGTGTTGGTTGATTGTCATATCTCCTTCACTAGGATAGTGTGCTTTGTGCCGTTTCCACAATATAATAAAATTAAAATTAAAATATTTTTTAATTTTTAATTTCATAAAAACTTTAAAATTCAATAATTTTCACACAGTAGGTCCAAACGCCACGAAACAAAGCCCGTGAATTCAAGAATGCAACTAGGGTACATACGGTTCTAAAGATCTTACCATATCAAATAAACAAAACATATAGCTTCATTGAAGCAGGACGCTAAATCTTCCATTCAAAGTGGGACCAACATGGTGAATTTTGTGTTCTTTGGGTAAATTTAAAAAAAAAAGCCTATTTTGGGCCATAAAAATTCTATGTTCTTCACCTCTTTCCACTAATTTGGGTTTTTTGATTGCAAATATGAATTCAAAGTTTGCAAATTTTATCATGTGGCAAATAAAAAATTCCTGTGTTTTTCCTTGAGGTAAATTCAGTCTGTTGGTCCCTCTTTGAATGGAGGATTTAGCATCTTCCTTCATTTAGGTATAGATATGCTCTTTTACAACAAGAGTGAATGGCCGTACAACGCAGGCCAATTGACTCCTATGTGAAAAAAGAGTTGTAGATTCAACGTCTTTGTTAAGATAGAAGATGGCCAACTAAAGTAGGAAGCCGGCTTTGTGTTTTAGCCCCCATAAAGGACTCCCCAGCGTAGCAGGGCGCCCCCTCCCCGGGGCGAGCTGTGAGAGGCCTCATGGCCTTTCTCCGCGCTTTGCCTATCCTTGCCCCCCTCGGCGGGTCTTTGTCTTGTAGTCTCTTGTGTCTTGGTTCTTTCTATCAGGCCACTTGTGGTTGATGGGCTTTGTATTTTACCTTTGCATGGAACTTGTTTCTTTTGTTTAAAAAAAATATCCATAAAACCCAAGAGTGATGACTGGTACGGCCTTATTTCTTAGATATGTTGGTGGTGAAAGGACGTTATTGTTCTTGGTTTTCCGACCAACTTTCCAACTTATTCAACCTGACATGATAACTTCCTCAAGGAGGCGAAATGATGGGAGAAAGGCCTGCCTATTGGCAGTGATCCCCACGTGGTTGGGAACAAAAGCATGGATGAATAGCATGGATGAATATGGGGACAACATCGAAGAAAGGATGAATGAGGACGGAGAGAGCAAACAAGTGGGATGAACGTGAAACACTCCAAGCAACGAACAGAGGATGAATGAGGACGGAGAGAGCAAACAAGAGGGATGAATGTGGAACACTCCAAGCAACAAACAAAGGATGATTGTGGGAAGAGCAAAGAAGAGGGATGCACGCAGCCAGGGAGCACAACTGAAAGATTGGGACCTGAAGAAGCAAACCCAAGGGCTGAATGTGGAGACAGCCAACCCAGGGCTTTTTTTTTGGCTTTTTTGTGCCAGATTGCACCAGAAAAAAAAAATCTGGCTAAAAAAGGTTATAAAAAATGTCAAAAAAATTGGATGAAATCACCAGACAACTTTGAAATTAAAAAATATTAGATGAAATCGCCTAATTGTGGATGAAAACCATACTATACATCCAATAAGTGAATGAATGTTGCAATTTGGAGCACCACTATAACATTTTATATCGCCACTATGGCACTTCTTCAAAAATGAAAAAAAACAACCCTGAGCCAACCCGAGGGCTGAATGTGGAGACAGTCAACCCGAGGGATGAATGTGGAGACATCCAACCCAAGGGATGAATGACAAAACCAGGCTCACTGATTGCAGGCCCAACCTGGCAGGTATTCAGAAAATCGATCCAGAGTGCGAGACGACAGAGAGGCCCATGAGGCCATGAACCATGAGGTACGGGAGGAGGCTACGGCCCAGTACTCCTGAAAACGTCCACGGACGGAAGCCAACATCGTTGGTACATCGTCAACTGACAAACGAAAGATAAAGATGACGAAGTGGTCTTCACTCTTCATCGAAGATCTTTTTGTACTGAGACTAAGTTATGGCATCCACTACAATTCCTGAATTTGAATTTTCAAATCCTATCTACAACCATATTCACACTGCACAACACAGTTAGGGTTTGATTGGAGGGGGGTTCTAGCCCTACTTTTTTGTCTGGTTTTTAAATTTTAAAGAAAAAAATAGATTTTAAATTAAATTTAGATTTTTATAGTTGTTTGCATATTGTCAATTTTTTTGGTGTATTTTTTTGTTTAATTTTCACGCTATCTACTATCAATAAACTAACATTGTTGTTTACTTAGGACAAAGCCTCACAGTCACATCATTCTTGTTTCCTCTCTTCTACTGTTCTGCAGCTCCTGTGAAGCTTGTCTGCGTGTTCTCTTCCCTTTGCATCACTTGTCCTACTGCCTGCTGCTTTGCTTCTGCCGATTTGCGCGGTCATCCCTACGTTGGCAGCTCCCAGTCGAGGCCTTCATGTGTCACTCATAGCAGCCCTCGCCTGCCTCTCTGGTTCACTTGGGGAGATCGATCAATGCGGCCAACACAACGTCATCAGGTTAAGCAAATTCGGCTGTATCATGCGCATTGAATTTAAGCACACAGCCTCTGCCTCTGGTTCAATTGTCAGGCTAGAATGGCAATTAATTTGAGTTAGTCTATCAGTCATAGAGCATGTAACAGGTCACCGAGCCTATCCCCTTTACCAGAACAATTTAGAAAGTGCCTGCCAACTCTCAAATTGAAGTGTCCAGCTGATGCTTCTATTCCATTTTTTTCAAATTACTGGTGAGCTGTGTTCGTGTCCTCAGTGTCCGCGCGGTTGCAACTTGACGTTGTCTGTTGTTTCCTGTCCAGTTGGAAACTGTTACGGACACATTGAGCTCAGAGAGGAAGTTTAGATTCCATAGAACATAACATTCAGTACCTCTACAGTGATGGTGTGGTATATTCCACACCTCAACAGTGCTTCATTAGTAGCTACTGATGAATTAGAGAGGTAGAGGATGTAGAGGCACACCATCACTGTAGAACCAAGGCAACATCAACACATGCTAAGGTAGGAGGCTGTAAAATGGAGCGGGCATTAAGAATGAACCCTATAAATGACTGTGAAATGGACATGAGTTGGTTCTGAAATTGACTAGTATAGTCATTGAATGAATTAAGGAAAAAAGCATTATTAATTGCAAGAGCCAATCATTCTCTTTGCTTTCCCCATTTTTATTTAGAATTGCAAGTGAACCGTTTAAGAAAGACCTAGGGTCACAAATAGGGACCTACTACCCAACTCATTTGAAAATTCATAAGTAATTCAAAAATGCTCGGAAAAATACAAAACCACTTGGGTTAGACTCCTCATCAATTTCTCTACGTCTGAAAAATGAGTTAAAAATATTCCCGTCCAAGGAGATACATGAAAGAGGCGGACCAGCCCTTAGATGCTCCATTTCTGAGCCTCCTACCTTACTGAATGTTATGAATAGTTCAACTCTAGAGTCGCTGCATTAATTGGTCTTCAAATCAAAAGCATGTATGTTATTATATTATTTAATATTGACTATCTTGGAATTAATCCCTTTTCCTTGACCCAGAATACTGTAGTGCAGTCGCTTTGTTTATCCTTACTGTGGGATTAACAACCCAAAACTGTAAACATTGATCAGTTTCCACTTATGGTTTAGAGGTTTTAAATATTTGATGGCAAATATCAAAGTTGCTTTGACACTCATTATCTTGGGTTCATGTCTTGAGAAATGTTTGTTGTCGGCATCTCCTTCTTCAAGGTTTTGTGATGGAATCAGGAATACTGTGGTTGGCCTCTAGGTTTGGATGATCTACCTCTAACTTATTGTGAACAAGTTAGTACAGGTCAAGCCTTTTGTTGTGACAGCTACACTTGCACTTGCTCAGGCTTTTCCAGTGAGACTCCAGAAGTTTCTGAACGCAAAGCCTTCTCTCCTTTGACCCAGGGCCTGTGTTCCCAATTTGCGTGCCAATCCATTCAAATTCCATAATTTTGGGCCATTGTTTCCAGTTAAGGTAGTAGGCTCAAAAAGCGACCCTTTAACCCCTAAAGGACCGAGGCCTTTTTTCTGCCAAAAAACACTGAAAACTGTCATTTCTATAGCAAAGAGTAAAATAATTTGAAAAATGTTTTTTTCCACATCCAACCGTAGGATCTTACACCTAACTAGTATAAGAATGTGTGGAATTTTTTTTTAGAATTTTTGACCGCACAGATTGCAAGATATTTGCATTTAAAGTGAAAAAAACAAGTTTTTCAGCACATTGCGGGACTAGATTTTTTGACTTTAAACATTTTTAACTTAAAATTTTTGCACTACAGAGTTTTGAGGTTTTAATTGTTATAGTGGAGAATTGAGTTGAGAGTCTAGGAAAAAAAAAATTCAAAATAAACTTAATTATCATTCTTAAAAAAATTGTTAAGTAGATGTAGGTACAAGATAGAAGGAAAATCCAAAAAATTCATATATTTTAGATGGAATTAAAATGCACTAATCCCAATGGTGAGATTGTTCTAGCAAGTAAATTAGACCATGCAAAAAAAAAAAATTGAAAAATTTGAAAAATTGCATTCAGAAATGAATCCTAAAGTTATTTTTTTCAAGAAGATGCTTTAACTGCCCGAAAAACAAGAATGTCCATAACTTTCTCATAACATATCCAAATGAAATGAATCAAAGCTTTCCAGATAGCCAAAAATATAATCTATGAAAACAAGTATTAAAAAAAAAAATTCAAATTCTTGTCCATTTTTTTTTTGTTGCCTGAGCTGCCCCCCGTCCCCTGTTTTGAGCTTATATGGTCATAACTTTTTTTCCCGAGCACCGATTGTGAAAAAAATTATATTCCCTTGAAGCTAATCAACTTTTCTACCTCCAAAAAAAGTTTCAAAAAATCAAGAGAAAATTTCAGCCCGTAGGGACCTGCCCGAAAACGCATTTGTCCCCCGTAGGGACAATGGTCCTTTAGGGGTTAAGGGTTGGTCCGCCTTTTTCACAGGTGTTCATGAACCAAAATATTTTTAGCTCATTTTTAAAGAGAAAGAAAAATAGATGCAGAATGTAACACAAGTGGTTTCATATTTTTTTGAAGCATTTTTGAATTAGTTAGGAATTTTCAAAGATTTCAGTAGTAGGTACCTATTTGTGACACTAGGTCTCCCAAAATTTGTCCCCTTGCAACTTTGAAAATGATTTGAGGAAATCATGGCCAATGATTAGCTCTCGCAATAAAAAAAACAAATTTTCCTTGATTCATTCAATAGCAAAAGAGGTCCATTTAAGGATCACCTCCAATCCATTCTACAACTAAATTTGAGATTGAAACCCATTCGAGGGTGGTGCTTTACTAATAATAACGCCCAGAGGCCATTACACGCCCGAGGGCCATAAACACCCGAAGGCGAGACACGCGAAGGCGATGAAAAACGAGGAAAGAAAAGGCCCGAAGGCAGGAATGGGACCAAGGATTGACAAATCAGAACACGCCAGAGGCAGAGTCACCGAAGGGCTGAGATTGACCAAGAAGGAATGGAGCCCCGAAGGGTAGGTATGAACTGAAAGAAGCAGGGATGAATAGAATAAAGAGACCGGGGCCTGCACGCAGGGATGAACAATCACGGAGCGCTAACACCCGAAGGCAAGGATTGACACTTGGGGGCGGGGATGAGACGAGAGGCAGGAGACAATGAGTCTGTACCAAGAAACAAGAAATTACATAGAGTAAAGCAAACTAGTTGAAGCAAAGAGGGGAAAGGACTAACCAGACCAACCGCTAAACTTCAACCGTAAAACCCAGACCAACAGATTTAACTTGAGAAAAGTAAGAACAAAGAAGCCGGAGTGAGGCCAAAGGAAAGACAATGATTGCGAGAGAAGGTTATCACCAATATGAAGAAGACAAACAAAAGACAAACAAAATAGAAAAGCGAGCAAGTAATAAGGGAGGAAAGTCTAATCGGAGATTAAGTCATTGTAGATCAAGTCGAAGGAGGCTTGAAGCTGAATATTCACCGTGGGTATGATAGTGGGGTCGTTTGCACATTCCTTCGCTACGTCAGTTGCCTCATCTCTCGTAATGTCCTGCATTATTTGTCTGAGTATGATGTCAGCGTTTTGAGCGGCCATCCTCCTCCTGTGTTGGTCGTTTGAGCCTGCCATTGGGGTTGGAAATCTCGGCGCTGGATTCACTGATGTCTGTCCATGCGTGATGCAGGCCCTCTAAGAGATTAATTCCTGTATCCCTCAGCGTTGATGTCCCTGTTGTTGGTGCTGCTCCGCTGCTTTCCGTGGGGTGTGTTTGACTCTTGCTTCCTATCTCTTTGGAAGTGGACCAATGTGGGGAGTGAGTCGGTGAGTCTCTAATGACTGATATCTGCTGTCGAGTGACTACCGTCGCGGGTCTTGAAGCCAGATCCTGGGGAAGGGATGCGTTGCTTGGGATAAAATTCCAGGACAGTGCTTCGAGTATTGTGCAGAAGGCATTGGTGGGAGCCCATACCAATTTAAAGGTCTCGATTCGTTGGATGGCGGTTCGTGGTGTTTTCCAAATCCCTCGCCAGGCGGCTACTCCAATTTGTATCGTTGTGCGCCAAGCGTTGTGTAAAGCAGTCCCTAAGTGAAATGTATCATTCCTCATGACTTTGCTACACCTTTGACACCATATGTTCCATAATATAAGGCATCTAAGAATGTCCCATGGAATCTCACTGTTGACCTTGCACAAGTTGCTGAATCGAAGAGTGACTGTATCTTCCTCTGTAAAAGCGTCTCCTTCTAGCATATCAACTGGCGTGTATTGAAGTTGGGGTAGGTTGTGAGAACTCCTTAGATGGTTGAACTGAACCCATATTCTACTAACTGTTGGGCAGTCTATGAAGGCATGACGTGCTGTTTCCGTAGGTGTTGTTGTGCAAAGCCTGCAAGATCTGTCCACTCCTATCTTCATTAACCACGACCCCACATCTCAAAATTCAGGATCAACAAATTGTTAGCAATTATCATGTAGTTACTATTGTTTCATGGGTGCGTACATTAATTTGCAAATTATCGCATTGTTGTGATGCACACGATTACTGCAAAGAAATGGCACTACTTTGAAATTTCTATTAATTATGTAATTTCTATACGTTAATCACAAGTGCGCAAAAGACACAAATTATGCACAAAAATTTACATTCTTTATCGTGCATTTTCTGTGCATTGAAGGACATGAAAAATCCATGACAACAATGTCATTGGAGTCATCACTACAATAATGCTTATTAACTGGTATCAATGTTCCAAAAAGTATTGTCAATGTTCAATTGTTGATCACCATTCTAATTTAAAAAAAATTCTTAACTAAATTTTTGGCATTTTGAACTAAATCCATCATCATTGTAGGCCATCAAATTTAAGTTTGAACTAAATCCATCAGTAGGCTACCAAGAAACTTGATAGCGTAGTGAAAGAATTACTTCATTGTAGCTTGAATTGATTCCATGAGTAAGCCACCAAGAAACTTGGTAATGTACTGATGGAATCTCTTCATTGGCAGTTGGTGAGAGTTGAGGGTAGAGAGGTTCTCTTTATACTACAATCCACTCTATGAACACTCAAAAGATATGGGATAACTTGAAGATGAGAGCTTGACTTCTCATAGTCAAGTTGTTTTGAAAATGTATAAATTGTGTTCAAAGTAGAAATTTAGACCTCAATTTGGCATAGGTGAGTACCTTTTTTTTAAAACTTTGAACTAGTAAAAGTTGGTAAATGAATTTAGCTTTCATCTCCAAAAATCCGTTTGAGATTTAGAGCCAACAATTAAAAGTTATGGACAAAATTCAAAGGCAATGTTTGAAAATTTCAAAAAAATGTCCCTTCCAAGCCGTCTATGAACTTTGTCCATAACTTTTGATTGGAGACTCTAAATATCAAAAGGATTTTTGGAGATGAAAGATATATTAATTTACCAACTTTTTTTAGTTCAATATTTTTTTATTTTTTTAATTCTACTATGCCTAAATGAGGTCTAAATTTTTACTTTGAACACAACTAATTCCTGCTTTTCAATTAATTTAGTATTGAAATTGTGAAAAATAAAAATGCAACGTTAGTACAATAAATATGCATGGACATGATTTTGTGTGATTATTGCACTAACTTTATATATCTTAGAAAAGCACTAATGCTACACAAAGTCCCGCACGAAGTTAGTCGCCTATCACTAAGCCACTGAAGTAATACATATTTCATCATGCATAGTTATTGTGCAACTTTAACACTTCAAACTCAAATATGAATGACATGCTTCAACTTCATGGTATTAATGAATGTCATTATTGTGTTGTAACAATGTTTCCAAATGAATGAATGTAACATGAAAGCAGTGCTTGACGATAATCGTACAATTACTGTTGACAATTCGTAATAGAGGAACTTTGTGATGTAGCGGTAATCCTTTTGTGTGGAGTAGCCAAAGAAACGTGCTGATTTTTCTTGGGATCCACTGATGCCACATTTGTTTGTAAATGCATTCTGTTCTGCCTGTGTGCATCATCTTGCCCAAAGCTTAATTTCGAATCTGGTGGGCTTGATTCTTGCTTCTGTTCCCCAACGGTATCCCTGCTTAGTGTCGTATGCGTGAAGAGGTTTGGATGGCTGGTCCCCTTTCTATCGCCACCTCCATTCTCCTGGGTCCCATTCCATATCTTTTATTTGGCTAGGTTGGTGAAGCCAAATCTCCGTCATGGGGAGAATGGGATGTGGTGGATTGAAGTCAAGTAGTCGATTTTGGCTCCTGTGCTGGACGTGTACAGGTTGTAGCTGGTTGGTTGGTACATCGATCGGCCCTGTCCTTTGCTTTTCCAGTTGAAGCGTGGTTCCCATCCTGATGTATGTATCCGTTGTCTTGTACGTATCCTGAATACTGGCTATGTGGTATATAAGTTGTGGCCGGGTATCATGCTGTAGCCGATCATAGATCCATAGATTTCCGAACAAGGGTTGTCTGAGGATTTCTTGTAAGGATTGAGGCTCTACTTGCTGCACCCTTGATCGGACTGAGCACCACGAGCACCACACTGCGCCCCCATAAAGTTGATCCGGATTTCTTGATGGCCATCGCGCTCATAATCCAGTTCCATCTTGGTGGCCACTGATTTGAGCCTGTGGGTCGTAATGTGTTAATTCTGTGCTGTAGAAGAATGCGCCACGTCCCTCCTCCCTCTTGGAGGCCTCGTGTCATGAATTTGGCTAAAAGTGCCTGCGTCTGCGCTAATGGATCTATGATCTTGAGTCCACCCTGTGCCAAGGGCGTGATTGCGAAATCCCATGCTACTCGCGCTCTAGTTTGTCCTTCCTTCCTACCCGACCATAAATAATCCCAGACTAACCCATGTGCAATCTTCAGTGTCTTGAGCCCTATATCCGTCGTTGATGCGAGATACCATAGTGACGCCAATATCGCCTGGTTGGAGACGAGTAGTCGCCCTGTCTGGGACAAAGTTTTTGAGCTCCAGTGAATTAACGCTACCCTTATCATGGAGAGTACTTTCTCATTCCTGATTTGCTGTGGTACCCGGAAATCCATCGGGACTCCGAGATATCTACGATATTCCCCTGTTTGGAGCCATTTAGCCCCTAATGTTTCCTCCCATGGCCACGGTCGATCCTTCAGCGAGGCCCAGATGAGGTTGGTCTTCGGCCAATTGATCTTGCTTCCAGATACTTGGCAATACAAATCTAGTACTTTCATAGTTTTGTTGAGATTCTCTTTTGTACCCAGTAAAGAAAACAAGCCAGGTGTCATCTGCGAACAGCATCTCCAAGCTTGTATCTCCATAAGGCAGCTTCAATCCCTGAATCCCGTGCACAGGGTCATGCAGCATATATCCTAACACGTTGGCTACTAATAGAAAGAGGTAGGGTGCCAGGGGGCACCCTTGTCGTACTGCGTGGCCTAAAATAAAGGGTGGGCTAGCCTCCCCGTTTATCGTGACTGTGGAGGCAGAATCTTTGTATAAAGACGTGGTCCATTTTATAAATACTTCGGTGAATCCCATCTTCTTCATTACGTCTTGAAGGAAGGACCAATTGACTTGGTCAAAGGCTTTCTCATAATCCAATAGCATGAGCACTAGATCTTGCTTTGATTCCACTGTCTATTCCATAGATTCCTCCGTTGCAAAGATATTGTCTAGAATACTCCTACTTGCTGGGACAAATCCTATTTGTGATGGATGAATAAGCTCTAGTAACATAGGTTTAAGTCTAGATGCTATCAGTTTTGCTTGTACCTTGTATACCGAATTGAGCAGGGTTATTGGGCTGTAGTTGGATATGAGGTTTCTAGTACCGGGCTTTGGTATTAACACAATCTTTCCCTGCTTGATACTTGGTTGGAGGATATCTGTGTCCTTCATCTCTGCCGCTAGTCCTGGTAGTGCTGGGCTAGTGCTGGGCTAGTCAGTTCTAAGAACTCCTAGTAGAATTCGGTAGGTAACCGATCATCTCCTAGGGCTTTATGGGTGGGAAACATCTGTGTTGCCTTTTGAATCTCGTCCAATGTTATCTCCTATATGAGTTGGCGGTTCTGCTCTTTTGTGACTATTAAGGGGACGCTGCTGAGGCATCTGGCCCTTACGATAAAGTTGTTTTCCACTTCTTCATCCCGTTCATATAGCTCCGTGTAAAATTCCATCATTGTTTTCTTGATCTCCTGCGGGTCCTTCGTGAGTATGCCATTTTGATTGATTTCCTTAATGTAGATGCCAGCTCGATGCTTGGAGTGGAACTCAAAGAACTCCTTGGAACATGAATCTCCTACTGTGTTCCACTTAATGTCAATTTTCGACTTCCATTTTTCCTGCTGGTCCATTCTGAGCTGATGCAGAGTTTGCTGCACCTAACTAAGTTCCTGTCAAGCCCGCTCATTCCCCCAGTCTTGCTATAGAGCTATCTCCGCTGTCTTGATTTGTCTGAATTGCTCCTTGTGAATGGCTTTCGTTGCGGCTGTGTCTCTTCTTTTTAATGTATCGCTACATTTCATGGTATTGTTTATAGCCTCTGATATCCTCATGGACCATGATCCTGTGTGTTCCTTGCCTAAGCTGGCTGACCATGCTTTCTACAGCTAAATATAGGGATGGTTTGAAAGAGAGGGTCGCATTTAGAGCCTACTACCTTATTATGTTTATGGTTTCTAGTAAGGTGGTTGTTGCAACAATAGTGATTGCATTAATAGCCCTCTAAACCAAGCGGCCTCAATTCCAATGTCAGCACGTTGATCATTGTGCAACAAAGCTTCCACCTACCTTCTAAATTTTGGAGGATACAATTTTGAGAACATGTTTGATTTTGAATGATCTTACCTTAACCTTATGTTCAAATTTTGTTTGTTGATCCTAATTAGTCGTGTTAGTCATTGTTGTAATTACTAAACTTTCATATATGCTTAAATTTTATTTTATTTTTGGCAATTTTGGCTATTTAAGTTTGTAATTTTTGGGTTTACAATTTTTTTAACGATTTGAATATCACAACATTTGTGGATCCTTATGTTGTGAAGCTCAAACAATGGATAGGCCTTGTCTAGAATTTTAAATACTTGCATTACTAAAACACTTGCATTGACTCTCAAGCGATGAATGTGTTATAAACAAATGAATGTATACAAATTTAAACCAATCTTAATGCAACACCTACTCTATGTATGAACCCAATGGCATTTTTGATGTTGATTTGGTTTTTAATATTTTTCAATTAAAATTTTCACGCATATATTGATGTTGTAAATTTGTTGCCATTTTATACACATGGCACACAATTTAGCCAATGTATATAGGAAGTCAACTAATTTTCAAAAACATAACAACTAATGCTACTTAACAATTCAAGGTCATATTGTGGACTATGACCATGTAAATTAAATGAGCACGTGTCTTTAAATACACATCTATATTTTTTATATTCTATCCAACCAAAACTAATGATATTCCACAAGTATGGAAAATAATTAGCTAATCATGTTGCTAAATATATCCATGCAGATTTACTGGGGGTTTGATCTATGAACCATCACTACTACCAATTTCACTATTGTTGATAGTATTTGCAAATACTATTGCTACTAATAAGGGAACTAAGGTACAACTCACATGAAAAAAATTAAAACATGAGACTTCACAAGAATTTTTGGGAAGGGTAATGAATGGGAAGTACCGAGGGAAGTACAAATCCTTTATACTTTCAATTTTCCAAAGAGAGTCAAAGAAATGCTACAAATTAATTTTTTACTTTGTTAGGGACGGATAAATGATGAATTTTACATATGGGGAAGGAAAAAGATTCACCTTCTTATAATGGGAAGGAAGAAATTGGCAAGTATGACAAATTTAAATTTAAAGTTGCAAATCCTGTAAAACAATTGCTTTCAATTTCCTCCTAAGAGTCAAGGAAATGATGCAAATGATAAAATTCCTAGTGAGGGCAAGTGGGGATGCTTAAAAGAAAGGCACCATTATACTAAAGGCTTCCTATGTTGTGTAAATTATCGTATAGTATGTTATTTTTTTCATTTATTTTGGATGGTGGAGCAAAAGTTCTTCGTTGGAGTGATGCAATTGTTTACATCCACTACTAGAGAACCATAAAAGACCAAGACAAAACCAATAGAAGTTTGTTGGTACCAACATAAAATGAGTTCTAGTAGTCAAATACATTTTTAGATGATTTGGACACTAGCAGTCACAACTTGACTAATTTAATAGAATTCTCAGAGAATTATTAGGAAATTAAAAAACTTTGGGATTTTTTTGAATTTTTTTTGGAAATCTATTGGAATCTATTAAAAATCTATTAAAATCTTTTGGAAATCTATTGAATATCGGAAAGTAAGAAAAGACTCCATTTTTGGCTTCATTTTGGTTTTATATGTTTTTGGATTGCTGTTAGCTTCCAATTTGTCACTTGGGACTATGAATTTTTTTATTTTTTTATTTATTTTTTCACAAGTTTGAATGTAGTATTATATACAAAATCCTCCCCCCAAAGGGTAAAACCAAAATAGTATGTCACATGCCAATATTATATTTGGTTGTAAATAGATTGTTTTGTCCTAAATAAACCCAAATTCCATTTGTAAATAGGATAGAATCTGAAATTTGTGTAAATAATAGATTTGGAGTGAATAACGCCTAAACTACCTCAACCTACAATGTATGTGACAACTCATGGCTAAAATTGGTCCAAAGGAGCCTATGAGAGTATCCTAGCCCAATTTTTGAAAAGAGATTTCAATTTTCAATCACTTTCATGGAATAGTAGAAACCCCAATTGTTAGTAAGCAGGAGTTACAACCTCAAGATGGACCAGCGGAGGGCATCTACAGATGGAGTATAAGGTTCTAGGGTTGAAATCACATTTGGAATTCAATGGCAAAATAGGTTTGCCAAGATTTTTTCCATGTGAAAGATTCCCTAATACACGAAATTTAACTTCTAAAGGTCCAAGGCCTTTTTTCTGCCAAAAAACACTCAAAACTACCATTTTTTTAGCAAAGTATAGAAAAAATTGAATTTTTTTTACATCTAACCATAGGATCTTACACCTAACTAGTCTGAGAGTGTGTGGAAAAAAATTCAAAATTTTTGATATCACAGATTGCAAGATATCTGTGTTTTAAGTGGAAAAAATAAGTTTTTCATCACATTGCAGGGCTAGATTTTTTGACTTTGAACATTTTTAACCCTTCATCGCCAAAGGGGACAAAAAGTGTCCTCACACACTGTAACAATCCAATTTGAAGTGCTCTAATTTTTGCATCTGATGTCCAAATTTAATAAAGCTTGTTGTAAAAGTTGCACATACTAGTCTAGTTTGTGTGGTAAAATTTTCAGATCAATCCAAGACAAATTGAGTTTGTGAAAGTCATTCAATGTTCACAGGTTCAATTTGAGTTCAACACACTGCATTGTCATGGCTACAACTTTGGGGGCTTGTATCTTTTTCATCAAATGTTCATTTTCAATAAAATTTGTTGGATTTTGTTTCCCTTAAGGTCTAGTTTCTGAAGTAAAATTTTCATGTCAATCCAAGCTATTTTGAATGTTTGAGAGCAATTTGAAGTTCAAAATCCAGACATTTTTGTACCATAATGAACTTCGGCGGCTCATGACTTCTTCATATATGGTTCATTTTCAATAATTTTTGTTGTAAAAATTGCGCATACTAGTCTAGTTTTTGTGGTTAAAATTTCATATTGATCCAAGAAGTTATAAGTGACTGAGAAGCAATTTAGTAGGACGAGGTTCAACTATAGATGTGATTTTTTGCTATTTTTTTCACTGTTTTTTAACATTTCAAATCCATTTTGCAAACACAATGAGTCATTTGAATGATATTTTTTTTCATCAAAGAGTTTACATTCTGTTTTTGAATCACTTGGCAATTTGATGTTTTTCATTTGAGTAGGGTTAGAAATCGAATTTCACCTCCAAATGTGTTTTTAAGAAAATTTCAGCACCTTTTTCCAACACTAAAACATTATAATCTTTCAATCTATACGGTCAAATGACCCCAAATTTGTCTACAACATGCACACAACAAGATTGTACGGTTGAGATTTTCATACCTGTGGGAGTACGTGTCATCCGGAAAGTCCCAATTAACAATTTAGTAGAGGTAAAAGTAGCAGAACTTTTTCAATTTTTGCATTTAAATACAAAGTTAGGACTTAGATATTAGAAATAGAAATTAGTTTCTACGTAGAAAAGATAAAACTCTAATTAGGTTACGCAGTCTTCCGGAAACCGTAGCCGGAAAGCCGGAAAGTTCCGGATCGTAGGAACCTACTGCCTAGGTTCCGGCTAGGGAACTTACGGGAACTTTTTCGGCGGCGGGAACTTAGGGTTCCGACAAGTATTTAAACCCCACCGCCAGCCTCATTCAGTCTCTTTTTACCCGTGCTCCTCCACGGTGCGTTAGAAGAGAGAAAGAGTGGTGAGTTAGGGTGTAGTAGGGAGAGAAAGGGAGGAAGGTGCCGATTGCACCGGATTGTCTTAGCAGTTGGTGAGATGGCGGAAGTGAGTCGATCCCGGAGGTCGGTAGTGACAGCCCGGGGCGTGCGTCCGGTTATCCCATCAGATCCGGAGTGCCTTAAGGAGTTAGAGGGAGACCTAGAAATCAAGGGATGTCTAGGATTGATAAAACGTCCATGGAACGTCCGGAGTGAAGAAATGATTGACGAGCTGGTTTCCGGAGTGGGTAATCAGTTTGATTTAACCATTAGGGGTTGATATAGGGCCTGGACTCCGGAGTTGTGGGCGAAGGCGTACTTTATGCCAACCAGGGGATCCGGAATGGCAGCCCGGACGGACACTTACGCCGCGGATGTATTCCGGAGTCATGCGGATTCCAAGGAAGGGAACGCCGTGAGTGACTGTAGGAGTCCCCGGGATGGGCAGTTGTTAGCGTTTCTCATCCCTATTTTGTATCTGGAAAAGCCCACCCGGATTACAATGACTGTGGCAAATACTATTTTCGGAGCGCTGGGAGATAGAGAGAATCGGGCTCCCAGGCCGGTCAGTTGGGGAGTGATCATTCACTCCGTAGTGGAAAAGTTAGCGGTTAATATCGCGAACAAGAAATCGAGTCCGATTAGCCCCTATCTTTTCCATCTGTATCACTCCGAGGATGCACTGGCCGGACCAGAAATGACAATGTACCGGAAGGGCGAGAATCTGTTGAAGTACAGACTTCCCGCGGAGGATGAACCGGATGAGCTCAAGCTGGAAGAAGAGGAACCGGAAACGGAGCATGCGTCACCCAACGTTGCAGGGACGCGCCGGAAGTTGACTGATCAGGGTGCTCGGGGGAAATAAGAAGCCGAGGAGGTGGAAAAGCCCCGAGACCCACTTCCGGACACGAATCAGCTAGACACCACCATCAAATGGCTGATAGCTACCCGGGTACAGAATGAGCGGATGTCGGCACTGATCCGGGATATGTGCGGGAAATTGGGTGTGACGGAAGAAGCCCAAATCCTGGTGGCGTTGACGGAAAGACCGGATCCGGAAGCGGTGAAGCAGCTGGAGGACCGGATTCTGACCTTGGAGCAAGAACGGGACCGGTTTCGAGAGCAAGTTGCGTGGTTGGATAGAGAGCGGATGGCCGCTAAAGCAAAGGAGGGAGAAGCCCTTGATCTGGTCCGGAATGTCCGGGACCTGTTTGATAATCCGGCGGATATTCTTGCCAGAGCTACACTCTGGAATTCTCAGATGGTGAAGGATGGTCACGTGGTCGGATCGAAGGTGGTGAACATCCTCGTGGATTTTGAAGTCCAAATCGAAGGAATGCTGAAGGAAGTCCGGCAGCTGTTGGGCAACCTGGATCCGCTTGAGGGGTTAGACCAAGGCCTTTTTGACCTGGGTCATGATCTCCAAGAAGGAGGGGCACAAAATCAGCCTTCTCCGGCGAAGAGCAAAACAATCGCCGGAACGTCGCAAGCTGGAACAGCATCGGCCCAGAAGAGGAGGTCGTTGGTGAAGCAGTTTGTGGCTACGACTCCGATGAAGGACGTTGTTCCAGTCGTGCCAGCCGGAAGAACTACGTCGGTGGCGAATCTCTTCCCCAACAGACTGGTTGCTTCCACTTTCCGGGAACTAGCCTTACCCGGAACGGTGTTGAATCCAGCTTGGACGGATCCGATGAGTTTTACTCACATGCTCCAACCCCTTCTACAGACACCAGCGTCGTCCTAGCTCATCGATCTTACTATTCCGAAACCAAGGGGACGACGGTTACTGAACGAGGAGGACCCGGAATCGGAAGAGGAGGAGACGACTCAATCGGAGGAAGAAGAGTTGCAGCCTCCTCGGACCAGGTCAAAGACGAAGAGCACCCCTCCCAAGAAGACAGGTGGATCGCCATCTCAGGGTGGCACTTCTGTAAAGAAAGCTAAGAGGAATAGGTGACTATTTAGGGTAGCAAAAATAATAGTTAGGATTCTTACCAGGATAGTAGTTCCGGAAACGGATTTTCCGGATGTGGGGCCAGTAGTTCCGGACTTTTAGGAGTTTAACGGTTGCCCGGTATTCCCGGAACGGTCTTCAGGGCCGTTGCCTTTTTGCTTTTTGGTTGGCCGTTGGCCGGTTTTCTGGTGGCCGTTGAGGCTGCCTTTCTGTGGGTTTTTAAGGTCAGGCCGGCTTGTTGGCCTGTCATTCCTTTTCCTTGTATATTCAATCTGAGGCATTCAGGAAAGCACTTGTGGATTATTCTCTTGCGTATCGCGTCTATAGTCACTTGTGTGGATGTGTAAGTGAGAGTGTGCAAGGGGAGGAGTCCGGATTCGTGGACTGCCGGATTAGGCTAAGTGTGTCTTGCAGATGAGTTTTTAGACTTGCGCAGTGAGAAAGTGGCTCCTTTAAATTGCTGGTACGGTAATCCGGTGGAGACCAAGGAGTGGTCCGGAAGCTAGTCCGGAATTCGCAGGGGCGGTTCCGTGCGGAGATAGGCAACCGCCAGAGGAATATTTCCACCCATCCGGAAGGCTAGTCAACCTCATGAGCGGTCGAGAGCTAGGAAGTCATTCCCTTAGTTCCGGAAGTCCGGTATCCGTCGTTGTAGTAAGGAAGACCTAACGCTACCCTGTGTGACCAGCTTTCCGGATAGGCCATCCGGGATGTTGTGAGGATGCCACCCTGTTTGCTCAACTAGATCTATTCTTGGGTTGTGTTTTGTTTTATGTTAATAGAGTTTATGTCAAATACGGAGTAGTGCAGTTCCCTACCCCTCGGAAAGAGCAAGTGAGGAACCCTCTGAGGGTAAAACAAAGGTATAGAAAACCAACTTGTTAGAAAGACGGAACCGGAAGATTGGGTAGAGCCGGATCCGGAAGAGAATCCGGAAAGGAAGTAGTTCCGGAAAAGAGTTCGTGTGTTGAAAGGACCCCTCTCGAGGTGGTCAAAGTCCAGAAACTTAGAGGTCTAGAAACACTAGTTTTGAATCAACGTCTGGAATCTCCTGGGACGATAACTTGTGTCATTTTAGCACATTTTGTTGTTAAAAATACTTACGCCTAGATTACGCGTACGTCACTTTTGGCGCCGCTGCCGGGGATTCTTATAGATTGTTCTGAAAGTAGAAAATTTGTACAGAGACCTTTAGTCGGAAAGAACAGGAATTGATATACGGGTTAGCAGTGTGGATCCGTATCCCCAAATTGATGAAGTAGATCTTGAAAGAGTACCTACCTTGTACTTCATAAGTAGACCTCAGAGAGGAATTCCAGCCGGAAGACGTTCCGGAAGATTAGAAGAAGCTGCTGCTAGAAGACCTGTAGTACACGGAATCCCTAGTTTTGGTAGAGGTCCCGGATCTATTTCAGCGTCAGAATCAGAAGAAGATTTGGTACATGTTGCTAGACGAAATCTTAGTGAAACCCCTAGTCCCACGAATCCGGAACCAGTTGAGAATCCGGAGGACATTGAACCAGAGCCGGATAGAGAACCCACACCGGTAGATTCAGAAGAGGAGATATCCTTTGACGAAGCGGAAACGATGGTGACATCCACCCGCTTGAAGTATAGTAAATTTATGGGCGATGGTACTACGGATGTGGATGACTGGATGGGAGAGTTTGAGGCCACCGCCGTAGCCAACCAAGAGGATCCAACCTCTAGACAGCGAGTCTTCCAAGGATTACTAAAAGGGGAAGCGTTGAAGTGGTATCAGGATGTTCCGAAAGTTATCCGGAATAACTGGAAGGACCTTGCGGATGCGTTTCTTCAGACATTCCGGGAAGTCGGAGGGGAGGCTAGAGCTCTAGGAAGGTTGAGTAAGATGTCAATGTGATCCACTGAGTCAGTTAGAAAGTATGGCCAGAGAGTGAAAGCGTTGATGAAGAAACTGACAACGGATGTATCCCCTAGCATACAAGTAGAGTGGTATGTGGCAGGATTTCCGGAAGAAATGGGATTCCAAATCCGGCAGGCTCGACCTGCCACGTTGCGAGAAGCTATGGAGACAACCCAGAATTACGAAAACTCCGCCCAGTCGCTAAGAAGATCCATCAAGAAGAGTGACAGAAGAGAGAACCGGAGCAAGAAGCACCAGAAGAAGGAGAGACGAAGACGGAAGTATTCCGATTCGGAATCTCCAAGTTCCGGAACCGGAACAGAAGCGTCAACCAGCAACACGGAGAGTTCCGGAGCTGAACAAGAGATGTCAAGCAGAAGGTCTTCACGAGGTCGGGATGAGAAGACAGACCGCGATAAGAGAGTGATCAAAGTCAAGGTGGAAGAAGAGGACTCCAAGAAATTCATGAAGAACCTCCAGGAGACGTTGGACTCCATCAAAGTCAACATCGCGGAAAACCGGAAGCCGAGACGGATCGTACCAACAACACGGACGAATGTCTGGTGTCCAAGGTGCGGACGACTCGGCCATTTTGCAAGTGAATGTCTTCAAGGACCCCAGAAGTAGATCCACTATGTGGATGAGGAGGGAGTTTACTACACCCTACCGGAGGAAGAATACAAGGAAGAAATCAATCTGGTATTCCAAGTCCAAGCGGGTTATGGAAGAGGCAGGGCACCTCAGCAACTGATCCGGACAAACGTGTTTCCACGACCTGGAGCAGGCACATCTAGTTCAGATAACTTCCCACCTTCCAGGTTTCCTCCTGGAACTTGTTTCATTTGTGGAAGTCCTGAGCATTACGCCAACACTTGTCCTCACAAAGGACTTGGTCAAGGAGCACCCCTTGTTCTACCTTGTCAAAATTGTGGAGAGTATGGGCACGGACTTCGTGATTGCCCTAGCCCGCAGTAGGCTAGAACCATTTACAAACAAGTAGAAGTTCCACCTCGGGATCAAACCGGACTCAATTACGGTTCTAAGACCGGAATTGAGAATCCGGATAAATGACAACTAAGGGTGGAACTTCCGGAGAAACAAGTAGAAGTAGTCCATAGAGTAGAAACCCGGAGTTCCACCAAGAACCGGGATGAAAGACATAGGAAGAGAGAGAAGAAACGGAAAGAGAAATCCGGATTAGATACCCTGCACGAGGTACCGGATTCGAGCGATTCTGATTGCTCAGTAGTTCAGCCAGTTCTACACCCCGTAGTAGATTTAGAAAAAGGGGTGGCTCGCCGCCCCCTTTCTATCGATATTAGTGATCAAATCAGGACGAGTCTGAGTGATTCCATAGTAATCCCGGAAACTCTTCCGAGAAAGGTCACATTTGATGAGGTTCCGGTTGTGATCAATCCGGAACTCAAGGTGGACGAGTATGATATCTTACAAGATATCAAAGATCAGAAGGCCAATGTCACCATTGGGCAGCTTCTGCACGACAACGCCAATTACCAGAAGATGATCCGGGAAGCCTGGACCAAGAAACGAAGAAGAAGACTGAAGTTATCCTCGGTTGCTGTCAACTTTTCCCAAGTGGAGGATTACGGAGCACCTGAATTGGAAGTTGAAGTGGGAGGATGCATGAAACCTGCAGTACCGGTCGATGGAGGATCCGGAGTCAACTTGATGTTAGAAGAAACGGCATTTGACCTTGGATATACGTCCTTCCAAGCCACCGACCAAGTACTCCGGATGGCGGATCAGTCTCGTGTGCATCCGGTAGGAAGGCTATCACAAGTTCCTACCCAGATAGGTACGGTTACTTACCTCCTAAACTATGTCATCATCCGGGTCAGCTAGGGAAGACCCTTCCCCATGTTGCTTGGAAGACCATGGCTGTATGCAGCCAGAGTCTTAGCGGATTGGGGAGCTAAGGAATTTGTGATTGGGAAACCAGCAATCCGGATTCCTTGGAAACGCGTGGAGCATCTTGGAGAAACCAGCAAGTCAGATGGATACACCACGGATTGGTCGGATCCGGAAGATTCAGATTCAGTCCCCAGCTATTTTACGTCTGCCACGGAAATTGATTTTGAGTTTCCGGAACCAATGGTAGAAATCGGAACAGAGGAGCCGATTGATGAAGGGAGCATTGTTCCACAAGAAGATCGATCCATGGGAGAAGTGGATGTGCCACTTTCCTTTGGATGGATCAGACAGCAGATCATGGACGGTAGCATTCCGTCCATTGGTTTAAACGGACAGGATCCAGAAACCCCATGGAGTGACATTCAAGTGAAATTAGAAGAAGCTCAACCGGAGAGGATCAAGACTGTCGTAAGTCCTTCGGATTATGACAAGGTCGAAGTTATTTCCGGAAAATCTTTCTTTCTCAGCAACTCTATGACGGAAAAGGAAAAGAAGGAGTACATCACCCTTCTCAAAGACTACATGGACGTGTTCGCCTGGGTAGCATCCGACTTGACGGGCATTCGGCGGAACTAGGAGAGCACCGGATTGACCTCATGGAAGGAGCGGTTCCGATTCGACAACGCCAGTACCGGCTGAATCCCAGATACTCAATCATGGTGAAAGAGGAGATCGACGCCTTGTTGGAGGCCGGATTCATATATCCAGTTCACAACTCGGAATGGGTCTCCCCAATCGTGGTTGTCCCGAAGAAGGCAGGACCGGAAGGGAAGGTCAAGATCCGGGTATGTCAAGATTTCCGGAAGTTGAATACAGCTACCCGGAAAGACTACTTTCCTTTACCTTTTACTGATATTATCTTAGATCATGTTTCCAGAAACTAGTGCTATAGTTTTCTGGACGGATTCTCAGGGTATAATCAAGTCTTCATCCGGTTGATAGATCAACTAAAGACTACCTTTACGACAGAATGGGGTACTTTTGCTTTCACCCGAATGCCGTTTGGGTTATGCAATGCTCCGGGAACGTTTCAGCGACTCATGATGGATGTGGGAGTACGAAAACTCATAAGGGAGAGATATAGCTTAGAAATAGGTTAGGAGTTAGACAAAAATTTCAAAATTTTGGTAGGAAGAAGGAAATTAGATCCGGATACAGATAAATTCCGGATAGTTAGAATCCGAGATCCAGAGCAAGAACGGATCTTAAATCCGAGTTAGGTCGGATCGGAACGAGCTACGGAATAGGTATCCGACCTACGCCGCTAAGGAACCGTTACGGGAACGGACCTCTTTCCGTTCCCCAAGGGGAACGGTCGACAGCCCGACTAGTACTTAAACCGTCGCCAGACCTAATCTTCCTCATTCTTCACTTTGCTGATTGTCTTGCGCACTTAGCTGAGAGAAAGAGTGGTGAATTAGAGATCGCGACAGGGAGAGACGGGTGAGGTCGGTGCCGATTGCACCGGATTTAGTAGTCGGTGTCGGTGAACTATGGCGGAGTCTAGCAACCCGGTAGTGCGTCGACCTTCTGTCACAGCTCGGATAGTTAGACCGGCTATTCCCACCGACCCAACTCACCGGAAGGAGTTAGAGACAGATCTGACCCGGATGGGGTGCGTAGGTTTGATCCACCGACCATGGAATGTTAAGGACACGGAGATGCTGGAGCAATTGATCTCGAGAGTCCCAAATCAGTTTGAATTGACTGTGAGAGGCCAACCCGGAGCATGGACGGCGGATGTATGGGCTGACGTATACGGGTTTGAGAAGAACGGGACCGGATTAGGTTCTCGGGTAGAGAAGTACGGGATTGGGAAGTTCCATAATCCGGTTACCACTAAGGACGGATACCCAGTGAGTGACTGTAAGGACGCTAGGCAGAAATGGGTGTTGGAATTTTTGATTCCGATCATGTATCCGGAAAAGCCCACCCGAGTTACGGTTACGGTGGCCAACACTATCTTTGGGGCTTTAGAAGATAAGGTAGTCCACTGGGGGAAAGTCCTAGCCGGTATAGTGAAGAAACTGGTGTCACATGTAGGGAAGGGGAAGCCGAGTCTTCTCAGTCCGTATCTGTTTCACCTGTACCACCATCAGGAGGTGCTGACTAGTGAAGAGGTGGTGATTTACAACACCGGATTGGAAATCGTGAAGTATGGTCTCACGCACAAAATTCCGCCGGATACTCCAATCGAGGGAGAGGAAGAGGAAGAAGAAAAAGACGAAGACGAGGAAGAAGAACCGCAGCAGCAGGACCTGGTCGACAAACGGGAGAAGAGAAGGAAGTCGACCAATCCGAACTCAAGGGTGGAACATTTGACCCCGGAAAAAGGAGAGTCGAGTCAGCCTCCCGGATCAGAAATGCAGTCGGACTTCTTCGACGTCGGAACACAGTGGATGGAGGAGGCCAAGCACATGCACTTTGGCATGTCGGATATGATCCTAGGGATTGCGGCCGAGCTGAAGGTGGAGCCGGAAGATATCATAAATCAGATCCGGAAACTACCGAGCCCGGATCTGATTCGTGAGAAGGACGAGCGGATCAAGAGCTTGGAGAAGGAAAGGGATGACCTGTTAGGTCAGGTGAACTGGACAGAGACGGATGCCGCAGTTGCACGGCAGAAGGAGATGGAAGCTCTCCAACTCGTCCACAATTTGACCGCGTTGGTGGAGCAGCCCTCGAAAGCTGTGATCAAATCCCGACTCTTCAGCAATCAGCTGAGTGGCACAGGCCACTTATCCGGGTCCAAGGTGGTAACCATCTTGGTGGACTTCCAGGCCCGGATGGAAGGAATTTTGAAGGAGATGGCGCAACTGTTGGGGCACCTCGACCCAAACAAGCCCTTGGACTTCACCCACTTTCCGGAGCTGCCCAACGTCGACTTGTTGAAGACGCCCCAGAAGCCGGGGCCAAGGATCAGTCTACAGCCATCCCCAAGACCTACTCCAAGTCAGGCACGGGTCCAGACAAAGACCACTAAGTTTGGCCAGACAAGGAGTATCCAATCGATTCCGGTAGTAACAGGGAGTACCGTTCCGACATCCGGAACATCCGTCCGGAGCGATTTAGTCCACCGGATGGGGGCCCTGTCAAACCCGGCTCGGACCAATCCGGTCGACTTTCCACATATGCAGAAGGCATCGCCCAAGAAGAATACAACACCGATTCAGCTGGACGATTCACCAGAGAGAGAGGCCAGAGTGGAGATGATCCAGGAGTCCGAGAAAGGGGAATTCACTTCCGGGGATGAGACGGCCTCGGATGACAACCCGCCGCCAATCCAGCGGAAGATTCCGACCCGGGCTGCAACGAAGTCCACTCCACCGAAAGGAAGCAGGAAACCACCTGCAGGGCCGAGTAGCAGCTCAAAGAAATCAAAGTGGGGAAAGTAGTTAGTATGTTTGCAGTATTAGGATTTTGAATCTGGAGCGGATTTTTCGTGCGTGGGGCCCGGTTCCGGATTCTTAGGAGTAGTTGACTTTGAACTTTCCGGATATTTCGGTTGGTTACTGATTGGTCACTTGGATTTTCAGGTGTTCTTTTTTTGGCTTTTTTGTTTGGGCTTTTTAAGTGGAAGGCAGCCTGCTGCCCTTTCATTCTAGCCTTGCCCATTTTGTGTGCATTAGTTTATGTTCATATTCTCTTTTCTCTAATCTGAGCCACTAAGTGGACATTCGGATTTCTGGCTATGTGTGCGTTTCCTTGAGTCGTTTATGGAGTGTCAAAAGTGTGAGAGAAGGCGGGTGAGGGGGAATCCGGGTTGAGAATCAGTTGGACCTGATTTGAGCGAGTAAGTTTGTGAGGAAACTTTACTAGATTTGTGAGTAAGGACTTGCGCGTGGTACCTTTAAATTGTCGTAACGGTGATCCGGTTCTAAGGAGTGGTGCGGATGCGAGTCCGGAATCCAGGGAGGGTTCCGAGCGGAGATAAGCGACCGCCAGCGGAAAATCCCCACTCGCCAGAAGGTCTGCCAACCATAGGATCAGTCTGGTAGATAGATACACGAATCTCTTCTAGTTCCGGTTGTCTTGATCTGTCGTTGTAGTAGAAGTGGAAGGATGCAATTCTGAGTGACCTGTTTTCCGGGCAAGCTACCCGGGGAATTGTGAGGATTATTACTTCCTCTACTCTATAATAAAAACTCGGTTAGGACTGTTTTGTGTGAAGTTTTGTGCAGAGAAATAGATGTCTATGAGTGGTGCGTTCCTACCACTCTAAAAGATCAAATGCGGACCCCCTGAGGGTAAAACAGGGGAATAGAAAACCAGTCGAAGTTAAGAAGTGAGACCCGGAATCCGGATCAACCCGGAAACCGGAAAGGGATAGATCCGGATTGGGATCCGGAAGACCATTGTGTAAGAAATAGGAAAAGAAAGAGGTGTTGCTTGGGGTTTTGTTGTTTGGATTACGACCCGGATACTCCTTAGCTTGCTGAAACATACTAGAATCTCCTGGGACGATATTTTGTGTTATCTTATCATCTTTTTGGTGTTAAGGATACTTACGTCTAGATTGCGCGTACGACAATGGATATTTTTCGGGACTTCCTTAGGTATTTCTTGGAAGTATTCATCGACGATTTTGCAGTATTCTTGTCCCGGATAGATCATCTTGAGTACTTACGAAAGACATTTCAAAGATGTAGAGAGACGAACCTCAAACTACATCCTGGAAAATATTTTTTCGGTATGCAATCCGGAATTTTGCGCGGACACGTAGTAAGCTGAAAAGGCTTAGAGGTCGACATAGATAAAGTAAAAGCTATGATCGCCTTAGCCCCTCCAACTTGTGTACGAGAGATCCGTGGTTTTCTTGGATGCGTGGGGTACTATCGACGTTTCATTGAAGGATATGCCCGGAAAGCAATCCCTTTAACGGAACTGTTGAAAAAGGATACGGATTTTACTTGGAATCCGGAAAGACAGCAAGCGTTCAAAAGATTGAAGGCAGCTTTGGTAAAAGCTCCGATCTTGTCTTCACCGGATTGGTCCAAGGATTTTCATGTAACCTTGGACGCTTCCGGATGGTGCCTAGGGGCCATTCTTTGGCAATATGACAAAGACCAACGGGAGTGCCCATTGTACTATTCAAGCCGGCAAATGAGTTTGGCGGAACGGAAGTACACCACCACTGAAAGGGAAGCCTTGGCAGTGATTTATGCTTGCAAGAAATTCCGGCATTACCTGCTCGGATACCGGATCGTATTCCATATGGATCACGACTCTCTGAAGTACCTGGTCAACAAACCGGATCTTTCAGGACAAATCGCAAGATGGGTACTGTTGCTTCAGGAGTTCAATTACGAAGTAATAGTTAAATCCAGAAAGTCCAATGCGAATGCTGACTTCTTGTCAAGACAGAGAGGGACTACCGCACTGGGAGACATTTTCGCCGATTTTCCGGATGAGTTTCCGGAAAGGAAGGAGGAAATGGTCTTCCATTTAGAAGAGGGAGACTCTTTAGACTTTCAGGATATCATTACGTATCTAACAGAACAGCAATATCCGGAAGGGCTGAATCGAGAAGAGAAGAGTGTCTTCCAGAAAAAGGTGTCTCCTTACTCATTGATTAAGGGAACCTTGTTCAAAATGGGGCAGATGACCAACTCAGAAGGTGCTTGGAGGTCAAGGAATGGAAGAAGGTACTGAGAGCCTTACATTCCGGACTATCTGGAGGTCATTTCGCCACCATGACTACGGTAAACCGAATCCGGAGCGCCGGATACTGGTGGCCGTATTTGATACGCGATGTCAAAGCGTATGTTGGGAGTTGTGACCAATGTCAACGGGCGGGAGCGCCATCCTTCCGGAACCATTGGCCACTAACTCCTATCATTCCGTTAGCTCCATTTGAGAAATGGGGGATTGACTTTATAGGTCCCATTTCTCCGGTGAGCGCCAGGAAGAAGAGATACATAATCCTAGCCACGGATTATGCCTCTACATGGGTAGAAGCTCGTCCGACCCGGCATAATTCAGCCAAAACAGACGCTTCTTTCCTATTTACGGAAATCATGATGCGATTTGGGCATCCGTTGGAGTTGGTCAGTGACAGGGGACTGCATTTCCTCAATGATGTCATCCAAGACATTGCGGACCGGTACCTAATTAAGCACTGGAAGACCACACCTTACAATCCTAGGGCGAACGGATTGACGGAACGGGCCAACGGCATTGTGGAAAAAGCTTTACACAAAACGATTTCCGAGAACAAGACGGATTGGGACTTGAAGCTCACATCAGCCGTCCATGCCTATAATACGTCAGACAAAAGCACAACCGGAAGGAGTCCCTTCTTCCTAGTGTTTGGACAGACGGTTGTTCATGGCATCAAGCTGGAAGTCGAAACACACTGGATCATGGCATGCCGGACTGCAATCCGGAATTGCGATCCGGAAATCCGGCTCATGGCTATAGAAGATCTGGAGGAAGCTCGTGAAGAAGCGCTGGAACAAAATAAGGAGGTGCAAGCCAAGAGAAAGGAAGGCCATGACAGGAAACTCCCAAAGGAACACGGAGTCAAGGTAGGTGGCCTGGTGTTACTCTACGACAGTCGCTACCGGAATTTTCCGGGTAAGTTTCACACCAGATGGATGGGGCCGTATAGGGTAGAGTTCATCTACCCAAACGGATCCTTACAGTTGACGGATCTGCAAGGCGTATGGTTTGACACAAGGGTTAATAAAAACCAGGTCAAGAAGTACGAAGCAGATCCGGATTCTGAAGAAGAGGGCGATGATGTTTGCGAGGACGCTCACATTTGAAAATGGGGTAATGTGGGAGTACGTGTCATCCGGAAAGTCCCAATTAACAATTTAGTAGAGGTAAAAGTAGCAAAACTTTTTCAATTTTTGCATTTAAATACAAAGTTAGGACTTAGATATTAGAAATAGAAATTAGTTTCTACGTAGAAAAGATAAAACTCTAATTAGGTTACGCAGTCTTCCGAAAACCGTAGCCGGAAAGCCGGAAAGTTCCAGATCGTAGGAACCTACTGCCTAGGTTCCGGCTAGGGAACTTACGGGAACTTTTTCGGCGGCGGGAACTTAGGGTTCCGACAAGTATTTAAACCCCACCGCCAGCCTCATTCAGTCTCTTTTTACCCGTGCTCCTCCACGGTGCGTTAGAAGAGAGAAAGAGTGGTGAGTTAGGGTGTAGTAGGGAGAGAAAGGGAGGAAGGTGCCGATTGCACCGGATTGTCTTAGCAGTTGGTGAGATGGCGGAAGTGAGTCGATCCCGGAGGTCAGTAGTGACAGCCCGGGGCGTGCGTCCGGTTATCCCATCAGATCCGGAGCACCTTAAGGAGTTAGAGGGAGACCTAGAAATCATGGGATGTCTAGGATTGATAAAACGTCCATAGAACGTCCGGAGTGAAGAAATGATTGATGAGCTGGTTTTCGGAGTGGGTAATCAGTTTGATTTAACCATTAGGGGTTGATATAGGGCCTGGACTCCGGAGTTGTGGGCGAAGGTGTACTTTACGCCAACCAGGGGATCCGGAATGGCAGCCCGGACGGACACTTACGCCGCGGATGTATTCCGGAGTCATGCGGATTCCAAGGAAGGGAACGCCGCGAGTGACTGTAGGAGTCCCCGGGATGGGCAGTTGTTAGTGTTTCTCATCCCTATTTTGTATCCGGAAAAGCCCACCCTGTGGGAGTACAAAAACTTAGAAGAAAGAAAAATAGCATAGGAATAGGATAGAAGTAAGGCAAAAATTTCAAAACTTTGGTAAGAAGTAAGAAATTAGATCCGGATACGGATAAATCCCGGATAGTTAGAATCCGAGGTTCCAGATCCTTTATACCGAGTTCTTTCGAGAGCAGGAACGGATCTTAAATCCGAGTTAGGTCGGATCGGAACGAGCTACGGAATAGGTATCCGACCTACGATGCTAGGGAACCGTTATGAGAACGGACCTCTTTCCGTTCCCCAAGGGGAACGGTCGACAGCCCGACTAGTACTTAAACCGTCGCCAGACCTAATCTTCCTCATTCTTCACTTTGCTGATTGTCTTGCGCACTTAGCTGAGAGAAAGAGTGGTGAATTAGAAATCGCGACAGGGAGAGACGGGTGAGGTCGGTGCCGATTGCACCGGATTTAGTAGTCGGTGTCGGTGAACTATGGCGGAGTCTAGCAACCTGGTAGTGCATCGACCTTCTGTCACAACTCGGATAGTTAGACCGGCTATTCCCACCGACCCAACTCACCGGAAGGAGTTAGAGACAGATCTGACCCGGATGGGGTGCGTAGGTTTGATCCACCGGCCATGGAATGTGAAGGACCCGAAGATGCTGGAGGAGCTGATCTCAGGAGTCCCAAATCAGTTTGAATTGATTGTGAGAGGCCAACCCGGAGCATGGACGGCGGATGTATGGGCTGACGTATACGGGTTCAAGAAGAACGGGTCCGGACTAGGTTCTCGGGTAGAAAAGTACAGCATAGGAAAGTTTCGTAATCCGGTTACCACTAAGGACGGATACCCCGTGAGTGACTGTAAGGACGCTAGGCAGAAACGAGTGTTGGAATTTTTGATTCCAATCCTGTATCCGGAAAAGCCCCCCGAGTTACGGTTACGGTGGCCAACACTATCTTTGGGGCTTTAGAAGATAAGGTAGTCCATTGGGGGAAAGTCCTAGCAGGTATAGTAAAGAAACTGGTGTCGCATGTAGGGAAGGGGAAGCCGAATCTTCTCAGTCCGTATCTATTTCACCTGTACCACCATCAGGAGGTGCTGACTGGTGAAGAGGTGGTAATTTACAACACCGGATTAGAAATAGTTAAGTATGGTCTCACGCACGAAATTCCACCGGATACTCCAATCGAGGGAGAGGAGGAGGAAGAAGAAGAAGACGAAGACGATGAGGATGAATAGCAGCAGCAGGACCTGGTCGACAAACGGGAGAAGAAAAGGAAGTCGACCAATCCGAACTCGAGGGTGGAACAGTCGACCCCGGAAAAAGGAGAGCCGAGTCAGCCCCCGGGATCGAAAATGCAGTCGGACTTCTTCGATGTCGGAACACAGTGGATGGAGGAGGCCAAGCACATGCATTTCGGGATGTCAGACAGGATCCTAGGGATTGCGGCCGAGCTGAAGGTGGAGCCGGAAGATATCATAAATCAGATCCGGAAACTACCGAGCCCGGATCTGATTCGTGAGAAGGACGAGCGGATCAGGAACTTGGAGAAGGAGAAGGATGACCTCTTGGATCGGGTGAATTGGGCTGAGACGGATTCTGCAGCTGCCCGACAGAAGGAGTCGGAAGCTCTCCAACTCGTCCACAATTTGACCGCGTTGGTGGAGCAGCCCTCGAAAGCTGTGATCAAATCCCGACTCTTCAGCAATCAGCTGAGTGGCACAGGCCACTTATCCGGGTCCAAGGTAGTAACTATCTTGGTGGACTTCCAGGCCCGGATGGAAGGAATTTTGAAGGAGATGGCGCAACTGTTGGGGCACCTCGACCCAAACAAGCCCTTGGACTTCACCCACTTTCCGGAGCTGCCCAACGTCGACTTGTTGAAGACGCCCCAGAAGCCGGGACCGGAGATCATTCTACGGCCATCCCCAAAATCGACTTCCAGTCAGACACGGATTCAGATGAAGGCTACTAGGTTGGGCCAGACGAGGAGTATCCAGTTGATTCCGGTAGTAGCAGGGAGTACCGTTCCGACATCCGGAACATCCGTCCGGAGCGACTTAATCCACCGGATGGGGGCCTTGTCCAATCCAGCTCGGACCAATCCGGTCGATTTCCCTCACATGCAGAAGGTGTCACCCAAGAAGAATACAACACCGATTCAGCTAGACAATTCACCAGAGAGAGAGGCCAGAGTGGAGATGATCCAGGAATTTGAGAAGGGGGAATTCACTTCCGGGGACGAGACGGCTTCGGATGACGACCCGCCGCCGATCAAGCGGAAGATTCCGACCCGGGCTGCAACGAAGCTCACCCCACCAAAATCAAGCAGGAAGCCGCCTGCAGGGCCGAGTAGCAGCTCGAAGAAATCAAAGCGAGGAAAGTAGTTAGTTAGTATGTTTGCAGTAGTTAGGATTCTGAATCTGGAGCGGATTTTCTGTGCGTGGGGCCTGGTTCCAGATTTGTAGGAGTAGTTGACTTTGAACTTTCCGGATAATGCGGTTAGTTGCTACTTGGTCACCTGGATTTCAGGTGTGCCCTTTTTGGCTTTTTGTTTGAGTTTTTAAGTGGAAGGCAGCCTGTTGCCCTCTCATTCCATCCTTGCCCATTTTATGTGCACTAGTTTATGTTCATATGCCTTTTTCTCTAATCTGAGCCACTAAGTGGACATTTGGATTTCTAGCTATGTGTGCGTTTCCTTGAGTCGTTTATGGAGTGTCAAAAGTGTGAGAGAAGGCGGGTGAGGGGGAATCCGGGTTGAGAATCAGTTGGACCTGATTTGAGCGAGTAAGTTTGTGAGGAAACTTTACTAGACTAGTGAGTAAGGACTTGAGCGTGGTACCTTTAAATTGCTGTAACGGTGATCCGGTTCTAAGGAGTGGTGCGGATGCGAGTCCGGAATCCAGGGAGGGTTCCGAGCGGAGATAAGCGACCGCCAGCGGAAAATCCCCACTCGCCAGAAGGTCTGCCAACCATAGGATCAGTCTGGTAGATAGATGCACGAATCTCTTTCAGTTCCGGCTGTCTTGATCTGTCATTGTAGTAGAAGCGGAAGGATGCAATTCTGAGTGACCTGTTTTCCGGGCAAGCTACCCGGGGAATTGTGAGGATTATTACTTTCTCTATTCTACAATAAAAACTCGGTTAGGATTGTTTTGTGTGAAGTTTTGTGCAGAGAAATAGATGTCTAAGAGTGGTGCCTTCCTACCCCTCTAAAGATCAAATGCGGACCCCCTGAGGGTAAAACAGGGGAATAGAAAACCAGTCGAAGTTAAGAAGTGAGACCCGGAATCCAGATCAAATTGGAAACCGGAAAGAGATAGATCTGGATCGGGATCCGGAAGACCATTGTGTCAGAAATAGGAAAAGAAAGAGGGGTTGCTTGGGTTTTGTTGTTTTGATTAAGACCCGGATACTCCTTAGCTTGCTGAAACATACTAGAATCTCCTAGGACGATATTTCGTGTTATCTTATCATCTTTTGGGTGTTAAGGATACTTACGCCTAGATTGCGCGATACGACACACCTGGATTACAATGACTATGGCAAATACTATTTTTGGAGCGCTGGGAGATAGAGAGAATCCGGCTCCCAGGCCGGTCAGTTGGGGAGTGATCATTCACTCCGTAGTGGAAAAGTTAGCGGTTAATATCGCAAACAAGAAATCGAGTCCGATTAGCCCCTATCTTTTCCATCTGTATCACTCCGAGGATGCACTGGCCGGACCAGAAATGACAGTGTACCGGAAGGGCAAGAATCTGTTGAAGTACGGACTTTCCGCGGAGGATGAACCGAATGAGCTCGAGCCGGAAGAAGAGGAACCGGAAACGGAGCATGCGTCACCCAACGTTGCAGGGACGCACCGGAAGTCGACTGATCAGGGTGCTCGGGGGAAATAAGAAGCCGAGGAGGTGGAAAAGCCCCGAGACCCACTTCCGGACACGAATCAGCTAGACGCCACCATCAAATGGCTGATAGCTACTCGGGCACAGAATGAGCGGATGTCGGCACTGATCCGGGATATGTGCGGGAAATTGGGTGTGACGGAAGAAGCCCAAATCCTGATGGCGTTGACGGAAAGACCGGATCCGGAAGCGGTGAAGCAGCTGGAGGACCGGATTCTGACCTTGGAGCAAGAACAGGACCGGTTTCGAGAGCAAGCTGCGTGGTTGGATAGAGAGCGGATGGCCGCTGAAGCAAAGGAGGGAGAAGCCCTCGATCTGGTCCGGAATGTCCGGGACCTATTTGATAATCCGGCGGATATTCTTGCCAGAGCTACACTCTGGAATTCTCAGATGGTGAAGGATGGTCACGTGGTCGGATCGAAGGTGGTGAACATCCTCGTGGATTTTGAAGTCCGAATCGAAAGAATGCTGAAGGAAGTCCGGCAGCTGTTGGGCAATCTGGATCCGCTTGAGGGGTTAGACCAAGGCCTTTTTGACCTGGGTCATGATCTCCAAGAAGGAGGGGCACAAAATCAGCCTTCTCCGGCAAAGAGCAAAACAATCGCCGGAACGTCGCAAGCTGGAACAGCATCGGCCCAGAAGAGGAGGTCGTTGGTGAAGCAGTTTGTGGCTACGACTCCGATGAAGGACGTTGTTCCAGTCGTGCCAGCCGGAAGAACTACGTCGGTGGCGAATCTCTTCCCCAACAGACTGGTTGCTTCCACTTTCCGGGAACTAGCCTTACCCGGAACGGTGTTGAATCCAGCTTGGACGGATCCGATGAGTTTTACTCACATGCTCCAACCCCTTCTACAGACACCAGCGTCGTCCTAGCTCATCGATCTTACTATTCCGAAACCAAGGGGACGACGGTTACTGAACGAGGAGGACCCGGAATCGGAAGAGGAGGAGACGACTCAATCGGAGGAAGAAGAGTTGCAGCCTCCTCGGACCAGGTCAAAGACGAAGAGCACCCCTCCCAAGAAGACAGGTGGATCGCCATCTCAGGGTAGCACTTCTGTAAAGAAAGCTAAGAGGAATAGGTGACTATTTAGGGTAGCAAAAATAATAGTTAGGATTCTTACCAGGATAGTAGTTCCGGAAACGGATTTTCCGGATGTGGGGCCAGTAGTTCCGGACTTTTAGGAGTTTAACGGTTGCCCGGTATTCCCGGAACGGTCTTCAGGGCCGTTGCCTTTTTGCTTTTTGGTTGGCCGTTGGCCGGTTTTCTGGTGGCCGTTGAGGCTGCCTTTCTGTGGGTTTTTAAGGTCAGGCCGGCTTGTTGGCCTGTCATTCCTTTTCCTTGTATATTCAATCTGAGGCATTCAGGAAAGCACTTGTGGATTATTCTCTTGCATATCGCGTCTATAGTCACTTGTGTGGATGTGTAAGTGAGAGTGTGCAAGGGGAGGAGTCCGGATTTGTGGACTACCGGATTAGGCTAAGTGTGTCTTGCAGATGAGTTTTTAGACTTGCGCAGTGAGAAAGTGGCGCCTTTAAATCGCTGGTACGGTAATCCGGTGGAGACCAAGGAGTGGTCCGGAAGCTAGTCCGGAAGCTAGTCCGGAATTCGCAGGGGCGGTTCCGTGCGGAGATAGGCAACCGCCAGAGGAATATTTCCACCCATCCGGAAGGCTAGTCAACCTCATGAGCGGTCGAGAGCTAGGAAGTCATTCCCTTAGTTCCAGAAGTCCGGTATCCGTCGTTGTAGTAAGGAAGACCTAACGCTACCCTGTGTGACCAGCTTTCCGGATAGGCCATCCGGGATGTTGTGAGGATGCCACCCTGTTTGCTCAACTAGATCTATTCTTGGGTTGTGTTTTGTTTTATGTTAATAGAGTTTATGTCAAATACGGAGTAGTGCAGTTCCCTACCCCTCGGAAAGAGCAAGTGAGGAACCCTCTGAGGGTAAAACAAAGGTATAGAAAACCAACTTGTTAGAAAGACGGAACCGGAAGATTGGGTAGAGCCGGATCCAGAAGAGAATCCGGAAAGGAAGTAGTTCCGGAAAAGAGTTCGTGTGTTGAAAGGACCCCTCTCGAGGTGGTCAAAGTCCAAAAACTTAGAGGTCTAGAAATACTAATTTTGAATCAACGTCTGGAATCTCCTGGGACGATAATTTGTGTCATTTTAGCACGTTTTGTTGTTAAAAATACTTACGCCTAGATTACGCGTACGACAATACCTTACTGAAATTTAGACTTTTAACACTTGCAAAGGCAGGATGCTTTAGGCATGTTTAGAGCTTAGGTGATGAAGGGTTAACTTAAAATTTTTGCACTACAAAGTTTTGAGCTTTAAATCTTTATAGTGGAAAATTTAGTTGAGAGTCTAGGGAAAAAAAATTCAAAAAAAATTAATTATCATTCTTAAACAAATTGTTAAGTAGAAGTAGGTACAAGATAAAAGGAAAATCTAAAATATTAATATATTTTAGATGGAATTAAAATGCTCTAATCCCAATGGTAAGATTGTTCTAGCAAGTAAATCAGACTATGTAAAAAAAAATTTGAAAAATTTGAAAAATTGCATTCAGAAATGAATCCTACAAATTATTTTTTTTAAGAAGATGCTATAACTGCCCAAAAAACAAGAATGTCCATAACTTTCTCATAACAAATCCAAATGAAATGAATCAAAGCTTTCCGGATAGACAAAAATATAATTTATGAAAAAAAAAATTCAAAATTTTTTTCAAAATTTTTGTCCATTTTTTTTTGCTGCCCAAGGTGCCCTTCGTCGCGTGTTTTGAGCTTATTTGGTCATAACTTTTGTTTCCGGGCACCGATTGTGAAAAAAATTATATTCCCACAAAGCTCATTAGTTTTTATATTTCCAAAAAAAAATTCAAAAAATCACAACAAAATTTAGCCTGTAGGTACCTGCCCAAAAATGCATTTGTCCTCCAAAGGGACAACAGTCCTTTAGGTGTTAAAGGAGATGGCAGAATTTGATTCTCCTTTGACAATTGTGCAAAATAAAAAGATTTGTCTATACATCATTTGTGGAATTCAATGAGAATTTCCATGATTTTTTTTGGAATTTTCCAACTTCCAGAAGATGCTCTTTCGGAAGGTCAACCGCAAAAACCTACGATGAATAATTCCTAGAAATTACCCTGGTTGCTGCAAAATATCACTAAAAATTAAACTAGATTTTTTTATGTTAATAAGATCCTCCAACAAGTTTTGGGACATTTTGATAGCCAGAAGTTCTCCGAACTAGCAAGATCTTTTGATTACTGACAAATTTAAAGATTGTAGCAAAAAATTTCGGCATCCTAGGAGCATACGAAATTGGAATGGGATCAAAGTTAGGTCTTTTTTTACTCCCTCATATCTACTATAGAGCCTAGGCTAGTTACTTTTCATACAAGAGTCAAACTCCAGAAGTTGATTTTTTATTCCATTTTTATTTTAAGTTGGTGCTAGTTTTTGATGAGATTTTTGAGATAGGTAAAGGATGGAGCTTATGACTCAAATTTAAATATGGCCTTATGAAGCCAATGGCGCAATCCATTTAGGATGTGGAGTCTTTCTCCAGAAGTAAAAGTTTGGGACCAACGTGGAAGTCAAAAATAGAAGATTAGGATGAAAATCCTAATCAATAAGATTACCACTAAGAAAATGGGGGTGGGTGGGTGAATGCCCTTAGAAGAGTATATAAAGGCACTCACTCTCCTCTCAAAACTACCCTTTGTAGCCATTTTTTGGTACATTTTACATCATTGGATCCATTTAATTGGATTTTGGTTGTTTTGACCAAGTTACTAAACAAGTGTGTTTTGAAGCATTTTAAGCTTCAATTGTTTGTATCTCTTAAGCTTGTTTTGGAGGACACTTGGTGTCTCCTTCAAACCTTGCTCCCCTACACTTTTGGTGCAATTTCTTATATTGTATTCTTGTTTGGGACTTGTTATTGTTTGCGGAAGTTATATACTTGTTTTTGCCTAACCATGAGAAATCCCTCTCCGTACCTTGGCAATGCCGTTTAAGGGGGTCTCTAGTGATTTATTGGAGAATTTTTGGGTTGTTACTTGGTTGTACAAGCTTGTTGGTGGTCTCTTCTTGTGTAACTTTGTTCCTTATTTCTGTTGGTCTCCCTATGACTGCGAAGCTTTGGCTTCTTTAGGAGTGGACTTCTCTAAATTTTAGAAACTCATGGCGAAGCTTTGAACCTCCATTGTCTAAAACTTGTTAGAATTTACGAAGATAGCGGAAATATGGTGAAGCTTTGAACCCCCATTTGTCTAAAAATTGTTAGAATTTGAAAAAAAGACACACAACCACGGCGAAGTTTTTTCCGTGGTAGATCCAATTTAGCTTCAAAAAATAGTGTTTAGCTAGTTTTCAAATATCCATCTAGCGCATGTCTAGCTTGTTTCCAAATATTCAATTCTCCAATAAGTTAAAGTCTTCAATAATTTAGTTAGCACCAAGCCTTAGCAGTGGGATATCAAGCCCTATCATATTTTTACAAAGCCTTTGCTTATTGGAGCACCCTTCAGTTATTTAAATGACCCCAGGACAACCCAAATCTAGACCCTTTACACCCCAAAGCCAATACCTTAGTACACCCCTAACCCAGACTCGACCAAATTTTTAAGACAATTTTGACAAAAAATTGGTTAGTACAAACTTAAAAAGGATAGATAATTGGTGACAACTTCATTGTATGGTGGGTTAACACCCAATTCCAAAACAAAAAATTCAAGAATTTAATTCATAAGGACTCAAAAAGGATAAACAAATGGCAATAACTTTGTCGTAAGGGATTTAACACCAAATTTCAAGACAAGAATTTGGGAAGATTAGCAAATACAAGGACTTTAAAAACTTTGGTTCCAACCTAAAGTTTCTCCATATTGACACCAAAACAAAGATGTGGACCACAAATTCCAACATCTAGGCTTTAGAGGGGGTTTTCAACAACCAAAGGTGTGAAATCCCTCTCCAAAAAGAGTTCGGTTAGGAAATTAGAGAACAAGACACCAAAAACACAAAAAGACCCTCAGATGTTAGTACTTTAAACTTCAAAGAACACCAATGCGAGGCTTTTCAAAGGGACCCAGAAGCCATTTGAATGAGCTTCAAAAACACGAAAGAAAGAAAAACAAATTGCTCAAAATGCAATTCTAAAAGCAAGTTTTTTGGTTTAAATACCAAAATTCAAACAACACCAACAAGTTTGGCAAATAAAGAAATAAAAAAAGAGTGCAAAGTGAGAGAAAGGAAGGCCTTCTATATTTTTTAAGGCCGCTTTCCTCTCAAATTACCTAAAACTAGCTAAGAAAAATAAAAATAAACTGCGAATTACCATAAATTCTAACCTATTGTTGTAATTGGCTAATCGCTTATAACTTTTGAAGAAATAATCCAATTACCAAATGAATTGTGCCATTGACTTTAAAAAACCTTAACTAGCCATGCAAGTTTTCTATACTATTTCAAGGTCATTTGACTTGCAAAAGTCAGTGATTTGAAAACCAGTGATAAAGGTGAAAATTCCATATGATGGAGTTCACATTATCTAATGATTTGGGCTAGCCTAAATTATTTGAAAGGTTTGAATAAGCAAGGAAAGAGTCCAAATTTACTTAATTTGGACATTGCAAGCTTACTATACGCCTGTTAGCCCATCAAATATTTTGAAAATATGGTAAAAATTGTTGTCGCTGCCGTTTCTAATACTTGTTGGTGTCGGAATGCCTTGAAATTTGACCGGGCAATTAATTATGCTAAAACAAAATATTTCAGTTTTTAGTGAGATTTTAGTGCTACTTGGATAATTCATATAATTTTTTCAATGCCAACAAACACAATTGACTTTTCATGGAGTCATCTTCTGCAATTAAAGAAATTATGAAGTTTTTTGGATGACTTTTAGGAAGTCCCTAAATTTTAAGTGCAATTTTTTATATTAAATTTGTACTAATTGTCGGAGGAACTCAATTACAAACTTCTATTTTAATTCTTTCGGGGAGAAATCATTCATGTACGAGGGAATATAAATGGACCAATTTCGTTGTTGCGCTCCTAACTTGTTTATATGTTAAAAACACTTCTCTCCAATCTTTGGTTGCACAAATTTTTAAAACGACAGATTTTCATTTGCAAGGTATAAAGTGACTTTTTCCAATTCTTACAAATTGAATGGTAATCTTTACGTGGATCACCCGGAAAGATCTAGGGTAGGTAAGTCCAAGTTGGATGATTATGAGATCACATAACAAGTTCAAAGGGAAGCATTTGCGTCGACAATCCTTGTTAACCACAAGAATGGAAAGAAAAAGTTGGATTTTGAAACCTTTAACTGGAATGTTTTCTTGTTTTCTTGTTTTTTATGCTGTGCATTTTATCTTTTTCAAGCTGTCATCAATGGGAAGTAAGAATTATTGGTCGCTTCTTGGGAATTCATTCTAGTACCAAAATTAGATCCCTTGGCTTTTCTGGTATTGAATGCCTTGGGACTTGTTGCAAGTCAATCTTGCTAGAAATTGTCAAATTATGTACTGACTCTGCCATTCTGCTTTGTCATTTTGGAAGACTATGCCTCTTCTTAAACTTACCAGGTGAGAATACTCTTGTTTGAGTTGCAAGATGTATAATTTCTTCTAGTTCTATATTGATTGGCAGTAGCTACAAGTAATCATGTTGTTGAGGAACAAGCGTTAATGTATAATTTTGTGCATTTGCTTATCGAACGGCAATGAATTTATTTTGAGTGAATTTATTTAGAGAGCGGAATGCATTATTTGAAGTGTCAACAACTGCTTAACTTTTTTCAATAGGAGTAGAAAATTGATTCTATTTACTAAGGGATGTTATCAATTTTTTTGCCTCGAAGATGTCTCATATTATTTTGCAATATTGAATGTTCCATCTTATTATAATATTCTAGATAAAAGAAAACCAAACCTTAAGTATGTAATGATAGGGCTCCCTACCCTAGATCGTTTTAAGGTTGGTTTGGTTGCATTATACATGTTGTTGAATGCTTATAAAATCATAAATTGGTCATAAAATAATTGATTTTTGTGCATGCAACAATTAGTTCAATGAGAATTTGAGATGGCAAATAAAAAGACCGATCTGTGTTGCGTTTGCTGTAAAGTCTCTCACCGTGTTTACAAGAGTATTTGCGAATCCATTGTTTGTAAATGTGGTGCACCCTTCTTCTCGCGGATTGTCTTGGAAAACAACTTACCCACTAATTGAGGATGATTGCCTGATTGTAAGATTTTTTGTTTTTGACAGAATTTCTTTTAAATTGTTCAAAACATTTCTTTCTAGATCATTTCTGACCTTGGATGCTAATGCAGGAAATTCCTATGGAATTTATGGAAGACTATGGCGACAAATTTGATAGGAACATTGTTGCATAGCAAATGCTTATAGTATGTAAAAATATATGTTTGATCTTAATTCCTCTAGGTTTGTATTTAGAAATATTTTTCTAATTTTTTTTTTGTAGAAAGTAAAAGGTAATCTTACCTTTTAGTTAAGCTCCTATTTATAATAGTGGCTAATGGGTATTAGGTTTAGTTGAACTTTTCCGTTTTTAGAAAAAAAAGGTAGAGTATAAAAAGGGGATTTCCTTCATATAGAGAGAGTTAATTAGATTGTTAAATAAAATTTGATATATATATATATATATTTTAAGATATAATCTTATATAATATAAAATATAATTATATATTTTTTATTTATTGAAATTTTGTCGTACACGTCTCATATATTTTATACTTGTTAGGATAATTTCATTTCATTTGTTTTAAAGATTTTTTATGTCCTGGACAAATTTTGGTTGAAGCCAAGAGCTCCGCAATTTTCCCAGGCAAACTCTCTCTACTTGACAACATATCCTACAGATCTCATTTATTCAAGCGCAAAAATTGTATTTAAAAAAAAATTTAAGTTTCACATTTTGTTTTTGTAGAATCATTTTTTGGACAATTCTCTCAATGTGGAGAAAGTTGAGAGTGTAGCATCTTCATTTATTTCATCATCACTTGCATTTATTAAGGTTAATTGTATCTGTTGCAATCCAGTAGTATTGAAAAACTAAAAAAGCCTTATATGAGGTGGACAAAGGAAGAAAAAAATGCTTTGCTTCAAGAAGTCCGTGAATATTGCAACAAATGGAGTCAAATAAAAAAATTAAATCCAGACATTTTCAAGCTAAAGGATCCCATTCAGAAAAGGGATAAATATAAGAATATACAAATTTGTAAGAGAATCAATAAAACTAAACCAAATTGCAAGAATTGCCCTAACTGGTTCATACTAATTAGTCCGCTGTGATTTTTGAATGGAAGTGGTGACAATCTAAATTAAGCAGCTTAAAAAAATTAAAAAATTCGTGAAAATTCCAAAAATTTAAAATATGATCTCATTTGACCTTCCTAGTAAAAGATATGGATGGATGAAGTTTAACCTTTAAAAGGCTTCCTAAATTTCATCCACCTCTTAAGACATCTTTTCTATTTCAATTGACTTTGGATCCTAACTGTAGGTATCTAGTTTTTATCTATATATATTTCAAGTTTGAACTTGGATGGATGATTTTCAATTGACTTTATCCATTCCATAGTCTAAACTTCATCCTTCCTTTTTCTAGGATTTTGAATCTTTTTTTAAGTTTGAATTACTTTTGGACTATCTTGAGTTCTGAGTATGCAACTTTAAACCTAAATTTCTACCTTTGTAAAACTTGAGTTGGTACGTTTGACTTGCTAATTCTTTGTTACTAAAGGCACTAAATGACTTCTGGTTAAATATTAATTAAATTTTTTTTGTATTTGTTCTTTAAAGAATCTAATTTTATCTTTCCAAAATGCTAACTTACTTTTGGTTTGTATGTTTCTATCAAAAGTTATTGATGAATGAAGTTTGACCGCTAATTGGTGCTTCAAAATTCATCCACTAGTTACTACTAACCAAACTTCCCAAATTAATTTCTAATTTCATTTCTGGTATCTAAATTACTTTTACATTTTACTTTTTTAATCTTATCCCTCTTGGATGATCTTAGTTGTTTTTCATCCAATCTACATGCTAACTTAATCCACCTTTATCTTTGTCAATTTTACTCCAAAATCCTATGTATCTTATATTTTCAAAAACCTCTAGACCTACTCTACAAGACTTTGAATACAAGCGTTGAAAAAATCTAATATTAACACTCTGACTTGAACTTGTAATTTGGCCAAAAGTTAAAAATGATTAATCAAAAAAATTAAAGAGAAAATGAAGTAATTAGCAACTTACCTCAGATAGGGTCTTGTCTATGAGGTAGTCAAATATGCCTTCAATCTCTTTATCATTTCCCATGGTTGGTTTTGTCTTGTATTTTTGTTCACCCCTTGAAAGTATAAAGTTAATATAAATTTTGGAAGTTTGAACTTCTAACTACCTTTTTCTTTTCTTTTCTACTCCTTCAATTTCTTCTAACGCTATTCTCCTTTCATTATTTTTATTCTAGTAGTTGACTTTGGTTGGAATTAAATATTGGCTACAAATTTCAAAATAGTATTTGACAATTGCATTTTTCTATCTCCCCATCTAAGTCAATTATTGTTTAATCTAAATTCTAATGGTCTAAATTGCCTTTCTAAGATTTCCGCCTAATCTTACCAACTACCCAAGTGAACCTCTCTTTAACTTCTAAATTGCCTCTTCATCATTCTCTACCTAACTGCTTCTTCTCTAATTCCTATCCACACTTGTTTCTCTACTACTTTGAATTTTTGTTGCAATACCCCTTGGCTATGGAATTGGAGATGTTTCTTTTCTCCCCTTTTTATTATTTTAATCTATGCTATTCTAATTTCACCTCTAGTTCTATGTGTATGCTCTTTCAACTTTTTTTATCTTCTATGTATTCTTATTTATTTTTGTTTATGAGTTTTGTATGCCTCGTTTGTTGGTTTTTTAGATCCAATTTCAAAAGATAAAATTAGTTTTAAAAAGTCGCAACTAATTTCTAAAAAAAATACAGAACCAGTAGCTAGAGAGACTCCAGTTCGGACTTTGAACAAATTCTAGTTCAAAGAGCCAAACTAATTGGACAGAACCAGAATTGCCCATCTCCATCATTTGGCTTGCTACGTGGCACTCCTCTGTTGGCCAAGACTCCTCTAGCTGTTGTAGTGACAGAGTGGGGTGGCACTAACGTGGTCGGGGTGACGTGGCACTCCCTTACTGACCAGTTTTTTTTTATCGTTTTGAATTGATTACTGGTTTAGAGTTTTTTTGGATCTTTAAGGCCGGTTTTCCTTGGGACTTTTTGCCTACCTTAGAGTAAATTTTAGGCAAATTGAATACTTAGGTTTTTTTCTCTTCATACAACCTTTTGGACTCTAACAAAATAAACACTTTAGGATAAACGTATTATTTTTTAACACTCAAATAACAACTAATTTGCAGTTTTGATGTACAACTTTTGGAGACTAAACTTGGTAGTTCAAAACTATATTTTGGAAACTAGACTTGGTGAAATAACTAAACACAATATTTTGTGGAGACTTTCCAAAATGTTTAGAGTCAAAGCTTAGCTGCAATTTTGGTATACCTTTAAATTCTATCAAATGACAAAACACTTAAAGTCAAAGCTTTGCCATAATATTGGTAAATCTCTAAATTCTATCAACTTCCACACAAGGAGGGGGATTCAAAGCTTTGCCGTTTAAAGCAAAATTAAAGACAACCATGCAATTAGGCCAAATAAACTAACACATAAGAGGGATTTCTAAACATAAGTTGACACAAACTCTAGTAGTGCAAAACAAGACTCAAGACTTGACACTAAAGGCCCCCAAAGCGGTATCGCCAATGTTCGGTCAGAGGACACTTTAGGATTAATACAATAAAGGATAGATACCAAAAACTCTTAACAAAGATCTATCAACCAACTCAAACAACAACAATAGTAAATAGTGAGGTTTCAAGGAACCCCAAGTCCTTCAAAGCTTGTCAACAATAAGAGCTTAAAATGCTTGAAGAACACACGTTTGCAACTTCGGTTCAAAAATGGCCAAAAAGCCCAACTAAATGGACCAACATGTCAAAGTGCCAAAATAATGGCTACAAAGGGTGTTTTAAGAGGAAAATGAGTACCCTTATATACTATTCCAAAATCACTCACCATCTTTTTTTTCTACGTGGTAAGCTTATCAACTAGGATTTTCATCCTAATTTGCCAATATTTACTTGCTACGATGGTCCAAAACTCTAACTTTTGGAGAATAATTCCAAATCACACAAGGATTGCACCATTGGCTTCAAAAAACCCTGCTTCTTTTCCTATCTCAAAAATCTTATTGGAAACCAAGTGCTAACTTAACACTCGAAAGGAATAAAAATTCAATTTTTGGAGTTTGACTTTTATGTCAAAAATAATTAACCTAGCTAGTCTCTTTAGTAGGTATAAGGGAGTAAAAAAACACCTAACTTTGACCTCATTCTGATTTTGTATGCCCTTGGAATGCCGGTCAATTTCACCATAATCTTTAAATTTGCCAATAATCAGAGAATCTTGCCGGTCTGGTACTTTTGGCTATTGGAATGTTTTGAAATTTGTTGGAGCATTTTATTAATATAAGAGAAGGTAATCTTATTTTTAGTGAGATTTTATAGCAATCTGAGTAATTTCTATGAATTTTTCATTGTAGGTTTTGGCGGTTGACCGTCAGAAAGCTTTTATGGAATATTTTATAGAATACCACAAAGTATGTACAAGCTCATTTTCTTACTTTGTATAATGATCGAAGAAGAATCAAATTTTACCATCTCCTTTTTATTTCGTGTATTAGGTAATTTTTTATATGAAGGGGAATCTTGGCAAACCGATTTTGCCGTTGTGTCTCAAATGTGATTTCAACCCTAAAATTTTGTACACCATTTGTAGATGCCCCTCATTAGTTCGTCTTGAGGTTGTAACTCTTGAAAGCCAACAATTGGGGGTTCCACTATTTCTTAAATACAATAGAAAAGCTAAAATCTATTTTTGGGACTTAGAATCTCAATGAGATTTTCTTAGATCATTTGTAGCCATAAGATGACACATGTAGTATAAATTTGGGGCCACATTCACTCCAAATATACTATTAAAGACCAAAAATTATTTTGACTTGTGACATTTTTATTTTTATTTTACATTGTTTTCTTACATTTTTTGTATACAAAACTATACTCACTCTCGTGAAAAATAAAAAAATAAAAATTATGAATCTCAAGTGATAAATAAGGAGCTCACTTCATTAACCCATAAAGGACTGAGGCTTTTTTCTTCCAAAAAACACTCAAAACTGCCATTTCCATAGCAAAGAGTAAAAAAATTGATTTTATTTTGCACACTTGACTATAGGATCTTACACCTTTATCAGTATGAAAATGTGTGGAAACAATTTCAAAATTTTTGAACGCACGGATTGCAAGATATCTATGTATAAAGTGGAAAAAATAAAATTTTCAGCACATTGCGGGACTAGATTATTTGACTTTGATCATTTTAACTTAAAATTTTTGCACTACAAAGTTTTGAGCTTGAAATCTTTTTAGTAAAGAATTGAGTTGAGGATCTAGAAAAAAAATTTGAAAAAAACTTAATTTTATTCATAAAAAAATTGTTAAATAGAAATAGGTAGGAGATAGAAAGAAAATCTAAAATATTAATATCTTTTAGATGGAATTAAAATGCACTAATTCCAATGGTAAGATTGTTTTAGCAAGTGAACTAAACCGTGCCCACCTTTTTTTTTTGAAAAATTGCAAAAATTACATTTAGAAATGAATCCTACAAGTTATTTTTTTAAAAGAATATGCTCTAATTGCCCAAAAAACAAGATTGTCCATAACCTTTTCATGACAAATCCAAATGAAATGAATCAAAGCTTTCTACAAATTGTTTTCGTTGCCCCTTCTCCCCTATTTTGATCTTATTTAGGCATAACTTTTGTTCCCGAGCAGCGATTGAAAAAATTTATATTCCCACAAAGCTAATCAGCTTTTCTATTTGCAAAAAAAGTTTCAAAAAATTAAGACAAAATTTCAGCCCGTAGGTACCTGCCCAAAATCCCATTTGTCTCAAGGAGTAGCTTTAAGGCCCAACGATTTTCATAACTTTTGACTACATGGTTAAAAAGTTATTGCATTATATGTCATTTTCATTAGTCGACGAGCAGCCCGGGCAGCAAAAAAAACTTCTTTAAGAATCATTTTTTAAGATTATAAAAAGTTGAAATTTGTTCTTTAGATTTATATATACGCGAGAAGCTTTGAATCATTCAATTTTGATTAATGAGATAAAATTTATGAGGAGTCCTAGTTTGAGGGTAGTTATAGAACCTTTACTCTAAAATAAACCATGAAGTCTTTTATATTATCCAATTTTTAATATTTTTGAAACAAAAAAATCATAGGATGTAGATTGTTTATTACTCCCTCCGTCCCAAAATGATCTTCTTATTGGCCTTAATTTTTGTCCCAAAATGATCTTCCTGTTGCACTTTGTGACCTAGCAAATTGGTTAAATTTGGCATTAATTGCTTATTGGGACCAACAAAACAACTCCAAGTAATAGTTTCCCTTCCATTCATGCAATCATTAGTCAAAAGACAAATGAAATGATTAATGGGGTCAGTCAACATTGTTTGTTATTATTTTTTGCATCTCTTTGAATATTGCCCAATTGAAGGAGATGGAGCTTTGGGAGATGGAACAAAGGACCACACATGGGCTTAGGCATATTCTAAATGCCTGCAAAATGATGACTTCACAATCAACAATTAATTGACCACTGGTGGTCTTTGAAAATGCCCAAAAAATTCTACTTTTCAATATTCCAAAACTACATTTTGAAAAGGGCTTTGGAACACAAAGTTTCTAGAATGCTAGGAGTACACCAAATACTATTTATAGCGCAAAATGGGTTTTTAAATTTTTATTTTTTGCCTTAATTTGGAATATTTTGTCCAACAGGAAGATCATTTTGGGACGGAGGTAGTACAACATTGGGATTGGCATTTTTGAATTCCATAAATAAGTGCTTAACAATTTAGTATTTTGAACCATTCTCTACTTCTTTCTACTTACTATTTTTTTCCTATATGTTATATAATTCCAAATGATCCGAAATTTTTCAAGCATGTAGACAACTTGCCTTGAAGAATGAATCCAAAGAGTAACCACCATTTTGGACATTTTTCCATACAAATATGACCTTGTGAAGTGCAACTGGCCGGATATTTGTCAATTCAAATGCTATTATCTTGCAATCCACGCGGTGGAAATTTTTGAAATTTTTTCCACAGTTTCTCAAACTAGTGTACCACAAGATCCTATGGTTACATTTTTCCAAAAACGTTTTTTTCTAAACTTTTGTACTTATATTAGAAATGGCAATTTTGGAGCGATTTTGGTGGAAACATAGTCTCTGACCTTTAGGAATTAAGAATTCTAATTTTTTTTCCTTGTAAGGTTCTACTTCTTGCCTTCTTGGATATTAGATCCTATTGGTGAGACATTTACAAAAAATAGTTTCCAAAACTTCGTATTTTTTACAATAGAAATGACAATTTTCGAAGTGTTTTGGTGGAAGAAGGGCTAAGGTCCTTTAGGGGTTATTTAAAATTGTACCACATTTTAATGTAAAGTTCTAGTAGCATAACCATTGGTACATTACACCAAAAGTCTCCTTATCTAATTTATCTGATCCCTTCATGCAAAAGAAAATGAAAAGTAAACTACAACCTTAAAACAATGGTCAGATGATTTAAGCAATTCTTTTGTAAAAGAACAAGTGAGCACCATAAAACAATTTTGATGGTAAACACTCAAATTCCGGTACAAGAAAGTAAGGAAGTACATAATGAAAATGAAAGCAATATAAAATTGCAATACATCACTACGATACAAAGCTATAGAAGACTAATTTCTTAGAAAAAACAAAATCACAAATATCGCTTGACATAGCAAACATAGATATAGTATGACCACATGCTAGTGGCCTTTCATAATTTATAGTATTATGAGAAATGATGTCAATGCATCCAAAGAATGAAAATGCTTAGACAATAACATTTGGGTCGTTCCGAAAATTGCTTCCTTCACCATGTTTGTAATTAGATGACTCCCTTACTCCAAATTTTCTCTAGGCAGGAGCTCATGAAGTTGGTCCATCCGTATTCAAAATGGATTCCAAGACATTTAGTCCTTCAGAGCTTGGAGGGTCCTTGTTGTCCTCGAAGAATGTGCTTCCAACAAATAGTCAAGTGCTTGACTCACGTAATAAGGTCCATACGTGGAATTGAGGTATTGTGCATCATTTAATTATTTTAAAGAAGCATTTTTATCTTTAGTTGATTGGACACTCTTTCCCCTTAAAAATTCCAACAGTGCCCTTGTGGATGGGGACCCCACTTGAAGATTGAGGAGTTCTTATCAAAATATCCATCAAGGCATTGGAAGAAGAATGTCCTCCTTCCTTTGTTTTGTGGGCCTTTTCCCATCAACCTTGGTGAGTTGGTGCAACTTGGATAATTTTGGCCGGGTCAGTTTTCCAATACAACTGCGCGCTAGGTTGTCCTTTTTCCTAGTCATATTGGGCCAATCGCTAATTTCAAACCAAGTCTCGACCCCATAAGCTCTGCTTTGCCGTCATGTCAAACACTGTATTCTCAAAAAGGTAGCATATAAGTCATCAAGTTGAACATGACATATAGGCAATCATGGAATGGTGCTGAGCAAAGAATGCAACGTTGTTTATTCAGACATTGTATGATGAGACATTGACGATAATAGATATGGGCACAGGATCCAAGAACCCAACCGCCTTCCGAGGCAAATTGGTCTTGATATATGGGACATTTGGTTTGGTCCAAGACAAAAGAAGCAAGCTTTGGCCAAAGTAGCTTTTGTCCTTCCACGTTGACGTGGTAGGACATTTGATTTTCGTAGTCTCAACCATTCTGTGCCCAATTTATTAGATTTTTTGCCGGCATTTCCAACATAGGCATGTCACTGGGAAACATGTTCAATCTCCAACAATGCCCACGAGGTGAGCTTGTTCTCTTGTTTCGGGGCATTTGCATTAAAGTTCTTTGAAACTTTATCCAATTTGATTGTGATTTGCTAAGATGGGTCCATGATTAGAATGTATGAGACCTTCCAATGATAGTATGTCGCCAATAGCTCTGTCAGCCGCGCTAGCTAAGCAATCCATTATCCTTAAGAAGATCTTTTTTCTTTTTCGACAGTGTGGAATGTAGGACCGCTATAAAAGAGAGTGAATCTTGGCTCTTATGGAGATCTGTAGTATCATTTGTAGTATCTATCATGGCGGCAATAGGAAGTGCACTTGAAATTAATGAAGAACTCCTGATACGCTTGGAAGGCGGAGAATGGTGAAGGATGTCATTGGTCAAGTCCCCTACAACCTTCCCTAGCTGCTGTGGATGGTGTTCAACAAAAGCGTCATCCATGTTTGACAAGTTGAAAGTCTCACGCTCTTTGTCTCGAAGGCATTGTAGTTCTACAGACTGTTGTGAAATGAGAACATTTTTGTGTTCACACATGGACCGCAATTTGCTCACGTCAGTTTGTAGAGAAGCAATGGTGGTATCTTTGGTCTTCAAGAGGTCTAGAGCCTTTGCCATGGTCATCATGTCGTTAGTTGGATGTACTCGGGATTGCTGAGTAGGAGCATGAGCAATTGGTTCCGTCGCTATGTCTTTGTTCTAGCTGAAGTTGAAGACGCTGCTAGCATCTTATGGTGGTACAGTTGGTCTTGAAATTGCCATTGAGGACGATGCAGTTTCAATTCGATTGATTGAACGTTGCACCCTTGGTGCTAGTCTTTTTTGACGTCTTTATGAGGTTTTCCCAACCTTGGTATTTTCATTCTGAGCTTTGGTGGAGGTTGGAAACTCCTCAGCGACTCACGTTGTCTTAGAAAAGACGCGTACCGTCCAAATAGTCATCCTCTTTGCATTCCTCTGTCTCAATCTGAACATGTGGTTGATTCTTAAAAGCACTTTGAATAGGTCCAAGTCCACTCTCTAAAAAATTCAAAACAGCTTTAGGTATCGAACCGTTTTCTGGACGTGTAACGTACGTACTTTCTTTGACCGTGTGTAAGTATTTCTAACTCCACCCTTGAATCAGAAAGTTATATATGGGCTCTAGTGGCTTTTAAATGGAGATTTACTTTTGGGTGTATAAATCCTAGTCAAGTGTTTGCCTTCCAAGCAATGGACACTGTTAATTCTATAAAATTCAACTACTTTTAAGAAACACTAATTGTTAAATTGTTAGAACGTTATGGTTAAATCAAATTATGAAGAAAAAACAAAACCCAATCAAAATTAGAATCGTATCTAGGCAAAGTGATAGAATATAACTTCTCCTTCTAGAATGGTAAAGAAAGTTAAATTCCGAGATTCCTAACAAAAGTTATTAAAGAACAAATTTGGGCCCCTAACTTATGTTAAAAACTTCATCCACTAATCTAAAATAGCAAATTAACTTGAAATAATTCCAAACTTTAAAGTTAGATTATTAGTTCTCTTAACTACTGAGTTTCTTAAGATTAATTCTAATTTTTATCTTATTGAGTAATTTTCATCCAAAATTAGACTCAAACTTCATCAAGCCTTTATCCTTCAAAAATAAAGTACTTTTAAAGGTAAAAGTGGATTTTGGAATCTTTAACAATTTTTTAATTGATTCTAATTTTAAGAGATTTTTTTATTGATTCTTTAAGTTTTAATTCTTAATTATTCCTTAATTAATCCTAATTCTAACTTATTATTATCAGGCTACTTCTACAGTTCTACTCCTAACGTTTAAAGGTAAAATGAATTTTACTTTAACTTAAAATCTTAATTTAATCTAATTTCCTAAATTCTTTTATAGATTCCATCTAGATTCTTTTGGATGAAAATCCTAAATTCTAATCTAGTTTTATGATTAAAGTTCAATTGTTAGTAACCTCTTTGTTTTGTAGTTATTTTTTAAGTGTGATATATTTTCGGAATCCTCTAAAAATTACCTATTTTTTTCTAAATTCTAATTTAAATTCTAAGACTCTTATCTAAGTACTAACCTCTAATTTTCTAATTCTATTTTTAATCTAAAGACAAAAACAATTCAAAGAGTAAAAGTAAAAAAAAGGAAAGCATACCTTTGTATCAACGATCGCAACTGTCTTGTCATCGTAGATCACCAACATGATAGTCTCATAATATCTGTTGTCCTCCATCATGTGTTCTTTGTCCGCCTATTTGGTAAATATTTGGGAATTAGAATGTTTGAAAAATCTTCCTTTCTACATTCCCCCTAGCTAAATTCCTATAAAGATTAGTTAGTTATCAAGTATTTAATTTAATTCTTTAATTTTAGAAATTAGATTAAATACTTGGCAGTTTTAATTGGTTAGTAAAACAAATCCTTAAATAAAACAAACTTCAAGGTCCTATTTCTATTTGGCCTTGATGATTTATTCAATTTAAAAATTGATTTTAAATACTAGGATTATCCAATTCTAATAGATGTTCTAATATGTATTTAATTTTGTGTTGTTATTCATTAGATTATTAGTTTAATTGGATTATTCTAAGATATTTGTTGACTTTTTTCTTTTTTTCTTTGGCTTATTAGGCCTAATAAAACAAAGCTAAATCAACATTTGGCCAATTAATACCAACGGAAATCCTAATTAATGACATAAGACCAAATTCATTTTTCTAACCAATTTAGTAAAAAGAGTAAAAACCAAGAATGATTCCAAAATGAATAGGAAAAAGAATAAAACCAAAAGAATAATTTCCAAATGAATAGTGCATGAATAGGAACCCAAATAAAAATCCAACCAACAATTCCAAAACAAATAGTAAGATTCTACCTTAATAATTTTTAATTCTTCATTCCGTCTTGGAGCTGTCAATTTCTTTCTTCTTATTCTCTCCTTTGACTTCCTTAATTCAATTCATTCTTTGCTTTGTTGTTCTTGTCCTCCACAAGGTGGTGTGCACCGACTCTTTCTTCCTTATTTCTCACCTTGATAGATTATGCTTGTAAGGTAGTGTGTGACTTGCTTTCAGAATTATATGAATTTAGTTTTCCGATTTCCAGATCTGCAAATTAAGAATGGTAAGCCAAGAATTCAAATTAATGGAAGTTAAATACCCTTACCTCCTAGGTTTTGAATCAAGCGCTGCCTGAACACTTAGTTGATCAGGCTTTCGGACCCTCAGTTCATCAGGTTGTCAGACCCCGACTTGTGGAGGGCCGCTGTTGGTTGCCACAACCTTGTTCATCCCCTCTTGCCTTCTTTTTGCTCGTTCCCAACCCCCGATATCTATTCCAACTCCCGATACCCGTTTGTCGGGCTGGTACCCAAACGATAACTAGCTGGTTGTGGACTGGGATCCTCTTGGTGTCTGTTGGCCTCATTCTGATATAGATTGGTCTTGTTCTAATGTTGGTTGCTCTTCATTTTGATGTTGATTGGTCCTCATTCTGATATAATAACTGGTCCTTAGAGAAATCCTACAACTACTAACTAACTAATAATAAAAAGACCAAACTAGCAAAGAAAAGGGACTTTAACAAACAATAACTCTAATCTAGCTAGGCTCTAATTTTTATGGTTTTTTGGGATGGTTTAGTAAAATTGACTAAAATAAAGCAAATCTATCTAAGTTTTTTTGGGAGTTTTGGGAGTTTTTTCTAAAGGAAAGGAAACTAACTAATTCTCTTAAGGCCTAAACTTTCAAATTAAACTATCAAAGACTAAACTATCAAACTAAACTATTAAGAAATAAGACTAAAGTTTATAACTTAGGCAATTAGCATAAAACAAGGCTACTTGAGCAAATTCAGGTGAAAAGAATGGGACCTACTTGGTGTTGTTTTGGCTTAAAATAGCCTGACAAGCCAAGGTTTTTTCCCAATAACCCTTTTTCCCTTCAACTCTTCAAGATTTTTAAAGATAAAATATTTTTGAAGGCCAAAGCTTCGCCGTGTGGGGGCAACCTCATGCAAAACTTGTGTATAACAGTCTCAATTTGTTCCAAAATTGTTTAATTCTTAACTAAGGTACACATGATAGTGTTTAAACCAAAATCAAGGATTAAAATGTGTTCCAAAGTATCCAAGAGTTTAAATCCTAAATGAGGTACACATGACAGTGTCTAACGAAAATTTAGGAGTTTAATCAAACCAAACTCTGTTATACAACAAAGTTTTGGTTGGATTTTGACATTAGAATCTTTTGGTGAAGTCAAGCTTCACTGCCTTAAGCCTTCTAACTCAAATTTTGTTACAAATTATAATTTTATTAGTATCTTTAGCAAACATATCTAATTTTGGGGGACTAAACCTCCCAATAGTATGTTTTTAGTGTTGTTGTTGGTTTTAAAGGGAACCCTGGGTCTTCTAACCAAGTCCTCCACTAAAAATAATCAAATTCAAGCAAAAGATGGCCGTTTCTTGGCCTAGATAGATAATTCCGACAGAGTGTCGGCAAGAAAAAATGAAGTGTGGGTCTTCCACACTTCAATAGAGTAACAATAATCAAAATGGGAATGCAGAAAACCTTGGAAGGGGGGTTTATATATTTGTTTGAAGGCTCCACCACCTAAGTTTACCACAAGATATTTAGTCTTTTTTACTCAAAAACTAATTCTAACTAATCCTAACTAACCCTAAGATATTTTCTCATCTACTCTAAAATATTTTCTAAATAATCTTTGTTTAGTCTATTTTTTTTGCTAATTAAGGCTTGTTTTAGGTAAAATCTAAGATTATTACTAAGGGTGGATAATCTAGCGCCCACAGTTTTGGTGCGTCTGCCAGGAGTTGAAGATACTAGTTTACAAATGCATGTTGACTAACAAGTGTTGCATGTGAAGGGCTCTGGACAGGACTCTAACTCGGGATCATCTGAGCCATTTTTTGATACTAAAGGCGATTCCAGACTCAAGGTCTGGGCGGCTACTTTCTAAGGGATATCCCTCAAGAGTTACTCCAATGTTGAACTTGGCCACGGAGAAGAAGGTGGTGTCCAGATAGTTTCTTTGGCAGACTTGGCAACCGGCCCAAAGGCGATGAAGATATCGTTCGAGTATTGGTCACATCTTGTTCGCCTCTACTTGCATGACTCGAACCAGCACACTTCGGAGATTGCCCACTCACTCGCAATGGGGTCATTTGGGGTATCGTCGCACAAGTTCCACAAACACATCTTGTTTTGTTGGCATATAGTGGTCAACTTGTGGTTTTACGAGAGCCTCTATGTAAGAGAGTGTTTCGGTTCTCAAATTCCATCACATCTTGGCGATGCACCCTTGCCAGAGCTGCCGCACATCAACATACGCTATAAGGCCCCAAAGCCCCTCTTTGACGGCTAGTTGTACCGTTTCAACTCATCAGACATCAAAAACCTTCAGGTACCAGAGAACCCCTATACTCGTCTCCAACACTTTTGATTGTGGCAGGACCACGGTGGTTATCTCACTACAGAGGGATGTAAGGGCATTTCGACTCACTACCTGCCCTTTTACGCCGTCACCGTACACCAGTTGAGCTACATCGCCGAATACCATTCGACGTGAGCCATGCCAAGACGCTGAAGACATCCAGATGGCACTCAACATAGCGCCAGGGCTCGAACTCCTACATCAACTCCAATTTCATCCCCTCTTCTATCGGTATCCCTGCCGAGGGAAGAGGACGCGATTCGTTTGTATCAAGAACGCCACGTTTTTTACAAACAAGGACTTTTGGATTCGCCATCAAGCGGCCATCGACCGCATCAAAAGGGAACAAGCACCCTACTTCTTTGAGTACCGCCCGAGCGCAAAGGAGATTGCCGCTAGCTTGGCCCTTTATGGGACAAACCTAGTGCCCGTCTAGATTCATAGTTTGATTACCATAGTGTGGATTTGATTGATATTTGTGTTGTATTGACTTACTATATATATATGCGTGGATTTGATTGGTATATATTTAGACTTGTCTAGAGTTAAATGCCACCAAAGTCTTCAAATTCCTTGAGATCCAAAAGGGTAGCGCGACCTAGGGGCGGAAGAGGGAGTGCATCCCGACTGACGCCGCCGACATCTCCCACGGCATCGATACGTGAAGACCTTAGCTCTCCCGAACCCCTGATAAGGGTAGGCTCACCGGGGAATATCGAGGAGGATATCCACCTCCCCGAGCCTGTCGAGAGAGTAAGTACGTTGGACTCATCCGGAGATATGGACAGCCACGAGCCTCCCAGACCTCTTGGTCCATCCAATGCGGACGAGGTCTCGACAGCAACACCTTTGAGCTAGACATTGATCCGATGATGTTACCAAGCAGGTTGCCCATTATGGTACTAGAAGGACTGTGGGAAGTACCCGTCCCTCACAATCTACCCAGGTTCTCGGGATATAGGGACGATGATCCCACAATCCATGTAGAAAAGTTCGAGGAAGCTCTCATATCTAGCCTAGTCACTAACTCTGGCTACTACTTGATTTGGTTCTCCAGCACGTTGGTAGGAGCGGCTTATTCATGGTACCGTTCCCATGGCAAAGGCGAGGTTATCACGTATTAGCAACTTTAGAAGGCCTTCCTCTGAAAATTTCAACTGGCAATAGGGCAACAGCATGCTCTAGCCGCCCTTGACCGGATCGCAAGGACTTCACGGAAGATGTGACTTCCTATATCATGCGATTTCAAATGGTATGTACCGGTTTCGTGGGTAATCTACTCAACAACGACACCATTCGATACTACTTCATTAAAGGGTTAGACAACCCTCACTAATCCGAGACATTTTGGCACGGAAGCCAAAAACTCTCGAGGACGCCGTTCGCGAGGAATGATGGGGAGCGAGCGTAGAGCGGCGAGCGGCGAGCAGGAAGCGGGGATTGGTGAGCAGGGAGCTGAAATATTAGAAGGAAAACCAAAAAAGTGGCAAAAAATTGAAAGAAAAGTGGATGAAAGTTGACGGAAAAATGGATGTAATTTCAGAAAAATTCCTGAAATTCAATGGAAGAAATGGAAGAAAGTTGTTGGAAAAAATGGATGAAATAAATTAGAAGAATTAGATGAAAATTATGGATGGAAGTGGATGAAAAATATGGATGAAAGTGATGAAAAATACGGACTCAGGTGGATGAAAAATACGGATGATAGTGGATGAAAAATATGGATGACAGTGGATGAAAAATATGGATGGAAGTGGATGAAAAATTTGGATGACAATAGATGTAAAATACGGATGGAAGTGGATGAAAAATTTGGATGACAATGGATGAAAAAACGTGGATGGGTTATAATTTAGCTGTCGCAGGAGTACTTTTTGCCATTAGAATTGTTGGACCTCTCATTTGCGGCTTCCCAGTTTGCAAGAAAGAGCATGGCACTACTTTTACTAAATCATGCTTGTGTGGTGACAAGGGTTGAATGTGGTTTAGGTGTAGGAGGATCATCCTGCAACTTCATCTACAAGAGACTAGGACAAGCGAACAAAATTAAATTGCATCAACACAGTGAAAACGTCGGATCATTTTATCAACTTCATCTACAAGACAATAAGACAAGCGAACAAAATTAAACTGCATCAACACAGTGAGAACATCGGATCATCCTACCGTATTCATCTACAAGACAGTTGGACAAGCGAACAAAATTAAACTACATCAACACAGTGACAACATCGAATCATCCTACCAACTTCATCTACAAGAAAGTAGGACAAGCGAACAAAATTAAATTGCATCAATATAGTGAGGACATCGAATCATCTTGGGTCACTTTGTCTAGAAGAGACTACGACAAGCAAATGAAATTAAACTACGTCAAAAAAGTGACAACATCATAAAACTACCAACTTCATCTACAAGACAATAAGACAAGCGAACAAAATTAAATTGCATCAACACAGTGAGGACATCAGATCATCCTACCAACTTCATCTACAAGAGACAAGGACAAGCGAATAAAATTAAAGTGCATCAACATAGTGACAACATCGAATCTTTTATGAAAGTGGCTAAACATTGTGCCTGTAGTCTTGGAGTTCCAATCTCTTCTATTATCCTCCGGTACCTCTTACCTTTTTGCTGAAGTCTTCTAAGATTGCCTTCCAAAAACTTATTGGTTTAGGCGCTTCTATCCGCTTCAGCCTTCATGGTACAATTAGCACTTGGAGCATCATCGCTTGATTGAGCGCTGCAACATCTCCATTCTGGCTAGAGTCTTGCGGGCAATATTTCAGGGTCCAGTTCCAATTCAGCATTCAAAGCATCATGTTCCCCTTATTATCATTACATGCCAACTAGCTCACCATCGTCGTGACATTCATCGTACATCTTCTATAGCAGACGACGCACTCATCCAAAAATACCCTAGAACTAATGAGACGCCTGTCCAATCGACCACAATCTCACATGAGCGTGCTTTCGTGGTCGCAAGGGCAAGCAAGTCAGAAATTCAGGAGTGCTAATCGAGGAGTATGTAGTCTGGCTAAAGAAGATGCATGATGAATGTCACAAAGATGTCAAACGTGTTGGATAATGATTGTAGTATAGATCACTAGTACTAATACTTCAGTAACGACACTCAACACTCCAAATGAGTAAGGCAACTCTAAGTTCAAATGAGAACTGAAATCTTCAATTGAGCTATCAACTACATGCACTCAAACTACTAGTGTAACGTCAAGTAATACTACTTCCACTACCTGCGGCACTACCCTTGCTATTTGATGTCTTCGACTCAAGCTGTACAACACTACCCTTATCACAACTACATGCATGCGGCCATTCTTAAGGGCAACACAGACCACCTCATCCTCTTCACATACACAACACGGCGACGCGTGGCATGAATAGATAAGTTTACCAACGATCACCTTCTCTGGTTCTAATGGCCAAAGTACACGACTCGTGTCACGAAACAATAAGAGGAGGGGAGGTAGGCTTATCCTCCTCAAAGTTCGGGAGGGGTGGGTGGGCAGCCCCTTCAGTTGGGCGATTTTAGCCTGCCTAGCCCCTCGAGTTGGGCAGGGGGTGCCTACCCAGCCCCTAAACTTGGACGGGGTGCCTACCTAGCCCCTTTAGTTAGGCAGGGGGCAGTGCCCACCCCTTCGGCTTGGGCGGGGATCTGCGTAGTCCCTTGAGTTGGGTAGGGGGGGCTGCCAAACCCCTTTTGTCGGCCAGGGGGGCTGCCGAACCCTTGAGTGGGGCGAGGGGGGGCTGAGGGCCTCCCGAACCCCTTGAAGGGGGGGCTTACCAAACCCCTCGAGTCCGACGGGGAGGGGGGTTTGCTGAACCCCTCGAGTCCGACGGGGAGGGGGGTTTGTTGAACCCCTCGAGTCCGACGGGGGGGGGAGGGGCTACTGAACCCCCCGAGTCCGACGGGGGGGCTGCGGAACCCCTCAAGTCCGACGAGAGGTTCTGCAGAACCCCTCGAGTTCAAAGGGGGGGACTACGAAACTCCTCGAGTTCGACAGGGGGGCTGCTGAATCCCTCGAGTCCGATGGGGGGGTTGTAGAACCCCTCGAGTCCGACAGGGGGGACTGTAGAACCCCTCGAGTCCAACGAGGGGGCTGCGGAACCCCTGGAGGCGGGCAGAGGGGGGCTACGGAACTCCTCGAGGCGGGTGGGGGGGTGCAAAGCCCGTTGAGACGACAGAGGGGGGCTGCGGAACTCCTCAAGGCGGGCAGGGGGGGCTACCGAACCCCTCGAGACTAGCGGTTTGGTTGCGGAACCCCTCGAGGCGGGCAGGGGGGACGGTCCACCACCTCGAGACGGGCGGGGGGCCTGCCACTACAAGAAAATGGGGGTAAATGTGACTGCGAAAAATGACTACGACGCGACTTCCAGAAGTCATTTTTGGAAAATGTGACTGGTTCATGACTGCTTTTGCTCTAAAATCTACGAAAAATGAAGTAATGAAGAAAACTATTATCACCATCTTTTTCTTTCTTTTTCTTTCTGGGTGGGAGATGGATGATAAACTCTGAGGTGGAAAGTGCCGCGGTTTAGGATCCCACGTGGACAACCATGTATCCAGTCACGAAACAGTCACGAACGAGTCACGCCAGACCCATGATAAATCTGACGTGGACCACTCATAAAATTGACGTGGAAGGCCACGTGGCCAGTCATTCGGCAGTCGTAAACTAGTTGTGGTCAATCCCTTTAAAATCAGACGTGGACTGTGGCGGCGGGTTCACGCTCAGTCACTGTGAAGTTCCGGCGTAGTCATGCCGCAGTGGTTGGCGAGTCATTTTTTTCCACTACTGACTGTCATTAAGAAGTCGACATGGAGTCATCGAAAGTTCGGAGAAGGACCTCATCGGTCATTTTTCAGTGGCAACTGCATTACAATGTAGTCGAGGGACTGTATGGGGGGGCCACAGTCATAACTCCAAAGTCATTCTTTAGTCGTCTTACAATCATGTTTTTGTTTTGTTCAGTCCTATAACAGAACTATTACTTGCCGTGAAGTCGCGGTGTAGTAGCGACGCTATTGTGCACGTAACAGCAGGCTTTCAAATGGAAGCGTCTTGCATCACTCGTGGCACGACCTCAGGACTGCATCCAGAACCATTCAAAGGATCCGGAAACAAGTAATTTGAAGGAGACTCTGACTACACTCCCCACATACAATTACGCAAGCATGGTGAACACTGACGCGAGCAATAACTTAACAGGCAATGCATTCCACTGAACACCGCTGTTGACAATATCAGTGTCCACAAGAACATAAATGCGCTGCCTCTCGGCGTTTACAAACACGTCTTGTCCAATCCTGCGTGCTTTGGACGCTGGTCTACTTCCTTGACCACATACTCGTAACCTAAGGCTGAATCAAGTGGTGAACTTGACATGCTTCCCATGCCACATTACAGAGCTCCCACGGGCGTGTTCAAGTAGCTGCATGTCGGGGTCGGAGGCTGGGAACATGAGCGGCACTCCACCTTGCAAAATGTGAGAGATGTCGACCCTCACCCAAGGCTCCGGAATATCCTTGAGGTGGAACTTATGCTGCCCAGGTAGTCCAGTGATGTTGCCCTTCGCCACTTTCTGTCACACAGCCGCAAGGTTGAAGAGGAACACTTCGTCGCTGACGTGGAACTGCAGCAGTTCACGCGTTAGGCACTGCAATGTGGACACGTTGGGTAACATCAAGGGTTCAGAGGCTTACGATTAGGATGCACAAAGGGACGTCAAGTGAGCACGAGAGGACCTCCAAGACACAGCCGCGCATTTCTACTCCGACTTTACCTTTACCATGCCTTCCACAGATGCTAATTTCGTCCTCACTTTGTTGTAGCTCGTGGAAGAAGGCTATTAATAGGTCTATGACCAGACGGCGCCGCCCCACCCACCCTTCAGTGGATGCGGTCCACATGCCACGTGCAAGTCCATGACGACCCTGCCTGCCCGTGGCCCGTGGTAGTGCAACTGCGGCGTGACTAGTATGTGACTTCCTCGCAACTGAGTCCTGCGGAGTCTACTGGAAGTAAACTGCGCCGATACTTCCTCACAACTTCAACATGACTTCAATGACACTCGTGGCTCCTCTTTCCGACGACAGACTTTCAGGCTCAAAACAGCTAGATTGACTATAACGAAAAGGTATTTACGGGTTCACCTTGGCGTGCCACGCATCACGCTTCTTCTCTAGCGCCACCTTCGCCCTTGTGTCCCGCTGCTGCGGTTTCCCCTGCATGAACACGGAAATGAAGTTAGTGACGCTGCAAAAGTGAAGGGGAGGGGACATGATTCGTGAATGCAACCACGTGGATTGCCGGTCCCTTCACCTTCTACAATATCAAGAAACTCGTAAGGTGAACCGTCACTGCGTTTTGAGATCATGTCATCAGTGGATTCCTGCGCTAGTGATGGGTACTTCAAACAAAACGCAGCCACGTCTGAGCACTTGTGAAGCGCCTCCAAAAGCGGCCACAAATAGCATTTCAAATATTCTTTGTCCTCAGCCAATGTCGACAATTCCGTCATATAGAAGGAAAAATTCACGACCACATTTGCTGGGGGATTGCAGGCGACCCTACATAATTTACTGTCCATGATCACTGTGTTCTGGGCACTAAACTGAGGCCACGCTGCATAAACCTTTTCCAAATTTTTCCCCCACGATGCTGCCGATCCCTCTCCACCATCCTAAAACTCACACTGTTTACCTGACCAAGAGAACAAAGGTACGGAATTTGGACCCTTGAATGGACCCACCATCATGGTTGGAACTATGTCGTCCATGAAAGATGTGCTCTTGCTGCCCCAGAAGGCCACTACAAAGTGCACAAAACAACGGGACAGAAATGGCTTCAGCCACGGCCTGAACACTATTCGCTTCTGCTCAATCTTCGTTGAAGACCTGATTTTGCTGTTTGGGTTTGGTTCCGCAAGCAAGCTACAATCAAGTAAGGTCCCCTGGACATTGAACATTACTAACTTAGCCCTCCCCCGAGTACTCCCTGCCGCTCCATCGCCCCCTATCAGCCCAGGACGACCCTTCGTCAACATATTTTGAGGGACCCCAGTGCCAGCGTGTACCTTCACAAGAGACTTCACGTTCTTCTTCGTCTTCTTCTGAGAAGGATCCGCTTCGACGGGGGCGACGCTCGCTTGGCCGGCTGCCTCCACTTCCACCGGGGTATGACTCGCTTCCATGACTGCCTCAGCGACTACAGGGGCAGGAAGGACACTGGGCGATCCCACAACATCCGCAGGCGTGTCAGGCATTTCCGGAGCTCGTGCTGGCTCCGGAGGAGCAGCAGTACCCTCAATCCCTGACGGCGGTTTCAATGCGGTCTGCTGGGTTTTGGGCTTCTCCGTCGCTTTCGGTGACGTCTCCGTTGCTGGGAAGATCTGCTGCGCTGGCACCGTCTCCGCTGCTGCCTCCGTCTCTGTTGCTGGCTCCGTCTCCGCTGGAGGCGCCATTTCCTCGTCCTCCATTGTCTTCTCACCTGACTCCATGCTATAAACCCCGGTTTCATCAATTCCTGCGTTGGGCTCGCTACCTGTGCGGTTTGGTGACATCAACTGCCCACCTGCTGCACTATGTGCGGCATCCTCTGCCGCGCTTGCTTCCATGCCCACGGGAGTGGACAGGATCACGGACGGCTCTGTCACTGTTGCCTCGCTTGGGGTGCAAGACTTCCGACCCAGTCGAGTGTCTGGCGCAGGATCTTTCCCACGGTTCGCGACTTTCCACTTTCGAGGGGGTTCTTCAGATTGCTGATGCCCATTGCCCACGAATTCCAGACCGTCGTCATCCGACAGGGTGACCTGCGCTACCGAGGCCGTGATTTCCTTGGCGGCGACTAGGTGAGCTCTCCTGCGCTTCTTTTTCTTGTGCCGACGTCCTGACGCTGACTTCGACGTAGACGCGTTGGCTTCCTCCACGATTGTGGTACGGCTTATGAAATTGGCAAACATGTTCCGCAGGTCTTCAAGTGCTGCGGAAGACTTGTTCGCGGTCCTCTTAGCGGCATCAAATCTGCGGTCCACGTCCCGCTTCCACCCCGCCATGCTGGACTGTGTGATGAATTCACCTGTCCCTGCAAATTGTATTCCACGACGCGTGGGCAACACCAATACACGTAAATGAACATTACATCCTACCTGAGGACGGGAATTCAAGCTTTATGGCCACAAAGACGCCTGGACTCATGCGGTACCCCAGTGCGACTTATCGATGACTGCGACACGACTTTCGCTGCACTCAAAGAGGACATCACAGAGACTCTACGACAACTGATTGTGACTATTGCGCGTCTGTGTCAGTACAGGGTCATAACTGAGGCAACAGTGACTGAGACTTCGACATGACTGAACGTGACTTCATGACAACTGTGTGGGGACTCCCATGCGACTGCAGAGTTATTCCTTCTCAGCGTCCACTCGAATGTCAAGAGCGCGACTGCTATGAAAACCATGTGGGATATGGAATTGTATACTTCAAGATGTGCAACTTGATGCCACACTACGAGGCTAACCGTCGAACATTGCAGCAAAAACGCAACCTCCCAGAGTGCCATACCGTTGTCTGGATTGGACAACCCATGCACCTCAACAGAAGCTGTATGCAGGGTTGTCTTGTCAGACACATTTTGGGGTTTCGGTGTCATGTTGGACGTCTGACGTCACGTGTCATATAGGACAACTTGACAGACGGGCGTCCAACTACGTCATGTAATTTCATCTTCAGCAGCTGAAAAAATTTGAAATCTTACTATAACTATGAGCCTAAAATTAGAATGTAATATGTATTCATGAAATTAAGACACTTCATTAACATGAAACATTAATATGTCAAAATCATAAATTTCTAATGATAAATTTTAAAGTTTTCAACTAGACGTTTGGTCAACTAGATGTCGCGGGGGCTCTACTAGACGTTGTGTGACGTCAAGTTGTCGCGATGTTCGGGAAGACAACCCTGGCTGTACGATGAAAAAATGTGGGCCATCTCCTACACAAGACGCCTCCATGCCAAACTATAATACGCACAACTATAAGGAACACGATTGACAAGCACCCTAGAAAACGAGAACATACCGTCCCCCCCCCTCCTTCATCTGTAAGAGGAGGAATTTCGTCGGCTCCTGGGCTGCTCAATTGGGCTTCGCTCTGCATGGGGTAGGCCAAAATAATTAAACACTTCCCCCGATGGTTAGGAACATGAAACATCACTTGCTCTCGCAGGACCGGAAATGCGAAAACCAAAACAAGGCAGTCTTAAGAATAAAAAGAAGGATCCTAAAGTGCTTACCACCTTTGACTTCTTGGCTGCTTTTCCTTTCTTTACCGGCTGCCCTTGGTTACCAACACATTGCCTGGCAGCGGCCATCTCCGCAGACTTCCGTCGTTGCGCTGGCGTGTCCCAGTACTCCTTGAGACGGTTCCACTGCTCTCCATCCACGCGAATTGGGCAACTATGATTCCCTCCTTGCCACCGGGTTTTCAGCCGTGAGTGCTCCTGCTTCAGATATCTTGTGATGGCAGTCCGAAACCCAATCATGCTAGGTGGATGTGGACAATACTCGAACTCCTGGTCCAACGAATCTCTCAGTCGCTGCACAGCTTGGGGCTTCTGCTTCCCCCACTCTACCACATTCATGTCCAAGATTTTTGGAACAAGATTGCGAACAGCCTCGTCCCATGCGTTCTTCCCCTCCGACCACTGATCTATGTCGCCATTCTCGAGAACTTCCACTCGAGCAGGTTTGTTGCCGGTATGCTCGCGCACTATGTTGCCCACCTTGTAGTCTCACCTCATCCCCCGGTCGTAGGGTTCTTCTGCCGTCGACGCACCAGCCCATCCGCCCTGGTAAGGAGGAGGTGGGGCTGCCGACCACGGCGCAGGTGCTTACGAGGGCTGGGATGTCATGTAATGCCCTGGCACCCAGTGGTAAGGAGGCGGGTACCCTCCCCCATCCGCTGCCCGCTCCTGCGTCAAAGGTCGCGAAATTGGAATAGAAGGTCGCGCGGCAACCTTCTTGGGAGACTTCTTCGGAATTGATGGCCCCCATTGCCTCTTCCGCTTAGGCTGGGAAATGGGCTCCTCCTCCTCCAACGAGACATCGTCATCGCTGGAGTCAAACGCTACGGCCGCTGCAAGCACGAGCCAACGAAGAATGGCAAAAATTGTCAGCTGAATTTTGATGTTCGACTTTAGAAGGCAAGAGGACCTTCAATTCTGTCACATCCCATCCCAAAAACTGAAACTTCCTAATCGGGACCACCAACAAGGCATACAATTCAAAACGCATGGCTAAATGACGAGAGGAACTGTGGAATAAAACCCTAAACCCTAACCACAATTTAGCGACAAGCGTTATGCCAATTTACCTGCCGCAACTGCCTCCGGCGTGGCCTGCTGCTGGACATGGGAACAAGCTATTGCTAAATTCATCATACCTTTGGCGATGGCCTCGTCATTGGACTCCGTCGCCTTGGAGGAGGAATCCGAGTGGCCGCTCATTTCGTTCGCAAAACGCACACGTCTTCCCGTTGCTCCTCTGCCCCGCTCTTTCCTCCCCCCGCGTCCTCGAAGGCCCTGCTCCGAGCGCCTCAGCGGCCCTTGCACCGGCTCCTCTTCACCAACGTCGTGCAGCTTTGTGGCATGAGGGTTATCCCTGCAATGAAGAACCCGCACATTCAAGATGTGTACCTACGCCCTGAGAGCAAGAAGACGTTGAACCTTGAACCTCGACTACGAGTATTGGACGAAGCGTTAAAAAACGCGACATGGACGTGGGACAAGTTTGCAAAACAAAAGAGAAAGCATCCGTGGAGATTGGCCGCAGTCACAGTGACAAGGGTTTCAGGGACCCCCGACGGGATAGGGCCCACATGGCTTTTTCGTGGAAATAGGTCCTGGGTTTCCCGAGGCAATCATGCATTAAATGCAGTTCCCCACATACATGACAGTTACGCGACTGGAACCAGTCACTCAAAAGTGAACACTCTGCTTTTGTGACTTCAAGACAACAACGACACCACTGCTGAGGTGCTGACGTGGGTGGCGGCGCTCTTAAATTAAATACTGCCTCGGGAAACCCTACTGTGCCGCCCCTTTCCTTCAATTCATAGAAGATAGAGGTTAATGAGTATTGGTTTGAATGTCGGCATCACTGTAGTACGAGGACGGACTCCGCGCGTTCTACAGCGTCTATGCCATTCTCAAGAGTACGTCGAACCCCTTCCCAGACGACCATGACGCCACGATGTTGCTAAGCCGTTGCAGCGCATGAAGAAATCTTAATCAAGTGCACTGAAAAGGTAGAGACACCAGGGCACCGATGAACTTACAGCTCAGCGCGCGCTTCGATAATTGGCTGCATCTTCGCGCGTACCTTGGCTACGTTCTGATCTCGCCACAATTTGTATGCAGACTTCTCTTGTGGCGGACTCTCCATCAAGGGGCCTTCACTACCTGCTCCTGACTTCCTTTGCCGACACCCCGTCAAGCAAGGGTGGTTCGTACCGTGCATGACGGAGCGGAGTATGGATTGCGGCTACAACGACTCGAAGAAGATCGAACTGCAGCGGTTCTAGTCGCCGACGAGTCGGCTGCGTGTTCACCTACCTATACACGACACACACAGGTAGGAGGAACTCTGCGTGAGAGAGGTTAGTATTTGAAGTGCCTCGTCGAACGACAGATCAGGGAGTTTGTTTTCATGATTAGGGAGGTAGATTTTGGCGGCTGAACATTAATTAGCGTCTGTAGTAATTATTATGGACTAATGTGCAACTTGACAACTTCGACCTCCACGATCTCCCAGAGATCGGCCTTGAGCGCCTTCTTTATGGAAGAAGCAATGATTGGAAGAAAGTTCTAATCGTGAAATACATCTACTCATTGCTAATCATGACTTTACGGTAATTTACTGTCTGAGAGCTCAATTACGGGGCATTTGACGGGTACGGCAGAGGTTGTGGAAGGGGGAGACGTCGTCTTTCCCCTTTGCCTGTCGCCTGTTGGATGAAAGTTACCAGTCTGGAATAATGACTACTGTGCGACTGACCCCAATCACCCCAAAGTCATGCTGTCAATGACGGGACTCAAGTTCAGCTTCAAATTCATTAATAATGAAATTGTGTTCTAAGCGCCCTCTCCTCGAGAGATATTTTAGAGTCAAGACCTCATGTAACTCAGTCGGGCACGACTGTTTCAAATTACAGCAGCGTCTTATCCGTTTAGGCGAACTGTGTCTTGGGTTCGTCACGTTGTTTTGAAATTCCAAAGTTTGCGGTTGTGGTAGTCTTCACGTTGCTTTATGAAATGGCAATGGACCCCTCCCTGCTCTTCCTCATGGAATGAGGACCTCCCTCAGGGAAGGTAACAGCCTTTCTTCCATGTGGAAGAGCGAACACTCTTTTTTTTCTTTCTCGAATCCTTTCTTCCATTGTTTGTGATGATCCTTTTTTTTTTATAAATCCTTTCTTCCATGTGGAAGAGGGAACTCCCTTTTTTTTTTTAGAATCCTTTCTTCCATGTGGAAGAGGAAACTCCCTTTTTTTTTTAGAATCCTTTCTTCCATGTGGAAGAGGGAACTCCCTTTTTTTTTAGAATCCTTTCTTCCATGTGGAAGGTATTAACTCCCTTTTATTTTTGGTTTGAATCCTTTCTTCCATGTGGAAGGTATTAACTCCCTTTTTTTTTGGTTTTGAATCCTTTCTTCCATGTGGAAGAGGGGACTGTTGTTACTTTGTTCTAGATTTGCAAATCGGTTGACTATTGGATTTATTTTCTTGCAGAGAAATGGAAAACAACTGTGGGGCTCACTTGTATTTCATAATGCTTGATTGGTCGGCCAGGAGACACGCGTCCTGGGCTTTTTTGAATGCAGCTAGTTCAACCGAGATCCTAGTTTTCGGAAGACTAGCACTGGCGACAAAACGTGGCACAGAGTACCTAAAACAGTGGGAGGAGGACCATACCGTTAGCTTAAACTGAACATCACATTCTCTATGTTTGTTGACAACATGGCGGGAACGTTTTATAATATGTAAACTCGTTCTCCGTCGTCTGCCCCTTCAGTACTTTTCATGGCCTCGTCTTGTTCTTACCTCCTCCCATGCCCCTTGTCCTTCATACTTTGTGGAACCCTTCTCGAAGCCCCGTCCGCAGAACGGAGTCGGACGTTTCCATTGACATCGACACCTGAAACCTCTGTCCATCTTCTGATCGCCACTACACGTGGTATGCAATTGCGACCCATGGGCAACGGAACTTAATGAGGTCAGCACACGAGTGCCTGTTCTGCTGACCCAAAGTGCCCGACACCACTCTAATAGTCACGCAGTCGCAGAAAGCCCCGTTCTGGTCACTGGTTTGACTCACGGGAAAGTCACCGGCGGTGTCGGTGACTGTCATGCAACTGAATGAAGTCAATCCTAAGTCGGCAGAAAGTCGCTAGAGTCATGAAAATTCTACTTCACTTACTCGCCGATGTTCATCGTCGGACTTGCACTGATGTTTGCATGCTTCGTGATTGGGATATAGGAAATCGAAGGATACGCTTTTTATCTATACAGAAGATGATACCTGGCAGACTTCCCCTCTCTGATACTCATCGACAGCGGCTCAGAGATGAACAACTGTGGACAAGGGAGGTGCAACTGGCTTCTCGAGAGAACGCCCGGAGACTGCACTGTCCTTGCAGTAAATGCAAGGGTCGTAAAAAAATCTTGATTCGCAATGTGCGGGACCACCTCATTTGCAACGGCAGGGATACGAATTTGAGAAGGTGGACCGGCCCAGGCACTTTGGATTCCTCAGACAAAGAATGGGAGGAGGCCTTTTGGGCACCTCTTGAACAAGCTGCTGCGGAAGTTGACGTCGCAGTAGATGTTCAGGGTATGGTAGACCAGGTGTCGCGTCCTGTGGAAGAGGCAGGCAGCACTGCAGAGCGATTCGAGGAAGAAGTTGTCTCCACTTTCGCTGTAGTGGACTCCATCCAGGAAGAGTGCCGCCAAATGGATCTAGACGACGTTGCAGAAAGTGCAGAGTGTTGTGACACACCACCACCTGGAGGGTTAGCCCAAGCTGGCAGTGGGGATGACGAGCAGTCCAACGTGGCCGAAAATAATGTGGTGCAGGGTGGGCAGTTACTTGCGGCCCTGGATGTTCTGGAGTCTGAATTGGTCGATGACTGTGAAAATATTGCAGCTGTGGTCGAGGGTGAGGTAAGGGATGCAGTTGCGAACATATTGAATTCTCATGAACAACAGATTACATCATTGCCATACCCTACTCGAGTGAGTCTTACTGTTGCATACAAGGGGCACATAATTTATAAGTCCACCTTGGTATCTCAATTGAATGGCACTCTGTTTCTTTCAAAAGATAGACTTACTAGAGTCAAACATTCTATGTACTTTAACAACCATAATGACTACATTTCAACTGTGTCGTCTTTAAGTTCTTGTCTGCTAGGCATTGGGACAAATTGTGGAGTTTATTTTGTGTAGAGTAGCTCAGACACAGTATCCTCCACTGTGAAGTCAGCCTTGAAGAGAAAAAAAGGTCATAAAGGGAAGGCTAATAAGGCGGGTAATGCGACCAATATTGTGGAGGGTGTTGACAATGGGACGTGGTAGATATGATGTGTTCAATCAATAAAGAGGGTACATGGTAAGCACTGGGGGCTTCTTCAACAACCAGTAGACCTTATGAGTCTCACAAGAACAACAAGTAAAGAAGGTAATATGGCATGCAGTTGGCAAGTCTTACTGCAGTATTTTAAGAAAGTACCCGGTCTCCACAAATTTAAGTACGACCATATTGACACCTGTTGGATTGATCTTAATACCGTCGTTACCACTGTAACTCTAGAATACAACCACAGTACTAATGTGTACACTCTTGATGCTTAAGATGCAAATGCCTTGGATGAATTTGTGACATCTAAAAGGTAATTGAAAATTATACAAGAATGTTGTCTATCTTGTTCAGTTTGTACACTAACACATGCCTATGTTGAATGTACTGCATTTGCTAACGAAGCCCAAAGAGAACAAAATGCAATTCATGTAAGATTCTAGTTGATTTTCTTTACTTCCCATTTTTTTGTGTAATTGTCGTCTACTTCAATGTAGCCTTCAATCTGCAAGTTAATTGTGACATGTATGTGGGTTCCGTGTATCATGTGGATTGTGGAAAACGGGTATGGTTTCTCGAATTATAAATTAGGTAAGTTTTTTTTCCAAGCTCTCAATTTTTTTTTGGCTAAATGTCTTGCAATGTAAAGTTATGCATGCAGGCGCAGAACCACTAATAAGTACATGGCTTCAATCTGGGTAGGTTCAGAAATTCTTGGAAGATGATGTTGATGAATCTGTGCATTTTTTTTCTTTTCCTGATTTTTTTTACCACTACTCTGTTGGTTTCATTGCTTGCATTCAGGGTGGATACTTACAGCAAATGTTGTAGGTTATATTTTTTTCTTTTTCCGATTTTTTTTTGCCACTGTTTTATTGGGTTCATTGCCTGCATTCAAAGTGGATACTTACAACAAATGTTGTAGGTTATGTTTTTTTCTTTTCCCGTTTTTTTTTGCCACTGCTCTATTGGTTTCATTGCCTGCATTTAGGGTGGATACTTACAGCAAATGTTGCAGGCTATATTTTTTTCTTTTCTCAATTTTTTTTGGCCAATATTCTATTGATTTTTTGGGGCCAGTGCTCTTTTGATTTCATTGCCTGCATTGAGGGTGGATGCTTACAGCAAGTGTTGCATTTTTTTTCTTTTCCCGATTTTTTTTGGCCAATTGTTTGTTGATTTTAAATATTCTCGTCAAAATGGATATTTACATCTAAAACCGCAGGTGTTTCTTTCTTGTATTCCCATTTTTTTTGGCCATTTATCTGTTGCTTTTTAATTCCACCGTGAATGTGTTTTCAAGCCATCAGTTGTTGCCGGTGTGGGATTTATTCTTTTCCCAATTTTTTTGGCCACTTGCTTAGGGATTTCTGTACCCACCTTTAGGATGGATACTTACTTCAATTAGTATAGGTGTTGATTTATTCTATTTCCAATTTTTTTGGCCAGTTGCTTAGGGATTTCTGTATCCACCTTCAAGATAGGTACTTACCTCAATTAGCTTAGGGATTTATTCTGGTTCCAATTTTTTTTGCGTTGTGGGTCTTTCTCTTCAGCTTTGAGACTACGGATTAGGGTGTTCATAATTTGACATTGATGCTCATCATTTGGAATTTTTTTTAGAATTATGCTTCTGTACGTATGTCATGGAGTGATGAAGTAGCATGATTAGAGGGCCTAAAAATTGTGCGAGTATGATTAGAGGGTTTAGAAAATACCTGTGATTGGATGTTTCAATCATTTGTTTCTGGAGCGAGGCGGCTAAAATTAGACGGACTTGGGCTCTAGTAGCATTCATAGGATTATGTACAAGATTGAGCATGATCACGCAAGGATCTTGGAACTGTGGAAGGCGGCGCTGCTTAGATCTGTCTCCTTCCCTGTCTCTCCCTAAAACCTGTTTTTCTCTTCCATTTGCTGCGCTCTTTTCTAGTCTTCATTTCCTGATTTCAAAACTGCTGCTTTTATCGCCTACTCCAAATTCCTGTGTAGGAATCGTTGGAAGCGCTGCTCTGCTGGTTCGATGGCGATGGCGTTCAAATTTGCAAATGATGCTGCCAAAGAAGTGACGGAATCTAAGTGTGATGGTGACGCTCAACTTGGATCGATCATCGGAGATCTCAGATACAATTCTGGCACCTTTTTCTATTTTGGATTTTGGGTTCTCTCGATTTGCGTGCTCATGCGATGTCTTTTTTTTTGCGGTCCTGCTGCGATCATTTAGACGTCTCCAAATTGTCGTGATTAAGCGTGAATGAAAGATCGCTTCTTGGACTCCTTGGTGCGCAATGAAGAAACTTTGTCTGCATTTTCTTGCTGCAGAGCATAGGTGTCGATGCTGCCGGCCAGGAATCCGAGCGACTAGGACAGCTTTGGTGCTTCACTTTCCTGTACGGGATCGCTTCCAATGTATTGCTGTCTTCTCTTGTGCAGGTGGCGACTGATCAGAGAGGGAATCGGATGGTGTCAACCTCCAAACCTCTCTTCTTCTTTAGAGCTATAATCTTAGGCAACATACAAGTCCTACTATAGTTTCTTTGTGTATGTATGGGAATAAGGAAAAATGTTTATGAAGAAAGGAAAATGGTTATGAATGTTTTCTTCTTTTTATAGTGATTGCCTTTTAAGTCAAACCAAGCTATTCATCTAATTGTTAAATGAAAAGAGGACTTATATTCTTTTTCTTTTTATGTTTTTAACTGAAGAGTATCAAAAGATGTTTTCAACCAAGAGAATAAGATAGGGGAGTAGAAGAAAAATCGCATATCATAGGCGCAAACATAGACAACAGACCCTTCGCCATTTGAACAGCCACCACGACCTCGTCCGAGCTCCAAATGAGAAGAAATTTTAACTTTTTAGAACCCCAAAGACAAGCACTACGAGCTCCAAAAAATTTTACACTAATAACTTCTATTGTCTAGGAGATATACTCACAAATTTAAGGCTAAAGAAACAAAGATATCTCATGGTTTGTGATTTAGACCTCTACTTACTTAAACAACTATAACTTTTATATGTGAACTTCAAATGAAACAAATCTTAGTTTTCTGAAATCACAACAAAATGCTTTAAATGCTCCAAAAAATTTCAACTACAGATCAATTTTACTCAAGAAATTATGGTCGTTCAAATTTTGTACTTGTAGTGTATGAAGGCAGCTGCTGTCATGGACATAGTTAGAACCTCCTCCGAGAAACTGGTAGTTAGAGGAAGCTTTTTGAGAAGCTTTCCAAGTAGGAGAAGCTTGTGGAAGTTTCTAGAAAGACGTCCAAGCTAGAGGGAAGCTTCTTAAGAAGCTTCTCAAATGAAGAAAGCTTCTAGAAGAACATCCAAGCTGAAGGGAAGCTTGTTGAGAAGCTTCTCAAATGAAGAAAGCTTCTGGAAAGACGTCCAGGCTAGAGAAAAGCTTTTTGAGAAGCTTCTCAAGTAGCGGAAGCTTCTGAAAGAACCTCCTAGTTGGTAGTATATAGAAGTCGAGACTGAGGTAATCCTTAGTCTTAACAACACCTCTCTTGATCTTAGCTCTTGACTCAAGCTCTAGTTTTGTACTTCTCGAACTCTAATATCAAGTCTTGTTATCTAGAAACCATCTTGTCTTGTGTTGTCTTGCATCTTGCACGTCCGTTACAGTTTGTCAAGACTGACTCTTCAAATTTCGCTTTGCAAAATTTGATTCCTACCTTCTTAGCAAACGGATAGAGTGTTAGTTCAGTTCAAGCCTTGTCGTGTTAGTCATTAAGAGGACCAAGGGCAAAACTAATATTGGAGCTTGATTTTTTCTTAATTGCGTGCGGACTATAGTCCTTTTTGAAAATATTAAAATGCTTAGAGGTTGCGGACTACCCTCCTCTAAACTAATATTATTTTTTCTCAACAAAGTTATTCTTGATTGAGTGCGGACTAGCGCCCTTCTTGAAAACAACTTTGATATTTAGAGATTGAAGATTATCCATCTCTAAATTGGTTCCTGATGAGTAGTTCAATCTTTTTAGTATTCTTGCCGAGTAAATCAAGATGTCAGGAAGCGAAGACGCCAATTCAGTAGCAACCAAATTAGATCTCATCTTGAAGGCTATTGATTCTTTGTCCATGTGGACAAATGTTCTTGAAGACTTTGCTGCAAATACAAGTACAAGAGTGGTTGAAGCATCTCAATTCATTCCATCTGCTTCAATTTTGGGGATGAGTATACCTGCTCAACACTTTGATTCATACATCTCAACCGCAAGGGAGCCACAGATTAGTCTCCCCGAAAAGTTTGATGGTTCCAGAGCAAAATTTCGAGGATTTATGAATCAAGTTCAGCTCATCATTTTTCTTCAACCTCAACGATATCCGACAGACGAATCACGGGTGGGCTTGATTGGAAGCTTGATCACTGGACAAGCTTTATCTTCGTTTTCACCGCTATTTGAGAAAAGATCTTCAAATCTCAACAACTTCGAAACATTCTTAGCGGCATTTTCTGAAGCATTTGGAGAACATGACAAGATTCGTTGGGCAACAACTAAAGTTCGTTCTTTACGACAAGGATTTTGCTCAGCTTCGCTATATGCATCGGAATTCCGACAACTTGCTTGCGACATCAATTGAGGTGAAGAAGCACTCATGAGTCAATTTCAATGGGGCTTGAGAGACGACGTCAAGGACTTATTACTATCGTTTTCTGATCCAGACACTCAATGAAGCCATAAGTCAAGCGATAAAATGTGACAATTAATTATTTCAACGACGTCAAGATCGACGGTCATGGACTACACCAACCGTACAAACAAATACCTCGCCAACGGTCAAGGCAGCACATATAATAAGCATACATTTCGAAGGCCCTAAAGACATGCAAATTGATGCTGTACGATTTGGACCACTTATCGCGCAAAAAAAGAAACGCCGTCTTGATAAAGATTTATGTTTATATTGTGGAGGCCCTAGCCACAAGGCCACCGATTGCCAGAAGAAGCACAAAAAACATCTTCTCAAGACAAGAGCCATACATGTATAAAAAAACGAGGACATTTAGCTACAATAGGGATCGTGCGGCTCGAGCCTTCAAACTTACAGACGAACTTAGATCCTCACCTTTTTTCTCAACCTTCTCATTGCTTTACCATACCTCTACGTTTGGGCCCCAAAACGAAGTTACAAATTCATGCCCTTTTAGATTCTAAAGCTTCAGCTTGTTTTATGGACGAGGAATTTGCAAAACGTCACAAGATTCCTCTAGTCAGAAAACCATACCCTGTACATGTAGAAACCATAGACGGTCGGACCTTATCTTCGAACGATGTCACTCATGAAACTAAACCATTAGAGGTTTCATTCGAAGGACATAAAAGTCAGATCATATTCAATGTGATCAAAACTCCATCCAATCCCGTGATTTTAGGACTTTCTTGGCTTGAAAAATACAATCCAGTTGTGGACTGGAGGTCACGAAGTCTATCATTTTCTCTAGAAACTTCGACAAAATCTCTTCCAACATCTTTAAGTGTTAAGTCTGTACTTATTGGAGCTAGAGCTTTTATCAAAGCAGCAAGAAAGGGCAACCCCTATATTATTTACGCAACCCCAGTACGTGACAACAACAATATTTTATCAAGTATTCCAAGTCAGTATGAAGAATTTGGAAACGTCTTTGAAAAGAAGAACGCCGACATTTTGCCAAAACATCGGCCATACGATTGCGCCATTGATCTTGAAGATGGAACTCAGCCACCATTTGGTCCAATCTACAACTTGTCACAGAATGAACTTTCAGCATTGAAAAAGTATATCGACGAAAATCTTGCAAAGAACTTCATTCAACATTTCAAATCTCTAGCCGATGCACCAATATTTTTGAGAAGAAAAAAGACGACTCTTACAAATGTATATTGACTATCGAGGTCTGAATAAATTAACGATGAATTCTCCTTGTTTCGCTGCTTAAACATGTATGCTTGTGAATTGTTCAAACTTTGGCAAGCAAGATGCAACAACTCTTCAATTGGAGATTCAAATGGTAGTGCCAAGCGGCGGCTAATGAGCTTGAAGAGTAGGTTGAGACGGCAGGTTTAGTGCTCTTCACTCACTTTATGTTCTCATCTTTGATGATGGTCAAATAGCCTTAGTTAGTAACATTGCTTGGGTTGCTGTTGAGGCAAGGGTTTGGTTTGCTTGTATTGTGTACAAATAATGCCATCTTCAAATAGTTTGATCACCACGAGTTCTTTTCTCATTTCGAAGTCTTTAGATAGTTTGATCATTTGCCGGTTTAGGTTTGAATGAGCATGTGTATTAAGATTTTGCAACTTTTTTTTCAATTTTGGACGAGGGGTATCCGGAGCTAATAGAAGATTTACACCCGTAATGAAGACGTCCAAAATGAGTCACCTAAATTTGAACTATATAGTGTCACAAAAATTTAGATATTGATTACGCAAGATATACAGCATACATGAGAGTATATGAGAGCTTAGAGTTGATTTCTGGTATTGACTCCTACTGTTGGTTCACTTGGAGACAAAACTTTGAAAATTCTGAACTTATAACTTATTCATGTAGTGTCTAAATAATATATGTTTAAGTGCATTGGAATTGTCTTTTTTTTTATGATTAGCAAATTGAATTTGGTTGTTTCCAATTTGTAGCCACAATTTGTAGTCAAGTAGCCACTGCTTTGCATCTTGCAGTAACATGTTTCATAGCACTTGATTAGTAATTTTGAATGAAACTTTGTGCTCTATTGTGTGTGCGTACGCATTCTTGGAATTCCATTGTCTGTGTGCGTATGCGTTTTTGGAATCCTGTTGTGTGTGTGAGCATGTGCCCGTTTTCCATTACGCTCCATTGCGCTCCATTTACTGTAATTATGTGCATGCATACATTATCTTTTGAAACAAAAGCAGTATTTAGAAAGTTGTAACTTGCAACTTGCACTCATTTGCGCGCACTTGCATTCCACTACACACATGCACTTGTATTTGCAGTTCAATGTGCATACTTGCACTCAATTACGTGCACTTGCGTTTGCACTTGCAATTACACTACAGTCCATTGCGCACACCCGTACTTACACTTGCATTCCATTGCATGCACTCGCACTTGCACTTGATTGTGCGCATTCGCATTTGCATCTAACTTTATGCACTTTCATATGTTTATGAACTTGAAATAGTTGACAATCAAATCCACTGACTTAAATATATTCACCAAGTTGGTGATCACTTTGGACGACCATTGTGCGTGCAATGAAATTGCGCAATAGAACATGCATGCGCACGCACAATAGATTTTTTGTTCAATTCCCAAACATTGGATGTGTGCAACTTGCAACCAAAAAATCAAGTGACTACAAATGATTTAGATTTTTTTTGCAATGGATTTCATTGTCACAAAACCATAGTCAAAAAAATCGTAGTGGAAAATCCACTACGGGTTTTTTTAACATGTTTTGTTATAGTGTTGTTATCATGCGAGTGATAGGTACATGCAGATGGAAATTAGAATGCTTTAGACATGTAGTACGTGTTAGTATCTCCAACTACACGTTGCTTTCTTCAAATGCGCAATTTGATCATGAAAAATTCAATTGCGAAAAAAATGTCCGACAGTCGCTCAATTTATTAAAAATCGTCTGCGATTTGCAGAGAAAAAGTGTGCACTCAAACGTGACGAAAAGAACCACACTCAAAAATCGAGGGTTTTTTTTTTTTACCATGTTTTCTTATAGTGTCTTGATCTCCAGAATGAGCCAGCTCAGTTTCGCCAACTTCTCGCCAACGTTGGTGGTGTCTTTGTCATCCATGACTGAGTCATCTGATACATGGAGGCATCGGGTAATATTTTCGTACCTCCGCATAGACATGGTGCTGGCGATGACTCCACAGTACGAGAAAGGAAATCGCCTGCTCCAGTACGCGCGATGGTTCGGTAATTTTTTTATCTCCATCATCATCGAGATTCCTAGAAATGACCGCAATTCGCTCGGACACAGTGCCCATCAATGTGGTCCTCCCATTGGTAAACGCGTCCGCCTATCAGTCTCGCCGGCATACCTGTTGGTGTCCTCATAGATTCTCTCTAGCGTCTTCTCGTTCCAGAATCTGGCAAACAAAGCAAGCTTTGTTGGCAGACGTCGGTATGGAAAACTCGGGCCTGGTGTTGGGCCTAAGAACCGGATGGGATCGTGGACGAACGTGCAGTGCTGCGTCGTCCACGTATCCTCCAAAAATTCCGCTGCAAAAGCAGCCGCTACAACGGCTTTGGTGGCACGAGCTGGCCGCGCGGGCACGGCTGATTTAGTAGCACGACGACGCACTCGACGCACAGCGCCTGCAGCGCTGGTGCCGAGATAATCAGCTGACGCGGAGGGCCCTGCCAGCACGTCCTGCACTTGCAAGCCTGAGATGCCTGCAATTTCTGATGTTGCTATGCCAGGGGATGTGCCAGCGCGCTTCCTTGAAACGCGCCGAGCCGCCGGTGCCGATGACGGCGTTAGAGGAGTTTGTCCATCAATTTTCGACGGACCGCACGTTTGAAGTGTACCCTCATCTGCAACGGAAGCCTCGCCGGTGGAGAGGGAGTTCTTACCGTTCTTTGAGTGCGCTTCAACGGCGCGCACAGGCTTCGCCGCAGTAGAGGGTCCCGTGTGAGGAAGCGAACTGTGGGTGGCTTGCAGCAAGGGAGCCGCTCCGTAGTCGTTTGGGCACCGCGCAGCAGTACGTGCGTCACGCGGAGGCAGAAGGAGCAGAGTGTTCGACTGCCGTTGCGCGGCAGATGTGGAGGGGCGTGCACTTGTCTCCGTAGCGTGGTCCGCTAGCACATTGTGAAAGAGATCCTCGAAGCAAAGCAGGTGCTCAGCGTTGGCGTCAACGTATTCGGGCAACGGCAACGGCAACGGTGCTAGTGGCCACGGGGCAGCGCTCAATGGACCATGCAGAAGACGCACGTCGTCTTCGGGGTCAACGAAAAGAGAGCACATGAAGTCGAACTCCAACATGGAGAACTCCACATCAGAGGACAGTGGACCTGCCTGCAATCCCCCAAGACCTCCGCTGGAAGATGAGCACCCAAAGGTTGTTGCATGCCATTGTCGTTGTTCTTTGAGGGTGGCAGTGGCGTCCGAGAAGGTGTCCGCGCCGTCTTCACTCTCCAACGAGGAGGGGTGACCTAGTAAATGCTGCCCTCCCGAGAAGCTCACGTCCTCCTCATTCTCCTTGTTTTTGGTCAACAGTATAGGCTGCACTACGCCTGAAGGTAAATGTACCTCGCTACCGTCATCTAGAAGAACGACATAGAGCAACCCACTACGGCCAAGCTGTACATAAGAATGTATGGCGGGTCCGAGAAGCCAGAGTTGGCCACTGCTCTGTGCTGCTCGACCTGGAAGATGTGAAGCGACTGTCGCCGGAATACGCACAGCAATAGGGTCTGTGAGAGAGCGAGGAAGCATCGGCGGCCTTCCACCTTCAGGTACGTAAGTGTCACCTTGCCACCCCAAGGTCGTCGCTTTAGTGGCAACGTGGTTTCTAGGTGTGTATTGAGCGTCGACAGGGTCCTCAGGTCGTCGACAGTAGTCACGGACTGCAGCAGGTGCCACCCCTTCAATTGGCACGCAAGTCTGTGCAGAGTTGGGAGGCAACGCCACGGTCTGCTTTCGCTTCCTTGTTCTGCTCTTCACGTTTGCCGTTTGCCGTGAGGTACCCACAACAAGGGAATGGCGTCCTATATGACAGAGCATTGACAGAGATTTGTCCCAATCGACAAAGAGGCTTTCTGACCCTGCAATTTCTGTTGATTAAGACATTTTGACACGTACGGGCACCTTCTCTTAGGTCTAAGTTAGCGAGTGCCAATGTCTCGTTTCCCGTCCAGGGAGCGCCAGTCTTCCTCCGTTCTTCGGGTTGTGCAGTCGGGGGAATATGGTGAGTGAGATGGAGTAGCGCAAGTTGAAACTGAGTTAGGGTTTTCCTGGTCAAGGAATCGACATTAATTGCAGTCTGCCAATTAGTCTTTGTAGTTTAGGGTTTTGAGCGCATTTTTGAATTGTAGTTGTTCCTTGATTAGGGGTCGAGTAACAATTTTTCAAGCGCATTTGGTCAATTCAGAAGGACGCTCATCGGTCGATCGGGTTGGCGATAGCGAAGGCGAAGCTTCTTCTTCGCAAATTGCGAGCTCTTGCTCTCTTCTTCGTTGGAGGACGACGCCATTTTGTCACTGATGCCAAGGTCCATGGCACCGGCTTCCTCACGAAGAGGTATCTTTCTTGTTCAGTCCTTTCTTCAATTTCAATGCTATCGAATTGTTTGACCATCTCTATTTTCCGAACGATTTTCAACGAAGAATTGTCAATGCGGGTCGATTTTCTGATTTTGCTCGATTCAGAAGATCAACTAAGGACACAACCTTACATGCTTGAATGCCAAAGGGATGTAGCCTATTGGAAGTAGGCCTTGTAATTTGTACTGTCATATTCATGACTAGGTTTTAGCAGTTGTTAAGTGGAGCATTTTAGCTTCTCTAGGATATTTCAATGGCTTGATTTCTCTAATTGAAGCATCACTCTTCTCCATGTACGACTTTTGAGAACCTCATGGATGAAAATTTTTTTTGTGTGAATAGGTACGAGCATATGCTCGAGAAATTTTGTACAGTGATGGACCCGCTCTTGGACATAGTGCCTCCAGAAGCAGTTCCGGGTGAAAGTTCTTTAGCTAGAAGAATAGCTGATGGTTAGTCAAAGTCGAAAGTTCCTATAGCTTACTGAAACGCTCATCAAAACTGAAGCAACAAGAAATTACGTAAGTGAACTACCGTATCCCCTTCCCTCAACATCTGTGGCAGAGCAACAATGAGTTAGGGTGTAGTGCATGTTAGGTTATTTCGGCTGGCAATTGGTGGAGAAGAGATTATTAGGTCTAGAATTTTGGACGAGAGAAATTCAGAATCTGGATATGCTCCGTATAGAACGCATGACTGGTGCAAATGTCAAAAAATAGTGGAGACATTGTTCGGCAGTGGGAAGGCGAGGTCGGGTTCTATATTCCAAAGTGTGAAGTGGTGGGGTATGCGCAACTCTTCGCCTTTTGGTTCTTTTTCACATTTGGGTTTCTGGAGATGTGCTGCAGGGGACAGCTTTGATGGAGGAGAATTATTGGAGCGTCATCGCTGGGAGCAACTCCGCGTGGCTCCAACGTGCCATGCGCGTGGGACTAATGCTCCCCATGAACTTCTAGGGTTGAGGATTGCAAAGCAGAAATTTGTTAAGATTTCTGAGCTTGAATTTGGTGAAGATGGACTCCAAAGATCCAAAGCAGGTGGCTATTGTCACGGGATCCAATACAAGAATTGGAAGGTAACACACTTGTGCTTTGACTTCATTGCAAAAATCTCACAATGCCCTTGAGTTTCATTAAGTTCCCGAGGAAACGAGCAAGATGAGATTTCCTAAAACCCTTTGAACGGGTCTTGTGGGTTTGGTGAATTTTTTTGATGATTCATTCACAAATTTTGGCCTGGAAGTTGAGATTGGAGTAGGTTTAGAAGTTTGTATTGTTGCTGTTGATGAGATTCTCTTGTAAGGGAGGGAATCGTTGGTGAGTGCGAAGGCTTGTGAGAAAAGTCAAATTGTTTGGGAATTTTTTGGCTGTTTAAGGATGCGTTTGCTAGAAATTGTATTCAGATTTTGTGGTTGTTGATTTTTACAACAGAGAGACCGCTGATTTGCTTGCCAAAGATGGCATGAAATTGTTCATGGCATGTCGCAGCGTTGACGAAGGCCATGTTGCTGCGTCTTACATTTCTGAGGTGAGTACAATGTTGAGTTCCCTTGTTGCCATCATTTTCTTCTAAAATATATTAAAAAAATGTTACAAGTGTATCACTATGAATTAAGGTATATTTATGGTTGGTATTCCTAGTAGTGTTAGCGAGAGTGGGAATGAATTCACTTATTCCTTTGGAATTGACTAACTTTGATTAAAAAAAATCACTCATAACATCAATTACAAACATACCTTAGTATGTGTGATTTGCGAGCTACTAACCATACTGCTTAGGTGTCTTTCTGCATACCAATGAATATGTTTGAGCTTATGAGTATCTACTAAACTAACAATAGTATTTAGTGTCATTGACACTAAATGTCAAGTATCATATATGTCAATATTTTGGTTAAGTATTGTAATGGTTTAGGGTAATAATTTTTACTACTATTGCAGAAACTATCAATCAAAAATAAAAAACTGGATTTGGATGACATTGTTTATCACTTTTAAAGTTTTGAACATGACATCATATACCATATGAAACTAAGTATAGTTTTTAACGTAGTGGTTCAGGCCTTTGCTCTTATAGCTACCTTCACTGATGGTGTTCAAGAATAGAGACACTCAATATATACCCCTGCTTCAATGTGTTCATTAAACGAGTCTCTGGCATTCATTGAATTTTGCAAGCTTATCCAAGAGCTGATCTGGAAGTCTTGTTACTGGATTTGGGTACCTTAAAATCTTTGCAAAAGTGTGCAGTTCACTTCAAATATTGACACCTACCGCTGAAGCTCCTGGTAAGCTCCTTGAACCCTGCAATTGGATTTAATTGAAATGTATATGTCAAGGTTTTGCATCTGCTTGGATATAGCTACTTCTGTGCATTTCGTGGGCCAATTTTATTAGTGATTGATTTGCTCCTCTGAACTGTAGATTAACAATGCTCGCCGCATTTATTCTGAAACTCCCTGTACACAACTGAAGGTGTTGGTGGAAATAGTCAGGTATTATTCTCAGCATATCATGCTTATGCGATCATGGTTTAATTCATCAATGTCTTGATTGGGAAGGTCAATTTGATCAATCAATAGAACAAATTGTGATTGGGAATTCACTTCAAACCATGAATAATTAGGGGTTACTTGAATGCTGGTTTGACAAACATGCAACAGAGTTTCTGGAATTGCGTGCAGAAAGGCCGATTTTCCATGTTTTTTTCATTTCCGGGAATCCAGATTTGTTACACAGTACTCATGGCTCATGTCATATTAACATTCCCAAATCTATTGAGCTGAAGTGATTGTTGAAATGATCAAAACCCTGCAGGGGTAGAGAAAGAGTGAACACAAAGAACTGAGAGACTTGGGGGCGAAATGACTAAGGAATTTCTTCGGATATCGTTTCAAGAGTGTTGAGCTGAAATTTGATCTCTATGTATGAATTTCTTATACAATTTCTAAGTGGTAGGTTGTACACCATTGTCACTGTTGATAACAGTATTTGCATTCAAAGATCAGTGGCATAGACCCTTAGCTAAGTCATGGTCACACCACTTGCTAAGAAGTCCAACCTAGTCTGTTGGAAGAGATGACTTGTCGTTGATAGCAGGGGTCAATGTAGTGAACAGGATCAGGTCCGTAATGGTTTTTGTATCCTCTGCCTTAGAGACAATTTTGGACTCGTCTTTTTGTTTAGTCAATCTCTGACGTGATCGTCTGGTCATCTTTTGAAGGAGTTGTGACTTACTACAAAGAGTTTCTGGAGGCTCTGTTTGAGATCGTCAATGGCCAAGCCTCAGTGACAGGTACACCTTCTGTGCATTGAGTGTCTTCTATTCTGTTGCTGCCAAACAGTGTGTTACTCTTTTTTTTTTTACACTTGATAATGCTCGATTCATTACATTAGTTAGGATGTCAACAATATTTCTAAGCAGTGCTATTTCCATTGTGCCATTTTCACAATTGGTGATGCATCATAAATTACTATGAAAGTGGTTAGTTTTTTATTTATTTTTTCCACATTCAAATGTTTGTGTTGTGTCAGCTGGAGGTGCCATTATTGTTTACTAGTGCAATAAGGGTCTCACTGTGGGAAATTTGTTGCAACAATCAGCCACATTGCACATGTGTGAAGGTCCTTTTTGAACCTCCTCTCTTGTATATCTTGCTTCAATCAGCTTCAATAGGGAATTAGATTTTATTTTGAGTGCAAAAGTCAATCTCTCCTTGGACTCATTCCTTGAGCTTTATGTTTTCTGTCATCTAAGGACTGCCCTACATATCAGACTGTTCTGATTTTGAAAGCGGACGGGACTAAGCAGAAGTGATATTTTTGAGTTGTTTTTTGTCACAATATTGGGAGCTTGGGAAGTCATTCTCTTTACAGAATCAAATAAAGCATAAGGTGGTTCTCACCTCTGGCTATCAAGTCTATTAGTGGAATGGTTCCACTATGGTGAATTTCTTGTGTGTTCTTTTGTATGAATGGGATAGAGTATAAACTATTTCAGTGTCTTTGAAAGCTTCAGGAAGTGCAATTCCAAAACGGGCTCCAACTATGCTGTGCATAGAAGTAGCAAATGTGAATTTTCCATGTGCCTTCATTTCAGGAGCGAGGTGGACCACGCTCATCTTCTTTTTTAAGAGCTGAGCAATAATTGATGAAAAGCTTGAATAAGGAACTACATGCATGAAAATGGGCCGGGCCAGCTAGGAAACCTGTTAATTCCAAGTAGAAGATGACAGAAATTTAGTTGAAACTGACGAAGTTATGACAGAAGTTCTGTCAAAAAAGAGGTCGAATCTACTAGTTCCCATTGACAATACAGTTGACAAGATTCTGTTAATTCTTTGTCAATTAGGACACCCGAATCCTTGTAGTGACCGCTCAAAATGTGGGAGTCCCGTGCCACACTTGACAATCGTGGTGAGCAGCGGATCTCCCTTTCCTTCGCTCGTGGCAGGCTATGCATGTCTTGCTGCATTTTGGCGGATGCCGACGCGGGCGCCTTGCTGCCAGAAGCTCCATCAGCGGGGTCTGGACGTCTATCCGTCATTGTTGCACTCTAACCACAGCAGAAGTCGTAGGGCGTTGCTAACTTCCTCGCTAAATCCGGAAGGGTGTCCCTCCGGGATTCGATTTTGCCACCCAAGAATATGTGTAGTGTGGTAACGGAAGAGAAACCGTAATCCTTTAGGCGTGTCGTTCCTGTGCAGTCCCTTCCTCACAACTTTCTTGAGGAGGGCACGCTTATCCAGCAGTCTGAGAATGCGCTGAGTTTGGCTGCTGGAAGCACTATTTCAGTTGTCCACTGCTTTATAGCTTGTCGACTTGCTGCTAAATGAGACATGCTATTGTGTGGGTTGGACATGATCAGGGATATCACTCGACAACGGAGGTGGTGAACAACGACTTCTAAGCCATGTACTTGAAGTCCCACGTTGCTGGAAATGCACAAGAGGCAAGGACTGATGGCAGCTCGGAAGGAGCACTACTGTATACACGGAATTCACGGTAAGCAGTTACTGGGTACTATGTGAATCTCCAGTGATGTCTACAGTGACCTCTACGTAGAAGCTAGCAGTACAAGACTGTTGTTATTTTGACTGACTATTGAGAAGGATCGTGATGTGCTGCTGCCCTTGCATCGCTGTGACTGACGAGCTCTGGATTTGCAATTCAGAGGCGGTACTAACTTCGTTTCTGGATTGTGCAGAAGGAATCGGTGTATACTAAAAGGTGGGAGTGGCGGACCAGCTGAAAGACAGGGCATTACACTAACCTCGAGTACTAGCACTATGTCACGAAATGGAGTTTGATGAGAATACGGAAATGAAAAATTACAACTTTTGAATGCTTTGAAGGAAGATTGAGGAGAAGATGTGAAGCAACAATGTGTTGACAGGCTGTGAAGAAGCAATTCTCGTGTCCTGTGCTTATGGACAGTCTTTGAACGCTTGCTTGTACACCAAACTTGCGGTTCAAGTTGTGCATTGATGTCAGGAGTCACAGAATTGAGATTTTTTAGCTTGCTTGCGTGAGTCACTCAAGCTTCCACCTGAATTGGTAGTTCCTGGAAGTAGTGATCAAAAAATTGCTTGCATTGCGCCGGCACATTCATTCACTCTTTGAATGCAGAGTAGGTGCTACTTTGTTTTTTATTTTGCTTCTACTGTCCCTTGTAATTGCGTTTAGAGGAGGCACAATATGAAATTCACGATTTAGGTGCAAAGTAGTAGGCCTTATCAAACTTCTAGCGGCCCTCCTTGCCTACAGCACAGGACGTGCTCAACCGCCGTTTCTGTCTGTTCGGACAGCAATAACACATCCGCATCCTTGAGTGGCATGTGGCAGACTTGTGTATGAATTCTGAATATTTTACGTGTTCCAAAGCACTGGTGAAGTGATTGGATGTTGTAAAAACAAGCTGCCCGTTTCCTCCCCTCCACGTCACCAGGAAACAAACAGCCCTTCACTACTGCCCTTGAAATGCATCTGCCCGGAACTGAAGACAGAATACACTTTTTTATTGCTGGGTCACATTAGAATTTTCTGCAAAACTCAACATGTTGCACATCAACTATTTTTCTCTAGCATATGGTAATTGTGAAGTAGTTGCTGCTAGCAGTAGTCGACTAAAAACCTCACTGCGCATTTCCAAAAAATTGGATGGATGAAATTTCAGGACTTTCCGTCCACTGCGACGTCGTGAATCTGTTCATCGTCCATTTTTTGCACTTCAGCGCGCTCCAGGGTTAAGCACCTAATTACTTAGGATACCAATTTTTATTTTTTAACGGGGTTAACTAGTATCCTTTATACCATGATTATGCAAATAGGTCTTGCTTCACATCTCTAATTTCTTAGACCATTATCACTTTGCATGAACTGCCATAGAGATTTCAAATTTTAAAAGTTCAAACTTTGTTTGTCAGGTGGGAAATACCATCTACCCATTTGCCCATCCACCAAGGGTGTGGACTTTATTAGGTTCCTCCACTACCTGAGCTTGGTATTTGTTTCACAACTACCTCTTAAATGCATCTCTTTGGGGTTTTTTCTCCATATTAGTAACTACTTAGTGGCTTTCTTGTTGCCACATATCACCATTCTTAATGTAACGATTGGCTTTGGATAGGATTGTGTGGATTTCTTTGTCATTCTTGAGCTTTAAACAAGTTTCTTGTCTACGAAAATGGCAAAGGTCGTGTGCATTTTTAGTATGTTTGTGGATGTTGTTCACTCACTGCACTTGCTTAACTCACTAATTGGATGCAGTTGAAGACACCTGTTACAACCTCACTAACATAATATTGGATTGTTGTGTGTTTTGGAACGGGTACAAGTGAGGCTGCACCTTCAGATTTTGAGTTCCATTTTTGGATTTTTTAAAAGAAGACAATTTTCAAGCTCCTATACTCTTTATTACTTTAATGTGCTTACTATAGATATTTGTAGTTTCTTATGGGTATTTGTACTTGATTCCATACAGGAGGTTGCATTAGTTTAAAAACAATATTGTTTCTACTCTATTGTATTTTCTATGATACCATTTTATATAATGCCTCTAAATAGTTTTGGTCATTTCTATTAAGATATGCCCAGGCTCTTGTTTGGTTATAGATTAAGTGGTGAAAAGTTGAGGCCCAATTTTGGGATGTTCAGTTTCAGTACCTTCTTCTTTATTCTAACCATACAAGAGTGGTGAGCTTCTGTCTTTACCTTTGATCTACTTAACCCCTAAAGGCCCATTGTCCCTTTGGGGGACAAATGGGATTTTGGGCAAGTACCTACGGGCTGAATTTTTGTTGTGATTTTTTGAAACTTTTTTTGAAGATAGAAAAACTGATAATCTTTTTGGGAATATAATTTTTTTCACAATTGGTGCCCGAGAACAACAATTATGACCAAATAAGCTCAAAACAGGGACGGGGGGCAGCTCGGGCAGCAAAATAAAATTTGCAAAAATTTGAACTTTTATTTTTTATATCTTTTTCTTACAGATTATATATTTGTTTGTCTAGAAAGCTTTGATTCATTTCATTTGTATTTGTTATGAAAAGATTATGGACATTCTTGTTTTTCAAGCAGTTAGAGCATCTTCTTGAAAAAATAACTTATAGGATTCATTTTTTAATGCAATTTTTCAAATTTTTCAAATTTTTATTTTTTACATGGTTAAGTTTATTTGCTAGAAAAATCTCACCATTGGAATTATTGCATTTTAATTCCATCTAAAAGATATGAATATTTCAGAGTTTCTTTCTATTTTGTACCTACTTCTACTTAACAATTTGTTTAAGAATGATAATTAAGTTTTTTTGAATTTTTTTTTCCTAGACTCTCAACTCAATTCTCCACTATAAAAATTTAAGGCTCAAAACTTTGTGGTACAAAATTTTAAGTTGAAAATGTTTAAAGTTAAAAAATCCAGTCTTATCATCTTCTGAAAAATTTGTTTTTTTCACTTTAATTGCAGATATCTTGCAATCTGTGCGGTCAAAAATTCTAAAAAAAATTCCACATATTTTTATACTAGTTAGGTGTAAGATCCTATGGTTAGATGTGTAAAAAAAATATTTTTCAAATATTTTTATTCTTTGCTATAGAAATGGCAATTTTGAATGTTTTTTGGCAGAAAAAAAGCAAGCCTGTAGGGGTTAACTATTGCCACGATTGCCTATGGCTTTTGTCCTTTTTAAGGTTTGTAAATTTCTACGCTCATGTGTAGGATTCACAGAACAGCTAGGCATAGGAGCTTGTAGCCTTAGGCTACAAAGACCCATTACCATCTCCCTCACCTGCTGTGCAATTTGTTAATCTTGCCATTGCAGAACAAGAGGTTGGATTCAATGACATTGTTATTCATTAGAAATTAGATTCTTTTTTGTCCATTGAAATCCTGACAGGCTGACATTGGAACCTCAATTGGACCTCTAGTGAAGAATTTTTGATTTTATGATGAATAAAAAAATAGGAATCTTAACAAGACTTAAAATACTAGTAAAGAAGGACTAGACTACCTATAATTAATAGATTAGCTTTGAAAAACAATAGCTAGAAAGAAGTTACAATGCAGATTTCAATGGGTCTGACCTTTTTTTTTGGTACCTTTGAATGTCTTATGTCTAAAAATGACCCATGTCTAAAAATTTGTTTTGAAAAATTGTAAAAATTGCATAAGAAATGAATCATATGAGTTATTTTTTCAAGAAGATGCTTAGATTGCCCGAAAAACAAAGATTGTTCATAACTTTTTCATCACAAATCAAAATTGAATGAATCAAAGCTTCATATGTAGAAAAAAATATAATACTTCAGGAAAAAAATTCAAGAAAATATATTTTGACTTTTTGTGATTTTTTTGTGTTGCCCATTGATCTCCAATTTTGGCTAATTGTGTCATAACTTTTGCTCCCGGGCCCCAATTGACATAAAAATTATATATCCACAAAGCTCTCACAAAATTACACAACTTCATAAAATTTCACTAAATTTCACTAAAATTTGAGTCAACAGGAACCTATCCGGACCCAAATTGTCACTAGAGGAGACAAATGGTCCTTTAGAGGTTAAACAAACATTCAACCAACTAATTTTAATTGGAATTGCAATTAATGACAACAACCAAATTCATAAATAATAAAAAGAATTAAAATCCAAAATAATTTACTATTGAATAGTAGATGAATAGGAAAAGGAATAAAAAGCCAAAAATCAATTCTAATTGAATAGTAAGATTGTCACCTAATAGTTTTTTAATCACCTACATTCCTTCCTAGAATATCCAACCTTCTTCTTCTTCTTTGGCAATTATAAAAGTAATTTTTTTCCTACTTAAGGAAACTATACATTGCCAGAGGTAGTAGCCCTAGAGCCTTTTTACCATTTTAATATGGTTAAACCATTCCAATGATAAGTTTTTTAACCTAAAACTTTCTTCTTCCTATTTATTTTTTATCTCTAAGAGTTCTTCCAAATGCACATATATTAAATATATTTAGATTATAGTTTTCTATTTATAATCCAAGTTATGGATTTGCTTAAGTTTTACTACAATTCTTTTAGATATGACTTTTCCAATCTGGATAAGTAAAAAGAATAATTTCTATGGGCCTATCTCCATTTGGTATATCAACCATAGAGATTTAATTTAATTTAAACTTGTAACAGGCAAAGACTTCTATGGTCTATAACATCATAGGAAGTTATTCAAATTATTTTGAATCAAGCTAGGAGTGACATTTGTATAAACCCACCTACCCACTATAGGTGGCGCCTAATTTAGTAATCACTCTAGTTATGTAGTGGGTGGTTATTACCCACATACATCTTTATTATCCATGGAGTGGTTTTTCTCCTACAGTTTGAGACTATATTAGCCTCTCATTCTTTTGTTATCACTCCTCTTTTGCTTGTGAGTGCGACAATTCACTGTCGTGTAAGTTTGGAGGATAATTTGAGTGCAACTCTTGGGCTTCCAGAGTGAAGGAGGAACGGCAAAGGTCTCTTGGCTTTGGAGTTTGTTTGGATTATATTGCCTTTTGTTACCTTGTGTACTGATTTAACTATGTTTTTCATTTGACTTATTGGATTTGTGATACAGATAGCAATTGGCTTCAGTTGTAAACACTTGTTGCATCCTCACTCACGCTATATTGGTTTGTTTTGTGTTTGAGACGGGTATAGGTGAGGCTAAGCCTTTGTGAGCCCTCAAGTTAGCACTTGGAGCTCTGGGTTTATTTTTCGCGATTTATTGTTAGTTTTTAGTATAAATTCATGCAAAATAGTATGAATTAGTAGTTGAGAGGAGTTTGGTAGAAGTCCCTACCAGATTAGTGAGAGATTGTCCTAAAATCATGGAAAGCACAAAATATTTTGCTTTACTATGTTTAGGTCTTAGTTTAGTGTCTTAGAGTCCATATTTATGTATTAGAGAGATGTGAGGATGTGAGAATTAGCCAGTTCTAGTGTCCTATCCATGTAAAACTCGACCTGTGAGCACATGTGACAGCCTGGCTGAATCATAAAGTCTATGTTCAGGTTTAGAAGTATCTAGATCCAATTCATGTAAAATTTGGACTAGTTATGTGAAAACCTACAAATGTTGAAGAATACGAACCAGAATGGAAAGTAGAAGGAGGGCGAGGTGATTGGAGCTTACAGAAAGGTGCTTTTAGGGTAAAAGCATGCCAAGAGGTCAACAGCGGTGCTAATCATCCACGACAAAACCCGGTACCAGATTAATTTCCCCCTCGGGCGGAAATTATTAAAGAACTGCTAAATTTAGCATCCTTATTGGAGGTTTGGTTTTGCCTTTAGCTTTTGGTCACTTCCTAGAAGATTGCCCAAAAGTTTTGAGATTTTACAAAACTCCACGATGACTCCATGGAAAGTCAACCGTCTTTGAAACTGATGGTAAATTCATAGAAATTACCCAGAATGCGGTAAAATCTCACTAAAAATTAGATTAGAGTTTTATATATAAAATAAGCGACCAGTCAAGTTTGAGGGCTTTCCGATAGTCAGAATTACCAGAATCGACAACGACATTGAATTTAACAAGAATTTACAACATGACGGCGGGTTGACCGGCGAACCAGGAGCTAACAGTGTCCGAATGTCGCGAACAAGGAATGTTTTCTTACTCTCACAAACCTTCCAGGCAACTCTGGCTAGTCAGTTTCCTCGGAAAAAGCAAATTCCATAAACCGGGATTTTGACTTTTCTTTGAAGTTACGTGAGTGGTTTTTACACATATTTACAGCCTGGAAGTGGGGGGTAGAGGGTCCCTTAGACTAATCGGGGTCTTCTGAACGCAATGGCGCAATCGAATTTCAATTTGGAGTTGTTCTCAAGAAGATAGGAAGAGTTCAGCCGTAGCGTTGACTTTTTTAGAGTAATTAGCGGTAATTCAAAGTTATTTCACAAAATATCTTGGTGAAAGTCGAAGATTGGATTTAGTTAAGATTTCAAATCTTTCCTTTAAAAGCCAATTTAGATTAAATTAAGAATATTTGGAAATATCCTAGGGTTGTTTGCAAAATATCTCAAAGTCAAAATAGTTAAATTCCTAAATATCTTTGGGAAAAATCTTAGATTTTATTTGGACCAGATTTCCTTTCTAATTAAGGCTTGTTCTAGAAAATTCTAAAGATTAAACAAAGATTATTTTGGAAATATCTTAGGGTAGTTTAGAATTTAGTTTAGGTTAGTTTTTGAGTAAGAAGACTAAATATCTCATGGTAAATTAAGTGGTGGGGCCTTCTAGCAAGTATATAAGGCCTCCCCACGAAGTTTGTCGTACCCCATTTTGTTCATTATCTGCCTACCGACATTCTGTCGGAGTACAGACACTATTTCTTTGTTCCATTTGCTTACCAGCTTTGTCGGAAGCAATTAAGCTAGACCAAATTTTGGTCATCTTTGCTCATTTCCGTTCTCGTTGCTTTCTTTAGTGGAGGATTTGGTTAAGGACTCAGGGTTTCCTTTCAACCTTCACAACCACACTAAGTTCACACTTTTTGGGAGGTTTCATCCTCCAAACTTGCATACCTTTGCGTACTAATTTTGTGTTTTATAACAGCTATTGAGCTAGAATTCTTAAAGCGGTGAAGCTAGTCTTTACCAAAAGATTCTAACACTCAAACCATTGACCAAACTTCGTTGTATAACAAAGTTTGGTGTGACTTAATCTTTAATGTTCGGTTCAAACACTTTCATGTGTACCTTCTTTAAGAATTAAACCCATTTGATACCTTGAGAGTTATTTTAGTCCTTAATGTTCAGTTCAAACACTTTCATGTGTACCTCCTTTAAGAATTAAAACATTCCTACAGCCACTTGAAACCCTTCTTAGCAAGTTTTAGCTTGGGGTCACTCCCATACGGCGAAGCTTTGATCTTTTACCTTCTAAGGGAAAAGTTTGGGAAATACCCTTGGATGTTGGGCTACTTAAGCCAAGATATCACGTCAAGTGGTTCCCTTTCTTTCCGCCGAAAAACACTCACGTTGCCTTCACTGCTTCCATTGCCAAAGTGGTGAAATTTTTCAATAGTTTAGTCTTTATTATAGTTAGCTTTTGCTTGCCTTCGTTTGGTTATTGTTGTTTTAGTATAATTCGCTTGTGTAGTTTATTCCAAAAAATCCAAAAATATCACCTAGATTAGTTATTGCTTAGTGAAGTTCAACCCCAAACCTTTAGTTTAGCTTGCTTTGTTGGTTATCATTCCAAAAAAACCCAAGAAAATCCTAGTCTAGCTTTGTTTGCTTAATTTATCTCAAAAACCTCAAAACCATCTATGCAATTTAGTTGAATCTTTTAGTTATTATAGAATTAGTTAGTTTACTTAAAATTAGTTAGTTTGTGTTCCTTTTAGTTAGATCACACAAGACCAGCAGTCCAGCAGTTGGATCACACAAGACCAGCAGTCCAGCAGTAGGTCAAAACAAGACCAGAATTCAGCAGTAGATCAAACAAGACCAGCAGCCGGGGGAGTAGGCCACGTGTCAGCTCGGGAGAGCCCCTGGGAAGCCCTTGGGAAGCCCTAGGAAGCCTCTGGGAGCCTCGGAGAGGTAGCTACGGTTCTGGGAGGTCGCTAACGAGCTCTGGGAAAGTCGCTACGGGCTCTGGGAGGGTCGCTGGTTCACATCCAGGGAGTCCAGGGACTTGGAATTCAACTCGTGTTGGAAAACTCACACATTTTGAGAAACTCTCATTGACAAAAATCAAAACAAAAAGGTTAGGCCGTTGCTCGCCACACCAACCCACTTTTGATTTTTTCTCTCAAAATTTGGTTTGTCACAACTTAAAGTTCAAACTCACGTACAATCACACATCCGCAACTCTCAAACTCCATAGCCATTTCGAATGACAAACAAACTCGAAGAAAACCACAATTAAAGAAGACGAAGTGGCGGCTTGGGAATAATTAGATTAAAAAACTAATTTTCCTAAAGAATCTAACTATTCACGTTGGCTTGATGTTTTGTTTTTCACTATTCATGTTGGATTTGGTGTAGTTTTTTTATTGTTTTCTATTCATTTTGTTTTGTTTTGTTGTGCTTTTACTATTCATTTTAGATTTGTTTTGGTTTTTATTCCGTTACTATTCATTCACTATTCATTCGGGACAAATTGTTTTTGTTATTATTCTTTCTTTACTATTCATTCACTATTCATTTAGAATAGTTCTTTGGTTCTATTCCTTTTACTATTGAAGAATTTGGTTTTTTCTATCAATTAGTATTTTTGGAAGGAATTAGTTGGTCTTGTTGACTTGGATTTTTGTTTTATTGGCCTAATAAGCCAAATAGGAAAAGACAAAAAGTCAACAAAAACAATAGATTAATCCAACAAAAATCATAAACTAATGAATGACAAATAAAATTGACTATTCATTGGAATATTATTAGTTTGGAGGATATTAATCTTTTAAAATTAATTCTTAAATTAAAGCAAATATTCAAGGTGTTTAGAAATAGGGCCTTGAAGTTATTTTAATTCAAAGAGTTATCAACTAAAACCCATTAGAAGTTTAACGTAAATTCCTAAAGTCAAAGGAATTAAGTTAAATACTTAGACTAACCCAATTATTGTAGGAAATCAGTTAAAAGAATGTAGGGAAAGGATTTTTCCACATTTTGACACTAAACTTTCATCAACAGACGGAGTATCCATGATGGAGGACGAGGGTTATCTTGAGACCATTATGCTAGTACTCTGCGATGACGGGACCATGGATCCAGAGGTATGTTAATTTTACCCTTTTCTTTTGCTTTGTTTTTGTTTTCAAATTAAAGTTAGAATCTTTGTTGTTAGAAGTTAGTTTTTAGATTAGAATTTAGAATTATAGATTAGATTTAGAAAGTTAGAGGTTATAAAACCAAATCATACTTGAAATTTAACCCAATACCAAAATTTACTAATAATTAACCATAACCATACAATTGGATAATAATCTAGGAATTTCATCCAAAAGAATCTTTAAAGAATCTTTTTAGGTAGGAATCAAACAAGAAATCTATAGAGATTCCAAAGTCCCTTTTTACTTTTGAAAATACTTTATTTTTGAAGGATAAAAGGTTGGATGAAGTTTGAGACCAATTCTGGATGAAAAACATCCAATTAGGTCAAAATTCCGATTAGTCTTAAAAATCCGTAACTTAAAGGAACTAATAACTTAACCTTAGAATTTAGAATTATTTTGGATCAGTTTGCTATTTTAGATTAGTGGATGAAGGTTAGCACAACTAAGGGGCCAAACGTACCTCGTGGTAACTTTTGCTAGGAATCTTGGAATCTAGTTTTCTTCACCATTCTGGGAAGAAAAAATTATATTCTAAAAGGCTACTTAGATGCAATTTTAGTTAGATTAGATTTTGTTTTCTTTCTTTGTTTTTTACCTAACCATAACGTTTATTAATTAACCCATAAGTTTTAGTTAGAATTAGTGGAATTTTACAGGATTACTAGTCACAAAAAGTGTCCATTGCTTGGAAGGCGAACACTTACTTAGGAACCACCCAATTAGGAGTAAAATCTCCAACGAAACTGCCGCTAGAGCCCGTGTGTAACTTTCTGACTCAAAGGTGGAGTTAGAAACACTCACAGCCTTCAAATCCGACTTTTCCAATTTGGAATTCATAGAACAATTTACTATCAAGCATATGGATTTCTATTTGATTTCCTTCAATCTTACTTTGCTTGATGTTATGAATAGACATGGATGGGTTGTGACATTTTTATCTTTTATGTATAGTCTCAAGACTCATATATACCCAATATAGCTTTTTTGGTGACACTGATTGTACAAAAACCTAAAGTATGACATGATGTAAAACACTGTGATTCCTCAGTTAGCAGAGAATTAGGTTTTGATAAGAGTGAAGCCCTATTTAGGGATGTTTTAGTCTTAATCTCTTCTTCTTCTTTTTCTTCTTCTTTGGCAAGTTTGAAAGACGATTTTATACCAAGATTTGGATTTTAATCTTCTACCAAAGAAATAGTTTCAATCCTATGGATGTGGCATGATCATCTTCCTCAAATGTTTAATTTCCATAGTCATATAGGTTGTCCCATTACTTAATCAAGATTCACGCAATGATGATAGGATATATATTTTTTAATATTTTTTATGTGGTGCAATAAAATACCTAAAGGCTCTAGTTGAGAGTTTTTAACAAGGTGGATAGGGAAAAGAAACCTCTGTGGACCATATGTATACTAATGGATCTTCCATAAAGTTTTTTAATTGATTTAATTAGAGGCATAAACAATTTCATGGCCTATTTTGGTTTTAAAGAAACCACCATGGAAGCTTTTAACTCACTGGAAGGACTCTAGAAAAGTTCCAAGGCGTGATTTTAGCTTTGGTGGGACCTCCACCTAACGTGAGAAACAAGTCTAAAAATGACCTAGATGGTGCAACCACCCACCCACCCATGATGGGTGGCGCCTTTTTTCAAATCAACCCAATTAGGGTTTCTTCCCTCCAATAGTAGTGTATATAATGGCCATCACTTGGCTATGTCCCACATCTTTGGCTGTAGTGATGCATTCGTGTAAAATTGTGTGAGATTAGTGTGGGCAATGCTTGGGCTTCAACCATGCTACGGGAATGGCAAAGGTCTCTTGCCTTTGTGATTAGATTGATTGTAAAGTACTTGGATGTGACGATTTGTGCTTTAATTTGCTTTCTACATTGTGACCTAGCTTTGTATAAATTTCCTTTGCAAGATGTTTTGGATTTGTGACATAGATAGCAATTGGTGGCAGCTGCAGACACTTGTTACAACCTCACTAACATAACATTAGGTTGTTGTGTGTATAGGGACGGGTACAGGTGAGGCTGCGCCTTCAAATCCGATTTTTCCAAATTGGAACTTACGACTTATTTCAAGCACATGGATTTACTTTCATTTTATTGTGGTTGTGCAATGTTGAATAGAGACATAATGGAATTATTGCACTTACAAGCATAGTTTCAGGACTTTGGCTATTTAATTTGTGATGTTTTGGTGATATTGACAAAAAATTGATGTGATATAAAGTATTGTTTTGCTAAGTTTGCAACAAAGTTAGGTTGTGAAAAGTGAAGCCCTATTAAAGGGTGTTTAGTCTCAGTCTCTTTTTTAGCCTTTGAACATTTTTAGTTCATAAATTAGGAAAAACATCCTATAGCTAATGCATGTATAGTTATTCTTTTGACCTTATATTCAATGTTAAAAATTTTCAAATCCTTTTTGTGACATTACAAAATTTATTGACATTGAATTGCCTTAGATATTTTTATTTTATTTTATTGCAGCCTCCCTATCTTTTTCAATTGGAGTTTTTGTATATAAAGAAAGAATCTCCACTTTGATTTTTATTATTTATTCCTCATATACACAATAATAATTTTAAACCCAAATACATGGGCTATTTTGTATATGACTATGCCATATAACCCCAACACATTCACTATGTGATGTGATCTACCTAGCAATATTTGGGTCCTAAAATATACAGTAGCTTTTTTGGTGGATGCAACTACCCACCCACTAAAGGTGTTTGGTCTATTGAATTAATGTCCACAACCTGTGAGTCAATAAATTAGCTTGGTATGAACCTCCAATTTGTCACTTGGAACTCACAGTTTACTTTTTTTCATTTTTACGAGTTCAAGTATAGTTTTATATACAAAAAGCCTCAAAAAGAGTGTAAAACCAAAATAAGTATGTCATGTACCAATATAGCACTTGGTCCCTTATAGATTGTTTTTTTCCAAATAAATCCCACTTCTACTTGTACACAGGTTAAAACATGAAAATATAGGTAAATAACAATATTAGGGCTAACCTGGCCCAAACAGCCCAAACCTACGATACATGTGACGTTTTATGGCTAAAATTGGTCCAAGAAAACATCTTTGAGGTCCTAAGTCCATTCCCAAAAATAGATTTCATTTTCCCCCATAGTATTGAAGAAATAGTAGAAACCCCAATTGTTGGCTTACAAAAGTTACAAACTCAAGATGGACCCATAAGAGGAATCTACGGGTGGAGTATTGTATTCTAGGGTGGAAATCACATTTGGGGCTCAATGACGAAATGGGTTTGCCGAAATTTCCTTGCATGTGAAAGATTATTTAGTTGTTGGAATTAAAAGAAAAAGACAGAATTTGATTCTCCTTTGAACTTTGTGCAGAGTAAAAATATGAGCTTGCACATCCTTTGTGGAATTCCATGAAAGGTTCCTTAAAAAATTTCAGAATATTTTGATTTACAAAAGATGCCCTTCCGGACCGTCAACCGCCAAAATCAACAATGGGAAATTCCTAGAAATTATCCAAGTTGCGATAAAATCTCACTAAAAATTAGAATAGCTTTTTTTATGCTAATAAGATGTTCCGCCAAGTTTCAAGACATTCCGATAGCCAGAAGTGCCCGAACTGGCGAGATTCCTCGACAATTGGCGAAATTGAAGTTTACAATGGAGTTGACTTGCATACCGGGAGCATACGAAATTGGAATGAGGTCAAAGCTAGGTTTTTTCTTACTCCCCCATACCTACTAAAGAACCTACGCTAGTTACTTTTCTCAGAAAAGTCAAACTCCAAGATTTGAGTTTTTACCTCGTTTTGGTGTTCAGTTAGCGATAGGTTATGTTGAGTTTTTTGGAGTTTGATTACGGATGAGAAATTTTGAAAGACTAAAAATGGCCTTCTGAAGCCAATGGCGCAATCGATTTTCAATTTGGAGTTAATCTCCAAAAGTTAGGAGTTTAGACCAACGTAGAAAGTCAAAATTGATTATTTAAGATGAAAATCTTAAATGATAAGATTACTACACTAAAAAGGGTATTTAGTGTTGGCAACACTATTTGCGAACCATGACACTAAATATCATTAAGCCTACTAAAGTAAGTAACATTAAATGTAATTTCTAACATTAAATATACTCTATGGTAAATCTGAAAATGTTTACATTTAGTGTTAGAACTTATTAAAGGAAGGTAGAAGGGAACAAAAGGCGAAGGCGACGCATTGAAGTTTAGCATTACACTAATCGTCCTAAAATTGACATTTAGTGTGGGGTCAAGTAGGGTGGTAATTACACTAAATGTAATCCAACACTAAACACCCTTTTTAGTGTACTTAGAAAAAGAAAGGGGGTGAGTGCCCTTGGAAATGTATATAAAGGGGCTCATTTCCCTCTTACAAACACCCCTTATAGCCATATTTTGGCTCATTTTATACATTTGGGTTCATTCAGTTTGATTTTGGCTGTTTTAGGCCATGTTGCCAATAGCGTGTGTTTTTAGAGCATTTTAGCTTCATTGTTGGTGTTTTTGAAGCTTTTTTTGAAAGACATTGGGATCCTTTTAAAGTTGCTCTTACTTGCCTTGTTGTAATTGTTGTATGTTTTGTTGGTGATTGTTGATATTTGTACTAATTCTAGAACATACCCCCCGTTGTATTTTGGTGATCCCGCTTAGGGGGGCCTCTAGTGTTTGATTTTGGAATGTGTTACATTACCATACTTGTTCTTACAATTGGTTGTTCATCTAGCTTGTACTAACTTTTATACTAACAAATGTTGTAGTTTGGTGTTTGTACTAACTCCCCTATTTTAACATGTTTGTGCGGAGTGTTGAAGTAAACTTTGTTTAGAAATGAATAGAGTGGCAGTAGGATTAGACAAGACGGCGAAGCCTTGACTTTGAGAGATTTAGAAAAACTAAAATTTTAGAGTATTTTAGAATCAATAGCAAAGCTTTGACTTTGAGAGATTTTAGAAATGCTAGATTTTTAGAGATTTTTAGAAACAACGGCAAAGCTTTTACTTTAGAGTTCTAGGAAATCCCCATTAAAATAAAGCATCCCAATCTCACTAAGTTTAATTTTCAAAACGTTGTTTTGAAAAAACCAAGTTTAATGTTCAAGATTTAGAAACAATCCCAATTAGCCCAATAGTTTTGGAATAAAATAACTCTTGGAAGGTAAACCATCAAGCATTAAAAATTAGAAATTAAATTTCCAAGAGTCCTTTTCTTCTTTCCAAGGCTCCAAAAATTATTAGACAAATTAATTGGAAGGAAGTCCCAAGTGTTTTGTAAAACTCCAGAAGTCCAAAAAAATAGGCAAGGCCGAGCGGCCAAGGCCTGGATTGCAAGGCTTGAGTCCCTGTGTATCGCTACGGGGGACGGGTTTGGCCAATTGCAACAGCAACAAGGGAAGTTCGTAGTCGCAACAAGGGGAACCCATAGCCGCAGGAGAAGGAGAGTCCAGCGTACCAAAATCAAGCTTGATGTACCGAAAATCAAGCCTAGTTGTATTGGATTTAAGCCTGACTGTATTGGATTTAAGCTTGGCTATGTTGGATTTGAACTTAGGCATCTTGGATTCAAAATTGGGTATTTTTGATATGATGGTTGCTTTAAAAAATCCTCAAAAGACTTTGACAAAAAAATATTAACATCTAAAAGTAGGATAAGACGTTAGGAATCTCTCATTTAGTAACGTTTTCATTGCCAAAAAAAAGTCCACCACATAGGAATAAGATAAGATAAGCTTAGAACCTCTCATAGAACTCTCAAACCTTTCAAAACTCAATAGAATGGAATGCAAATGAAGTAGAGAGAAGTGGTAGTTCAATTAGAAGTTCAAAAAAATTTAGAAATCAAGATTAGGTGGAAATTCTTGGGAGCTACTTTGAACCATTAGAATTTAGATAAAATAATAATTGATTTGAAAAGCCGATAGAAAGTCAATTATTGTATTTATAGGCCAAGTCAACCTTTGAAGTATAAATTATTGTATTAGAATAGTGTTAGAAGAAAAAGAAAGATTAAGAAAAAAGAAAAGAAAAAAGTTCAAGAAATTGGCAACTTGTATTAAAACTCCTTCTTTAAGCGGTGAGCGCAATTCAATAAGGGTTCTAACCATGGCAAACGATGGAGAATTTGAAAGAGTATACAACTACCTCAACAACAATACCAATTCTAAAATAAGTTCCTAATTATAAACCCTCTGTTTCAAATTATCAAAATTAGATGTTTAGAAGTAGGGCCGAACTACGTTTAGAGTAGGATTATTTCAAGAATCAGATAGAGAATGTTATAGAACTTAGTTAGAGGTTTCCAAAATTGTATTACACTTAGAATTTGGAATTAAATTGAAGGAGATATTAGCGAATGAAGTTTAGAGGTTATATTGGATGAAAATTAGTACATTTCATCCAAGAGGAAGAAGAATAGAAACTTAGGTAGAGATATAAATTTAAAAGTTAGAAGTGAAACAAAAACTAGAATTCAAATTATAGGTTAGTAGAAAATCACAGATGAAGTTAGAAGTACCGATTAGCGGTTAAATTTCATCCACTTGTAACTCTCACTAGGAGTTAATTTTAGACACTATAAGAAACCAAATAAAAATATAAAAAAATATAAAAATTGATAGTAGAAGTCCCGTGCTTTAGGAATAAAGTAGAAAGTAAAATAAAATCTTTTGAATGACATCTAAATAGAACATATAGGAGTCTAAAACTCTTCCAAACTCTAAGAAATACTTCAAACTCCAATAATTAGAGAGGGATGAAGTTTGATATAGGGAATGGATGAAGATACCTAAAAATCATTCATAAAAGTTTAGTCTTGGAATTCAAATAGGATATTGTAGCATAAAGCTAGGGTTAAAAACTCGTGGTCAATCGAAATAATTTAAGTACCAAAAGAAGTGGATGAAATTTGGATAGTTTCTTAGAGGCTTCAAACTTCATCCGGTCATAACTTCTTGTAGGAATCTCCAAATCTTACAAGACTTAAGTTTTTTGAAATGGCATGAGCTAAACTACAAATAAGATAGGCTAAATTTAGACTATAGATGCTTTCATTAGAAAACCACAGCGACTTGAGGATATACTGATAAATTGAATTAATATTTGCACTTAAGATAGGTTGTCGTGATTTCTTTATCTTTGAGAACTTAGAAAAAGATCCATTGCTTAGAAGGCACAATGGACCAATGTTAGACACCCATAGCATATAGAACTTTGATTCTTAGAACCTGGTTGTACACGCGTATTTACCGAGGGTGGATAAATAAGCGCTCACACTTCACTACAAGAGAAAGGGGTGTTTTAAGTAGTGTCCTAGACATCACGTCTTTTAAGTAACATCTTTTAAGTAAGTTTTTAAGTAAAATTTTACTAAAAAGATTGTCTTTTTAGTAAAATTTTACTTAAAAACTTACTTAAAAGACGTTACTTAAAAGACGTGATGTCTAGGATACTACTTAAAACATCCCTTTTTCTTGTAGTGCTTGGCCACCACTTTATGGCCATTCACACGAACTTTCCCTCTCAAATTTAAATTAATGAACATCTTCACAAAGACGTTTGAGTTTAATAGCGTTGTGATTTCTTGTGGGAGACTCTTCAACTTCTAGTGCTTGCACTTCACGGAAATGGCAAAGGTCTTTGGGTTGTCTACACTTTGCTTTGGTTGTTGATGAACTTACTCTTTTTACTCAAAACTCACTGATTTGCAATGTTTTGCTCTTTTTCTTGTTTTTTGTAGACCTGTGACATAGATAGCAATTGGCTTTTGATGAAGAAACCTCGTGCATCCTTACTAATTTCACATTGGTTTGTATTGTGTTGTATTTTGGGACGGGCACAGGTGAGGCAGGGCCTTCAGGTTTACAAGTTCCTTCACTGATTTACATGGAGCTAGTTTTTTCTAAAGACAATGGGACATCTGGTCATTTTTTCCATATCTAATCACATAGACTTTTTGATGTACAACTTTGGGAAGACATACATTAGTTTATTATACCAAATTTCTATAAGTGTCACACCTTGACCTTATTTGATTTTGCTTGAGATTAGTATAATCTATTCTATATTCTATTTCACAAATGTACTACTTTGATTCTATTCTGGCAATAAGTTAGGTTTTGTAAAGTTGAGGCCCTGTTTCAGGGATGTTCAGTCTTAGTCTCTTCTTCTTCTTCAGCAATAGTATAGCATATGATCCCCAAATTAGGGTTTGTATCCCAAATTTAGGTTGCTATACATTTTATATTTTATATTGCTATATGAAGTTGCCTTTAAACCTATTTTGCCATTTTTTGCCTTATTATTAGTGGTATACCACTATAAGTTTATAAAAGTATTTTATAAATTTATTTATTTTGTTCACAAACATATCTCATGTTGGTATATAAATTATCCCAAGTTTTTGTAGCACATACACCTCTATATAATTAGTTGTAAGAAAATGATTATTTTCAAACATCTTAGCTAAGGTATCTCATAGGGTGAATTTTCCTTATTAGATTTAATATAAATCTATGTGGATCCTCTTCTAAAGCCCTTTCCAAGTTAGATTAGACTTGTAGTAATTCTGTGACCCAATTTTTACTAATTGGTAGTGACTTCATGGAATTTTCAAATTGATTTGAATTAGGCGGGAATGGTACCAGAGACCACCCACCCACCCACTATGGGTGGAGCCTAAAATTAAATCATTCCAAATCATGAGGTTGGTAGTAAGTGCACACATACCTCATTATTGCCCAGTTAGGGTTTTCCCTCCCATAGTTTGAACGTATATGGGCCTTCCCTCGCCATTGCTTCACATCTTTTTGGTTGTGGCTGTGGCGGTTCACTGTGGTTTTGAGTTTGAGGACATTTTTGAGGAAATTTGTGTGCAACTCTTAGGCTTCCATCTTCAAGTGGGAATGGCAAAGGTCACTAGCTATTTGGAGTGTTTTGGGATTTTGTTGCAATTTGCTTATTGTTGTTACCTTGTGATTTAGTTCCATTGGTTCTCAATTTATTGATTTGCTGGATTTGTGACATAGATAGCAATTGGCTTGCAGCTGAAGACACCTCGTGCATCCTCACTGACTTCACATTTGTTTGTGTTGTGTTTGGGATGGGCACAGGTGAGGCTGAGCCTTCAAATCCGACTTTTCTAAACTTGGAATACATGGAACGCTTTATTTTCTTACACATGGACTTCTATGAGGATTTTATCTCTTACATAGTTCTTACTTATGGTTATACTGGAATAGAATGATGCACTTGTCACTTCTTTGCTCTTGCAAATGAAGATTTTTAAGTATCTATTTGATACTCATTGTCATGCCCTTGGAATTATGGAATTATTGTCCATGGCTTTCTTATGTACTGTGATAGTCCAGTGAAGCTTATAGATAAGTTTTGACTAAAGTAAAGCCCTGTTTCAGGGGTGTTTCAATCTTAGTCCCTTCTTTGTTTCACAAACCACACAGAGGTGGTGAGCCTCTGTCTCTACTTTAGAAATACTTATTCTTTATGCTACAACTGGAACTTATTTTTTCCTGTTTCACTAAAATAGTTTGATATGTCTTGATCTGCATATAGGATGCAAGAACCGGATGGTCACCTGACCTAACTGCCTTGGGCTACAACGAGCCATTACCGGCTCCGTCCCCAGCAGTGCAGTCTGTCTTAAGCACGATCGGCGACAAGGAGATCCACGATTTCGTCCAATCGACTGATAATGCGGCACTTTTGGATCAGGATGACGACGGTGAGCATGCTCCGTTGTTCCTAACGACGTTGGATCTGTCCCACTGGACTGCGGTGATGATTGCTGCAATTAACGTCAAGGAGAAAGGGCTGGAAAGGCTCAAGGAGGCCCACCAAGCGCTGGTCCCTTTACTGGAACGTGATGAGCTCGAATTTATTGAGGCTGCTGGAAACACGAGGCGCGTCGAAGCAGCCCTGAGAGCGGACAACCCGCATGAGGAGTGGGCGGACAACCCGCCTGCAACCGATCTCTCACTGCCTGGGCCAACTGAGACGAGTGGTCTGCATCCACTTTTGGGCAAAATCAATATCGCACCTGCACACAAGGCAGCTATAGAAGATCTGTCAGAATCCATTAGCACCACGCAATCTGAGATGGAATTGTCGACACTCGACACAGTGGGTAAGGGTCCCGCCATCCCATTTCTACCTCCTCGTACTGTTGAGGAACAATTGGCAGCCCGTGGTCATCGTACCTGGTGCTTGCCCAATATTAATCTCCTTGCTCCTATTACTGTCCACATGTGGAAACTATGGGCAGATTTATCAGAGCATGAGGTTAAAATCTGTGAGGAGAAATCTTTGAGTTGCACTGGACTTCTTGAGAAGCCTACTGAACTGATCAATGCACTTCCAATTGCAATATATGACCACCATAAGTGCACAACTACTTCTATCAATATCCACACCAAGTTGGATGTACTCACCTGTGCTCCTAGAAGCCCCAAGTACACTTCCCAACTGTGGAATTGCAAGAGACCTTATATAAGGTGCAAATGCAGTCAAAATGCTAAATCTGGCTATAAAGGCAATATGTTGTGGATTGATCACAGTGTGTGGTTTATGATCAACAACTTGCCAAAAATTTTCCCTGACAGTTCTTATCCATCTCTTCCATCCAAGTACGGTGCTTTTCTAACTTGGATGAAGGGTGCTGCTAAGATTGCAGTCAAACAACAGATCACTTTTATAGCTGTGCGTAAACTTATGGATACAACGGCACTAGAGTTTGCGACTGATCCTTCTCAGAAGTTGCTCGCTAAACATTATGAAGCCCCGGGTGCAAGGAAGGTCGAACGCTTGTTCAAGCCGGCCTCGTTTTCAATCGACGTTGCTCCTACACCTCCGCAGAAGAAGCGGCGCATCAATATGAATGTGTCTGCTCCTGAAGTGCAGAATGCCCAGAACCAGAGAACTCCTCCAATATACCATAATCGAAATGGTGGACGTAATGGGGGCAGATCTGGCGGAGGGCGTGGCAATTACAACAGAAACTATAAATCGCCTGGCGGTTTTCAATTCTTCGGCAACAACCCGCGTATAGAAGAAGTTTCTCCAGCTGCCTCTGCACGTTCTGAGTACCAGCGCTCCGACCATACTCCAGCAGGAACAAGCTCTGGAATATCACGCCCCAAAGGGAGAATCCTTAATTGGGACAACGTGTAATGCTTGAGAAGTTATACAGTTGGTTTCGGACTGCTCAAGCCAGACTAGCTCGTATACCGATATGACTTTCGGTTACTGGTTTTGTGTAGTATTTTTGTCACAACTTTAAGTTGTCTTACTGATAGACTACTCGATTCCAGTTACATACTAGGTTATAACTTGTTGACATAGTTTTTTATGAAAACTTTACGTTGACATGTCCCGCAGATGAAGGATGTAGTATCATCACAGACAGTTGTGGCCGTTTTAAAGTGAAACGTAATTCCTGTAAAAGGAAGTCAGGCTTTATAAAGCTCAAATACTGCAATAGAGCTCTTAAATGGATCAATCTAAGAAAGCTTTTTTGTGAGCTCTTGATTCTATTTCATTTTGACCACTTATGTCCTATTCTTGAGGATGTTACCTTTGCGTGGTCCTATGTTCAAAACATTGCAACAGTTTTATACAAACCTTCGGCAGTGTTCAAGCAGTTTTCATTTGTCCAACTTCTTGATGCGACAAATCAGTGTGCATGCTTAACCACAGCTCGGTTTCGAAAATTTCTGGATCCAACGACCCTAAACGAGACTTCAGCCTATGCCAAAAGCACCATGCACGTTCGATCCATGGACTTGACAATTATCCAACATCCTGGTTTACGGGAAGTTGTTGCTCAGGGGCTGAATCATATTCCCCTCAGACCTTCTAACATTACGCACGCCTTAGCTACGGCCTTGGATGCGTTTGAGCAACTAATGTCCATTTTGCAATTGGATGATACAAATTTTCCAATCAACGAAGCTCACGCCTGGCTGCGAGATACGTGCCTTGATACTCTTAAGCAGGCGATGAAATCAAATAAGTATGGACTCAAGTTTTCGGGTATCATGATACTCGACGTCCCTGCTGTTTCGAATGAATTGCAATGGCTAACCAAGCATTTATTTTGCTCTGGCCTGGACAAAGCTTCCAATAACGTGTGCTTCCTGTGCATAAAACACATACGGCTACAGGCTCTTGAGCGTCTCAATGGTAACGATTTTACACCGTGCAAAACGGATAACATCTGGACTCTCCATACGGCCATCCTGGACGAAGTGAACTCGGAACTGAGTTTACTGCTACCTGAAAGTCCTCCTATTTTCCAGGCACTTCCTTATCTCATGGCGACTTTTAAACAACACAAGGGCAAATAACGGTGGCTTACAAATGCTTTCCATACAGTATTCTCAAACATTGCCACTTTACTCACGCTCACATCCAATGCTGTACTCGAAACGATCAAACAATGGACTGCGGTAACAGAAGCTGGATATGCCAATTTTCTAAAAGCTAACACTAGCATGTATTGGGGAATTGACTCGGTGACTGACGCCACACTTAATTTTCCAGAAAAGATTCATGACGTATTCGTTGCGGACATCACGCAATGTTACGAATCTATCCCGCTCCAAGGACCGGATAACCTTTTGGAGGCTGTTTCTTTCATCATTAGAACGGCTTTTAAATACGCAAGCAGCCATCATCCTCGGGCTACCACGTCAATGTGGGTCCGCTGCGATTCAACTGGACTCCCTGCCGCAGCAAAATGGGCCACGTCAGTCCCCTCAAAAGCTAAATGGATAAGCTTCTCATCCGATAGGCTCTTAAAACTCCATGCCTGGCTAATTTCCCACTGTTATGTTACACTGGGGGATCGGGTTTGGCGACAAAGCATGGGCATCCCTATGGGGTTTTCGTGCTCTCCTGTGTGGTGTAATATTTATCTAATGTCCTATGAAATTCGGTTCATTCAACGTTTGGCGAAACTTGGACGAAAAGATATTCTTGCCCAGTTCCAAAATGCGTTTCGATACATGGATGATCTATGCCTCCTTAATGTTGGCAATCCACGTGATTACCTAGCACCTGTGCAAAGTCGAACAGAGGAGAATCCATTTTGGATTTATCCGCTCAACATCCTTAATATAAAGGAAGAAACTGCGGAATATTCAGTTACTGATCCTACTCGGGGGACTAAAGCTCACTTCATGAATGTTGAGCTCATGCTCCACGAAACCATTCCTGCACAATACTCTTTTCGAAAGTATGACAAGAGACGCAGTTTACCGTTTAAATATACACAGTACATCAAGTTCAAATCGAACAGGCCAATCCACCAGGCTTACAATATTGCGATTTCACAAGTGCTCCCTATTTTATACATTTCCAGTACTGATGATGCAGCAATCTCTGAGATTCAGAATATCATCAACACTATGGTCAACAATGGTTTTAAGCAAGAACGCTTAATACAAAGCATTCGCAAATTCCTTGCTAACGGGCCATTTCCAATGACTCGACTCAATCTGCAACATATACAGAATTCTCTGTAAGTTCCCCTTCTTTACTTCATAAAAGAATGAAAGATGTAAGAATTACCATGAAGTTTGAGCCTGGTATGCACCTCTATAGGAGTGTGGCATACCAGTGCCAAACTCCTATATTGGTAGCATCACCAGGGGTGGTGGAGGGTCTTCTTCTTCTTCTTCTTCTTCTTCTTCTTCTTCAGCAATAGTATAGCATATGATCCCCAAATTAGGGTTTGTATCCCAAATTTAGGTTGCTATACATTTTATATTTTATATTGCTATATGAAGTTGCCTTTAAACCTATTTTGCCATTTTTTGCCTTATTATTAGTGGTATACCACTATAAGTTTATAAAAGTATTTTATAAATTTATTTATTTTGTTCACAAACATATCTCATGTTGGTATATAAATTATCCCAAGTTTTTGTAGCACATACACCTCTATATAATTAGTTGTAAGAAAATGATTATTTTCAAACATCTTAGCTAAGGTATCTCATAGGGTGAATTTTCCTTATTAGATTTAATATAAATCTATGTGGATCCTCTTCTAAAGCCCTTTCCAAGTTAGATTAGACTTGTAGTAATTCTGTGACCCAATTTTTACTAATTGGTAGTGACTTCATGGAATTTTCAAATTGATTTGAATTAGGCGGGAATGGTACCAGAGACCACCCACCCACCCACTATGGGTGGAGCCTAAAATTAAATCATTCCAAATCATGAGGTTGGTAGTAAGTGCACACATACCTCATTATTGCCCAGTTAGGGTTTTCCCTCCCATAGTTTGAACGTATATGGGCCTTCCCTCGCCATTGCTTCACATCTTTTTGGTTGTGGCTGTGGCGGTTCACTGTGGTTTTGAGTTTGAGGACATTTTTGAGGAAATTTGTGTGCAACTCTTAGGCTTCCATCTTCAAGTGGGAATGGCAAAGGTCACTAGCTATTTGGAGTGTTTTGGGATTTTGTTGCAATTTGCTTATTGTTGTTACCTTGTGATTTAGTTCCATTGGTTCTCAATTTATTGATTTGCTGGATTTGTGACATAGATAGCAATTGGCTTGCAGCTGAAGACACCTCGTGCATCCTCACTGACTTCACATTTGTTTGTGTTGTGTTTGGGATGGGCACAGGTGAGGCTGAGCCTTCAAATCCGACTTTTCTAAACTTGGAATACATGGAACGCTTTATTTTCTTACACATGGACTTCTATGAGGATTTTATCTCTTACATAGTTCTTACTTATGGTTATACTGGAATAGAATGATGCACTTGTCACTTCTTTGCTCTTGCAAATGAAGATTTTTAAGTATCTATTTGATACTCATTGTCATGCCCTTGGAATTATGGAATTATTGTCCATGGCTTTCTTATGTACTGTGATAGTCCAGTGAAGCTTATAGATAAGTTTTGACTAAAGTAAAGCCCTGTTTCAGGGGTGTTTCAGTCTTAGTCCCTTCTTCGGCAAATTGTTTAATTTTAATTTTAGTTCTTAAAATTATACAACAATTTACCATGTGAAGTTTATGCTGGATGTTTAAAACATGTCATGGTATGGTTTTTTTGTCTATTAACCATTAATGATTAGATCTTTACTTACCTATTCCCCATAGTGTATGATATGTCCCAATTTCTTCAAAGCACATATTTGGTAATGGTATATACATGTATCCATTTCCTAGTATTGATATTTCAATATGAATTAAATTTAAAATTCCTAAAGTGGCAATATTTTAATATTTTCATACTTTTACTAATTTTTATTTGGCATTAGAAGTAAACAAATTCTCTATGGCTTTGTCTCATTTGAGAAATTTACCTATAAGGTCCCTTCTCTGCATATGACTTTCAATTTTCTCATCAGGTAGGATTTATATTTTATTCTTGAATATCTATGCAAAATCAAGTGTGATGGGCTACTTCCCACCCACCCACCCACTATGGGTGCGGCCTTGATGGTTACTTTACTATCCACATTTGCCACTACTTTGGCTGGGAGTTATTTCCAACTACCCAAATCAATTATTTGGTGTTCTTTTCCCTCCAATTAGGTTTAGCATAAGACGGCCGCCCACATTCTATTTGCCTCACTTCTCGTGACTTTGGCTGTGGCGGTTCTATCTTAGAGCGATTGATCTCATTTTGTGCTTGTCTCTTGGGCTTCTACCTTGTGGGAAGAATGGCAAAGGTCTCCTAGCGTTTTGCATCTTTGTAGAGTGTGTTTGGATTTTGTTGTGACTATGATGCAATTTACTTTGTGACCTGTTTTACTAGTTCCTGGTTTTGTTTTTATTGGGTTTACGACATAGATAGCAATTGGTTGTTGCTGGAGACACCTCGTGCATCCTCACTGACTTCACATTTGTTTGTGTTGTGTTTGGGACGGGCACAGGTGAGGCACAACCTTCAAATCCGGTTTTCACAACATGGAATTAGTGCAAGTTTTTGGTTAAACAAGCACATGGACTTATCTTGATGGGATTTTTTATCCTATGTTTGATGCTTATGAATAGACATTGATGGGTTACAAGCACTTCTTGGTGATTACAGTTACTTTACTATTTGTTTGGAGATCTCTAAGTTTAGCTCTAGGGATATCCAAAATCTCAATTTATGTATTTGTGATGTGATTCACAGTAAGGCAAAAAGTTTAGTGTTGACAAAGGTGAAGCCTTGTTACATGGGTGTTTCAATTTAGTCCCTTCTTCTTCTTCTTCAGCAATTATAAAAGTAGTTGTTTTCCTAAGTCAAGGAAATTATACATTGCTAGAGGTTATAGCCCATGAACCTTTCTCATATGGTTAGATCATTCTAATAAAAAGTTTTATGCATATAAACTTTCTTCCTCTCATATATATATATATATATATATATATATATATATATATATATATATATATATTTTACACATATTTTATATATATTTTACATTTTATATATTTTATATATTTTTATATTCATATATATTCTTATATATTTATTTATTTATTCTTTTTATATATTATGTTATATATTTTTAGAAGCTCTTCCAAATGCACATGTAGTTACTTGCATAGGTGTTACTTTAATTCTTTTTAGTAACTTCTCCACACTGGATAAGTGAAAAGAATAAATCCTATGGGCCATTTTCCATTTGGCAAACCAACCATGGTGATTTAAATTTGATCTGTAACAGGCAAGGACTTCTATGATCTATTACATCATAGGTAGTTAAACTACTCAATGTATTCAAATTATTTTGAGTCAAGGCGGGAGTGACATCTATGTAAACCCACCCACCCACCCACAATGGGTGGCGCCTAACTTAGTAAATCACTTAGGGTATGTAGTGGGTAGTTATCTCCCACATGCATCTTTAATTACCCATGAAGTGGTTTCTCTCCCACAGTTTGAAACTATATTAGCTTCCTTTTCTTACGTTAGTACTCCTCTTGTGTTTGTGAGTGCAACGATTCACTATGGTGGGAGCTTGGAGGATAGTTTGAGTGCAACTCTTGAGCTTCCAGAGTGAAGAAGGAATGGCAAAGGTCTCTGGGTCATTGGAGTTTGTTTGGATTATGTTGCCTTTTTGTTACCTTGTGTGTAGTTTGAAACTATGTTTTTCATTTGACTTGCTAGATTTGTGACATAGATAGCAATTGGCTTCAGCTGTAAACACCTGTTGCATCCTCACTCACGCTACATTGGTTTGTTTTGTGTTTGGGACGGGTACAGGTGAGGCTGAGCCTTCAAATCCGACTCTTCCGATTTGAGATTCATGTAGCATTCTGTTTTCATGCACATGGATTCCTACTTCTCCTGTGTTGTTACTTTACTATTAGATATGGATGGGATATAAAGCACTTGTGATGATTTTTATATAGAGTTTGAGGACTCTTATGTATCCAAAGTAAACCTTTTTGGATAACTATATCAAAGTGATATTTTTGATACAACTTGCCTTAGTCTTTAATTTGGTCTCTGATTTGATGTGAGCTGATATGACTCAGTCTAGCAAGAAGTTAGGTTTTTGGAAAGTGAAGCCCTGTTTAGGGGTGTTTCAGTAAAAGTCCCTTCTTTTGCTTTAGAACAATTTACATTTATTGATGTTCTTGTTTTCTATATAAAGAAGCCTTATAAGTTTTGCCTAAAAATTGTTATTGGATAATTTATACCTATTTGGTTATATTCCAATTCACAATTTATAAGTTCATTTACTTCTTATACTCCTTATAGAATTTAGTTGCCCTATAATTATATGTTTTAAGGGCCTTTAACAAATTTATTGTTTTAAAAATTTAAATAATTATTTGTTATAATTTACCTATTTGCTAAAATGATTTTTAAGGTGCTTACAAGTCCCCTTAATATTATGAGCATACAAATAGGTCATGTCTCATGCATTCTATCTCCTAGGCCATTTGTTACTGGCAATGGACCACCATGGAGTTATTTAACCCCTAAAGGCCCAGAGTCCTCGGGGGACACTTGGGATTTCGGGCAAGCTCGTGCGACCTGAAATTTCGACCTGATTTTTTGAAACTTTTTTTGAAGATAGGAAATCACATTAGCTTTCCAAAAATATAATTTTTTTTTCAATCGGTGCCCGGGAAAAAAAGTTATGCCGCCCGAAGTCAAAAAAGCAGTTCGCCGGGCAGAAAAAAAAAACTTTAAAAAACTGATTTTTGTTTTTTGTTTTTTTTTCTCAAAGATCATGTTTTTGTCTATATTTGAAGCTTTGATTCATTCTAATTGGACTCAGAATGAGAAAGTTATAGACAATCTTGTTTTTTGGGCAATCTAAGCGTCTTCTTCAAAAAACAGGGTTGCTAAAGTGTGAGCAGCGAGCAACGAGCAATGAGCAGTGAGCAATTGCATTTGAGCAGTAAAAAAAAAATTTATTATATTTTTAAGGTTTCATAATTATCGTTAATTCTACATTTAGAAATGAAGTTTAAAAAAAATACTATTTTTGGATGTAGGTCACTTATTTCATCCATTGCTTTGGATGGATGAAGATGATGACAAATGAATGTAGATGAAAGTTGGTGGATGAAAAAAAATCCGGCCCTAAATTTTTCATATTAATTGAAGTTTCTAGCATCATAAAGCATCTAATTTAAAGACGTCTAAGGAACATTCATTTGATATGGATGCAAGTGACCTGAATTATTTGCACTGTAATGTGCACATACCAAACTTCTGTGGGGTCTTAAGAGCCTCTTTGATTCCAAGGAGGCTCTTAGGCAAACAATAATCATAAGCATAGATGGCTTGAAATAGATTGGTAAAGTCTTGAACTCACATGCTTTTTTTTTTTTGATTAGCAAAGCCCTCTCAAACACTACTCCCTAACACTCCTACAAATCAATTGGATAGTGAAATCATCTTACATACCACATTCACAAAGGGTCCCTAAGAGCCTCCTCTATTTCGAAGAGGCTCATACTGAGTTGCAAATTTTTTAACAATTTGGAAATTAAAGACTGTGCTTGTACCTATGAGCTAAAATCTTGAATTTTTCACATTGTACATAGAACCTCAATTGTATGTATTGACCCCTAAAGCCAAAGTCCAAAAGTTCCTAAGGGGGGATTCTTGAGATTTAGGATAGGCTTGTGTGACCCCAATTCTTGACATGATTTTTTGAACTCTTTTATGGAGATAGAAAATCAAGTTGGCTTCTAAGGAATATAATTCTTATTTCAGTTGTTGCCTAGGAGAAAAAGTTATGCCACTCTAAGTCCAAAATGTAATTTCAGGGGCAACACCAAAAAAATCACAAAAAGTTAAATTTAAAAAAAATAAAAAAAAATTCTCAGAGATTATATTTTTGTCTACATATAAAGCTTTAGTTCATTCTATTTGGACTAGTGTAAGTTGGAAAAATAAGGGACAATCTTATTTTTTGGGCAATCAAATCATCTTCTTGAAAAAATAACTTATACAATTTATTTTTGAAAAATTATTAGACAGGGTTAAGTTTGTTTGCTAGAACAATCTCACTATTAGTATAATTGTATTTCAATTGCATTTTAGAGACATTAACAATTTAGTTTCTTGTTCTATCTTGAATCAACTTTAGCATTATTGCATTTTCAAACCATTTATCAATTTCATTAGATTTTTTTTCTTATGAATTTAAATATTTATAAATCAAAGTCTTAGTAATATTCATTTTGAACGATTGTAAAAATAAAATTGTACATATAAAGTAAAGACATTTCTTTAGATGTTCTAAACTAGAAGACAAAGTCAAATTTAGAGATTACATTCTATAAAGAAAATATTGATTTTAATATATTGAAAGGCTAAAGTGTAATGGAATATTATATTTGGTATATTTTAAAACATTATGGCTTAATTTTCAAAAAATATTTGGATTCTATTGCACTTTAGTATTTAAAATTGTACAAACAATACTTAAATCAATATCCAAAACTGTATTGTGCAGGTGGCGTGGCACCAACAAAGGGTCCCTAGGATCCGAGAGCCCTTCCCATGCCACCTTGATCCCTTCACAAAGAACTAAAAGTTCTGCAAATGACACCCAATTTTTTTTAGGGAAGGTCCTTTGGCACCAAGGATTGGTTCCTAGGCTCCAAGAGCCCCTCCTATGGTACCAAGATTCCTTCACAAAGAACAACTGAAAGATTTAAAGAAAGATTTTTTAAGCATCAAGGGAGGTTCTTACGATCAAAGAGACCTTCCCATGGCACCAAAAGACCTTAACAAAGAACCACCAAGAGTCTCTCAAATGACATCCAAAAAAATGAAGAAAAAGTGCCTTGGCACCAAAAAATTGGCTCTTTGATCCGAGAAGCCTTCCTTTGGCTTCCAAAGACTTTCACAAAGATCCAAAAGTCCATCTAATGACAAACATAAAAGAATCAAGGGAGATTTTCTTGGCACGGTCATAGCAAGGTTTCTAGGATCCAACATACCCTTCTATGACACTAAGAGACTTTAACAAACAACTCAAAGTCTCTCAATGTTACCCAAAAAAATTAAAGGAAAATATTTTGGCACCAATATATGGCTCTATACATTTGAAGAGCCTTTTATTGCACCAAGGGTCTATCAAATGACATAACAAAAAAATAAGGTAGTGTCTATTGGCACCAAGAAATGACTCTTTGGATCCAAAAAGTCTTCTATGCACCAAAAATCTATCTAATGACATACCAAGAAAAAATGAAGGCAAAGTCCCTTGGTACTAAAAAATGGCTCCTTTGATCCAAGGAGTATTTTATAGCACAAGAGTCTATCTAATATCATATCCACAAAATGAAGGATGAGTCACTTGTATTAAAAAAAGGCTCTTTGGATTCAAGGTTTAGAGCCTTCTATGGCACCAAGAATCTATCTAGTGACATACCAAAAAAATTAAAGGCAGAGTCCCTTGGTACAAAAAAATGGCTCCTTAGATCCGAGGAGCTTTTCGTGGCACTAGAGTCTTTTTAATACAATACCCAAAAAATTAAGGGAGAGTCACTTGTACTAAAAAATGATTCATTGGATTTGAGGTCTAGAGCCTTCTATAGCACCAAAAATCTATCTAATGACATATCAAAAAAAATTAAAAGAGATCCCCCTTTGGCACCAAAGAAGGGCTCCTTGAATTCAAAAAGCCTTCCTTCAGTTCTAAGAAGCCTTATTTGAAGAGCCCTTTGGCACCAAAAAAAGGCTCCTCGGATTTGAGGAGCCTTCTTGAGTTCCAAGAAGTCTTTTTTGGGAGAACCCTTTGGCATTATGGAAGAGCTCCTCGGAATCCGAGGAGCCTTCATTGGATTCCAAAGAGCCTTCTTTGGATTTCGAGGAGACTTCTTGTAAGAGTCCTTTGGCATCAAAAAAGAGCTCCTCGGATTCGAGGACCCTTCCTTGGGTTCCAAAGAGTCTTTCTTGGAAGAGCCCTTTGTCACCATGGAAAGGCTCCACGGATCCGAGGAGCCTTCTTGAGTTCCAAGAAGTCTTTTTTGGGAGAGCCCTTTGGCATCATGGAAGAGCTCCTCGGAATCCAAAGAGCCTTCATTGGATTCCAAAGAGCCTTCTTTGGATTTCGAGGAGACTTCTTGTAAGAGTCTTTTGGCACCAAAAATGAGCTCCTCGGATTCGAGGAGCCTTCCTTGGTTCCAAAGAGTCTTTCTTGGAAGAGCCCTTTGTCACCATGGAAAGGCTCCTCGGATCCGAGGAGCCTTCTTGAGTTCCAAGAAGTCTTTTTTGGGAGAGCCCTTTGGCATCATGGAAGAGCTCCTCGGAATCCAAGGAGCCTTCATTGGATTCCAAAGAGCCTTCTTTGGATTTCGAGGAGACTTCTTGTAAGAGTCCTTTGGCACCAAAATGAGCTCCTCGGATTCGAGGAGCCTTCCTTGGTTCCAAAGAGTTTTTCTTAGAAGAGCCCTTTGTCACCATGGAAAGGCTCCTTGGATCCGAGGAGCCTTCTTGAGTTCCAAGAAGTCTTTTTTGGGAGAGACCTTTGGCACCATGGAACGGCTCCTTGGATTCCGAGGAGTCTTCTTTAGGTTTTGAGGAGCCTTCCTTGGGTTTCAAAGAGCATTCCTTGCGTTTTGAGGAGCCTTTTTTGGGCTCCAACAAGCCTTTGCTTGACTTGAAGGGACCTTTACAAATAACAAGAGACCTTCAAATGACCCCACAAGAAATAGAGGTTGGGTCCATTGTCACCCAAAAAAGACTCCTCGGATTCGAGGAGCCTTTTCTATTACCAATAGTCTAATGACCTACCAAAAGAAATTAAGGGAGAGCCCTTTGGCACCAAGGAAGGGCTTCTCAGATCCTAAATGCTCTCCTTGGGTCCGAGGATTTTCTTAGGGAGAGCCCTTTGGTACCAAGGGAGGGCTTCTCAGATCCTAAATGCTCTCCTTGGGTCCGAGGATTTTCTTAGGGAGAGCCCTTTGGTACCAAGGGAGGGCTCCTTGGATCCAAGGAGCCTTCTTTGGGAGAACTTTTTGGCACCAAAGAAGGGCTCCTTGGATTCGAAGAGCTTTCTTTGAGAGAACGTTTTGGCACCAAAAAGGGGCTCCTTGAATCCAAGGAGCCTTCTTTGAGAGAACGTTTTGGCACCAAAGAAGGGCTCCTTGGATCCAAGGAGCCTTCTACAAAAGTCAATGGGTCATTGAGAGTCCATGTAATGACGTATGAAAATAAATTATGGGAGAGTCTTCTGGTACTAAGAAATAGCTCCTCAGATCCGAGGAGCCTTCTATGGCATCAAGAACCTATCTAATGCCATACCAAATTTTTTATGAGAAAGTCCTTGTGCAGTAAAGAAGGGCTTCTTGACATCAGAGATCCTTTCTTGGACTTTAAAAGAGACTTCTTTAGGTTCGAAAGAGCCTTCCCTTGACTTGGGGGAATCCTCACAATGAATCAAAGATCTTCAAATAAACCCCCTTAAGTTAATAGAGGAAGGATCTATTGACATCAAGAAATGGTTCCTTGGATCCGAGGAGCTGTATCTTGCATTTAAAAAATTTGAAAAAAATTTGAAAAAGAAATTTTGAGTTAAGAAAAAACAAAACTATTCAAATAACTCACCAATTTAATAGAGGGAGGGTCTTGTAGCATCAAGAATTGGCTCTTCAAATCTGAAGAGCCATTTGATGAAGAAGAATTTTTTTTTAAATTTTGGAAGAAAAAATTAATTTAGAGTCACATAACCCCCCAAATTAATAGAAAGAGGGTCCTTTCACCCAAAAATGGCTCCTTGGATTTGATGAGCAGGTTGAAGAGTTTTTTTTTGAATAAGAAAATAATTTAGTTGGAATTCTGTTAATCCCTTAAATTAATAGAGAAAGGGTCCTGTGGTACCAAGAAATGGCTCCTTACACCTAAGATGTACAATGGTGGTCTAGATCTAGCGGCCTTGTTCAGGCCCCATTCCTCCCCTAATGTTCAAGCAATTGATAGTTAAGACACATGTATTTAGAGGTGGTTAAATAAAAATTGATTGGAATAAGTGATACATGCCTTACCGGACTAATTAGTTTAAGGTGAAAATAGTATTTGGCACCGAAAGGATGAGTCAAATCATTTGTAAAATTGTAAATATAAAAAAAACATACAAAAAGTCCTAATTTAGTTAAATAACATTGTAAAATCTACTGGAGTCTAATTTCTACAAAGTTACCTTAAAGATATTCTTAGGCTTTGAGGGACCTTCTAGCCTTGGAGGACTAAACAAAGTCTTGAGGGCAAAAATGCAAATTTTTAATAATTTTAGAAAATTTCCATTTTAAAATATACAAAAAGTTTCCTTCAATTATTTATGAGATGTTCATGAAAATTTTGCTAATTTTTTCCATTTTTTTGGTAATTTAATCCCTAAAGGACAATTAAAAATCCGAGTAGGTTCCTATGAAGTCAATTTTGGTCAAATGTTCATGAAATTTTAACAGAATGTGAAAGCATATACATCCTTAGTGGAAATATAAATATTTTTTCAACTGGGTGCCTAGAGAAAAGGTTATGCTGCCCTAAATTCTTTTTGCAACTCGGGCAATTTGGGCATGTCTTGCTAAAACCCTTATTGATTTTTGAAACTTGGCATGTATCTAATTAATAAAATATGTTATGCAATTGATCCTAAAAAAATTTAATTCTCAAATCACATTCTAAGAGGAGTCTAACTTTATTAGCTATGTTGGAGAGGTTTCAAGAAAAAACATTTTTTTTTAACTTCAAGCCCTATTATCTTGCAATTTGTGAAGTCAAAGTTTATGAAATTTTTTCCACATATTCTAATTGTTTGTCTCTAACTTTTTGCTGATTGGATTTTGAAAAAAAAAATTCCTGATTGCACAAGAAATCATCAAGAAATGATTAGTATATTGCCAATTCACTTAACCTTCTTGCATTGCAAGGTGATTTAGAGTAAGCTAGACTCTATATTTGCTTTTGAATTTTTTTTCATGAGTGAATCCAACATCATATAATTATAAATGGTGAAAATCTTCATTCTTGACTTTGAGTAGAGAAAATTTTTTACTCCAAGAGGGCTCAAAGTCTACAGCCCTTGTTTTGTAGGATTTAAAATTTTTATTTCACTTCAAACATTATAATCTTTTAATCCAAGTGGTCAAATGGGCTGAAATCTTTTCCACACATTGCCTTATATATTTAATATTCTTTTGAACATTTGGAATTTAAAAAAAAATAGTTTTTTTATTTTGGACAATGCATCAAAAATTGGTAGTTTGGGACTTTTTCACTTCCAAAATTTCTTCCAGCCTTTAGAAATTAAATAAAATTTATCTTCAACTAGATTTTCTTTTGTCCATGAAACATTTGCAATCTCTATAAAAATGAATAGGGCCTAATTCAATGGAAGTTCCAAGGAAGATACTATGGGTTATCTCTTCATAATTATTTAAAAGGTGTCTCGAGGTTCCTAGGGACCCTAGAGCATTTTTGGAGCCCCCAAAGACTTTTGCCAAAATGTTGGCTACTATTCTTAATAATTAAAATTCCATAATTTCCAATCCAAGAGCAAGTTCTCATTTTATTCTATTCATTGATTCACAAAGTGTTTGGAATTGTTTTCTAATTTTTGGAGGGGCTTTTGATAAGAATTTATGTTGACATGATTTTTTTTAGTTGGTTTTTTATTATTTAAATTAAAATAAATAATATATAATAATTTTTAATTCCTAAAATCCCAAGACCATTTTTCTATCAAAAAACACTTAGGATTGCTATTTCTACTGCATTCATCCAAGAAATTTTGAAAAATTGTTTTTAAGAATCTAATTGTAGGACCTTATACTAAACTTAACTTAGATCATGCGGTAAAATTTTTGTGATGTTTGACCAAATAGATTGAAAGATATTAGCATTCAAAGTGAAAGAAAAAGTTTTTTCCAAGAAGATAATTCGATTTCCGCAAAACAAGAAGCTCTATACCTTTCATACCACAAATCCAAATGCAATGAATCAAAGCTTCCCATTTAGACAAAAATTTCATCTATGAGAAAGGAATATTAAAAAATTTATTTCAATTTTTTGTGGATTTTTTGCGGCTTGGTCTCCCTTGTTTTGAAGTTATTGTGGTATAATTTTTGCTCTTGGATACCAATTGAAATAAAACTCATATTTTTAGAAAATTAAAAAAAATTCTACCTTATGAAAGTTTCAAAAAGTTTCACCCAAAATTGAGCTCATAAAAAACGTACTTGAAATCTATTTTGCACCCCACAGGGACAATGGAACTTCAAGGGTTAATGACCAATACAATGAATGAAGTGTCTAATTTTTAGTAAATATACACTTGATATCAAAGTTTGTGCACTTCACTTGCAAGAGAGTCATAAAAAAATAGATGGAGAGAACTATAGGTCTGTAAGACATATATTGCAATGTGTAAATAAGGCCTTCTTTGGATGGATGATGAATGGATGACATGGATGGAATTCATTTGCACATCATTTCTATGGTAGTACTTCTTTTGTTGTAGGAGTGGCTACGCTATCATTCTTGGCCCTACCTGCAATAATTAAATGTTAAATCAACTATCATAAATAAATGAAATTTTAACAATAAATTGACTTTTTAAAATTTTATTTTTGTTAACTTCTATTCTAATAATTTTGACATTACTATTTTAGATTTGATACCACTATTTATGACTTTGGCACGTCTATTTTTAATAAAAAATCTTAAAGAGCGCTCAAATTTAAATGCTTGTCGCTCAATGCTCATTGCTCATTATTCCCCACCCACACTCTAGCGTTGTTGTCCAAGGATGTACATATTTTCAAAATAATTAATAAACCAAAATCTTCAACAAAGCAAAAGTCAAGTTTCAAAAAGACTCATTAAAAGCCAAAAAAAAAGCTTGGACCTAATATATGAAGGGAAGCCTCTTTGGTACCAAAGTGGCTCATGAGGAGGTGGTGAAAAAAAAATTGGTTTTTAAAGTCAATGTTCTTAGATGAAAGGATTTGAAATCACAAAAAGAAATTAATAAACTAGTGTAGAATTGATTGTTACATTTCTCTAGATAAACTTTAACATTATTCTTTGGTCCCAAAGAGCTCTAGATTGCAACCAAATTACAATGTAGGATTAGTTATTACATTTCTCCAAATGAACCTTAAAGGTGCTATTTGGTTTCGAGGAGCACTAAACTAGTCTCAAAATAGTTAACAAAGTTGTGGTCAATAATGCAAATCTTAATGATTTTTGTAAATTTTTATTTTTGAAATTTCAAAAAATAAAATTACACTCCATTTTCTAGGACTTATGCAAATGAAGCTTTTCTTGGATGGATGATGAATGGATGACATGGATGAAGTTCATTCGTACATGGATGAATGGATGTCCCTTCATGCAACATCTAATTGCCACATTGATTATTTTAAATAAAAAAATTTCATTTTTTTGGGATAATTTTTTCTATTTTTGATTTTTGACATTACTATTTTTGGATCTGACAATATTATTAATTACTCTGACATGTCTATTTTTAGTAAAAATCCTTGTAGTGAGCGCTCAAACCTAATTGCTCATTGCTCAACACTCAACGCTCATCGCTCCCTGCTCACACTCTAGCGTCGTTGCTTCAAAAAACAACTTATAAAATTCATTTTTGAATGCAATTTTCGAAATTTTTCAAATTTTGTGTTTTGAAAAGGTTAATTTTGTTTGCAAGAACAATCCCACCGTTGGAATTATGGTTTTTTAATTCCATCTAAGAGCTATTGAAGATTTAGTGTTTTGTTCAATTTTGGACCTACTTCTACTTAACAATTTTTTTATATGTGAAAATCAAGTTTTGACATTCTGAAATTTTTATCCCCGACTCTCAACTCAAATGTTCAACTTAAAAAATTTTAACTTTATGGTGTGCAGTGCAAAAAAAATCCACAAATGGCTGTCAAAGTCATCTGAAATTGCAATCCAGAGTTCAAAAAACTTCTTTTTCCAACTTCAAACGCTAATATCTTCCAATCCGTATGGTCAAACTTCATGAAATTTTTACCACATGATTTGAGACAAGTGAAGTACAAGATCCTACGGTTAGATTCTAAAAAAAAAAGTTTTTTTTGGTTTAGGGAGTGATCGCAGCAAAAATGGCAGTTTTCAGTGGTTTCGGGGCCAGAAAATGCCTTGGGCCTTTAGGGGTTAAATCATGTCTATTAAGTAGAAAAAACCACCCACCCACTAAGGGTGTGACTTTATTAGACTACTCGCTAGTTCTCCCTCCAAGCTTGTGACTACTTGCTTGTTTCATGTCACCACATACCATCTTCTTTGCTTGGTTCGTGAAGAGCTTGTAGACTGACGGTTTACTTTCTGTGAGACTTTTGTGGAGTTTTGGAGTGACTCTAAAGCTTACAACAAGTTGTTTGTCTACATGAATGGCAAAGGTCGTGTGAAGTTTTAGTATGTATGGAGATGTTTTTCACTTACTGCACTTGCTTTACTCACTGATGTGATCTTTTGACCCTTGTTTTCTCACCAATCTTTGTTATTTTAGAATCTGTGACATAGATAGCAATTGGCTTTCAGCTAAACACTTGATGCATCTTCATTCACTATATATTGGTTTGTTGCGTGCTTAGAACAAGTACAGGTGAGGCTAAGCCTTTGGATCCTGATTTTCCAAGTTTGTGGATTTCTTGAGACAAGTTTTTCAAGCACATGGACAACTCTTTCTTGCATTATTGTACTTACTCTTATGGATAATTTTTTTATGATTTGTGAGTATTCTTTCTTGCCTAGGAAAAAACATTTTTATAGGAAACTATTTTCTCACTACTTGTACAGCCTGAGTTGAGTTGAGATTTGATTTAAAATAGTCTATTTTAATGCTATGGTATGTATTTTGCTTTAAGACAAGTTATGAAAAGATGGAACCCTGTTTTGGGGTATTTCAATCTTGTTCAATCTTGATTCATTTTTATTCTTTGAGTTGTTGAGTTGGGATGTTGGTGTGAGACTTGTATATTTGCTTTTAATTTCAAATTTGGAGATCTTTTAGTTTTAATCTCAAATTAAAATTGAAGGTTTGTTTTGAGAAAATGAGCGTACCTTGTTTGATATATTTCGATCACTTGATTTGAACTTTGATCAACTGCTAAGATTCTAATTGCCTGAACTGGCTCTAATCACTTAAGCTGGAGTTCTGCTCACTTGATTTGAACTTTGATCAACTGCTAAGATTCTAATTGCCTGAAGTGGCTCTAATCACTTAACCCCTAAATGCCCAAGGCACCCAAATCTGGTGTTTGTAAAACTTTGAAGTTAAATAAAACTTAACCAAGTTGCTATTTTTAGTAGTTCATATTTTTAGAAAGTTCTTCTTGAAGTCTAATTTTAGCACCAAAAATCCGATCTTGAAAATTAATGATAGTGATTTTTTTATTCAAGTTTTTGTACAAGGGTACCCATTGCAATCTTGACTTCCCGTAGTGTTGAGAGCTCTTGGAAATGAGCCTCAAATACACTAGATCTTGGAGAAAAAATCACATTCAAAATTCATTTAAAAAAATTGTGGAGTAGATTTGAAGAAGCCATAAATTGATCGGGGTTATACAAGTTAAGCCCTTTAACCTCATATTTTTTTGATCACCAACTTTTTAGAATTGACTCATGTAAAGAAGATTGAAAGATTTTTGCAGTTTTAGCACCCTCATGGTCAAACATTATAATCTTTCACTCCAAAAGTGATATTGATGTGTTTTCTTTTCCTATGAGATCTCTAACATGTCTAGTTTGAATTTGTACGGTTACAATTCCAAAAAAATTGGTACAACTTATCAAAATGTTGGCATTTTGTTCAATTTAGAGCAAAATCCAGGAAGCCCAAAACAGGCCTTGGGCATTTAGGGGTTAAGCTGGAGTTCTGCTCACTTGAATAAGGCTCCAACCACCTAGACAGGAGCTCCGCTCACTACTGACTCTTGCAGCCGACCGCCATGTGTTACGGCGTGACCAGCTAGACCCCCGACCGTTCCCCGTTTATTCTCGATCCCCATTCGGCCTGGTCTGGTCTTGCTAATTCTCGGCCTGGTCTGGTCTTGTTAATTCTTGGCTTGGTCTGGTCTTGCTAATTTTTGGGCTGATCTGGTTAGAATTGGTTTCTCTAAAATAAAATATGCCTAAAATTCAACTTGTCCCCCAAAAGGACAACAATTCTTTAGGGGTTAATATCCAAAAAATCCACTAAAATGAATCCAACGGAAACAAAGTACAAATACAAAAGGATTTAAGAGGGAGAAGGGCGCCTTTGTATACTTTTTTCAAGGGCATCCGCTCCCTCTTTCTTACCTAGTGATAATTCCAATGTTTTTTATTGACCTATAATTAAGAATTATCTTTTTTTTTTAAGATTTATTTTTGAATTGATTTGCCACAAATTATTTGTTGCTTTCTCACCAATTAAGTGCCCAAACAACAATCCCTGTGTTCCCTTCATGACCTCATTCTAGGGACTTAACTCGCATACAAAACGTAATGTGTGAACATGTGTGCATGACCAATGACCAGTGAACATGCAAAACAAGTGAATATATGTAAATATTTATATAGTGTAAGATGTCGATTTATTAGAATGGGTCCCCTTGAAACCCCTATTCAATGTAGTTGACACAAACATAGACATATTGTAGAGCCTCTTTATGATGAGGTTGAACTTTCATGTCACCAAACATAACCTTCGTAATTCAATCCTGTTCAATAATGCTCAAGAGAAGGACACCATCATGTTGTGGCCCCCTTTATGTTGTGGAAAATAACATGCCTCTCCTTATCCAATAAGTGACTGTCACCTGAACACCGTTCACGTTATGATACCGGTATGCTTGGAGCAACTGTCCTGATATGATAACTGGCCAGTTTCGGATGAAAGCAACGAAAACAGATGAATGTCGTGGGAACAGGCCACCCAAAATGGATAAATGGGTGAGCCGAGCTCACTGATTGTAGATGGACCACCTGGCAAAAGTCAGAATCTCGAACCTCCGTCGGTACAGGACCTCGATCACGGACGGACGAACAGAGGAAAGCGTCCCCGGCGACACCGTCAGGCGTCAACGCCCCAAAGACGACGAGCGAAAGCTGACGACAACGAACGAAAGCCGACGACGACGACGACGACGACGAAGCGCGCTACTTTCGCTCTGTTTCCGCGTTGCCTTGTTTCCTTGCTCAGTCTCCCCTTCTCTTCTCTATGCTTGTTCTTGTGCGTCGCCTGCTTCAGGTTTCGCCGGTGCACGCTTGCGATCCCTGCGCCTGGGTCTTCATGTGTGATCACGGGGCGCTTTGCTAGCAGCCATCGTCTGCCTCTCTGGTAAGTCTTGTTGCTTCGTCGTCTCCCGTATGCTTACTTTGGCGTCGAGCTCTTGCAAGCGCTCTTGCTCTCTCGGTCTGTTCCACTCCGAAGTGTTGGTGCTCACTCTGCTCTGTGCTTTCGCTCATTCCTATTTCTAGCGCCTGCGTGTGCTACAGTGTCGTGTCTCATTATTTTAGAGTAAAGATCCTTGTTGCATTGCTGCTCTTCCCCTGTTGCCGGCATTCCGGGCCCTTGGATCTCTGTCATTTCCTTCGCCTCTGTGTTCGCTTGGTGCCCCTGGGGCGATTCATGGGGGTTTCTCCGAGCGAAGGCAGCTGAAATTGGGTGGCTTGTTCCTCCATCTTGGATGTCTTGATGCGATTCGGTTCACCATACTTCCTACCCTGATTTTATCGAGGGTGATTTGGGGTTGTCATTTTCGAGCCTTACAGGTAGAGATCTACCCGGGCTCGACGGTATTGTTCCTTGCGAAGGCCGGTTTGTGTTTGTTTGTTGAGGCTTGATTCATGAGCGCCGTGCTACTGTCGGTTTTTTCGTGGGATTCAGGCGTTCTTTACGAGTTGCAAATGGATTTTCGAAGCTCATTTGAGAGATGGGAGTTGGATGTGCCGTGAATGCTCTTGCGGAAGCTAGATCTGTTCTGTATCGAACTTTCATCTCGAATGAGATACAGAAAGGATTTCTGCTCGCTCAAGTTTTTGAGAGGGGTCGCCGTAGAGCATTATGCTTCCTACGTACATTTTTCGTTAGCTTCACTGGTTATTTTGAAACGAGATCGCGTTCTGATAGAAGTCAACTAGTGTGAGAACCATGAATATCTCTGTCGTGTTGTGGGTGTGGTTCTTTAGGGTTGTCACAATCTTCGCCCTATGGACATGATCACTTTCCATCTTAGTCTAGAATTGTGAGCAGGTATGTGTGGGCGTTCACCATTTGTGTGAGCAGGTATGTGTGCTGCAGCAAGGACTGTGTTGGCTGGATTTATGCCGAAACCAGCTCGATCAGGATTGCTGGATTCTACACGGTGAAATGGATCTTTCAATATCAGATGTTGATCGTCTGTGTCGATCTGCTTTTGTCTCGCTAATATCACACACTTCGACTTGCTTGTGGCAGGATTCACGATGGGATCTCCAAAGATCGCGAACTTCGACAATGGAAGGAGGCGTCGTGTAACTTGGTTGTTCGTTGTAGCCGGGCTCTGTTGCTTTTTCTACACTTTGGGTTCGTGGCAAAGCGGGGGTGCTCTCTTGGAGCTGGGCGGCAAGTCTGGAGAACCCTGTGTGACTTCAGCGCTTGATTTTGGGGCTCATCACGGGTTATCAAGCACGACCAACGATGGACTCAAAGTTGAGCAATTTCCTGCTTGCGACATGAAGTACAGCGAGGTCACGCCTTGTGAGGACCCGAAGCGTTCGCTCACGTTCCCCCGAGAGAAGTTGATATACCGTGAGCGTCATTGTCCACCCAAGAGTGAGCTTTTGAAATGCCTGGTTCCAGCTCCTCCAGGGTACAAGAATCCCTTCCGGTGGCCTCAGAGCCGCGACTATGCATGGTTCGCCAACACTCCTCACAAGGAACTCACAGTGGAGAAGGCCATTCAGAAGTGGGTGCAGTTTCGTGGTGAAAAGCTCTACTTCCCTGGCGGTGGAACGTTCTCTGCGGGGGGCGCGGACAAGTACATTTCGGACATTGCTGATCTCATTCCCTTGGATGATGGATCCATTCGCACAGCCATTGATACTGGCTGCGGAGTAAGTACTTCGTCTGCTTCTAGCATTGTTGTTCTTTCACTCTCTCCCTTCTTTCGACAGCTGTCGAGCCCATATCCCGTGACGGTTGGTTTATATTGGGAACCTTGAGCAAATCCGTTTTCTCATTCACTCTCTGCAACAGGTGGCCAGTTGGGGAGCGTATTTGCTGAAGAAGAACATCCTGGCCATGTCGTTCGCACCACGAGATAATCACATCTCTCAAGTCCAATTCGCTCTAGAAAGAGGAGTACCTGCCATTCTTGGAATCATGGCCACGATTCGGATGCCCTACCCGGCGCGGTCATTCGACATGGCACATTGCTCTCGCTGCCTTATTCCTTGGGGCAAAGGGGGTAAGCAACAGCGGCACCCACTGACTAGGATGTATGTGGTGCGTAAGTTTGCAATATTGCACTATCGTACTCCTGGATTTGGAACAAATGTAGCAACGAAGATGTCCGCAATGTCCTCGTGTACTCCACGTGGGGTGCCCGTGTGCTGTTCATAGGAGGTTTGGTCGCTACATTCTTACCCTAGATTTTATTTTCAGTCTTATTTGCTGTGCCACGTTTCTCTACATTCGGAAGTATGTTCGTGATCCTTCCTAGAGCTCTTGTATGATAACATTGTTGACGTTAGGCAGCCCTGCTGGTGTCCATAGATCAATTGTTAGTTATGCTAGTTGGTGTTGGATTCTTCAAAGCATCCGTGGGCGAAACTCCTTTTGCTTTCAGTATTTCAATGTTAATGCTTGGTAGACTTGTGCTTTTCTCATGGAGTAGTCAACTGGTATGATGTTATCAACTGTTTCGTCCGCCTTCTGAATTTCTTTCTGAAGTAGCCTCTCTGAACGTGATGGGGTATGTGTGCAGATAACATGTACCTAATTGAGGTGGACCGTGTTCTGAGACCTGGTGGTTATTGGATTCTGTCCGGTCCTCCCATTAACTGGAAGAAATACTACAAGGGTTGGGAGCGGACCCAGGAGGATTTGGAGGCGGATCAGGACGAAATCGAGGACGCTGCTCGTCGTCTGTGCTGGAAAAAGCTGGTCGAGAAAGATAATCTGGCCATCTGGCAGAAGCCTCTGAATCATTTGGACTGCATAGCTCTTCATAAGAAGAATACGGAAGTCCTTCCTCGCATCTGCAGCAGTTTGGAGCACCCTGATCATGCTTGGTGAGTTGAATTCTCTTTCCTCCGTCATGTTCGTAGAGTAGTTCGTAGGACTAATCTATATTTCGTGCCCTCAAGAGAACGGATTCATAGAGCATGAACAGAATAAATAATCATAATGTGACGAATGTTGGTGTTCCGATCTTGCAAGAGAGTACAGGAAGGTAACGAGTCTCATTATAGAAACTTTGAGACGTATGTGGCTGGTGATTCTTATACCTTTACATTTATGCAGGTATCGCAAGTTGGAGGCTTGTATCACTCCACTTCCTGAAGTTAAGAGCAAAAATGAGGTCGCTGGCGGTGAATTGGCGAAATTCCCTGCCCGCGCGAATACCATCCCCCCCAGGATCGCTAGTGGGAGTGTTCCCCTTATGACGGCTGAGAAGTTCAAAGAGGACTCCAAGCTGTGGGAGAAGCGGGTCACATATTACAAAGCTCATCTGATTCCTCCACTTACTAATGGTCGGTTCAGGAATATTATGGATATGAATGCAGGTCTTGGAGGCTTTGCTGCTGCTCTTGTCAAAGAACCTGTGTGGGTAATGAATGTAATGCCCGCTGAAGCTAAAGTGGACACTTTGGGTGTCATATATGAGCGTGGTTTTATTGGAACCTATCAAAACTGGTACGCTTCCTTTCTCTTTTGATGCCATGCTTCTTGCATTGTTCACTGTCTTCTTACAGGTCATTGTTCACTGTCTTGAGGGCTTTACAGTCATTGAGGTTCTCTGTTTTGTGTTTGCTGTCAAGGTATTTACGCATTTTACTGTAGTGTAGTTTAGCTATCTACCAAGGAAGAGACCAAACCTTGTTTTGGTTGACCTGAGTGTATGATGTTCCCTTCTCATTCGACTACCATACGCCGAGTACTGTACGCTTATGGTTTATTTCGCAATTGACCCTCGATTCCTCCTTTTAGAAGCGTCATCTCACCTCTATTCGAGTCGAGGTTATGCAATTTCTGGTGGTGATGGTCTGACGAACTGAGTGGAATTGGCTTTAGGTGCGAGGCATTCTCTACGTACCCACGAACCTACGACCTCATTCATGCCGACAGTGTGTTCAGCATGTACCAGGACAGGTATTCAAATTTTTCAGTTTTCTCTTGTGCTTGGCATCGTGAACAATGTTGATGACGTCGTCGTTGATTGTCCCTGGCACTCTCTGGATGATCCGCCTTGTGGTATTTATGCGTGAAGATAAATTTTGGTGTCGTAGGTATACTCTAGAAGTGGTTGTCCTGGATATTGTCAATTGAATTTAAATTGTGGATCATGGGATTCTTGCAGGTGTGATATCACCTACGTGCTTCTGGAGATGGACCGGATTCTGCGTCCCGAGGGTGCAGTGCTGGTCCGCGATGAAATTGATGTTTTGACGAAGGTGATGGCCATCACTCAAGGAATGCGTTGGGAATGCCGATTGGCAGACCACGAGGATGGCCCGTACGTGAAGGAGAAGGTGATGGTCTGTGTCAAGACTTACTGGGTTGGGGAGATCAATGCGGCCAACTCAACATCATCAGATTAAGCGAATTGGTTTTATCATGTGCATTGAATTTAAGTACACAGCCTCTGCCTCTGGTTTGTGAGGTTAGAATGGCATTTAATTTAAGTTATTCTATTAGTCATAGAGCTTGTAACAGGTCACCGAGCCTATCCCCTTTACCAGATCAATTTAGAAAGTGCCTGCCAACTCTCGAATTGAAGTGTCCGGCTGATGCTTCTATTCCATTTTTTCCAAATTGCTGGTCAGCTGTGTTCGTGTCCTCAGTGTCCGCGAGGTTGACAACTTGACGTTGTCTATTGTTTGCCGTTGGAAACTGATGATACGATTTACGTACACATTGAGCCCAGAGTGGAAGTTCAGATTCCATAGAATTCTAGAGTCACTGCGTTAATTGGTTTTGAAATCAAAAGCATGTATGTCACCATATTATTTATTGACCATATTGGAATCCCTTTTCCTTGACCAGAATATTGTCGTGCAGTCGCTTGTTTATTCCTGACTGGGATTGGCAACCCAAAACAAACATTGATCAGTTTCCACTTATGGTTTAGAGGTTTTAAATATTTGATGGCAAATCTCATAGCTGCTTTGACACTCATTATCTTGGGTTCACGTCTTGAGAAATGTTTGTTGTCGGCATCTCCTTCTTCAAGGTTTTGTGATGGAATCAGGAATACTGTGGTTGGCCTCTAGGTTTGGATGATCTACCTCTAACTTGTTGTGAATGGTACAGGTCAAGCCTTTTGTTGTGAAAACTACAAGCGGCAGTGCTAATGCTACGACTGTCCCTCTTGCACTTGCTCAGGCTTTTCCAGTGGAGCTCTGGACAGAAGTTTCCGAATGCTAGGCCTTCTCTCCTTTGGCCTAAGGCCTGTGTTCCCAATTTGCATGCCAATCCATTCAAATTCAATAATTTTGGGCCATTGTTTCCAATTATTATGTTTTGGACACTTTGTAAATAAACTACAAATTTTGAAAGTGTTGAAAATAGGGTTTAGGGTAACCAACCACAGACTCTCATGAATAGTAGAAGTACATTTTAGGCAAGAACCTAGACTATGCGGTTTTAGAAAGTAGTCAAAATTAGGTGTAGTTACCTTATCCATAGTTTGGGTTTCAAAACGTAAGAATCTACAAATGTTGTAATATTCAACATCCAAAAATTGCAAACTTAAATAGTCTAGATCTCTTTTTAACTACCAACAAGACTTCACAAAAAAAATTCATTATAATAATGGGAACCATGTTGAATTGCTTATTTGTGCGATTTTAGATGTAGGTACCTTAACTCTTGCATTATTAAAACACTTGCGTTGACTTTCAAGCAATAAATGTGTTTTAAACAAATGAATGTATGTAAATTTAAACCAATCTTAACCCCTAAAGGACCAACGTGTTTAGAGGCCCAAAATTGCTTCAAAATACTCGTCCCCAAAGCAAGGTCAAAATCTTCATCGATATTTATTTTTTAACATATTCAACTGTAAGATCCTTTGGTTAACTTCCACAAGTACATTGTCCCAGAATTTTAAAATGGATATCTCCACGGATTGCAAGATCCATGTGCCTAAACTTCAAAATGTAGGCTTTTCTAGTCCTTCCAAAAGCTGAAGTTTTGTCTTTCAACATTTTTAGAAAAAACCACATATGTCCTACTACTTTTGCATTTTAGAAAATATGTTGTAAAATGGATTGAAAACATATATAAAAAAATTTAATCAATTTTTTTTTTGTATTCATTTGTAAAAAAATTGTAAAGTGAACGGTATTACTGAATGAAAGATAAAATTGATATGCTAATAATTTTTGGAAGAATTTGAAAATTGTTAATCCCAATGGTGAGAATGCTCTAAAAGACAATTAGTATCTTTTATTTTCATTTTCATTTGAAAATTTTCAAAATTGAGAGCAAAAGATGACTTTGTATATTTTTTCTACCTTCATTGCCCACAAAATAAAACTCCTTGTAACTCTTACCTCATTATTCCAATTGAGTGGTTCAATTTTTTTTGAGTAGGTATCGATCTACACAATTCCAAAAAAATAATTTTTATTTTTTTGGAATATATTTTTTGCTACTTGGTTTGACATTGAAATTGAAAAAGCCCTTCTAACTTTTGCAATACGTATTGGAATGACATGAAACGAAGCTTCACATATAGACTATGAAGAGTATCATCCATCCTAAAAGATTCATTCAAAAATTCCAAATTATGAAGTCAATAGAGACTACCCAAGTTCTCAAAAAGCCCAAAGTAGGCTCCTTGGTCCTTTAGGGGTTAATCCAACCCACACTATATGAACTTGATAGCATTTTTGATGTTGATTTGATTCTCCAAAATTTTCCATTCATATATTGATGTTGTAAATTTGTTGCTATTTTGTATATATATCATAAAACTTAACCAAACATGTATAGGAAGTCAACTAATTTTCAAGAACAAAACAATTTGATGCTAATTAACAGTTCAAGGTCATATTGTGGAGAATAATAATATTATTTCAAATGAGCACATGCCTTTAAAAACACACATAAGTATCTACCTATCCAACCAAAACTACTATCTTTCCTTAGGTATGGAAAATAATTAAATAATCATGTTGCTATATGTCCACGTGGATTTATTAGAGGGGTGATCCGTGAACTATCACTGCTTCCAATTTCATTGTTGGTGATAGTATTTGCAAATACTAAGGTAAACTAGCCTATGCCAAGTAGAACGAGTGGTTTACCTAATTGCCATTAGCAAAAAAGTTGATTTTTTTCTATACAAAGACAAATTTGAGAACTGAAGAAAGCAAATAAAACTATATTTTTTGGGAGAAGTGTGAATTTGTTTTGAATTTTTTAAGTGTGTTGTCCAATTGGCCCAAAAGAATCTCTAGACTACTCCAAAATCAACAAAAAATGTATCCATAATGATCAACTTACCATCTAGAGTAGTCACAATATTTCCTAATATGACTACAACATTTCTTAACATGGCCACAACATAAAGGACCAAAAACATCACTTCTTGTGAAGAATTTATACTGAAAAGATAGAAGGTCATAAAGCAGTCACTATTAACTCCATCTCCATCACCCAAGGCATTGATTTTGGCCACTTACCAACCTAATGTAGTCCTAATCTCATAGAAGAAGCTAGTCTATCATGGGCAACAGGTTTCTTTTGTAATTGTAGCTCTACAGTAAAGCCCTGCATGCCCTCCCACCGAAAGGGAAATATTTGGAGGGAGCCAGGTGCATGGCTAATAGGACTTGGAATCTAGCGACAAATTCCCAAAAGAAACACCCTGGTCATGGGTTGATGAAAGAGTCTAATGAAGTCCGTTGTATGTTGTGTCATCTGTGGGTACCTAGGCCACCTGTGGCTAGGGAGTTGTATTTTTTATTTTTGCAATGAAATTCCGTTTCATTTGTGGAAAAAAAAAAAGAAAGTCTAATGAGTCATTCCACAGGTGCCTGTTATGTCATAGGTGGTTTGCCTGTCAAAGGCTGGTTTACCTTAATGCTACAAGGGAAGTAACGCACGACTCACATGAAACGGAAACTGAAACGGGGGACTTGATAGGAATCCCCGGCCGGAGTGATAACTCGGGAATGCGAAGCCCCTACGCTCTCAATTTCCCCAAAGAGAGTCAAGGAAATTGCTGCAAATTAAATTCCCAGTGAGGGCAAGGAGCAAATGCTGAGTCTAACCCACGTCAAGGAAACGGAATAATCGAGACGGGGAGGAAACTGATGTGTTTGAAGTCTTAGGGTTTAGGGTTTTAGGGTTAACGGAGCAATCGCGCCAGCAGTCCAACGAAGCCGGAGTTGATGTAAGTTGTGGGCTCCGTGAAATCCGACTGGCGCCTCGAGTCCTCGAACTGGTCGTTGGCATTTGGGCCGCCCACGACGGCGCCCTGCAGGATGTTCGGGTTGCCTTGGTCGCGGCCGAAGTAGCTGGAGAAGCCCTCGCCGCACTCGATGTGCGCGGGGTCGTCGTGGATGGACACGATGGACGCCGCGCGGTGGTGCACTTGCGTGGGGAAGCGGCTCCCGAACCCCACCATGTACGACATGCCCGCCGGATTGTCCCCCAGAATGTAATCCACCTGCACATGGAATCGATTTTAGTCAGATTTGTCACGTCGCTTCACATCGCACTGGAGTGTATCCTGAGAATTTGAACATTTCTGTTTATTATGATTATGAAATTTCAAGGATTTGGCACTCTTCCTGGTGCTCATCTGGAACCCTAAACCTCTAAACCCCTAAACCCTAAACCCCAGATCAATGCTTCGTGTGATTACGAGGGCTACTATAATCGTGATGTTCAATAACGCAGATCTGACTCGGAAATACTAGGAATCATTGCTTAAGATCTGAGGTTTCGGCTGGACAAGTGCCGGCTAACTGGTGAAATGTGCTGAAATGTATACCAGCTCTGAACAGTTTTGTGATGGTTTTGTGCAGATGAACGAAACAAGTTTTGGAGCCCTGGATTGCGCTAATCTGATAAGAGCTTTGAATGTGCACGTGACTATTTTTTTAATCTAGTAACGATGTGATATTTTGATAGCTATAATGTGCTTGTCCATGAGTATCTGGTAACTTAGTATGCAAAGGAAATGCTGGTAATGTGACACATTTTCGCGCTGTGAAATTTGGCATTTTAACGAATGTATATGACCATATATTTTGTTGAATTGAACAGGCCGGGGCGAGTGCTTCCTTCGATTGACGTACTATTTCAACTTTCGCAATGGATTAGTTCCGAATTAAGGTGGAACGAATGTTACGTCACTTATCATTACAAAGTTTGGGACTGAATTGCGCACCTGAGATTTGGCGTAGTCCGAGAGGTCTTGAGAAGTGTAGACGGTGTTGCCACAGTGTAAACTCTGAGAAGCGTTGGCCAGATAGTCCGCCATAAGCGCAATGAGTAATGTGGAGCCTGTAACGTACTGCAGGTTGGCACCATCCCTCACGTACAGGAGTCCTCCTGATCACCACCCCACCCAGCATCGTGAAATCATAAGCAATATTTGATTATCTCCTGGTATCTAATTCCTGAAGTGGATGTTATACTTTATGTAGAAATACAATGCAGCAGTTCAGTCTGAAGTATTCCTGCCAACCTGGGGTATATGTAGCGGAGGTCATGGAGTTCCCAGGATGGACGTGACAAACAAAGTCCGATGCAAGAGATGCGTAATTCTGGAGGGAATTCTCGCCTTCGTAGAACAGCTGCAACCAATAACTCCACGCGGTCAGAATGCGCAATCAAGTAAATGGAAGTGCCAGATTGTCAGCCTCTCCGAAATCGCTAAAACCCTGAACTTGTCCCCGGTAGTGCAATCAGAATGCAATCTAAATCCCTGAACTTGTCCTCGGTAAACTTTCCTTGTGAGCACTGCTTGAACTTACCTTGGAGAGAAGCACCTGGGCGCCCGCGTTTTTGTTGTCCCAGCTGAACTCGCCCATCTCCTCACTTGAACCAGCGTTTTCCAGCACAAATCGCAAGTACGTTTGGTCCCCGGAAGCTCTGTACAACCAAGCGGCCGCCCACAGAAGCTCGTCCTGCACAATCATACATGAATGCAGGCAATTATTTCATTTCTATTGCGAATTCCATATCTGCAATCTCTGCAATAACCATCATATTCGTTGAAATGGCGATTAATTGTTGGAGATTGAAAGGGAGGCGCGTACCATGTACCCAGAGCTGGAGCAGTAGAATGGACAGGCGCCGCTAAATGTCCCCCGGTAGTCGTTGGCGAAGTTGAAGACCTGTGTAGAAGGTAAAGTATCAGAGGAGTTAGGACCGTCCGTCTCTGGGCTAGCATTACCGATGAGGTGGCTGCAACCAAGTGACCCACGCATTTTCACAGGAGGAATCCAAAATGTCCATCTTTGTAATTTTGAAGAATTTCATAGCCAATGACAAATGATGATAGAATAGGATACACTAGTCAGGATACACTTGGAATGAAATTCGGACTCAAAAGGACATCTGTCCAATTTCCATATTGAATTTCTCCTGTGCTAGACTGGGCGAATTGAAAACGAAGTCAAAACTCCCACGGGCTTGATTACAAATTAGATAGACGTGAGACAGGATTTTCAAGGAAATTGGGAAACGTAGGAGCTCTGGAGTGAAGGGTGGAGTAGATTCGGGTACCGTGCGGGCCTTGTCCAGGAGCGTGTCTGCATACGTCGCATTCGCAATTCGACCTCGGAGCGCCATGGACGCCGCGACCAGCGCTGCGGCGGTCTCGGCCGCCACTTCCGAGCCTGGGGACGAGGCGTTGATCTGCAACGTCACGCGCGACGTGTCCA